>CM021103.1:455138314-455806990 GCA_007115665.2 Sequoiadendron giganteum | reverse complement strand
TCCATAGGTGTGGCTACAGGATTGTAATCCTTCATATGAAACCACTGAATAATATCTAAACATAAGTTTTTGTTGAGACAAAAATATACCATCTCTATGCTGCCAAACTTCAAGACCAAGAAAAAAATGCATTTTTCCTAGATCAATCATTTCAAATTATGAAACCATAGTTGCTCTAAATTCAGGAAACAAAGATGAATTATTCCCAGTGTATATGAGATCATCCACATATAGATCAATGAGTATAATATACTCACCATAATCTTGAATACAAATATTAGGATCAGATTGACTTTTTACAAAACCGTTTTTGTTGAAGATAAGAATCAATTCTGGAGTACCATGCTTGAGGTGCCTATTTGAGACCATATAAAGCTTTCTTCAACCTATAAACAAGATGTTCTTTGGAAGGAACTTCAACACCTTGAGGTTGAGATACATAAACTTTCTCATCAATATAACCATTCAAAAAATCACTTTTAACATCCATTTGATAAACATTTCATCCATTATGATAAGTTAAGGACAAGACTAATCTAATAGTATCCATCTTTGCTACATGAACAAAATTTTTAGTATAGTCAATACCTTCTTGTTGAGAGTATTCTTTAGCAACCAATCTAGCCTTATATTTATCAATAGTCCCATAATATTTATATTTAGTTGTATAAACCCACTTTGTACCAACAACATCCTTACTAGAGGGAAATTCAACCAACTCCCAAGTGTTATTTCGCTCAATGGATGCCATTTCACTTTCTATAACTGCAACCCACTCTTCCTTTGCACTAGAGCTTCTGTAAAATCTATCAGTTCATAATTTTGCATAACATGAGTCATGAGAGCATAATTAACTTGTCTATGAGGTCTTGTAGTCATTTGATCAAAATTAGTATCTAACATGAGTGATGGGGGAAGATTTTTCTCAGTTCTTCATCAATATTTTTGATACTTCCTACTCTCTGCATTGGAGGATGAAGTTTATACATTATCAATGACCTTTGATTCATCAAACACAAGTACATGAGATTGCTCTTCACCTACATCATTCACAAGAGGATTAGAGTTCTTCAAATCAATCTCAATATTTTGAACCTTTTCATCAGGAATATAGTGTAATCTTTCATCAAATATGACATCTCTACTTATGATTAACTTCTTTGTAACAAGATCATATAATCAATAAGCTTTATTTTTAGGGCCATAAACAATAAAAATGCATTTGATACTTTTTCATCCAGTTTTTCTTTTTCTTTTCTTTAGGAATATGCACATAAGCAACACGGCCAAAAAACTTTAGATGAGCAAAAAATGGTGTAAAATAAGACCAAGCTTGTTCAGGATTCATGCATGAACTACTTTTGTGGGAATTTTATTCAACAAATAAACTGTAGTAGTGATTGCCTCTACCCAAAAGGATTTATCTATATGCTTTTATTTTATTGTTCTTCTTGCCATTTCAACTATAGTGATACTCCCCCTCTCTTACTTGAGGCTCAATTCCTTCTTGCATCTAGCTTAGTGCATCACAAAGGTAGTTAGTCGTTCATATGAAATTCATTTGCATCATAAATCATTAAAGTATTCACATTGCAATACATATTCATTAATCGCATTTTCCATCAGTATAAAACATAAATCATTCCTTCAAAAGCAATAACATCTTAATGAATATTTCAATATTTAATTCCCTATTAAACATGTTAAGGTCACGATTTATATTTATCATCATATTTACTCATGAAGGTAAAAGTAACCTGGCAACTGAGAAATGGGGTGTAACATACTTCCCCCTTGTGAATCATCGTCCTCGATGATTTAAAGTAACAAAACATATAGATAAAGTCAAATAAAGGTTCTACTTTCAATTTTCACATCATGTAAGAAATAAGTAAATATCCAAATAATCTTCCCTCATAGCATGATCCTTTGCAATCTCGTCCTTCTTGGACCTTGCACTAAGTGACTCTACTAACGCTTCAGAATAGCTTGTGTGCTTCATGTATACTTTGTTGGGGATGAGACGTGTCAACTTAGAATGAAACATCTAAGAACAGCAGTGCCTTAGTGACTTTAATTTTCAAATCACATCCAAGACACAAACTACTATGCCATAAAGCAAAAACAGGCATAGTGGTTCCCCCATTAATCCCTCTGAGAAAAGTACATGCATACAAATAAAAGATTCAACACATGCATAGACTCAGACTATAGAATCAAATGACATGAAAGACAAACTTATGGACACACATATTTATGTGGGGAAAACTCTTTCGGCTAAAAAACCCCACCCTCCAAAACACTCAGCTCAATTATATTAATCAGCAACAAAACAGTTACAATACAATCTCAAAGCTATGTTCTTCAGAAGTTTACATCTTGTCCATCTAGAGAATACAGGCAATACCATTATATAGAATCCTCGCACTGTTACAATGTCCTCACATGACATACAGTGTAGATTCATTTCATTTCACTAGCCCACTCGTTCAGCTAGCCTTTCAGCCAACACAACCTCACAGCCACTTAGGTTCACATCTTCTCAGTTCTATGTCACTCAGTGTTCACAGTTACAATGCCTTAGCATACCGCTCCAACACTCTCACTGCACAATCTGATCATCTTGACACTTCACCGATCGACCTCTCAGTCATATCAATCAACAACCATTTAGGGTGTTTTTAATTACCCCATCAACATGCTTCCATCATTCTCTGAAATGTGCACCCCTATGCAACACACATCGAGCCACCCAACATTAAATCAGGATACAGAGTCATATCTACACTTCATCAACCTCCTGAATCAAATCATTCTTTTATTGTAAATATAACGCTTCCAAATAAAGCTTTTGGCCAGTAATCATTGATTTACAACAATGATGTAAAATCAATGAATGACATCATGCCACATGTCGACACGCCATTCATCCATCACTTTGACCGTCACGCAAACAATCAATAGAATCCGAGCTGCTTCTACTGCGCCACCACTCACCATCCATCATACGCTCGCGGTAAGGCGGTATACATCGCACTACCATGCCCTAGCAAGAAGACACTTGCGGTACAACGGTGACAACCCGCTTTCCAAACCATCGTCGTCAACCATGCCACCACATCTTAAAGAACAAGCCTCCACGGTATAGCAGTAAGCGTCTATCGTTGTCTGCCATGTCCACCATGCTCAAGTTGAAAGACCTTCACGACGTAGCAGCAAGCCACCGCATAACCGCCAGTCGACGTGAAGCCCACTGTGGTAAGGAGGTAACACCACGACACCACTCCAAGACCAAAGGACTTCCACGGTAGGGAGGTAATCAACTGCGCTGACCACCACGGTTTCACTGCACCTTCTCTGAGCGACCCCCGTTGTAGGGAGGTAACCGCTACGCCAGACCGTCGAGCCTTCACTGTGCAACTGTTGAACAGTGAGGAGACCGTCGCGGTATGGTAGTAACATCGCCCAACCGCAAACCGAACAGCAGAGGCTCATGGTAAAGCAATAAACCATGCAACCACGCCTCTATAAATTATTCCTCGCGATAAAGCGGTAAAGGCCAGGATTGAAGAGAAAATGCCAAGTCTTCAAGATATTTCAAGCCAGAAAGTAGAGGAATATTTTCCAACAATATCCCACTTGACAAAGACTTACTAGTTCCCTCCAAACTTAAACACAAGAACCTAACACAATGCTTTCATGTTCCAACCAAGACACCTGGAACAACATCCAATATGTCCACCAACTCAGGCAATAGCTCCAACCATCCACCACAGGAAAAAGGAACGAGCCAAGGCGTATATGCACAAGTCTCAAGAACACAAGCATCAGATCCTACAAATGGAAAAGGCATCACAACAACAGCTTCAAAGCTCTCAAATGCGAACACAGACATGAAGTCTTTCTCTAGAAACAAGACAGAACATCAGCTAGAACATCAACCATAAAACTAACTGCAACCATCCAACTGATCAAACCCACGTGACTGAAAATAACACCCACAGCTCGTGCTATTCCATCCAATCACCCATACCTTCAAGGTATCCACATTAGTAAACTCATGCTAGCAGCACAACCAACCCATCAATTGCAGATACAAGCATAATGTGCTAACCAGTCAAGAATACCAAACACATATAGGTACTTCCACTGCATGGGTAATGCCAAATCTGAAAAATCAATGGCATAATAAGGCTACCAATTACAACACATAGAAAAATGTAACCAGGTAGTATCGAGGAACTCCCACACTGATATGCACAACCTGCAACCACCTGCTACAAGAATCATTTCTCTCAACAATATTCCATAGTTCTTCCAAGTTCTTCATCTCTGACAGAAGAAAGAGGCACAAGAACCTCCATGTCATCACCCAAGTGACAACACATGACCACAAACTAGTGACCAACACGGCTCCATATAGACATCTCACATCTAAATTCATATGAGATCGAACATACAGGAAGAAAAAACCAAACTAAAGAGAAACAACAAATCACAACATGCAGCATCCTCCTATGCACACTTCTAAGTGCCAGTTGTGTCAAGAATGATCTTCTTCACATCCCAAAGGAAAATCCATAACAACACCCAACCATTCAACTTAACAAATCATGGATGTAAGCCTCTCAAAGAAGATCAAACTAACCCATATATATATCTCCTAACAGTCCTCAAAAGCACAAGGAGATAAACTATGTTGTCCACCTTCCACTATGAATCCTCCAGAATCTTAAAGCAGCAACTCAAGATTCATATCTATGAAAGATAAAGCATATCACTTATCTGAAAGATATAATGGGTAAATACCTCTCAAATAAACTTCTCTGTCGAGCATACCAAGAGTAAGAAGATTCTCCTCCAAGATATACAAGCCACCATGACTCATCCAAAAGCAATCTCCTTATTGGTCTTTGTTCAACTCGTGTTCAACCAAGGTGTAGGCAACTCAGACTTTCAACTGTAAACAACACAATAGCCTCACCTTATTCTCCATGTATCCCTAAGCACCATCAACCTATCATCTGATGCTAAACTTCAAACAACATTTAACATGAAGTTCTCAAGCATATGAAACAAAGTACTCAAAACATAGAGAACTACCAGACCATTGTCAAAGCTCCAAACATCTAAAATAGGAACTTATCATGACATCATGATCTACACATCCCCCTTAGGAGATACCATGCTTCAAGTGAACAAGCTATAGTCTCAAGAGCAATGCATCATGCCAAAACTCTAATGCGCAAACAAGAGTATACCATGACATAAATTAAACAAGCTCTAAACCAACATCACCTGTCAAGCACTACCAACGTCTCAGCCAAAGACTACAAACATCCTCCATGGTTTCAAGATGTTGTACATCTTCAAATAGTGTCCCTGCAAATGCGAAAGAACTCTTCTGCAGCAACAGGATCTAAGAATCCCTCCTAGAAACATCTGCAACACCAAAGAAGATCATTCACCACCAAGTGATGAATCCACAGTCACTATTAAAGCTCCCACTTAACCGTGACACCGAGCTTTCCAAGAATCATGACCAAACATTTGTTGATCTAAAAAAACTCCAGGTACAATCAACAACATGTCCATCTGACAACAATGCCAACCAGCACCAAGATCTCTAAACCACGCAGACCACTCCATCATTGTCAAAAGCTTACACTATAGTGTGTACCAATCTCTCCATGAAATCATGATACACATGCTACAAGTCCCCATAGCCAACTATTCAAGTACTCAACTCCATCCATCCTCTCATCTCAAAGCAGCTACGCCAATGCACAAGTGACCACAGACAAGGCCAACTAACAAATCTGCACCACCACTAAAGCAACCTCATGGATATAGATAGTCCACTTCCAAGTTGTCTCACTACAGCCAATAGGTAGCTAATCCACCAACCGCACAACTTAGAGATTAATCACAACAATGCAAACCCATCATCGCAAAGTAAACTGCAAAATTGAGATCTTAAAGAGAACAACAATGTAGACAAACCTGCCTCAAACACTAGATCAAAAATAAATCAAATTTTCCAATCATGTCCACAACTCAAGTACCATAGTCTAAGAAACTAGCAAGCAACGCCACAATAATGTTGAGTGACAGATCACATACCAACACTCCCATGCAGAGAAGACATCACACCTTCTCAAAACCATGTCGAACTGCAACTATCTCATCCAGTCACACCCCAAAATCCAGGGTCTAGGAAATAGCTTAACAATAGCTCCACATAACCACAAGTTCTCCTTGACCGTGCAAAACCACCATGTTTTTAAAACACCCATGCACATCCATATCCACTGCTCATTTGGATGACCCAAGAGTCTGCACATAACCAGCATGGTTAACTAGAACAATGAAAAGATAACATGAATATGCATCATAGAATTTTTAGGAAAATCTATAGAAAACCTTCAGAGCCAAAGAACATGAAACTAAAACATGCTAGTACAAAGTACATGTAAACAGGAACTCCAGGCCTGCTCTAGACCAATTCCAAAACCACAAGCATGCGAGAGAGCCAAGCTATTCAGAAGTTTCCAGACCACTTAGAGATCAACTTCATAGCCTTCATGCAATTAGGGTAACAAACAAACTGCCTTCAGTGCTAAGTCAGAACACCCAGTACAAGCACACTACTTCATGGCTGAACAACAGCCTAAGCAACTCCATATCGCCAGGAAGCCTGTCACACAGACACCCAGTATGAAGCACACTCTGTTGCAACACAACCATAAGCATAAACTCACACCCCTTGCATCAGGATCATTTGCTGCCAACCAGGAGCCTCAAACCACATTGTCGCAATATGATCAACTCCAATATTTTCCAGTGTCTTTTATGTTGTGTGTTGTCTCAAAAGATCAAGTACTTTCACTCATCAAAGGATCAATCATTAGCCGATTCCTCCAGATTTCCTCAAGCTTGCCAGGCTAAGAAGTCTTCATAGGAGAAACACCTAGAACCAACATCCAGAAGAAGGCTTTGATACCACTTGTTGGTATCATGTACAAACCTCAACCTCCCTTAACTAGCTCTGATACCACATGTTGGGAATGAGACGTGTCAACTTAGAACGAAACATCTAAGAACAACAGTGCCTTAGTGACTTTAATTTTCAAATCACATCCAAGACAAACTACTATGCCATAAAGTGGAAATAGGCACAGTGGTTCCCCCATTAATCCCTCTGAGAAAAGTGCATGCATACAAATAACAGATTCAACGCATGCATAGATTCAAACTACAGAATCAAACGACATGAAAGACAAACTTATGGACACACAGATTTACGTGGGGAAAAACCTTCCAGGTAAAAAACCCCACCCTCCAAAACACTCAGCTCAATTGTATTAATCAACAACAAAATAGTTACAATACAATCTTAGAGCTATGCTCTTCAGAAGTTTACATCTTGTGCATCTGGAGAATACAGGCAATACCATTATACATAATCCTCGCACTGTTACAATGTCATCACAAGACATACAGTGCAAATTCATTTCATTTCACCAGTCCACTCATTCAGCCAGCCTTTTGGCTAGCATAGCCTCACGGCCACTCAAGTTAACATCTTCTCGGTTCTATGTCACTCAGTGTTCACAATTACAATGCCTTAGCATACCGCTCCAACACTCTCACTGCACGATTTGATCGTCTTGACACTTCACCAATCGACCTCTCAGTCATATCAATCAACAACCATCATGGTGTATTTATTTACCCCACCGACACGCTTCCATCATTCTCTAATAACGTGCACCGCTATGCAGCACACATCGAATCTCCCCGCATTAAATCGGGATACAGAGTCATATCTACACTCCGTCAACCTCTCGAATCAGATCATTCTTTTAATGCAAATATAATGCTTCCAAAGAATAAAGTTTTCAGCCAATAATCGTTGATTTACAACAATGATGTAAATCAATGAATGACATCTTGCCACATGTCAACACACCATTCACCCATCGCTTTGACCATCACCCAAATAGTCAACAAAACTTGAGCTTCTTGTACCGCGCCATCGCTCACCATCCATCATACGCTCACGGTAAGGCGGTATACATCGCACTACCGCACCCTAGCAAGAAGACACCAACGGTACAGTGGTGACAACCCACTTTCCAAACTATTATCGTCAACCACGCCACCGCAGCCTAAAGAACAAACCTCCGCAGTATAACGGTAAGATTATATCATTGTTCGCCATGTCCACTATGCTACCATGCTCAAGTTGAAAGACCTCCGCAGTGTAGCGGTAATCCACCACATAACCACCAATCAACGTGAAGCCCGTCACGGTAAGGAGGTAACACCATGGCACCGCTCCAAGACTGAAGGACTCTCGTGGTAGGGAGGTAACCGACTGCACCGACCGCCATGGTTTCACTGTGCCACTACACCTTATCCGAGCGACCCTCGCGGTAGGGAGGTAACCGCTACACCAAACCATCCAGCCTTCACCATGCAACCGTCGAACAATGAGGAGACCCCCTGTGGTATGGCGGTAACATTGCCCAACCGCGGACCAAACAACAAAGGCTCGCGGTAAAGCGGTAACCGCGCCTCTATTAACTATTCCTTGCGGTAAAGTGGTAAAGGCGAGGACTGAAGAGAAAACGCCAAGTCTTCAAGAGATTTCAAGCTAGAAAGTAGAGGCATATTTTCCAACATACTTCTCTCCAAATAACTATACATCATAATTATATTAACTCATATGTATATTATAAGTATAATAGTGATTGTATGCTATATGACACCTCTACCACAGTGATTGGAAAAACACATTCTTATTGGCTAACTCACAATTATCCTTAGTGTAACCCAAATAGAAAAAGAATGTTGGTGCATTGCACACTACACCATGGGTTCCATCCTTCCCTTTAGTCTTTACACTATTAGAAAACTTAGAAGCTAACACCGTCCAACATTGACACTAGCTTTTACCTTAAGCATAATAATATTTCCCTTAGACACCTGCCCATCTTGAGCATAATAGTACTGCTTCTTAATTCAATCTTTGTATCAACATAGTTTTTCCTTGATCATTTCAATCTATTCTTCCATTCATGACAATATTTCCGGTGTAAGGTTAATCCTATTTCCTAACTTATCCCATCTTATAGGAGTTCATCCCTTCTTCATGTATACTTTTTCAAATGGATCAAATTTCAATGATAGAAGTTTATTGTAATAAAAGTATTCCACAAATCCTCCAAGATTTGATTTATTCCTTTAGCCTAACTAGCTAACTCAAAGAAATAAGTTAGACATACATGCAATTGAATTTTTCAGCAAGGTGATCATGGTTTACACAAAACCTTAATGTTACTTGTGTGTCCCAATCTGAGATAGCCTTCTCAGGAACATTAAGCAACTACTTTACACAAATTTTTTGTTTAGGACCGATATCCTACAAATCAAATTTTCCAATAAAAAATTGGTTACCTTGGTGAGTCTATTCACCATATCATTATGCCAATTCCATTGATATAGAAAGATAAAAACTATTCTAATGATTTGTCACTTCCTCCCTAGAATTTCATGAGAGTATACAAGTCTTGTTGATGACGACATCTATTCTTCATCCTCTAGCATACTAGAAAACAACTTGCTACACACCTTGCAGCATCTTACTCTATTTCCTTCCAAATTATAGTGGTTCCACATCAGTCAAATAATTTTGTCATTCCAATTTGTCCTAAATATGACATCAATTTACCTCATTCCATTTCTTAATCTCCCAAAATTTGGTAGATAGGTTCTTTCTCTGATTCATATTAGTCCATTCTGACTTAGTGAAATCTCTTCCATGGACTTATGCCACATATGATTCTCAAAATATAATGATTAGATATTTTTGTGGAGATAAAACTCCCTCATATTAGGACATCCATACCTTGGCTTTCTTTCGCCCTCAAATTATTTCCAAGGTCATAGTTTGATTTTCAGCTCAATCTATCTCTTTTGATGAGCTATATTAGTTGAGTAATAATTCTCATTAAATCATGTTGGTTTGATATTATCTTACAAAAGATATCCAACAACTAATGTGTACCTTGTTACCAAGCATGAACATTTTATGATAACTCAAAATCATGAGTACATAAATCTTCCCTTACCTATTCCTAGATGATAATCTTGACTTTCATGATTAAGAATACTGCCTATCTTTTTCTAAAGCATCAATGATAATAAAAAATTGATCTTTTTGAAACAAACATGTATAAAATTGTGTTGTAAATAATTCTCTCATTATTCAAAAGCTTTTGACCTTTGTAATATCTTTCACTTAACCTTTAACTTCATCAACCTTGTTGTGGTCAATGTGTACAAGACTTCGATTAAAAATTTCTTTTAAATTGAAATACACCATTAAACTTCATTGAATAGGGTACTTATATGTGTCCATATACTCTCCTTCTTTCCCCCTTAGAGTTCCCAAGACATTAGATCATCTTTGAACTTCATGTAATCTTCTATTTCATCTAATTTGATTGAAAGATTTAACATTTTTCTTGATGGCTTTCGATAGTTGTATGACTATTACTTGTCTTCTTAGCCTCCATGGTATACCTTGTACATACTTTTTTTTCCAAATTGAAGTCATCATTGACCTCTAATCTCTCCAAATCAGCAGTTGGATCCATAGTAACAAGATCTAAAGAATAATCAACAACTTTTCCAACTAAGAGATACTCTAGTATTTCATTCCAATTCTATTTTCCATGTATACTAATATTCTTTTAACCATGGTATAACAATATCCCATATCTACAAAGCCTCATTTGTTGATGTGTTAAGTGAGCTTGCCTGAGGATCCCCATGTCAAATGTATCTTCACCTTAGTGGGTTGTTACTTTTCCTGACCCATTCAGGTCTTTGTACTTTATTCTATGGTATCAACCTTCATCCTTGGTTTTGATTATCATTGCAATATTTTAACCTTGTACTAAATCAGGTTTGTCAAAGGGTTATCCTACCTCCTAGATTTCTTTCTAGTTGATTTTGATTCACAAAATGCTGAATTTCTACTTCGACTGAAGTTTTAGTTTATGCTAATAAGTTAAACATTTGTATGAATAGACATGAATCATATTCATAGACTCAATATTCATTTTCATAATTTTTTACTCTTCACAACTGCAGGTTGCTAAAAGGGTTTTAACCTAGTTGTTTCTCATCCTCAGAGTCATTTAACAATTTCAAAGGATGCAGGTACTCATCAGTAATTCCCATAACCTTCCTACTGAACCTTGTTGCATAACTTCCGCAATCCAAGGGTATCTCTTAATGAAAATTTGTTGGTTTAGGAGTTTTTAACTCAAAGGATGATTCTTTCCTAGTCCCAAACTTAGACAAGTTTTCAAGAAGATTGACTTTCCTTTTTGTTTCCCTTGTTCTTTTCTCCTTTGTCATCCTATTATAAGAACTTTTCAACCATTTTCTACTAATAATGTTTACATAATACTTATATAATGAGCTCATAGGTTCTAGAGTTGAACCTGGTAGCTCTGATACCACATGTAACATGCCCATTGTTCTACCCTTTGATTTTACTATGTTTTACCCACAAGTGAACAGTTTATGATACTAACACTTAATAAAAAAATTATTTTCTAATCAAATAAAAGATGCATATTTGATACAAACTCATTTCATATTTCTCATTGCATCACAAAGAAATATTACTAAATTCCAAGTAACAAATCCATATTAAATAATTTCATGATAACATTTTCCATTTACAATTTCTCGATAAGAATAGAGATATAGGATTGCATACATATATTTCACGAGCTCAATGATATAGATGTCCCCAGTGTTGGTGCATACCTCCTATATGCTCTGCTAAGTGGCGCTACATTCTAGGTGTCCCCAAACTGGTGCTACATCCTCAAATCCCAATTGCCAACTGTATGAGGGAGAGCATCACTCAAGTGCTTTTCTGCCAACCACGGACTTACTGCTGTCCCCCACACATCTACCTAACTGGTAAGATGGCCCTACCCTTCGATGAAGAGATTGGTTTGGTAACCCCATAATCTTGGCCTTCCTAAACATAGTGTTGTGTCCTACATATCTAGAGTTACCATACATTGGCTACAACCTATATGACTTCCCTACCTAGAATGCAATCATGGATCACAGTGAACTGACAATGTAAACAGTGGCTAATTACACTAATTTGGCCAAAGAATTCAACACCCAGTACTTCGAGTGCAATTCATTCGTTCACCCACTCTTTTAGCTCGATTTGGTATTGGCCATTCATAATCATAACACACATTTTGTCTAAGGTGGTGACATAACAAAAAGTATAACTAGGTTACTCCATTAACATGGGAATAACCAAGTTAACTATACATGCACACATACTAGTGACCATCTAGGTTACTCCCTTTCCCATGGATTATTCTAAACCAAGGAATAACCAAATTCACCACATGGATAAACATAACATCACAACATTAAATGATTGTTTTGAAATTACAATCTCAAAAATAAATGTCTCCATTCAATAGTATAATCTCAACGATAAATGACTCCCATCAAAAGCATATCTCAACAATAAAGTGATCATAAACAATCTTAAACCCTCTACATTCAATTTGGCTCAAATATTCACATGCTCACAATGTTCACTACATTTGTATATAATTTGGAGGACATTATTAACTCGCCAGGACTTTGTGCTTCTACACCCATAATCTTCTTCACAATATGGCTTTGGGTTGCTGAAAAGTGAGTCCCCTTTTTTAATATCGTGAATAGGAATAGACTCTTAGTCAGAAAATAAGAAAATAACATAATCAGAAAATACATTCTTCAACCCTAATGTTGAATATTGTTGTAACAATCGATTTTGCACCCTAACCCTAGGAAAATACTCTCTTCCTACTTTCAAGGAGATACGAGTAATCAATCAAGTATAGACTATCAACATGGTTTGCATAACATAACAACCTATCAATGATGACATGTCTATCATGCCATCATTCCATTGTATTACTAACCCCATTATCCACAAAGGTTTACCTAACATCATAAGCTCATAGTTTTAAGCTATCACTTCAAGGTATATTAATTTCCATACTTCACAACTTATATAACTTGCATATAGTCTTAAAAAACTAAGTATAGTTCTGATAGCATTATAACCATGCAATTCCATTATATAGTTTATATGTATTCCCAAATAAAAGGGTTTCACCAAAACTAGACTCTTCCAAGAATCATTTAAGATTATCCAAAGTAGGAAATAAACCAAGTTCTTAAAAGAAACATAATAAATTAAAATCATCCTTTCCCAAACAAAGGCATTCTTAACAAATAACATTTAACATAAATAATGGAGTAATAGAAATCGACATGCCTGTATATATAGCCCAATTGTTATTACTATTTCCGAAGCTCAATCTTCGTGATCCTGCTTGCTACTCCTTCTAAACTCAACCTATCACTGAACTCTAGCCTCTCATAAACAAACTCTCAACAATTGCAAATTCACAAACAACTCTCCTTCTCACAAAGCTCTCTAAAATATGGCTGCACAAAAAACTACAACAAAATAACGAATGAAGAAATCAGATTGGAAAAGTGTAACCAAAGGTAGAGAGAATGCCCCTATTTATACAAAAATATAAGCCTCTTAATGCTACAATTAAGCTACTAAATCCACCACCTTCCTATACCAAATGCATCGACTAGGTTCATGGTGTCAGATGTGGCTGTTGAAAACTCTATCTTGCAAACACATACACAATCCAACTTCACAGTTAAGAATGAGTCGCTCATATCTTGATGACAACAAATTTAAACTCAAAAAATGCAACCTATAGGCTTCCTTATTGCAATATAAGTCAACTACCTCAGCCAACTCATGCAAAGGACCAAGTCTCATGCTTCCTCAATGTTGTGTGTTGGTTTATGGTGCATCTTTTAGACTTCTAATAGTTTCAATCTTTTCAGAATATGGTGCTAGTAATTCATATTTATGTGCCCTATTTGTTGACCACGGGTTTGACAAAGTCAACAACATGATTCATTTCATTCTCTTTGCCAATGATTCAATGCATAATAATTTATGTGCTATTTAAAGGCATTAAAACTTATGTCTCATGCGCCATATGTGTGCGGCCTCTAACTTAGTCATTCCACTCTATATGATAACTTTGATATATACGCTTTTCTTTTACCTGCAAACATTTAAATATGCATTTACTAAACATTAAATACTATAACCCACGTGTTAAATTTGATTCTTCTTTCAAGCACGACATATTATTACTATGTTTATTACTTTATATACGTTGTAAACTGCATTCTAACATTAATCACCTTCACATATAAAACAATACATAATGTACTTATGTGTGTTACTGTTGGGTGAAAATTTTGTAATCCCTTTTATAGATTACAAAACTTACTTTCAGCCACAGTTATGTGAGATGAAATCTCTCCTCTCGAAAAGGAGAGGCGCCCTTCTTACTGCTTACGGAATTGAAAAGTAAAATATTCTAATATATACACTATACTAATCATATGGTGGTGTGTCACATTCATGATTCTCTCTTTTTTTAGAGAATATGTTTACAATGTTCCACGATTTTATGTTTTTGGATGCAATACAACTCTAAATAAAATCTAAGTAGTAATCCCAATACTTCTAACTTGTCAAAGCATAGTCTAGGAGTACCAATGTTATAAAGATACCTAACCAAAAGGCTCACAAGGCACAAAGTCATTTTGTAGTCTTCAATGATGGATTCAACAATAAAGTAACCAACAATGTAAATGAAGCACAAAGTCTTCAATATACCTTACAAATAGATCCTCGAGTAGCATGAACAACTTCAAGTACAAAGCCTTAAAGATAACTCACCAATATTATCAACAATCGCATGATTGCAAGTAAAAGGAGAAACACAAAATCTACAGAAATTATCTTAAAATCCTTTCAATCTCAATTCATAAACCACCACCAATTCAATTCAATAATAATATAAACATACAAGAATGACATAAGAACATTCACATACATTTATATTGACCCAACTCAAAGTTTGGTATGCAATTTATCCTTTTTTATTGACTTGAAAATGATTTCATAATTAGAACTCAAAGTTTCAAAAGTGCTTCTCAATTGGGTAACACTTTGTTGCATAAGACAAAAGGTCAATAATATAAAGGAATCCTCTCATATTTATAGGTGAGAGAGGAGAGCTAATCTAGGAAAATCCTTAACTAACTATTGACTTATTCAAAGATGTCATCCATGAATGTAGAACATCTTTGTTTTTACATGTAATTACATTTTGCAAAATGACATGTAAAATGTCAAGACCTATTTACATAAAGCATAGAAAAGCATAAAAATATATCTCTCTAGAAATGTAAGAAGAATTTATGGTTCCTTTCTCTTGGCTTGGAAGCCTTCATACTTCTTCATAATCTCCTGCATTGTTGCTTCATCTGGTCCAACAGTATAATCAATGATTGTGTGAACCTTTGTGATAGACTTCTTTGTAGTAGAAAAAATCTTCTTACACCTTTCTAGATGAGTCTTGAGATTATCCAAGGTTAGTTGTATGTCCACAAAAGCATCCAGGGAATTCAATGAGAATGCTTCATCTTCCAACTGTTTCTAGATGGCTTCCTTGTACACTTGGACAATCTCGCTTGCCGAGAGAAAGGTATTATCCTCATCAAGAAGCCTCCCAGGCAGCTCTTCAATTCTATTCACCAAGATAACTTGATTTTCTTCAACATCTTCTTGTACTTGTTGAGTATCCTCGATGAGAGTCTTGATGGAAAGTATGCGGTTCTTAATAAACTCCTTAAATTTCACATACTTTTCTTTGTTGGGAATGACCCCAGTTTGTACTGCCTTACTCAATTTCACTTCCTTTAACTGCAACCATGATTCAAGATTCTTCTCCATTTTCTTTTGCTCAGCAGAAAGTGTATACAATGTTTTATCTAGCTCTAGCTTCATCTTGGAAATTTGAGAAAACTTCTCTAATGCATCAATTATGTACTTTGAGCCTTGTTCAATTATTCTATCAACAAACTCATAAATGATTTTACCTTTTGAAACATACTTTTCCACCTTTTCAACAATTGGTTCCTCAATATTCACCATGGCCATAGGTTGTACATTCTCTGATGTTCTTGTGATTTTCCTTAACACTGATGCATAGTTTTCAGCTCTTTCCTTGTACATGTCCTTGTCTTTCTCCATCTTATCAAGCCTATTTTCCAGTGCATTAAGAGACACTTGAGCATCTTCTTTAGAACTTGCATTAGCGACCTTCCCAAGATCAATCCTTGTCATGGTGTAATCTTCCATGCCAACTTCACTCTCATCTTGTGGAGGTGTTGCAATATCCACATATTTATAACCTGATTTATCTACATGTAATCTAGAGTGAATCTTTTCCTTTTTCTTCCCTTTGGATTTTGGAATACTATCTCCTCAAGATCTAACTCGTCAAGAGAAACCATCTGCTTCTTCCATTTATAAAATTGCGAGACTAACCAAGGAGGAAGAAATGAAGTATTACCTTCTTGACCTTTTGAAAATTCTTGTGTAGCAAGTGCATCTATAGAAACAAGTGTTGTAGTCACAATTGGGTTTATTTCAGTCATCACTGCTCCAAGAGTCTGTAGATTTGATGTATCCGGAAATGAATCTCTCATAAACCAATCAAATTCAACTTGTGAGGTAATATCATATGATGGAGAAGATAGACTTGGAATTGATGATGGGGAACTAGAGGAAATGTCAATACTTTGCAAAATTGATGCAATGGAAGGAGTGGAAAGAACTGAATGTACTAAAGGGTGAATTGTTACTTTCAATGCATGCAATCTCGTTGTAGGTCGAGGTGAAGTAGGAAGAGGTGGTGGAGGAGAAGTGGGAATAGGATGTGTATGAGGTGTGGTAGAAATGAAAGGTGATGATGTACGTGGTGGATCTTCAAAAAAATTATCTTGTGGAGACAATTGAATTTCCTCATCATGTCTTTCCTCTTCTTGATTACCTTCCTCCTCTTCTTGATCTTCTTCAGATTGTTCATCCTCACCAGATTCTTCAGATTCTTCACTTTCATCTCTTTCTTCTTCTTATGACTGCTCTTATGATGCAAGCTCAGGTTCTTCTTCACCAACTTGTTCCTTCTCAGCAATATGCTCTTCTCCAGTAGTGTGCTCCTCATAAATTTGTGATGTACTCTTCCCAAAGGTGGATTTGGTTTTGGGACCTCTATGTGAAGAAGAGGGGGCAACACCTGCTTTGTGCTTAGTTCAGAGCTCCTTTTGACGGTTGTCTTCACCTTCTGATACTTTTCCTTCAGAGTCTGTTCTAAAGGAATTCAACTAAAAACTATGTCTCTGCAACCATTCGCCTATGTTATGCAAAATAGGAGCAAGTCTTTGCTGCATTGAAATGTTCTCCTTTTTAGACCATTGAATTAGAGGCAAGGGGTTACTTGCAATCTCTTTTTCATCATATGCAGAGTCTAGAATTTTGCCAAGATCTTCAAAATCTTTTGGAAGATCTACCAAGCCTAAATATCTAATATGTTCCACAGTAAGTCTATAGAATTCCATTCTCTGGATGTCTTCCTCATCTCTACATTCTGCCCATATGTCTTCAAAATGATACACATGACTATGACCCTTCTTGATTTTTCTTTTTACATCTTTATAGTCAAAATCATACCTAAACTTGTATGATCTTATGGTCATAATCTGCATCTATGCTGCTACTGATTTGGCCATTTGTACACTTTGAATTGAGTATCTTCCAATAGCAATTGGAAACCTAAAGCTTGGTTTGTGAATAGCAAGGCATTCCTTTTGCATTGAGATCATTTGTCTACATAATTCCATCAAAACCCACCTATTTGAGGGTGTCTTGGTAACATGCAAGGGCATCCTGTATAGAAACCTACTCTCAAGTATGTAAAAGTAGGAAACTGCAAGAAAATACATCCAAAATTGCTGACAAATTTCTAGGCCTCATCAAATACTCTTTTCTTCTCTAGAGTTGGATCAAATAGGAAAAACAAAGGTGCAAAGAAAGCACCATTCACCCTTCTGAAATTCCTGATACTCCCTCTCAAAGTGATTTGAGAATAGAATTTATACACTGGAACAAGGCTTATATTTCCCTCAATTGATAATCCTGGAAATTGTCTCATGACAATAGCAACATACACTAGATAAGAGGTCATGTATAATTTCAAGGTTTACTGCACATTGATTATTTGTTCATGAATCTCATCACTAATATGTGTACCCCATTCTATGTGTTCCTTCTTCCTCCGGATCATTCTAATATACTTGTACATTCATTCTTGGAAATTGGATGAGACGGGTAAACCTTTCACCTTGCTAATAAGAGTGATCATTTCTTGAACATATTCTTTGAAGTCACTACATAGAAGACCTTTAGGCCATCTATAAATAGTGGGCCTCAGAGTCTTCAACCATTGTGTGTTGATCAGTTGCTTGGATTTGTTTTGATCTTTTTTCGTAAGCCTCCTAACCTTGTTGAATGGAGATGTTTGTATACTTGTCCATGGTTGGGACCATGAAAACTATGTCAAATAATTTTGGATCCAATCTCATCATAACTTTCCCAGAAGAGTCTCTAACACTCCTATCATCCCTGATATAGTGTGAGGCAACTTGTAGAACAAATTTTGGGCACTAAGCAGCTACTAAAAATGAAGCCGCTCGATGAAGATTGTTGTGGAAAATTGCTTCCAAGTCCCCTTCCAACGACTACTTTTTTGTTCTCTTTACAAAGTCCTCCATGTCAAGGTGACCAATTTCAGTGTCCTTTATCTCATCGATCTTGGAGATTACCATTGTGGTTGGGTAGACACCTTGGTACTTATATTTCATCTTGTTTTTCTTGGAAGATGAAGGGGATTCCTATGTTTTCATTAAGAGCGCAAGAGATCACTAGAAATCACCTTAGAAGGATACTTGATAGGAGTTGAAGGTAAACTGCAAGGAAACATGGATTAATTCAATGTTAGGAGCATATGTGTTATGGGAGAAAATGGAATGTGTAAAGCTAGGCAAGCACTTTGGAGCGAGTGAACATGAGCTATGGAGCACGAAAAATGGAGCAAATACGAAAAGAACAAAGTTTAAAAAGTGATTTGAAATTATTTTGAGAGTTAGTGAAATTACTACTTTCTATGCAAGGGCGCTGCTTACACTTGGAAGTTCTACATTTCATGTAATGGTGCTAAAAAATAGCGCTTTAGCATGCTTGGAAAGACTGCAAGAAAATTGGTGTATAAGCGCTAAAAATTAGTGCCTTGACAACTGCTGAAAGGGTGGTTTTGTGCAATTGCGATGAAAAACTCTGCCTTAACATCCCTTGCTTGAGACAAACCTTTGTATGCAAAGGCAGTGAAAATCACCGCCTATGCACAATGGGGAAACGAATTGAGTTTGCAAGAGCGATGTTTTTCACTGCCCTTGCATCTTCAAGTTGGAATTTATTGTCATATATGTTGAGGTGGTGATTTTCACCACCTCGACATCTAGAGAAATATTTTCACACTTGAGGAAGTGGTGAAAAACTCCACCTCGACATCCCTTCTCTTTACAATAACTAAGGCGTTAAGAATTGACACCACTACTATGGGAATAATATCAATGTACTAGCGGTGATAGATACCACTTCAACATCTAGGGCATCCGGGGAAGAACGGAGGACATGGCGTCAAAAATTGACGCCCTAACTTCAAAACCATGGATCGGTAAAAGGAATTCAAAAAGCAGTTGATACCCTTTAAAAAGAAACCTAGGGTAGACAAAAACAAAAAAACAAAAAAGGAGAAACAAAAACTGAAACCAAGTGATAGTATAAACCAAAAATGCAATCTAGAAACATGAAAGAAAGAAGAAACAACCCTACGAATGACAATTAAAGAGAACACAAATGAAAGGAAAAACATACCCGATAAATATTGAAAAGCAAAAACCCTAGACCAGCAACCACGTGAGATTTTCCAATCTTCTCAACATGAAGGAGACCTCAAGGTAGCAGATGTAAGATGGAGAGGAGGAGGAAAATGCGGGCTAAATGAAAATAAAACAAGATTAAAATGGCTTACGAAGCCTAAAAAAGACATTTAAAATCACCATTAATGAACTGTCAGTGCATTAATTCTGCATGCATGAGAATGGGCGGGAACATGCAAGGGCGGTGAAAATCACCACCCTAACATGTTCAAAATTGTCAAACACAAAGGTGTAAAAGAGAGGAAAATCATCGCTTAGACATGCCAAAGACCTTAACAAAACATCACATGCAAAAGCACTAAAAATTAGCGCTCTAACATGTGATGAATGAGAGAAGTGTAGGGGCACTGAAAAATAGCACTCCAACACTCAGAATTTTCTTAAGATCTACTCAAGTAGGGGCGTTGAAAACCAACGCCCTTGCATGGGAAAAAAAAATTCTAACTCCCGGAGACTGAAAAACAAAAAAACATTCATTTTGAAGGTTTTCAAAAAATGACGAAAGATGAGTGCTCGAAGAGACGATTCGGGGCTCAAGATCACGCATGAAGACAATTTGAAATTCGCCTCATTTTGCATGCTTAGAGTGCACGAGTCTACTAAACAGACCAGTTTCGTAGGGGGTTATCCCATGAATCGAGTGCAGCTGGATTAAAGGATAACAATTACTTTAAACCTTCTCATATTTTCATTTACTTAAACAAACATTGCAATTTATGTGTTGCATTATATTCCCCTTTTCATACGACTTATTATGTAATTTGATATGGTTCCAATATACATTAAAATCTGTTGCAATAATCCTTTCCACGCAGGGTATTTCGCCCTTCCATTGGCTGCTTAAAAACTACATTATATATGTACATTAAATATATATTAATATATATATATATTAAAACCATTCATTTGCCAATCATTGAAATATACAATCACGAATACATATGCGTTTATTATATATGTATATATGTATGTGCATATTTCTAAATATGTACATATATACATATATATTAATATATACATATTTAAATGTCATTATTATTATTATTTTAAAGAGATTGCACCTAGTAAGTTTTTTTCACGTGATCGGTGGCGCTAGCACAACACACCATCCGGTACCACAGGTTTGGGGGAAGATTAGACCTCATGACCTCTTGCCTACAACAAGATGCTTTAGTCAATAGAACTAGGCCCCCTGCCCCAATATCATTATTTTAATATCTATAATAAACACATTTATATATTCATTGATTGGTATATATATAAAATGTATATGCATATGTATGTCTTATTTGTCCAGTCGATACCCTTATGCGTATGACATATTCATGTATGAGCATGCATACATATTTCTACTTACGTATACTCACACATGTATATGCTCACACATATAAGTTATCGATTTCGTACACACACACACATATACATTTTATGTGTATATATATACTTGCTAATTACTATATAAATATAAATACATGAAGAAGAACTTACACCTATTACAAAGATTCAGTCACATATTTCAAATCAAGAACATTCAAGAAACCAAAGACTAAAACCAGAGTCATTCAAATCATCCCCAAACTATGACCAAGGATTACTTACCCGATTCCCAAAGTAACTTTACTCTTCTTAACCAACTAGGGTGTGAGTGTGTGATAGCCCAAATAGGCATATTAAGGGTTACCAGACCAAGCTCCTCTCTTGAGTGGTACTCCCCCTCTCTTACCTAAGGCTTGAATCCTTGCATCTAACTTAGTGCATCACAAAGGTAGTTGGTCGTTCATATGAAATTCATTTGTATCATGAATCATTAATGTATTCACATTGCAATACATATTCATTCATCACATTTTCCATCAGTATAAAACATAATCATTCCTTCAAAATCAATAACATCTTAATGCATATTTCAATATTTCATTCACCTATTAAACATATTAAGGTCACGATTTATATTTATCATCATATTTACTCATGAAGTAAAAGTTACTTGGTAACTGAGAAATGGGGTGTAACACCATATAGGTAAGAAACCTTGATCTTGAAAAATGGAAAAAAAATCTACAACCAAAATACAATAAATTATATGTCGAACTTTATTCCTTGGACCTTCCAAACGTAATTATCACATCTATTTTGCATCAAGAACCCTCCAAAAAACTTGACTACCAAAACCCTAAAGAAACAAGAACCTACAATATTAAATCACCAAAAACTCACAAGAACCAAGATTAAATGAGAGACTTGACTATAGCCCAATGGAGTCACTAGAATGCAAGCAATTGATTAGAAAATAAACTAGGAAATAAGTACAAACGATGAGCTTCCTATTCTAAATTAATACAAACCTCGGATAGAGCATAGAAATAAAATTTCAACAATGCAAACAAAATAAATGTTACCATAAAACTTCATTGTTGAGTGTGATTTGCTCCAAGTGATTTGAGATGTAGATGTTTTTTGCACAAAGACTAACTATTTTGACAACATAAAGTTAGCATAAAAGTGGATGATCAAAATGAGAGCTTGTGGCTCTTATTTATAGATTTTTAAGAGGGAAAATGGTCAATGGAGATGAAATTAGGAGATCAATAATGCAAATGAAATTAGGATATCAATAGTGCAGATGAAATTAGAAGATCAACAATGGAGAATAAATGAGAGGATTTTCTTAGGATTGAGGAGAGAATGAAGGGTCGTGATTGAGTTTTTTTAAATGAAAGGTTAGGACTATATTTACTAAAAATACTAATTTATTAAAACCATAAGAATGTGAGAGACGTTTGCATTTAGTGGCTTCTTTATTCTTGGCAATGGTACAAGGAAAATAGCTAAATTAAATAATAAACTTATTTAATTATTTTAGCCATGTGAGGTGGAAATAGTATAATTAAATGATAAACTTTTTTGACTATGTGTGAGAGGACAAATGACTAATTAAATAATATTATTATTTAATTAAGTGGGTTACATTAGGTGAGTTAGATTAATTAAATAATTTTTAATCATTTAGTTAAATTTGGATAAGGTTGTACTAGGAAGAATTTAAGTCTCTACATCAAGAATCATATTTTACATGTTTGTACAAAGCATATTGATGTTTAGTGTGACTTTATTCTGGATATAGTTGAAGATAGGAAGGTCATGGTACAAAAATTTGACACCTTGGTGAGCATTATATATTTTCTAAGCTAGTGAGCATTGATAAGCTTGCTTTTTCTAAAGAATCTTTAGAGACCTTGTGCCTCAACAATTAGCCTTTTTATTTTTTGTTTATGTTGTTCAATGTATACAACAAGATGAAGAATGTTACGACTAGGCATGGTGCACACCTTGCAAGTCCTGATAGCAATTTTGGTATATTATTAAAATGTTGGTATACTAGTAAGATAAAATAATAATTCATTGTTGTATGTATAATGGCCCCTTTACGAACGCGTGGGATTCTTTCAAACACTTGACATGAGAGAGCATTAAAATGGGAGTTATAAAATTGACTAGTCCACTTCATCATGGCACTCCACTTTAAAAAAATTAAGGGTCATAATTTCTATAAAGACTCTCTCATGCATGGCAACCTATGAGTGGTTGGATCATCTTGCATCCAAATCCTATTTGTATGTTTACTATTGAGGCATGCTATCTAACCTTCCATGGTTTTGAATACCACTTGGTTGTTTTTCCCAAGCTTAATTTCTATGAATTAAGGCATTTTTGAGGGGTTTTAGTATCACATGTTGGAAGACTAGTTGGGCTATGTGTATGCTTCAAGATTGAAGAGGTTATAACTACACCAAACATTTGGATTATCGAATTGTATTTTGCACCTTATTGTTAGGTTAATATAGTGTTAGAACTCATTTTCATGTTGGATGTTTTCCAAAAGGGTTTCCCGAGGTTTATATTGTATCACCTCTCTCTTCTTGTTATCTTCTTGACTTCTATTTAATTTTCAACCTATTATAAGAAAATTTATAACTTATAATAATGGAAAAGATCAATTTTAAGGCATGTTTAATGCTACTAATAAAGATATTCGTGAAGACCAAAATCTACTACTACAATTTAAACCAACTAATGATACCAAATAAAACACAACATAATGGAAAAGAAAGTATAGAGAAGATAAGTAGTACCTAGAGAATTTAATAGTGAACACAAAAAATTAAATATTTTAAAAATAATAATCTTCATATCATCTAACTACTCTAACTCTTGATTCTACCCAAGAGTTCTTATATATATCCAAGCATTAGAAATGAAGGTTTTTCAATCCAACGCTATAGATTAAGCATAGCTAGACTACCCAAATTGGTGACACATGTTTCCCTTTCCCTAAAATAGTATAGTTCTAAACACTACTATTATTAGAAAAGCACTTCCCTATAATTTATCCACTATGCTAACAATAAGGTGGGTTCAATGGTGCATAATGCTTGCCACATTTTTTAAATGTTTTTACTTCCTAGTTTAGATTCATAATGTGGAGTTGACTTGCTTAAGTACAATAAAATAATTCCACATTATGAATCTAAACTAGGAAGTACAAAACTTTAAAATTTATGGTATAGATTTTGTGATCTAGTATTATAATAATTTTGGTAGGCCTTCCCATTTCAAAAAATACATTTTATATGCATCATACCCTATAGTAGCTAATTCGGTATCTAACACTTTCAGCTTGTTCTTTTTTCTTCTTTGGTAAGTGTTTTCTCTAGTTATCTTCCTGAACATGGTGATTACCATCCCTCCCAATAAGGTGCAAATAATGGTCAACCACAAAAGATAAGTTGAGTAATGTCCAAATCCTTAAGGTCAATCATATAAGCATTATCATTTATCCTCTTAAAAATCCCACAAAGAATTATTTTCTCAAGCTCCAACTTCTTGTAAGGATACCTATCCTTGCATAGATGTATCATGACCATTCCCTTGAAAGATATTTTCCATGCTATGCAAATCAACATTCTTCTTATAGTATTCACTCATTACCTACAATTTGTTTCAAACCTATTGGTATATCTCTTGAATGCTCTCTACAAAATCTCTAGTATCCCAACTAACTTGTGGAACTTTTGGGAAATCAATTAAGTCCTAAACGCCTTTAATATTTATGCCATACACAATTTGAAATGCAGATTTACATGTATACTTTTTATTAGGATTATAGGAAAATTCAACTTGGGATATAACCAAATCCCATTGTCTAGAGTTTTTGTTGACTAGGATCCTATTTACCGCCTTTTTTTGAACATTGTTCTAGAGGTGGTATGTTGAAGTGTATTGTAACCTACTGTCCAATTTCTTCCACAAAATTCTCCAAAAATGGCTTTAAATTTTAGTGTCCCTATTACTAGTTTGGTTTTCAAAATGTCATTCAACCTCACTATTTCTCTAAAGAACAAATGAGTGACCTAACAAGCAACGACTTTCTTTTTATGAAGTATTAAGTGGGTCATTTAAAAAAATAAATATACCATTACAAAAAACTAGTGTCCCTATCCCTACTTATGGTTTATAAATTACTATGCACCTCACTATTGCTCTAAAGAACAAATGAATGACCTACCAAGCATCAGTTTTCTTTTTATAAAAGTATGAAGCAGTTCATTTTAGAAAAGTTATATACCATTTCATTTTGTGGTATCCTTATGAAAAAATTCATGAAATCATCAATCTATTGTTCTTTAAGCATAGGAAGGTTTTAGAATTCATAAAAATCTACCTAGGACCTAATGTTTACGAGATAATCATAAATTGAGATGAAGAAAAAGTATATTCTATCTTCAATATAATGGAGAAATTTTATAAAGAGAAATATATTGATATATAGGCATCTTGGATGCATGAATCAAGGAGATGACATGTCCAAGAGGTATGAGTTTAAATCTCAATTACTCTCAATCAAGAGGTGTGTTAACTAAGTCTAACTAAGATAGAGGTAGCCTTGAATTAATAGATGTGGCACCTAACTACCATCAATAAAGGATTGATGAGATAGAGATGGCACTTGTGTACCTCAAGTCAAGATGAACACATTGTTATCTATCTTGGTGAGATAAATTAAATATTCCTACTATCCTAAGTAAACTTAATAAATAGATGTTGTAGACACCTACAAATGACTAATGCATTTTCGTCTTATCATTTCATCATTATCCTTATCTTTTTTTCTCTATATTAATTAAATAGCTTTTAAAAATTATTTAATTATCTAGCACTCCTCTTTTAAATAAACTAAAATTATTTATTTAAATCAAATCTTTTCTTCTAAAATAAATAAATTATTTACTTATTTATCGAAGCTATCATTTGAATTCATTTAATTCCTTCTTTCTTCAAAATTCAAAATTTAGGTCTTACCCTATCTTGAATTTTCATATCCATTGATCTTGCAAATCAATCTCCACCATTAATCAAATGTTAAGTGAAGCATATAAATAAGAATCTTTCATTTCATTCAAATCCCCTAGCACTTTTATTGTCAAAATCTCCCTAGCACTTTTATTGTCAAGATATCTCTAGCTATTTTATGATCAAGATCTATCAAGCATTATCAAGCATTCAAGCAATTGTCAAGCATTATCAAGATTTATCATTGTTATTTATCAAGCATAGGTATCATTTATCTTTGAGAATTTATCATTATCATTGCATCGTATCATTACTGTTCTTTCATAGTTTATTACTTTGAAGAGCAACCAATAATAGAGCAAATCAAGATCTTAGTTATGATGACTTTGCTAATTAATCTAAATTACATATTCCGAGCCAAGATCTTGAACTTCATTACATGATTGTGAGAGTGTGAGTTTTGCATTGTTGATATTTGTGATACACATATTCATCATTCACAAGTGTAATATTACATTTAGGATAAAAACTATCTAAGATGAAGTATAATATATACACCAACAAAAGGAATATATAGGCTTGTATTTGATTGTCCTCCTTTTGCAATTTGGTAAACCCAACAAGAAAAAACAAACATTATTCACATCTCTTCTCATATTTGGCCAAAAAATTAGTCACCAAGCCATATGTCCTATCTTTTCCAAATTTTCTACTTAACACACTTTAGTACATCTCTCACTACCTTCTCTCTTCTTGATCCAAGAGAGATGCAAAGTTGAGATCCCTTAAACAAAAATCTATCAACTAATAAATCATCTTCAAAAGAACGCATGTTTACAGGGTCTTAACTACTTAGAGCTCCACGTATCTCATCTAAGTATGAGCCATTTGTATATTCACCCTTTATTTCCTTACAACTAACCATCCCATTACTTATCACAACTAGCAAGTTGCATCTCCTACTTAATGAATCAAAAAGCACGTAAATTTTACCATTCCTATATTGCACAACAAATGTGTAGGCCGATAAAAAAAGCCCATTTGGAATGTTTGCGGGAAAAGATAACTTTTGAATTTGTGTACATCAAGGCTTGATTGTTGATCATAAAAATGAACTCCCTATGTAGGAGATAATGCCTCTAATATTTCAATGTATGTACAACATAAAAATTTCTTATAATAAGCAATATACTTATTAATTTTTCACTAAAAAGGTCATAGGTGTACCTTCTTTCCATAACACTCCTCTAAGAGCTACCCCTAATGCATCACATTATACTTTTAAATAATTCTCAAAGTCTAATATAACAAGAGTCGAAGCTTCAATTATCCTCCTTTTGAGTTGTTCAAAGTTCGTATCAATTGCCTTTGTCCAGATAAAGATTGGTTGTATTGTGCAACCAATCAAAGGTGCACTTATACCACTAAATTTTGTAATGAACCTCTTATAGAAGTTCACCTTTCCCTAAAATCTCCTCACCTATATGATACTTAAGGAGTAGTCCATTCAATAATAACCTTACCTTTTATTGGATCAGTGCTCAATCCATCAATTGAAATCATGCTACCTAGTAATACCAACTTATCCTTGTAAAACTCACTCTTTTCAAGGTTGATTAACAATCTTTCTGCTAGAGCATTTCAATCACTTATCTTAGGTGTTCTACATGCACCTTCACTTTTCCACTAAAAATCAAGATATCAAAATAAATTATGATAAACTTTCCAATGTATGGTCTAAATACTTAATTTATTATTTTCATGAAGGTATTCAAAACATTCGACAACACAAATAGAATCACCACCCACTTATATAAATCATCCTTAGTTTTGAAGGAAATATTCCACTCATCTCCTTTGCGAATATAAATTTGAAAAAATCCACTTATGAGGTCAACCTTGGAGAAGATATTGTCACTCAAAAAGCAATCTAATATGTTATCAATTTTTGGCAATGGATAGTGGCACTTCACAAATTTTGTCAATGTCTTTAGAATCCGTACATAACCTACATTTTCCTCCTCTCTTGGGTGAGAGCATAGTAGGTTTGTCACATGGACTTGTGCATCCCTTACAAATTCCTTTCCCAATAATTTATCAATGTTTCCCCTCATTTCCTCATTCTCTAGAGGATTCAATTTATAAGCAACCTAATTCTGGAGTTTAGAAACTAGAATTAGATCAATTTGATGAGTAGTACCCTATGAAGGATGCAAACTAGTTGGCAATTTTGATGGAGTCAAATTTGAATATTAAATTAGCAATTTTTACACTTCTAATGGGACCTCTTGTTGACTAGACTTCACCTTTCTCTAGGTTATAAGAAATAATAAGTCTCTCCCGTGGAATCTTTGAAAAACTACTATTAACCTTATATAAACAAGGACAAAGCTAATAATTTAGTTGAAACTTCTCCTTTATAAGGCTTCAAAATATGTCATTTCCCCTCTTCATGTCTCATAAGTACTTTTTTTGTCGTGGTGGACTATATTTATGTCACATTACTAAAGTTGACCTAGTAACAAGTGGCAAGCATCCATAGGTACTATGTCACACAATACTCCATCTTCATAGGGGTTGATATTAAAGGCAACAAAACAAGACTTTTCCATAAGCAGGCTTTGATCTTTCTTCAACTAGGAAATATTATACAACTTTGATTTATGAATACAAGAAATATTCATCTTTTTCACCATTTCAACACTTACAAAATTGTCTATTGATACCATGTTAGAATTGTGAAAAACATGAGCCACAAGATCAAACAATGAACAAAGACACCTTCCACACAAGAGATCTACAAAAAATATATGCAATATTCCTCAACAAGAGAAAAGCTATAGAATGAACCTCAAGAATCTCAAGGAAAATAAAAGTCCTCAAAGGTTGAAGGAAAACAACCTGCAAATAAAAGGGTGTGCAAATTAAGGCACACACACATGACGCAAGAATCAGTAGGATTCACTATTGTCGTAGAAGAGAAACTTGACAAAGGTGTGATCGCAAATCAAAAGAAAACATCAAACCCCCCATGGCACTTTATATCATAGTGTGAATACAAAAGACACAACATGATGTGAAAAATCCCCAAAAGATATACACTAGAATGGCACTTTATCTCAATGCGTCTACAAAAGAGACTGTGCATGAAAATAATGTCTACAATGCCCAAATAGGACAAAATACTGGAAATACATGAATAACAACCAAAAATGAGTCATCCCATGCAAACAAAAAGTTTTTAGGCCTGAAGTGTGCAAAAACACAAAAAATTGAATAAAATGTACCTAAAGAGAAATCTAGAAAAAGTGCATGGATGGTTGTGAAGAGCTTTGAAAGATGGTTCCAACGCCGTTGGAATTGCAAAAACTAGAGAAATTGGTCAAAAGTTATGAGTTCAGGACTGAAAATAGCACCTGTGAAATCAACAGGTTGTAAAATGCACCAACAAAAAAAACAAGTGATGAGACTCACACCACTAGAAAGTTGGCGAAACCAACTTTTCGATGATATCTTGTTTGCTAAAAATCGATATTGTATGCCCAAGTTATGGCCAAAAGAAAATAATTGCTCTTGAGGGCCAAAGAAGGTCAAAAGGGTCCTTGGCATGCTGACTGTACCATTGGCATCATGCTGACATCAACATGACATCAACAAAATATACCCGAAATATTCCCAGGCTCTACCAAAAAAGATCTGATATCCTTGGCTGAAAATGGCGAATGGAATATACTGTCAATGTCTGGAATATTCACTTAATATTTTGGTGGAATCTAAAGATTCTCTATGTCGCCATTAAAAAGTCGGATTTAAAAAATAATAATTAAAAAAAATTGGGGCATGCCCCCAATGCTTAATAAGTGTTGCGCTTATAATAGTGCACGCTTATTAATAGTGCTAGCGCTATTAATAAGCACAATACTATTAATAAAGTGTGGCACTTATTTAAAATAAGAGCTTTTTATTTATTTATTTATTTATTTTTAAAAAATTGTACGATAGCACGTACCAAGGGTCGTACCAAGGCCCCTGGTAAAAAAAAAATCCCTTGAGACTCCTATAGCAAAATTGGACAAATTTATATTCAAAATTTGTGGAATCGGCCTCCTGAACACAATTGTGAGGTTCTTTTCGCACCAAAATGCACCAAAAGTGTAGCTACCCTCCGAATTTGAAAAAAAACAATTGCTTCAAACCCTTGCAGATTTGACCTCGAGAATCCAAATTAGGCCAAACAAAAGCCAAATCTAACTTTCTCAACGGCTCTGAATCCAACAGTGAGGTTCTTTTTGCGCCAAAATGCACCTAAAAATTTCCTACCTCCAAAATTTGCAAAAGAAAAGCAAAGGGGATTCTAGATATGAAGTCTGTAACCTTAGTTGAAGAAAAAAAACCCCATAAATCGAGAAGGGGTTTGTTGAATCCACTCTCTAATACCACATTAGAATTGTGAAAAACACGAGCCACAAGATCAAACAACAAACAAAAACACCTTCCACGCAAGAGATCTACAAACAATATATGCAATATTCCTCAACAAGAAAAAAGCTACAGAATGAACCTCAAGAATCTTCAAGGAAAACAAGTCCTCAAAGGTTGAGAGTTCGAGAGAACAAAGAGTAGATCTCAGAGAGATAATACAATGAGGGTTTAGTGCTATATAGGAGCAACCCTAAATGGCAAAGGGATTAGATCAGGACAAGTGTCAACATCTCATGCAATGACACAAAATGATGTAATAATAGCTCTCTAGTTAACATCGTAAATCACTCCTAGGTTTAGCTTAAGTGCATGAGAATAAATTAGACTAGAATAATTAATTAAAGAGTAATTAATTATTAGCTAATGCATGATTACTCTAATACTATGATCACTTTGCATACCTTTCCTTGGCATTATCATTTAGTCCAAAAAATCTTATTCTTTCTCTAATTATTGTTTGCATATGGCTTGTTTCTCACCACCAATGTCCTTTGCAACATCATATTTGATCTAGTTTTAATATTTATATGACTAATGGCTTCTCTTCTTCTACTAGAATTACTCATTTTGAATTTTTAAGATTTAGGGGGCAATCTTGAGCTCTATGAGTTTCATTACAAAAGGAATCATTTTAAGGGCCTCCAATCTCTAAAATATTGTCGTCCTTATTCCCTACCTCCAAAGTGTCCCCTTCCTCTAAAGCCATGTTTCACATTTCCCTCAAGCTCTTCTCCTCTAGCAAGTTTGGAGGAACTTTCTTTTCCTCTATTTGGATTGCTATCACCCATCTTACTCACCAATTTACCCTTTTAAATTCATTTTTCCTCAATTTTTAAGGCATATTTCTACATCTCATCCATAGTAGGTACCTTGACTTAGGCTAGTTCATCTTAAAGTTAAAACCCTATCCCATTAAAACTCATAGATGTTTCTTGCTCTACATTCTCTTGTATATCAATTCAAATTTGCAACCTAGTAAATTGTTTCATATAACAATGTACTAATTAATCTCTTTACCTTAAGTTTTAAAATTCTATATATATTTTTTGTTGATATTTTTAAGGCAAATTCTAGCTCTCAAATGTTGCAACATCTTGGGCCACAATCTGTTTTGTCCTTTCCCTATATTCTCCTTGAACTTGACAAATTTTCCCACTATAGAGCAGCATTAGGCTTTAATTTTGAAGCTACATTTTTCATCATTTTACGGTCATCTTCATCAATACCTTCCATCTCAAATACCTCTCCAACTCCTAGACCCAATCTATGAACAAATAAGGCATAAGTTCACCTTAAAGTTAGAAATCTCAACCTTTACTTTGGACCCTCATTTAGACATGGCTTCAATGAGCCTCTCCATAGGGTCTACTACCCTAGTTGTGTTTCTCAAGTTCTCTTACTCTCCTTCAAATCATCCAAATGTAATATGGCTTTAATGGCTTCTAATATTCTAAGCCATTCTTTACCATTATTTGTCCGAGGCCCTACAATCTTCATGCCTCTCCCTCCCTAGGAGATGGAGTCCCCTTTCAGTCATCGTTGTTTACTCCAATACCAACTAATGCAATCCAATCTTTGTTGCTACAAGTTAACCTACTAATGATACCAAATTAAGCACGGTATAATTAAAAAAAACGTAGAGAAGACGAGCAATACCAAAAAAGCTCAACAACGAATAAAACAAAAGTAAAATTATATAAAAAACAACAACCTTTACATCATCCAACTCCTCTAACTAATAATTCTACCCAAAAGTTCGTTTATACAACCAACATTAGAATAAAAAAATGGTCTTCTAATCAAACTCTATAGATTTAATACAACTAGACTATCGTAATTGATGAGACTTATTTCCCTTTCTATAAAATATAGAGCAATTTTCAACACCACTATTATTAGAAAAATAATTCTCCTAATGATTTCTCCTTTACGCTAACAATTTGGTAGATTTGATGGTGCATCATCCATGAACCCCTATATTCAACATCATTGACCATGTAAAAGTCTTTGCATCTAGTATCTCAAACATCATGAGAAAGTTCAGTAGAAAAGTGGCATGTTTTGCCATATTTCACTTTTGTGAATACAAATAGTAGAAAGGTTTAAGATCTTTTATGAGGTTTCAAGGAAATAAAGAATAGTATGGAGACAAATGTCTCCTTTTTGTAATATTCCAGTGCTAAATAAACTTTGATTCTACGAAAATTAGTCACAACGTTGTGATCATTGAACTTGTGGCTTGACAAAATAAATGGTAAAAAGTATAGGACAACAATGAAACAATATTATCATAATATTTGTAAATGTAATCAAATCTTATCAAATTTGGATCCTAAGAAATCTATGGAAATTCTAAGTCAGATTTTATTTCATGTATTTTGAATGTGCTGATTGCAGAACATTTATTAATTTGATGTCTACAATCAATGATTGTCATCATGCTTTGTACTAGAAGGAGGAGACACATCTCCAAGAAGGTACGCGCCTCCAAGGAGAGACGTGCCCCATGAGAGAACGTGTCTCCACAAAGTGGAGACACGTCCTTTGTGGAGACACGTCCTTTCATGGGGCATGTCCCTTGAAGGGCACGGGTCTCTCTTAGCCGACTAATACTAATCGGTGGTAAACATAACATCATTTAATACCATGCGATTTATATAAAGCAAAGTTCGAACATTATTTATATTTCGAATTTTATTCATGCTCATAAATTCAAAATTCTTATTTTCCAGAAATTTTTATTTAATGAGTAATTTCGATCACATATAAATGATGATGATGCAATCAACAATCATCATTTATATCTAACCGAAGCTACCTTTCATTAACACTCCCTCTTAGCTAGGGAAGATATTCCAAATCAAATAAGTGGAGATATCACCTTCACACGTGATATTGAAGATATGATATGTTTTCTCAATATTGTCAAGTCACATGACATTCTTCATAACACATCTTCATTATGGTATGTGCATTGACATCAAGTCACATGATGTCTACCATAATAATTCATGGCATATCCACAAATATATAATTATCCACCATGATTATCTCTTAAGGATCACAATGATCTTCAAATGACATCAAGTCCCATGATATCCATCAAAGTGTCCAAGAGATACTATCATGACATGTCCACAAATATCAAGTCACATGATATCTATCATGATAGTTCAACTCATCATTTTAGAGTCGTCACTTTACAATGTCACATACAAGTGTTCATTATTAGAAAGATCGTCATCTTTCAATAATGTACACAGGGGGAGCAGGCCCATAAGGTCATGGAGTCACACACATGACAAAAGAGTTTACACATTAAACATCTTTAAATATATTAGTACAACTTATAAACAATTTGAATTTCAAACATAATATCAAATTACATTTCAACCATACCAAGTTTCTTCCTGAAGTGTTCTACCTTGATTCGGGAGAGAGGTTTGGTGAGAATGTCTGTTGTTTGATCATTTGTACTAACATACTCCAACTGGATCACATTCCTTTCTACCATGTCTTTTACATGATGGTAGGGGATCTCAATGTGCTTAGATCTATCATGGAATACAAGATTTATAGAGAGTTTGATGCAACTCTGATTATCACAATGAATGATTGTAGGATTCAAGGGCTCACCAAAGAGTCCCACAAGCAATTTTTGAAGCCAAACTGCTTCTCTTGCCCCCATAGAGGTTGCAATGTATTCATCTTTTGTCGAGCTTTGTGCTACTGAAGACTGTTTTTTGCAAATCCAAGAGATCATAGTCGATCCTAAACTGAAGCAACATCCTGATGTGCTTTTCCGATCGGTTACACTTCCAGCCCAATCTGAATCAAAGTATCCATGTAGATCTAGTTGGTCATTTATGTAAAGAAGACCATATCCAATAGTGCCTTGAAGATATCTCAATATATGTTTCACAACCATAAGGTGAATTTCCTTTGGCTCACACATGAACTAACTAAGAGCATTCACTGCATAGCAAATATCAGGTCTAGTGTTAACCAGGTACATCAAGGATCCAATCATTTGTCTATATAGGGTTGAATCTGCACACTTGGATTTTGTTGTTGCTTCTTTCAGTTTGTGAAGGTTGGTTTCCATAGGTGTAGACATGGGTCTACAATCCAACATTCCAAATCTCTTCAGAATATCAATAGTATACTTTCCTTGGTTAAGTATAATGTCATCTCATTTCTGCCATACTTCCAAACCTAGGAAGTAGTGTAAAATGCCCAAGTCTTTCATGTCGAATTCTAAAGTTAGATCCTTCTTTCCTTAAGCAATGAGGTGATCTTCTCTTGTTATCAGCAGGTTATCATCATATAAAATAATTATTAACATATCACCTTTGATTACCTTAAAGTAAAGATTTGGGTCTGCATCATTCTTGGAAAATCCTAGTCCCAAGAGGTAGCTGTCAGTTCTTTCATACCAGGCCTTGGGAGCATGTTTAATTCCATAGAGAGTTTTATTTAGTATGCATACATGTGAGTCAGGTTTATGTATCACAAAACCTTCAGGTTGTTCTAGATAGACTTCCTCTTCAATGGTTCCATTTAGGAAGGCAGTTTTCACATCCATTTGGTGGATCTTCCAGCCTTTAGCTGCAACAATGGCTAACACTGCTCTCACAGATGTGTAACGGGCAACAGGTGCAAATGTTTCTTCATAATCAATGCCTTCCTTTTGTGAAAAAACTCTTGCCACAAAACGTGCCTTATGTTTTTCTATACTAGCATCAGCAGCATGCTTGATTTTGAAGAGCCATTTAGACGAGACAACCGATTTCTCTTTTGGTCTAGGCACTATATCCCATACATCATTCTTTAGAATGGACTGATATTCTTCTGTCATTGCATCCTTCCATACTTGATGTCTGAAGGCTTCTGTAACACTGACCGATTCTGAATTTATGATGTTATTCATTAGAGCAACATAGCTTGAGAATCATTTGGGTCTTTTACTTTCCCTAAACATTCCTTTGGGTGCTGCAAGATTCTCGACTTCTTTGATCATCTTTCTAGCCCAAAGTGGCCTCTTTCTACCATTATCATTTGTATTCTCATCTGAAGTAGATTGAGGTTCATTTGGCATTTCCTCAGGATACTCCCTCTGAATCTCAGGAGCAAGTTCCACTTCTAATACTCTAGGGGAATAGGTTTCTATCTCACTAGAACTTCTTGCCCTTTTGAATGCAATGTCTTCTTCAAAGATGACATCTCTGCTCAATTCAATTTGTTTCTGCCAAGGTACGAATATCCTGTAGGCCTTGGAGGTTTCACTATATCCCACAAATACCCCTTTCTTTCCAGAAGGTTCTAGTTTGAATCTCTTCTCTTTGGGCACATGAATATAGACAGGGCAACCAAAAATCCTAAAATGACTAATGTCAGGTTTTATGCCGGTAAAAGCTTCTTCAGGAGTTTTGTTATCTAGATGAGAATGAGGACATCTATTTTGAATGTAGACAACAGTTCTAGAGGCTTCTGCCCAGAATGAAGTTTCAATGTTCTAGTCAAGCAACATTACTTTAGCAGCTCCTACAATGGTTCTATTTTTCCTTTCAGCAACCCCATTTTGTTGAGGGTTTTAGGCTACTGTAAACTCCCTCTTAATCCCAGCACTCATGCATAATTCCTTAAAAATTTCAAAGGTGTATTATTTCCCATTGTCTATCCTTAAGATTTTTATTTTCTTCCCAAAGAAGTTTTCAGTAAGGGCTTTGAAATCCTTGAACCTTTTAAGGATTTCTATTGACTCTTTACACTTAAGGAAATCAATCCAGGTCTTCCTAGAGAAGTCATCTATATATATGACATAGTATAGATATCCTACCTTGGAAGGTACAGACATGGGTCCACATAGATCAAAGTGAACCAATTCTAATACATTTTGGGTTTTACTCAAGCTATTGTGAAAGGATCCCTTTGTATTCTTTCCTAGGGCACAACCTTTACAAGTTCATTCATGAGATGGTTTTGACTTAGGTAATCCTGTTACAAGTATTTCCACAAAAGGTAGGGCACGAAAATGAAGGTGTCCTAATCTTCTATGCCAAATTTCATTTGAATCAGAAGTATCAAGGGTAAGGGTTTGCTTAACCTCAGTGCATAGTTTGTAAAGATACCCTTGTCTTATACCTATGGTTTGGGCTTTCTTGATAGTTGAGTTCTTAGGCCATGCTAGAACTTTCCCATCCATAAAGGTAACTCTATATCCATTGTCTTCAAGAGCAGAGATGGATATTAGATTCCTCTTTATTCTAGTTACAAATAAGACTCCAGTGAGTTGAAGGGAAAGACCATATTTCAATTTGATGGAGCAAGTTCCAACCCCTTTTACAGGGTGTGCAGAATCATCCCCAATGGTTACTTCTTCATCAGTCTTTTCAGTCATAGTGTCTAAGTGTTCTCTGAACCCTATGATATGTCTAGAGGAACCACTATCAATTACCCAGTTGTGGGTGTTGTTAGATACTTGACTAGATAAGGATGAATAGAACACAAAGTTCTCAGATTCATGGTCTGAATTTGACTTTCCTACTTTAGCAAAAGATGCTTGTTGTTTTGATCTGTTAAGGCACTTCATTGCATAGTGGCCATATTGATCACATCTAAAGCATTGTACTTGAGAGATGTCTTTCTTCTTGGAAGATCCTTTTCCATATGAATTTCTCTTTCTTTTAAATGATCCTTTCCTGTAGGAGTTTTTCTTACTCTTTTTATTAGATGTTGTGTTGAGCACATGAATGTCTTCATCTATGTTCTTTTGTTTATTTTCTTTTGTTGAGTCTTGTTTCCTCTCGAAGGCAGTCTGTTCTTAGCCTATCAAACTTAGGGAGTTTAGATCTCGCACTTATTCCTTGAACAAATGACTCCCATGAGTTTGGTAGGCCTCCTAGTGCAATTAGAGTTAGCTCTTTGCTATCAATCTGATATCCAATTGTGGATAATTGATCCCTTAGTTCAATGATCCTCATGACGTATGCATTAATAGTTTCTCCTTTGTTTATTTGGACATTGTTGATTTGCCTCTTTAATGCAAGAGTCCTACTGGTGTTGTTTATCTCATAGGTGCTCTCAAGGGATTTGAACATTAGATATGCAGTTTCATGTGTTGCTAGAATGGGCACTATATGATCCCTAACTGCATCTACTAAGATTTTCATGGCTTTTTCATTGTTCTCTATCCATTGAGTTTTCTCAGGATCAGCCTTCGTTTCCCTTTTGTTTTCTCTCACAAATGAGTCTAACTTATTCTCTTTAAGAATCATCATGATTCTAAATTTCCATGATGTGAAGTTGTTTGCTCCTGCAAGACGATCTTCAAATCTTATCACACTTGACATTATGAAGAATGTGATGTGAATTCGATTTAAAAATATGAATTTTCCTAAGCAATCTGATATCTAGATTTGATTTGGATTCACTCAACTTGGCTCTGATACCATGTAAATGTAATCAAATCTTATCAAATTTGGATCAGGAGAAATCTATGGAAATTCGAAGTCTGAAATTCTATGTAAGAATTCTAAGTCAGATTTTATTTCCTGTATTTTGAATGTGTTGATTGCAAAACATTTATTAATTTCAATGTCTACAATCAATGAGTGTCATCATGCTTTGTACTAGAAGGAGGAGACACATCTCCAAGAAGGTACGCGCCTCCAAGGAGAGGCGCGCCCCATGAGAGGACGTGTCCCTTGAAGGGCGCGGGTCTCTCTTAGCCGACTAATACTAATCAGTGGTAAACATAATAGCATTTAATACCCTGCGATTTATATAAAGCAAAGTTTGAACATTATTTCTATTTCGAATTTTATTCATGCTCATAAATTCGAAATTCTTATTTTCCAAAAATATTTATTTGATGAGTAATTTCGATCACATATAAATGATGATGATGCAATCAGCAATCATCATTTATATCTGACCAAAGCTACCTTTCATTAACAATATTGCTAATCCAAAGACATAATATTAAAAGCAGCAAATCGTGCTTGAGGAAGGAAGGTGAAATCTAAGAATTGCATTATAAGGAAAAACCTATACGCTCTAACAAAATGAACTTAGGGAGATGGTGACATGCTTACATCTCATTCACTCTTAAAAAACTTAAGTGAAATGAAATTTTCAATAATGGAAATGTCAAACAAGAGATGCCTCATCTAAAAGTGAGTTTAAATGCAAAATAAAGCTTGAGGAACACAAGGAGATAAATGGTAGTAAAGCCAAAGAAAAGAAAGGCGCTTACAAAATAAAAATAGATGTTACCAATGTTTTATCAAGTATGTTCATGGGAATAAAAAACGATATTTTAAGTGGTATTGAAAAGAACTTGTTTTTAATTTTTACCCAACTCTAATTAGTTTGGTTGTCTTACCAATGACAAAGAATGTTGCAACACCGCTATATAACATGATTGTAGAAAAATGCACCCTCTCCATCTTTATAATATAGGAATTCCTCTTTTAAGGAAAAAAGGCATTTGCATTATTTATTAACTTCCATTAAAGACAAATAATTTATAATTCCATACTATCACATTTAGTTGAGTTACATCGCTTCTATCCATTGTTAGTTGCTTTGCCACATGCACAACATTTGTAGCAATCATTGTCAATGAGGAGAAAATTATAAATGGAATCCTACAATTTTATCATGTCTTCTCCAAACTCAATACATGCACAATTTAGATGTTTCAAACAAGGGGATGTCTACAAAGCAACCATTTGGCATTTACTTTTCCCTTGATCAATATTTAATGAATTACTTTTTTAATGTTTTGTCAATTAACTACTTAGTTTAATTATCTTAAATATATTTATTCAACAATATCAAGATATAACAATCTCTTGATGACCATCTTAGATTTGTTATATTAGACAATGTTACAATTACATTTAGTGATTGCTTTTCTTATAATATAATATAGTTAAGATTATTATTTAAAGTCAACCATTATTTGTTAAGCACTCACATATATTACCCACCATCATGACCTCTACTCATAGTCATCAATTATGCATTTTAAGTATAATTATCTTGAATTTGCCACATTGGACATCTTAATTACATTTAGAAAGTATATTTGTTATTATATTATGTCTATCTAAATTATAATTCAAGTTTTTGTGAACCATTCACAAAAATTAAGTACCACCACTACCTCTAGCTATGTTTGTAGCTATAAGTTGTGCCTCTCAAAGTAAAAATATATTGTTTGTTTATTTTGCACATTCTTGTGATGTTGACATGGGTAAATCAAAGATTTTGAAAGGGCCCCTCTTTTACAAAGACAAAGAAAGATACATCATAGATGCCTATACAATGACAAGAAACATGGGTCAAATGGCACTAAGATTGTAATACAACAACAAACCATCAATCCGTTCACAAGCAAGGGCAAGAAAAACAAACTTAGGTTAAACCACCCAAGAACAACAACAAATTGAGTCAAGGCAACTTGAAGCCATAGTGCTTTAGAGAACTTTGAATCCTACCAATAGCCCTATCCTTTAACTCATTCTAGTTTATTTTTTTTCTAGTCACATTCCCATTTTTAAATGACATGCTTAAATCGAAATAAAATATGGGGCCTTTCGTATGCTCAACCAAATCCATCTTCCTATTTTCCTTATCAAAAGCCATTAAGGCGAGCGAATATTGAGACCCAAGTGTGGGGTTGAGGGCATTCATTTCTTGGACCTCACCATCTAGGCCATCTCTGACAATTATTTTCTCCACAAAGTTGTCCCTTATGTCTTGCTTTTATTATAGCCTTATAATAGTGCATGATCTTCTTGATGCTAATGCAAAGATGTCTTTATCAAGTCACGCTAAAAAGGTTTCCAACTTGATGAGTACTTAGATTATCTTTGCTTGTGTCCAAACTATCCAAAACTCATTAGAATCATTGCTACATGTTTTCAAATTAAGTTATCCAAGTAAGAACCATCATTATCAATTTTTAGCTCATAATGACAAACAATATCTTGCATCTATGAAAGAATTACTGCTAAAAACACAAGAAAAAATGACAAGGATGGTCATTGATTATGACTCAATGTGTGGCTCTAAATGTCCTTCTTTAGTACATAAAATAGACCTTTCAATTGTTGGAGTTAGCATAAACAACAAAAAACAACAAGGATGGTCATTGATTGCGACTCAATTTGTGGCTCTAAATTGCCTTCACTTATTAGTACATAAAATAGACCTTGAGATTGTTAGAGTTAGCAGGCACAACAAAAAAATGACAAGAATGGTCATTGATTGTGTCTTAATACGTAGCTATAAATTGCCTTCACTTTTTAGTCCATAAAATAGACCTTTAGATTGTTAAAGTTCACAGTTTTACAATTACAAATGTAATTTATCTGCATTATCAAATAATATTGAATTTTGGTTTCATTTGTAACTGTTTTTTTTATTTATTACTATATGAATAAAATGTAAATACTTGATAAATGAAAAAAAAAATCACTAAATTTTAATTTATTTTTTTAACAACTTCATCTGAGGTGTGTACATAGGCCGTGATCATGAGTAATAACAGAGACAGTTGTATACAAAAAGTCCAAAATCTTTTTTCAGCTGAGAAGTTCCATCATCAGAAGAGCTTAAACAGCTGGTAAGTTGTCATCAACATGTCAGCTATTTATATGAGAGGTCAACATGTCAGCTATTTATATAAGAACCTCTTACCGCTTAAACAGTTGCTGCATTGAGCACAACATGCCAGCTGTGTTAGCTCTTCTGATGATAAAACAACTCAGCTGACAAAAAGATATTGAACGTTTTGTATACAACTGTCTCTGTTATTGCTCATGGTCACGGTCTATGCTCATGACACTTTAGCTACGGCTAATGATAAATTTAGCATGTATCTTAAAATATTTGTATTATTGTATTAGGGATAATAATGGTGTGGTTAAGTAGATAATTAATTGTCATTTGATTGTGCTGCCCCTACTTATGTACCTATTTAGGTAAACATGAAATATGTATAGGGACTATACTGTAAAAGATGGATTTGCATGTAAACCAAAAATATGTTTCATTGGTAATTTTCACGCAATTTTGAGGCAAACTATTTAGTAATGAGATTTTGAATGTCTAGTTTCATATTTGTTGAAAAAACAATATAGTGAGAATAAGAGAAATATTTTAGATTATCCTCTGTATGGTTCTTTCTACATCAGAGGATAGATAAAATTATAATTGGGATGGCAAAAGCTTGCTTTAATAAACCCTGACTACGTAAGCAGACAGCACAATCTACTTTCAGCATTCATCAAATATGGGGCACGGCACATTTGTCAACTATTTGTAACCAGCATCTCAGTGGCAGTGATCGTGTTGCGCAGTAACATTTTTATACCACGTGCATTTTATTGTATCCCAGCATCTATGCTTGTTTTTAGAAAGTACAGAAAGCATTAATGTTAAAGAAAATGTAATTTTATAATTACCAACAGCATTGCCTTTAAGCTTTGCATGCACTTTAGCCTGTATAAGGAAGGGATCCATTATAAGTTGCTCTATGAGACGCCTGATAAGGAGTTGAATAAATTTGCAGCAAAATTGAACTTGGGCGAAAAATGCTAAAACTCCCAAAATTATACTCAATTTCTGTCGTATTTATGGAATACAGGACAGGGCATTAATAGCCAGAAGTATACAAGATCAAATGGACTGTTAAAGCATCCAACTGAGAATGGCATAGTAGCTAAACATTCTCACATTGAACTAGAAAACCCTTTAGTTTCATGATGTGAAACCTTACAGAAAATGCAAAAATACACTACTCTTAGCTTTTCATTTAGTTATAAGCTCAACGTATAAAAGAAAAGAAAAAAAAAAAGAATGAAATTGTTTGTATATGCCAGGATGAGAAAGCTTGTTTCTACATGCAATAGTGAAGAACTTGTCTGTACAGGTAAGTACCAGCATAACTCTTTACAAAGGCAAACTGGAATTTACATGCTCATAAAATGCTCATTGCTGTTAAAAGAAACAAACTAAATATGTTTACATTAATAAAGTTTTACATATTAAACATGTTAATTTACAAGATATTGACATTTTGATTTTACTACTTATGGTCAAGTCCTCTGCCTTGAATGCATTTTTGTTGAACGCGGCCATTTCACATGATCTGTGAAAAGTTGATCTCTGTGGCAAATACAAAAAGCAGCAAGCAAAAGACATGTTCTATCAACTAAATTCAAATTTCAGGCTAGTAGTAAACAAATTAGTAGTGCTATGTAAATGTAATAACATCTAATGCACAAACATGATTTGGCAACTTTTCAATCCATCCACACACCAAATTGCCACAAAGATGCAATAGTTACCTGGAAAAATCCAGCCTCTGGACAACAATTCCGTTCAATAGAAACTCAGGGGAATAAATCCTTGCACCTGCAGTGAAACCCATTCTTCTTAGTTTGGCCTGGGCTGGATAGGCATTTTTAGATCAAAATATTAAATCTATAATACAATCAACGATGATTCTCAATTTTGCAATAAATTGTACTACTAAAAACTTAACATTTCAAACCATGATCAAAGTTTCCACTCTGTTTACTACACACTATTTTTCCTTTCAAAAACTCCAAAGCCTGATGTAATTTGAATCCAGCTATATATCATTTTTAGTGCTTCTGAATACTCTACCTTTCTCAAGAAGAGGGATGCAAACTTTGTAGTCTTCTTCACAAGATATGACAATTATGCTTTCCATCGTTTCCCCCTTTTTGCTAGGGGTTCCTTTCAGGTCATTCAAAACCTGTCAAAACAATAACATCAAACTGACGTAAGAAATTAAAACCTAAAACAAGGTAATTCAGATATATGCACTTCCTCAGCCATTCCTAGTTGTGCGATGAGAAAGATTTGATTGTATTCATTGAAAAGCCTTTACCACATTGCATAAGCTGAAAATTAGTTAACTCTTTGTAGATGAAATCATGAAAAGGATCTTGAAGGAATGAGTAAAGATATGTAATCACTTGGACTAGAATTTTCACTCTTGCATAATTGCAACAGTTGGGAAGTACTTCAGAGCCCATGAGGGGATCAATCAGCATTTACAATTTAGTATTCAAAGAAGACCACCTTAATTTAACACTAATGAAGTTGAAAAACAAAAAAATTGTTCTTGAATCCATTCCTGCTACAGGTTTTAGCATTATACTATCAAACCCTTTATTTATAGTAATTATACTCAAAGGAACTACTACTTCCTAAGCATGTGAGATAAACTAACTTAGCAAGAGGGATGATTTAACAAGCATATGCATCTAATGCTTTTGTTAATAACTTAATAAAGCTTAATACAAAAGTAACTATTAAGGAAGAAATAATTAGGGTCATCGGTCCTAACATGCACTCCCCCTTAAAAAGCTTTGTCCTCAAGCTTGAGATGAGGAATTGCTGTTGCAGGAGGAAGAGGGGTTCCCATGTTGCATCTTCTAGTTGCAACCCATGCCATTAATTGAGGACATCAATGCTGCTACAATTGTGGAGGTGGCATAATCATCTATCCAGGATAGACTGAGGCGTGAGGATAATAGATTCTTCAATACCTAGCTTAGGTAATGCAAACTGTGCCAGAATTTGTTGCCCAAGACCCACTTCAAATAGGAAACATGAAAAACTAGATGGAGCATGGGGGAGAGAGGAAGCTCCAACTTGTAAGTAACGGAACCAATTTTCTTCAAAATTTTAGAGTCCATAAAACTTGGGGGCAAGTTTCTGACAAGTCCTCAGCTTCAAAGATAATTGCTTGTGCAGTTGGAATCAAAGGAAGACAATTTCATGAACATCAAAAGTGCACTCTGAATGGTGTTGATAAACTTGCTGCTTCATGCAATTCTATACTAGGTGCAAGCTGTCCTTGAGGGCACAAAGAATGGTGTCACATGTGTGAAGGGTGGAATCCACTAGATGGACCTTCGAACTACCAACTATGTATGTTTGGAGAGAGGGTGGCAACTAACCATACACAGCTTCATATGGAGTCATCTTGGTTGTGTGATAAGTGGTATTATGCCACCATTCAGCCAATGGTAACAATTTGGTCCAATGATGTTGCTAATTGAAAGCAAAGCAACATAAATAGGTCTCCAAGCATTTATTGACAATTTCAGTTTGGCCATCTATTCAGGGGTGATATGCAGAGCTCATTTTAAGTTGAATACCATGGCATTGGAAAACTTCTTGCCAAAAGTGACTACTGAAAATTGGGTCACAATCACTGACAACAGAAGCATGTTTGCCATGGACGCAAAAGATTTGGTCAATGAAGGTTTGGGCAATAATAGAAGCAAAATAAGGATGGGCTAAGGCATAGAAATAAGAATATTTGGAGAGAGGATCAACCACCACCAGAATGACTGATTTCCCCAGCAGACTTTGGAAGGCCTTCAATGAAATTCATGGAAATATCTGTCCACACTCTTACAAGAATAGGCAATGGTTGCAGCTAGTCGTGGGTGCCAACAATTTTGCCTTTGTTGAGTTGAAAGATCTCACATTCCGCCACAAATTGTTTGATGTTGTTTTCCATACCTTCCTAGAAAAACTTGTGGCAAAAATTTTCCAATCTTTTGAGGAACCTTGAGTGACCAGTAGAGGGGGTGGCATGAGATTTAGCCAAAAACCATTGTCGCAAAGTCAATTGGGAGGCCAACACCAAACAACCCTTATATCACAAAGAAGACCCATCCCATGAATAGTTGGAGTGTAAAGAAGGATGAATGGATACCCACTGGATGAGGTGTTGAATGCAACTATCCTACTAACATTCTCAATGTAAGTCACTAAGCCAAATTGGTGTGGGCAATGACAAAGTACTCAGAGCAGGATTATCTTCAAATTGAGCCAATAAGGCATTTGCTACAGCATTGTCATTGCCTTTTTGTAGGTAATCTCATAGTCATAACCAACAACTTAGTCACCCACTTCTGTTGCTCAGGAGAAGAGACTAGCTGGTCTAGAAAACAATAGAGGCTGTGATGGTTAGTTTTAATGCAAAAGTGTCTGCTACCTAGATATTGAAACCATTTGCAGACAGCATGAAGAATGGCAAGCATTTCCTTCTCATAGGTGGAACAAGCAAGGTTTTTGCTGGTATAGGGCCTTACTTGTGAAAGCACAGAGTCATCCTTCTTGCATTAGAACAGCACCCAATCCAAAGCCTAAGGCATCACTTTCAATGAAAAATGTTTTAGAGAAATCGAGCATCGCAAGAACTGGAGTTGTGCACATAGCTTGCTTATCAAGTATCTCAGATTCTCAAATGTCACTTCTGCTATTGGGGACCATGAAAATGAATCCTATCAGCATGACTGTATAAGGGGTGGCAATTTTGCCATAGTCCTTGACAAATCTGTGGTAATATCCTATGAACCCAAAAATCCACTAAGGCTCTTTAGGGTTGTGGATTTTGGACATTTCTACACAATTTCAATCTTTGAAAGATCCACCTTTACTCCAAAAACAATATGTTCAAGGTACTCAATCTCAGTCTAACCAAAGGAACAATTAGAACATTTGGCACATAATTGGTTAGCAGCAAGGATTTAGAGGGTGTGGTCTAGGTTCAAGAGGTGCTCTTCCCAACAAGTGCGACTATAAATAAGGATATCATCAAAGAAGACTAGGATAAATTGCCAAAGGAATGGGCAGAAAACTTGTTCATCAAACTCTGAAATGTGGATAGTGCATTGGTGAGGCCAAATGCCATGACAAGAACTTCATAATGAGTAATGACCATCATAAATGCAGAAGGTAATTTAGGGAATGTCATCTTCTTTGATGTAGAATTGATGATAACCAAACCATAAATCTAGCTTGGAGAAAAATGGGCACCAAGAGTTTGTTGAGTATTTTGTCATTGATGTCAAGGTGCTTGAGCTGCTTGCCTGTGTGCTTGAGCTGCTTGCCTACTTGCTTGAGCTGGTTGCTTGCCTGCTTGAGCTACCTGTTTGTGTGTTTGAGCTGCTTGTCTACTTACTTTGTCAGCAATCTTGCCAAGTCAGATTTCCATCAGCATGTTGAGTCAGGTTTACAAGGGTCGATGACTTGGAATATCTTTGTGTAACGCCTTGCTTTGAATATATTTGACTTCATTCCTTCTATGGCAACGATTTATTATGAGGACATGAGACGGCTACAATAATGAATATATTCCTCATTATATTTTGGGCGAATGAACTTATAGGTAAGGATCTCCCTCTAGTGGTGAATGAATCTAGGAAATTGAGGTAAGTTCTGAAGGAGTTTAAGTGCACCTTCTTAGCTCTCATACCCAAAAAGATAATCCCTTGACCTTAGCTGATTTCAAACTGATTGCACTCTGCAATACTGTTCACAAGGTTATACCGTTATATCTAAAGTTATAGCAGAAAGGTTGAAGCTTTTTCTTCCTTATTTAATCTCCTCAAAACAGGAGGTTTTGTGCATGGTAGGCAGATTTTTTATGGCATTGTCCTGGCTCATGAAACTCAGCATACTCTCAAAACTTGTAGAGTAGGAGGCGTGGCTATTAAGTTAGACACAGTGAAGGCTTATGACAGAATAGACTGGTGATTTTTGTAGGAAAACTTTTCTGCTTTTAGATTCTCCTCTCCATGGATAAATTGAGAGCTCAATACAGTGACAAAATCATGATTCTCTATTATGATTAATGGTGACCCTCCAGGTTTTTTGGGGCAGCAGATGTTGCAGAAGTGAGAATGCACAGGCAGGTTATGACAGACTGTGAAGAAGTCACAGGACAAGCTATCAATCCACAGCAGTCAAGGATTTTTTTCCTTAACGTGACTCCCAAGTCACAAATCAGAGTTAGAAAGATTCTTGGCTTTCTTTCTGATAATCTTCCAAGCAAATACCTTGGTATCCCTTTGCTTACTGGGTTTGTAAAATCCTGTTTAAGACGGAAGCTATTTAAGAAAAGCAAAAAAATGTTGTCAACTTGGGAAGGCCGTTGGTTAAGTTTAGCTGGGCAGATCATTCTGATTAAGGCAGTTAACCAAGCTATTCCCACAGATATATTTTCAGTGTTGAATGCTTACAGAGAGATCTCAAACAAAATTGAAGTATGTAGAAGCTCTGTGGCAGGCTATCTCGGAGGAAAGGAAATTCGCTCCATTGAAGTGGAAGAAAGTTTGTTGACTTAAGAATCAAGGAGGATTTGACTTTAAGAACTTGGAGATAGATAACTAAGCCTGGGAGCTCGGCTTGTGTAGCACTACCCGGTAGATATGGGCCAGCCTTGGTGCAAAATTTTCATAAGTATCTGGCTTTTTTAGACACTTCTAATCTCTTTGAGACTTCTCTTCTCACTAAGGGCTGTGCGATCTGGAACTTCCTTGTGTCTTCAAGTGATCTGATAGGCAATTATTTATCTTGGGATATTGGAAATGGATGTTTAGCCAAGTTCCGGGAGGATTCTTGGCTAGATCACTCTCAGTTTCTTTCCAAATTTAGAGGAGACAATCTCTCTTATCTGTTTTGTGAGGAGTCTTAATAAGAGATTACTGGATAGACAATATGCAGGACGGGTTTTTCTCCCACGTGTGGAAAGTCTTAAGCAGGAATGTCCTTGAAAAAAATTCTTCAAAACTGGCTTCTTTCCTCTTCTTGATCATAGAGTGTGACTCAAACATTCATTCGAAAAAATCTATGCAGTTTTACTAGAAGCATCATAATCTAACTGGCTTCTTTCATTGAGGATCCTGCTTAACAAAGGGAGGACCTTTTCATGTTACTTTAGATTCTTATTGGGTTATATCTGGGTATGCTCTTCTCCAAAATTGTGACTTGCCCCTCTTCAGGATTAGCCTGTTGGTATCATTTGGAACAGGGCAGCCCCTCTGAAATGTAACACTTTTGTTTGGCTGGTCAGAGTTAACAGGGTCCTTACTTATGACAATGTGAGAAACCAAGCTTTTCAAGGGCTGTCCAAGAGCGTTGTGTGTTTTAAGGGGTTGGCAGGTCATTTATTGCTGCATTGTGAATATTCCCAAAAAAATTGGTATACTCTTCTGAAAAAGCTTGAAATGGTTTGGATCTTTCCTTCTAGTTTTAAACAGCACTTATGTAGCTAGCCTAAAGGGACTCCTCATTTGACTTCCCTATGGGGCCTTCGATTAGAACACAATCAAAGAGTTTTCAGGGAGCAAGCTTGTTACATCCCTTTTGTTTTGAACAAGATTATGGCAATAATAATATGATCATTATGTTAGTTGTGATTAACTACCTTTCATGAGAATGTAAAAATTGGGAAAAGAATTTTTAATTTATTTGTTATAACTGCAATTATGAATGATTTCCTTATATATATAAGTGAATGTGTTGATGTGTTTTTTTTTTTTTTTTAAATGATACAGAGAACGGTCTAACCCTATTTCTTTGTCAAGTGGATGCAAGATTGTCAACACCTCAAGGGAAAGGGAAATATCATCAAGGAGAGGTCATAGTCTATAAAGGATCAAATTACCAGCAAGTCACGAGTTGGTGTAAGGTGGCTACATGGAAATCGTAACCTTGGGATATATCTCATTTAATTAAATAATTATAAAAAACAAGTCAACTTTATTTGTTCTTCATCGTTCTCCTAATAAAGTCATGTAATAACCTCTTATGCATATCTTTGGTGTAAGAATAGAATTAAATATTATGGTCAATATTAATATAATTTTTTTTAAGTCGTGGAAAATGACCAAATTGTGTGGGGTGGCGGTAACCCCCTCACCACCTTGTCCATCGAGTCTTGAAGAAAACGTCCAAGGAATTCATGCAGACGTTTTGCTTGGGGAGTCTTGGTTCGCAAGGAGTTATTTTGGATGACTACCTTCAGTATTTGGATCTCTCATTTTTTTTGGGGGGGGGACATTATTCTCTATGGTTCAAGAATTCAATCAAGAGTCTTTCATGGCCATGCGCTATGCTCTTTGAGTTGTCTTGTAATTCTCAGGGGGGGAAAAAACATTTGGCATCCTTGTCTTGTTTCCTGTCAAGAGTAGTCATGTTGGGCATCATCTTCCTTTAATCCATTACTCTTTCTCGGGGTAGAGGGGAAAGCGATCTTTATTCTTGAATTATCGTCTCAGTAACTTGCTTCGACTGAGTAAGGTCGAAACATCTGCCGCCATCATTTGTCAGTGGAAAGGTTGCATCAAGAGGATTATCGCATTTGAATTCTACGTTTTTAGGCATGTTAATAAGTGCCTTTTAAATTGTTGAATCGAGCATTATGATTAGTTTGTTAATTCATTCAAGGAGTCGATGTGTGTTGTTGGTGCATTCTTTTGAAACCATCCTGTCTAACAAAATAAGATTTTGAATTCTCTGCAAAAAAATTCCATTGCTTGGTCTAGTCGAGTTATCTTCTTCTAATTCTTATCGACCGAGTTGTGGGTTCTTTATCTGGTAACCGAGATTCATCTGTGTCTTCCTCTCCTCTGTTTTTACTTAAAGCCAAACATTATTCTGTATCTTGGATCTAAAATTGGGGTTTGAACCTTAATTTGTAGTCACTGTCATATAGTTGAAATAAATTGAAACTGAGGAGAATCTTTCTTCATCAATTAAGTCCAACTTCTCTAAACTTTGTGAGTAAGATTTGATCACATTATACTTGAATGTAAGGAACAAATTTTGAGCTGATTCATTAATAAAATAAATCCAAGAGTCTTATATATCTCATTGCCGAGTAAGGGTGAGAGAGCTAACTGCACGTCAAGAGTGCTCATAAACATAAAATCCTTGGCCAAGGTTATGATGCTTAGATTAAGCATTAGTCAGCCATCAAGAATCAGATATACCCTTGGTCAGAACGGTCTTTCTAGTTAGGAGAACCTATAGTGAAGGATCGACCAAGGTAGTATAGGTTCTTGACACCAGACTCAGATGGCAAGATGGTAATTTGTGAAATTATTTATAGACTGCCCTCGTGAAGGATCGAGTTTCTTCAGTTGAAGAAACACAAGAGACCAGTAGGTCTTTGGTTGGGCGGAAAAGCCCTTGATGATGTTTCTTTTTCCCTCGAAGACTAAGTCTTGTTCAAGTTGCAGGAAGCCTTCAGACTATACTTTCTCTTAACTCTCTCTCTCTCTTTACTTCAAATATATTTACTTTAAAATGTTTATTTCACTGCTGATTTAAATGCTCTATTCATTTCATAATTAAAGGAAAAGTTAGTTCATATCCTACTGCAATTTTCAATTATATATACCGTTAATTGTTCCATTTCAGCTGAAATTGAAATACTAGAAGTCAGTTATTGAATGATAGAGTAGTTGATGCTCAGATTATTTATCTTTCCTGTTTGTTATATGAATTGAAACTCTCGTTAGGAAAAGTTAGTTGGTTACTCTTCAGGTGAATCTGGAAGTTAGTTGCTCTGTAGATAGTTGGTATGTTACAAAACTGCTCCATGGGAACAATACTAGAATAAAATTAGGGTTGTGGTTATTTCCTAAGCTTTTGCTGCTCTTTCTAAGGTGGAAGCCAATTTTTCTCTTCTGGAACACAAGATCCCACAATATTGGAAGATGCACTCTCCCTCCCATGTTAATAGGGTAATTGAGAACAACTCAGCATAATGGTACTTGTTTACTTCACTAGGTTTGGTTCAACATACTACGGAAGTAAACTAGATTATATGCAAAACATAGAAAAGTTTAACATATTTGAGAATATAAGATGCTTGAAATAAGGAATGTTTCTATTCATTTCCAACAGTAAGTGTCAACATGTACAATCATATGGATGTCAATAGTACCATCAATCGTATCTTCCCAACTACAAGGACTCAATACATATAACACTTGAAAGTGGTTGAGCAACCAACTGTTGTGACGTTTCATGACAACCTATTGACCACTAATCGGGACTTAATTACCCGAGTACATATGACATTTATTACATTAATTATTTGCACTACAACTATAGTTCTATTGAACATGGATAACTGGCCAACTACAGCCAACTACAACTAAAGACAATGACGGCTTACATCATCCCCCCCACAAAAGAAGTCGTCTTCCAGATGACAAGGCAAACCAAAAAGGAAATGATATTACACATAATGCTAATGAGAGGAATGGGGAAGCGAAGATGTCCCTGGATGCACTGATGAAGTCGGGGTAGTCGTCGGAGATCGTTGCTCCCTCAATTGCCTCACTTCCTTTGTACGCATGCGGAATTGGCAGTCAGTGAGTATCTCTCGTTCCCTGGCAACTTTAACCATGCGAGCCGCCTCCATCAATTGGCTTTTGGCCTTGTCCACCTCCGTGCTCCTTGTCGCCAACTGCTCTTCCAACTCCTTTACTCACTGTTCCCACGCCTGCTCCCTTTGTCGTGCCTCTTCCTCCAAAGTGGACACCTTGGCCTCCAAGGCCACTGCTCAAGCTTCCTCAGCACTAGCTAGCCGATTTTGCTCCGTCAATTGTTTTTGAAGGTTCGGCATAATTTTCATCGACTCTTCCTTTATCTGCGCCACTCTTGGCACTCCTAGCGGTGCAACAAAGGAAACTAGCGATTTGGCCATTGTGGTGACTTGTTCCTACGTTGTAATCATTCCCCATGTAGTCATTAGCCTAGTGGTTGGCGGTAATGCTGGCGATCTTAACACTAGCATGTCTGGCAATGTGACTAGCGTCAAGGTAACTGGTAGCACCAGTCTTGGCGGTGTATCCCTTGAAGCTGCCAAATCTAGTGGCATATCCCCTAAAACTGCCAAACCTGGTAGCGCATCCCTTGAAACTGCCAAACCTAGCGGCATATCCCCTGAAACTACCAGACTTGGCGACATATCCCCTAAAACTGCCAGACCTGGTGGTGCATCTCCTGGTCGTGCCACTGAAATTGCCAACCCTGGCATTGCATCTCCCAAAACTGCCGAACCTAGCGGTGGCGATGTGGCTAAAACTGAAACTGCCAACCCTGGCAGTGGATTTCTTGAAACTGCCGAACCTGGTGGTGTACTTCCTGCACCTGCAACTACAACTACCAACCTTGGTGGTGTACTTCCTCCAACTGCAATTACCACCTTGGCAGTGTGACAACTGGCGGTGCCAATTTGGAGGTGTGGCAACTGGCGGTGCCAGTATGGTGGTGTGGCAACTGGTGGTGCCAAGTCTGGTGATGTGGCAACTTGCAGTGCCAAGTCTGGTGATGTGGCAACTGGTGGTGCTAGGTTTGGTGGTGTTGAGTCTCATGCCAGCGACACCCAACCATTAATGCGCTTGGCACATAAGTTGCTCCTCTCAATGTCCACCTAATGCTAATCGATGATGCCAACAGGGTAAATTTCACGATCGGCGATGGGCTCCCAATGCGAACTGGCGATGCTAGCAAGGTAAACCCTCCTGGCTAGAAGGGTGGTATCACGACCACCTCCTCTACTTCCATCTCTGGTGTAGTCTGAGCGCCAGCTGCCAAGGACACTTCTTCGTTTGTCGGCTAACTGGCGGCCGATGTCGAAGAAGACAAATCAATCGATTCATCTTCCTCCTCTTCCCTGCTCTTTGCTGATGCTTCCTTCGTCGATGCTACCTTTGGTTTTATTGCACTATTTTCTTCCCCTTGTCCACTTTGGTGTCTTTCTAGCGATGCAAATCAGTTATGTTTCTTCTTGACTGGCAATTAATTCTTGGCACGAAACAGTTACTGTAATTGTCGTACTGAGAACCAAAATCTTTGTCGTGCCTTCTCAAGCCTTCACCTGTGCTGGATGGTTTGGCGTATCTCTGTCTTGGTTGTTGTATGCTGCCAGATTCTTGTGAGGGTCGTACGCTTCTATACCCCTGTGTATGTCGTACGATTATATACCCCTGTGAGTGTCGTACTATGAAGAATTGAATTTGTCGTACGATTTGTCTTTGTTTGCTGCTTTGGCCATTCTTCCCTTCCTATACGAGGGCCCAAATCCGTACGGCATATTTGTGTATGCCTCTAGACCATACGCTACCTTGGTTGCTCGAATGACGAACGGGGGTTTCCACTGTTTGCCGTATGATGTTGCACTTTTCTCCTTGCCAGAAATTTTGTCTATTCTTCGCCAAACTTCTTGCCAAACTCAACCAAATAATGCCTTCCTTATGTCGTACGACCTTTTTTTTCAATATATAAGCTTGGCAATTTCTTGTTTTGATTTTCGCCGATGTCTTGCCTTCTCTCAATGGCTGTACGATTTTCAATTTAATAATGTTTCTTACTTTAATTTTTTGCCAAGATTTACTCCTTTCGGTCACTTCTTTGAATGGCCGTATGGTTTTCTTTTTGGTTGTTACTTGGCTAACTTTTATTTTTATTTTTAATTTTTTAATCTTTTCACTTCCCAATTTAATAATTGCCACTTCATTTTTTAATACTTTTGCCTTTTTTAATCTTTTATTTTCCATTTTTCATTTTTTCTCTCTTGATTTTTTAAAAGAATTTATTCTTCCTCGGCATTTTTTCTATTTTTCTTCTCTCCTCTCTCTTCGATTTTTCCTGATTTTTGTCATTTTCTCTCTCCTCTCTCTTCAATTTTTTTTTTGTCTTGTTACCTCCTCTCTCCTTATCTCTTTCTTTTCTCTCGTCTCCTTTTTCTCTCTCCTCGTCTCTTACTTTTCCTCTCTTCATCTTTTTCTGACTTTCTCTCACCACCTAGTACTTTGTCCCGTTCCAACTTATCAGCTAGTGTTCTCTCTTTGTGCTCTTTGTACTCGACTGAAGATGTCTGGCTATACATGCCCTTCTCCTCTTCTTCCTGGATTTCTCAGACCGAAGGTATCTGGCTAGACACACCCTTCGCCTCTTCTTTCTAGATTTCTCTGATCTGTAGCATGTTACACTCTCGGTGGATCACTTCATAATCTTCCATCTACCAGTGGAACAATCCGTTCAGTGAATTTGTATCATCCTCCGAGCATTCCTAGAGGTCTAAGATGCCTTCATCATTTGGCTCTATGGTTCCTCCTGCTTCCTCCTTTCCGCCTCTTTTCACCGATTCAGAGTCTGATGATGCCAGTTCTTCACTAACTCCTTGATTCCTTAGGTCGATCACGTACTTCCTCTCGTTGCTCTCTATGGACAGCGTGTTTCTTTTCCAATTGTGATTTGCTCTGGCTGCCACCAACCACCCTCTTCCGAGCAACGCATCATACGCCTTTCTCTACAGTGGAATGACTATGAAGTTCAGTAGGAATGGTTGTGTCTGATCACCACCTTTTGCGCCATCAATGTTCCCAACGGTTTGATGCCATGTTGATCGGCATCAACGAGTTGGAATGTCGATGGCTAGAGTGTTGGCTTCCCGAGACTCTTCCATGTGTCTTTGGGTAGTACGTTGACTCCTGATCCTCTATCGATGATAGTATTTGTCAAAATATTCCCTCTGATCTCCATTTGAACAACCGTTGGCATCTTCCCAATGTTTGTTGTTAGTAGTACAAGGTCAATGGTTTGTTCACCGTACAATGGCGGTTCTGGTACCAATTCTTGCCTTCAATCCTCTGATCCCAGTTGCTTGCCATCCCCGACGACTTTCGTCATTGCCAGTCCCAACTATGGCAAAGTCTGGAAAAGGTCAGTTACTCTTATCAGTACGGTGGTTTGCAATACCTATCACACGATGTTGGTTTCCGCCTCCGATTGCCGAGAGGTTCTTGGTTTCTCTAGAGGTGTTTTGTTTTCCTTCGTCATCGCCAATTCCACTTCGGCTTTTGCTTCCTTCATCCTTTGTTTATTTGTACGTGGATCTGGGTAGGTTGCTTTCTTCGCTTGCGCTATAGTGATCGCCAGTACGTCTTGTTCTCTACTTCCAGCATATGGATACCCTTTTGCTTGGGGCATTCATTGTCTTCATGGTCACCTGGTCCACACCACTTGCATAACCTTCCCCCCGAACCTTGACCGTTCTGGCAGTCCCTAGTAAAGTGGCCCCATTCACTGCACTTCCGACATTGTGTCATGGGCATTCCTTTGCCATCATAATGTATCTTGTTTCTCGAACTTTTGTTGCTTTGGTAACCTCCAGGGGATGCATTAATATTGTACTGAGGCTTTGGTGGTGTGTTTGGCGGTGTTGATTCTCCCTGAGTGAAGAGTACTTGCATACCCCTTGCTTTCAGATTGTATGGGCATTCCTTAATGGAATGTCCCATCACTTGGCAGATATCGCATAACTTCTTTGGACAATTTGCTTTCGTGTGACCTTCCCCATTGCAATCTGTACACCACAGTTCTCTAGCTTCCCTCGTACTCTCCTTCGCGGCCTGCAATTCTTTCATCATTCTCATCATGTCCTTTCTCAGTTCTTGTGCGGTCTTGGACTCACTGTCGTTGTAGTTGTCTATACTCTCCTCATCATCTATCTTCCTTTTCCCTCGGGAGGATGTTTTATTTTCGCTCTCTATATCCATTGCCCGATTGTACGCTTCCATGTACGACAACGAAGGTACGACTTTCATTTTCTTTCTTAACGACGGAAGCAAGCCCTCGATGAACCACCTTTTCTTTAGCCCATTGGCCAGCTGTGCCTCCAATTTCCCCAAGAAATCTTAAGTCTTTGGTTATAGGTACGCACACTCTCGTGCTTCCCTTGCTTCGTATTGTAAATTTTAGCTATAATCTCACTATCATTCCTCAAGAGTTTGAACTCATTTTGGAATGCTTGCTTTAGTAGTCTCCATGATGCCCTTTGTACTTGGTCCAATTTTGAGTACCAGTCAATGGCATTGTCTCTTAGTTTTGCTGGAAATGCTTTCAGCCAGTGATTTGGATCATCTTGTCCATTGGCTATCCAAATCGTTTTGCATGTTTTACAGTGGTGCACTGGATCTTTTGACCTGTTCCTTGTAAATTTCGGTAGCTTTTGTCGCTCGCCTGACGAAGTCACCATCCTGCCCCGATACCCTCCTTGTGTATTGGACCTGACTAGAGTGGTTTTCCTCGCTACATTCTGGTGCGTCACTTGCACTCTCGACCACGTACGAGTCTCTCCCACGTCTTCCATCAACGTCCTCAACACCTTGAGTCTCTTGGGGTTCACTCTGGTACTCCCTCTATCCTGGGGTCCTGGGCTCAAATCTTCCAGTCCTCAGCCCTTCGTCGTCGTTCGATATGGACAACTCCCGAATGCGTCGGATGCTGCTATCAAGTTCTTCACTTAATTCATTTTCATTTTCACTGATTTTGTACCTTTCTACATACAGAGTGTTGAAGGGTCCTTCGTCCCTCCCCTCAACAAAATTTTGATGTGCTCTATTGATGGATTAGTCTATTTCCTCAAGATTCTCATGTACTCTTTTTATACTTTGGTTTATTTCAATTGAATCTTCATTAAATTCTTTCTCAACTTGCCTTAGTCTTCGTCACCGGTTTTCTTGCTCCTGAAGTCTGAGTGATCGTCGAACCCTCTCCTCTTGAGTTTCATGCCCGATTGGTAGTTGGTTCTTGTCTTTGTTAGGCTATACGGGCATTAAGGGTTGTTCACACGATCATTGGTTGTTGGGATTACATCTCCGATTAGTGTCTCATTCCTCCTCTTCCCGTTTGGTTCGTTCTTCGTACCACTGCAATATTTGTTGCCTTCAACGTTCCTGATCCTCCTCCGCCTAAAAGTCTTGTAGGATGATGAAATGGTGGGCCAACAGTCTTGGCAAACGATTGAGGAGATGATCAACCTCATCATTCACTTCTAGTCTGTCCCAGATAACTGCCTCAAGGATCTCTTGCCTAAGGGCTTCCCTCCGTACATGATCTCTTAGTGATATATTCCACAGATTTATCAAATCTTGTGTCAACTCGTCCTCTTTTTCTTCATTAGTTTCTATAGGCTCTTTCGTCGGTCAACCCATTACGCTGCCATCATACTGACGAGTGATTCCCTGGTCCGCTTAGGCAATGGCGCCAATGTTTACTTCACTGGGTGTGGTTCAACGTACTACAGAAGTAAACTAGATTATATGCAGAACATAGAAAAGTATAACATATTTGAGAACATAAGATGCTTGAAATATGGAATGTTTCTATTCATTTCCAACAGTAAGTATCAACATGTACAATCATATGGATGTCAACAGTACCATCAATCATATCTTCCCGACTACAAGGACTTAGTACATATAACGCTCAACGGAGGTTGGGCAACCAACCGTCGTGACATTTTATTGACCACTAATCAGGACTTAATTACCCGAGTACATATGACATTTATTACATTGATTATTCGCACAACTATAGTTTTATTGAACATGGATAACTGGCCGACTACAGCCGACTATGCTACGGCCGACTACAACTAAAGACAATGACGACTTACAGTAGAATCCACTGAAAGCAGATTTTTTCACACTGAATTTTGATAGCACTTTGATGGGTAATCCCAGTCCTCAAGGTGCAAGGTTTTGTGGTGCTTTTCTCTTAAGGTTTTTCTTAAAAGGTGGATCCTTCTTCCTCAGCACTAAGACAAATAATGAAGTGGAAGCTCTAGCACTGTTCGAGTGTCTTAAAATGGCAGTCACTATGGGAGGTAAATGTCTAGATGCAGATAGGGATTCTCAAGTGATTATGCAAGGGTGTATTAAGAAATCTTTGAAAGTATGGCATCATCATAGCATTATGGAAAAGATTCTTCTTGTTAGTAGGAACCTTGAAGAGACTTTGTATAAAGTTATAAACACTATTATAGAGGATGTGATTGCATGGCAGATTATTTACCAAATAATGGGATGTCACAACTGCTATTTTCAACAAAGATAGGTGATGATTCAAATGATTGGGATATTGGGAAGTTCTTAAAGTCAATCTACCCCTCAACAGATATCAGTGAGGACTTGAATGAATGGGACATCATGCCAATTTTGTAGGTAGGGACATTTCCTTTAGAAACATATATTTCTCCCAGTTTTCATTTATCAACCCCATCCTTAAAAAAAACCCACTTTAAATTATTACGATGAGCAGTGGAAATGGTTGTCATCTTTCTCATGGATCATAAGGTTCCCGCTTGTGTGATTATGCTGCCCTATCTTGGACTTGTGTTAAGGCTTTTATTAGTGATTGTCTGCTTTCATTTCCTGAGTTGTTTATTGGTTTCACATGCATGCAACACTGTAAGCGCTATAATATAGATTTTGGCAATAGCAGAATGGAAAGAGATTGCTCTGTTAGGGACTTTTCTTAAAGCAGAGTAGTTTCTGATGGGAGACTTAGACGCACATTCTGCATTCAGTATGTTAGGACTCTGAGCTTTGTTAAGGAAATTTTGGGGTAAGAAGGCATCTGCAACACAAGGGAACATAGGACAAGAGCATCTATCGCAAAAGAACTTTGTGAAAAAAACTAGAAAGCCGAGTTTAGAGTGTGGCAGTGAAGCACTGGATTATCAGCAGAATTCTTCCTAGTGTGAAAGGAAATTGAGCAGCTTAAAACCTCCCCTTTCACTAATTCAAAGCAGCAAACTGGTGTGGTACAGTTTTTTCCAAGACTCTGCACTGTTTATCAACAATCTTTGGGTAATTCTTCGGAATGGCAGTTTGGAAATATCCAGCTGCTTTACTATTCCATCATAGTTCTTGACAGGGGTAACCTAGGCATCTCAGGATACCTTTCTAGAACCAGGGGTTTAGATGGCTGCTAAGGAGGAGGTGGTGGCTTCACCTAGACCGTTGAGCTGAAAGATTGAACACACATTTGACTGTAGTTTGCTTTTGTGTATTGTTTGTCTAGGTGGTATAGTTTTTTTAAGCTGTATGAGATACTCTCTGGATAGTTGAACTGTTTTGGCAAACACTTAGGTCATATTTTGTTTTCTTCTTGAGAATGGGTGTAATATATTGTTTTCTTCTTGGGAGTCAGTCCCTATAGAACCCACAATTAACCTGTCAAAAAAAAAATTATTGCTGCTAAAATTGAATCAATGAACAATGGATCTTCAATTTCATGCCTTGTGCAATTGTCAATCTCTAAACTTGAGTCTTGATAATATGTACAGCTATATGTATAAAATTATACACACATGTCTCCTGCCATCCCTAAAATATGGCCTCCCAGCACTGCCATCCCCAAAATACATCATGTCATCCCCATCCCAGAAATGCTATGGAACATAGGAAATCTCACATAGAATCAAGATATCAGAACAATATTTTGAAATATTCTGCCTTGTCTATTTTTCAAATGTTCAAACCAGTGTATTGAGACTTGGTGAGTCTCAGCAAGAACACAACTGACAGATCCGAATCCAGGTCAGACTCCATGATTCGGCAACCTCAAGTCGCAAACTCTGCTGAATCCATATAAGAAAAGAGAAAATCAACTTCAAATTTTCAAAACAACCATTGATATTTTTTTTTATCATATATAGTGGTTCTTTTTTAATTGCCGACTTTTTTGGCCAAGTTTTTCCACCAAGTCTGAGTATGTGGCAAAAAACAGCTTGTGAAGTTTTCACCAAGCCCAAGTCACAATATGATGGGACTTTAAACAGATATCAACTCTGGACTTCTTATTAATATCTTGGTTTAGCCAACTATAGGTTATATTTTTTGATGTCATGACAATACAGGGAGCTCCAAGGGTGGTACATATTTAATAAGCCTATTAAAAGAGGCTATTTGAAGAAGTTGGTTGTGATAATGGAGTTAAACAACCAACAATATTCATGTAGGTGGTATGATAGATGATGAGTGCCCGGTAAAATTTTGGATTCCTTAAGTCATTCATTCATTGCACTAATCTACTGTTTAAGGAATTGATAATATTGCATGGGTTGCAAAAATAGTGAAGAAAAGTTATTACAAAGTTATATTGTAAGACTGGGAAAATCGGGTTAGCAAAGACTAAGTGACAGCCACAACACAAATCTAAGCTAAGATCCCAATCCAAAACAAGAGAATACAATCAAGAAATGAGGAATAAACTAAAAGCATTCAAACAAAACAATCCCCATATTAAAGTTGCTTCACTTCTCTTGTCTCTCCTATTTCTCCTTTTGCAAACTTTGCCCTCAAATTTGAAGTATAACTTGTGCAATAACCTGCAAATAGTAAGTAGAAAGTTGGAAATAAAATGGCTGTTAAGGCAAAAATGGAAGAGAATCGCTTCTTTTATAGACAGCTATTCGAACGGACGGACGAGATTGATCTTCTAGAAAGATGCCAAGATCAATGATGGAGGATTGATGCACCAAGAGTGGTGGGCTAGGGACGGCTATGACGCCGACGACTATGACAGAGACACCTATGACAAAGACGGCTGAGATTAATGAGTAAGTGGAGGGATAATGGATGAAATAAAAATTGGAAATTATTAATTCATGAAAAAGGAATATTTGGCCAAGTAGAGGATAAATAATTCATTTGAGTTATTTATTTGAGGAAAAAGGAAATGGGCACTTAATTAAAACAATTTGCATAATTATTTTAATTAAATGAGAGGAAATATGAAAAGGGGGCATTAAATAATTAAATTGAGTTAATTATTTCATACAAGATACACATGGAGGATAAAAATTATTTAATAATGGAAGAATTGAAAGGAAGAATGAATAGTTAAGTAATTAATAATAATTATTTAACCATAGACGAAAGGTGACAAACAAATAATTAGATAAATAGTACTTAATTTAATTATTGAAGAAAGGGGTCACGAGGTCTAGTCTCCCCCCCAACCCGTGGTACCAGTAGGCATGTCGCGCCAGCGCCACCAGTCACGTGAAAAAAGATTACCAAGCGCACTGCAATTTATAGGGGGACGGATACCCGACCAATTCCTGCAATCTAAAAAAAAAGGGGGGGGATATTAGCGACGCAATTAATTTATTTAATTGATCAAGATAAAATGAAGTTAGGAAGTGAATTAATTAAATAATTTTAAAATTATTTAATTAATAGAGGAATGCGATCAAGAATAATTAAACAATCAAAATTATTTAATTATTGGAGGACGACGACCAAGAAAAATGACGCTCGCAAACTTAGGACATTTTTAGTGTCTACATATATAATTATATCGTTAATAATATAGCTCCTTTCTCAATGTACAAGGACAAATGCCACTTTGCAACTACTTTGATGTGCAAAAACCAGAATCAACTTCCATGTTCATTCAATATTGTTGTGTCTCTTAAAGATGCATTAGTCACATAGAATAATAGTAGTTTTCCTTGAGTGGCATAGGTGAAAGGGGTCCATGCCAATAGTGGCATGGTATGATGGTTAAGTTGTTGTGGTGTTATTCTTGCCATCAAGGTTCAAACCCCATGGGGGTGTAATTGTTAAATGTTTACATTGGGGATGAGGTCCCCCGTTTGTCACCTCACCAGTTCATAGCTCCGAGTTAAAAGTGTTTACCCCTTAAAATAATAGGTGAAAGGTGTCCCAATCTGCTGATGATAAACAAAATGAAGAACTTAAAATTGCCATATTGTCAGAGGTTTTTCAAACTTGGTGGATGATTAGTGAGCATGACTGATCCAATTTTTAAAGCACTTTGCATGGTTGATAGGGATGTGTTATGCTTGGGGAAGTATACAACTTTATTAGATGCGGGAAAACCTTCATCAAATGGCGTTCAATTAGCATTGCAAGATTGACAGTCCAAAATTGAAGATAGTATGGAATCTTAGTCTCGAGAAACAGGAAAATGTCTCATTGTTCCATTCAATGGTATTTTTACTCATGCCCAAGGGATTTCATAAAAAACCAAAAGAAGATAAAGAGACAATAGAAATATGAAAAGCCTTTATCAACAAGTGTTAAACAGAGGAACAAGGGAAATACTTAAAATCAGATGGCCACTTTTCAGATAATTATGGTTCAAACTTCATACAGCAGAATACAATTCGATTCCATCAACTTTTGGAAGCTACATGGAATTGGCACTCGCTTTGTTCCTTTTCTATCTGTCTGATTTTATGTTGCCTCCTTAAGTCCAAACCAATCTTGGATTTCTTTGTGTCAAGGTCAATATTTTAAGAAACTTTCATTTTTCAGTTTTATATTAGTAAACATTATATAGAGTTAGACTATGACTTGTTCACTTTGAAAGTGGCTAGCTCATCAGCATCCTAGTGAAATTGGATGCAAACATTCATTCATTCAATTTGTGAAATGAATTCACCCAACTTCAAAAGTTTAATATTCAGTGTATATTCACTCAAATACTGCATAGTTGCCATGAGACTGGTACTGGTACTGGTGCTCGTACGGGAGACTGGTACCGATACTAGTACATCTATTTTTTAAAATAGGAGATGGAGGTACTTGGAGTTGCCATTTTTTTAATATGATTTAATAATTTATAAATTTGTTACATTAAAACTAAAAATATCATGACATTAAACTTTCAAAACGAGAACATTGGTAAAGTTTAACATTAAATTTAAAGTTTAACCACACAAATGTCAAAGAGTTCATACTACATATTTGATATTACACATTGAAATTTAGAAATGTTGATTAATTTTTTATCTTTTCATATGGAAACTTGGTGAAATGTAGGGTTTTAATGTTTTTTTAAATGAAAATTTGAGGAGATGTCTTCGACGAGCTTCCAATATGGGGAAATGAGTATGGGTATCCGAGATGTGTCCCAGGGGTTGGAGACGTGTCTGCGTGCAACTATGTCAAATAGTAATGAAATTACTATATAACTGAAGTCGAGTTGCAGAAATAGAACACAATATGATGAAAAACAGAAGGGAATATTGATTATATAACCAAGCCACTGAGGGGGCACAACCTTATAATGAAAATGTAATGTCCCCTTTTTCCTACCCTAAATCCACCCTATTTTAATAGTGTTTTTAAACACTAGTATATATATTATATAACATTAAAATATAAATAATTTAATTTAAAAAATAATAATAAATAAATAATAAAATAAAATAAGAGTACGACCAAGATTGGAGAAAAGGAAAAAAAAAAAGCAAATAAAATAAGATTATATAGGTTATTTTGGAGGGCTATAAAAGAAAGTAGCAAGTCATTTGGCATCCATTCATATCTTATTTTCATTTTGGAAATTATTCTCTGTGGCTCTATCTATCTATTTATTCATTTTCGAGATTATTCTTTGCGGCTCTATCTATCTATCGAATTTTCGAGATTATTCTTTGTTTGTATGTCTATCTATTTGTCTATTTGTCTCTATCTATCTATCTATCTAGCCTCTCTATTTGTCTGTCTGTCTATTTGTTTGTCTATTTGTCTGTCTTTGTCTGTCTGTCTTTTTGTCTCTCTATCTATCTATCTATCTATACACACACACATATAGTCTTCCCCCTGTCATCCCCAAAACGCATCCCCTCACTTCCACGAAATGTGTCCACTATCGTCCCCCAATCCTCATCCTTGAAACGTTGTGGAACACAACATTTTTCTCATCAAACTTGAGCAATTTGGTAATGAATCCATGGAAACCTCCTCCAACTGCAGTCTAGGAATAGAGAGAGACTACAAAAGACCCAAGGTCTTAATTGTCTCACCCTTGCTTTGCTAACATATCATGCATTCTACCACAAATTGATGTACTTCCCCTTTGAGCCCTTCCCAAAAAGAATCTTTATTGATTCCATGCTAAGTTGTCGAATCGGGTACAGGTACGTTGGTACAGTACACCTATACGGCAATTTTTTGTGGGGGGGTGGGTACGTTTGGGTACATCTGTACAAAAAACATATAAAAATCATAGATATACACATATTTGTAACTAAAAATAAAAACAAGAATTAAATTTAGAATACCACATATCATGCATATGCTAAGCAAAACTTAGAACTACCATAAATATAATTAATTTGATATACAATTATACTAAATTAATTTGATATCAATTTTTCAAAACTTGAATGCTACAATAGATATATAATTATATTGAATTCATTGTTCATTGGTTCAACATTTAAAATTGTAATACTATAATTTACAATTTTACATCTATATTAAATTTAATATACTACTACCAATATATTCAAATTTCAATTTCAATTACACTTCTATAATTTACAATTTTAAATCTAATATATTAAATTTAATTATTAATTAATTAATAATTTAATATATTTATTAATAATATAAATTAAATTAAATAATAACCAAAATATAAATAATAATAATTAAAATAACAAATAAAAAAACTTAAAATTATTTAAATTATCATTATGTTGTTTAATAAATTCTATTATGTAATTTAATATTAATAAATCTAAATTATATTACTTATTATGCCGAAGGTGTGTCCCTATTTGAGCTTTCGGAGCTCAATTTGTCAATCAACGGTTTATAAGCACGGAGAGTGCCTGGTTGACAGTGTGATAAAATGCAGATGTAGATTGTTTAAATGCAGCTGTAGATCACCGCTTCTGCAAACTGGGAGACCCTTGTCAAAAACAAAACGAAACATATGTAAACTGTAGATCATCATCCCAGGGGGCTTGTTTAGTAACAATAGTCTAAAAGTATTCCTGAAAATCTTGCTGATTTTCTTGCAGAAGTCACGGTAATGCATGAAATCTCTGTAGCTTTGAATTATGTTTTATTGGTTGATCTGTAAAGCCATTTTCTTACTGCCATTGAACATTTGAAATCCTTAAGCTTAATGAAGTTTTAATCCTTATTTTTGTTTGTATATCTATGACATTGGCTCTTCTAGTATCGAATCTGATTTTCAGCCATTATATGTTTTTGTATTTCTTTTTCATTTGCATGGCTTAATGTCACTGGCTGTCTGACCATTATACTTATTTTATCATAGATGAAGTGTTAAGCCTTATTTTGTTATTTAATTTTAGCAAATATTGTCTAGATTATGGCCTAGGGTTTTGATATGTTTGTCATGATGTTCTGGAAAAGGTTTCTAGTCCTAAGGAACTTTTTGAATTCTTGATTGCACATTCATGCATCATCACTTTTTAGCAATAATTTTGATGTGCCCAAACAGGGGATCTTTGTCTAAGCAATTTTTTGATCATCTCTGGTGAACTATTAACAATTTTTAATTTCCATGTGAATTTGTTGATGTTTCTGCAGGACTAAATCAACAATTCCAATTATAGAACACATCAAAAAAATGGTTTTAATATTCATATTGGTTTTAAATTTACAGGCATCATATGGAAATGCACCTAATGTTCAATTAAAGCGATTTGCAGATTATTTTGCAAGTGCATTTGTTGCTGTTAGCCCTGCTCAGTTTCCTCTCAACAAAATACTGAAAGAGTCTACTGTGGCCAAGCTCACAGAAGTAAGTTTACTAGTTGTTGATGCTTTGTGGTGTTCTGGAATGTGGATTGTTTTCTGGTTGTGAGCTTATAGGCTTAAGATAGATTAACATTTTAAAAGTGCTTATTTATCATCTTTGTTATTTTTTGTAATTGACCAGGTGGTATTTAAGAGTAGGTACAATAGCCTGAAGTTAATTGCTAAACTTATCTTGATAAAATTGTCTTACTGTAAATGGATAAATGTTTTTCCTTGTAATTGGATTTGGGAATCTGGATGACAATTTCAATTAAACCATCCTTTGATACTTCAATGCATTCCTTTGTTTGTGGTTGACTAAAGCTCTCAGCCATGCTTTTGTATTATGGAAGCTTTCCAGTGTGCTAGATACATCTTGTAATGTTTTTCTCATTGTTGATGATATTTTTTTAATCCTTTTTACAATCTTAGGTCTGCTTTTCAGTATAGGATTCACATAAACTCTTGAACAAAGCCAACTGTGTGGATGTGCCATTTGTTTAGAGTTACTCTAAAGTTTTCATGTAATAGTAATTAGGGTTATATAGTGGGGTATGCTCAAAAGCTTATTTGGTAAATAAAGATTTGAACGAATACGAGTGTCTATTTTCAGGTGAGCATTTTGCGTTTCTTTTTTAAATTTGAATATGCATCTAATATGTAGTTTCTTGTCTTTTCAGACATCTCTTTGTCACATTTCTGAAGCTGCTTATAAGACATCAACAGACTGGATCAATCAACAGCCGTCAGATGCTCTGAAGGAGTTCATGTTGTGGGCTTTAGGTAGTGTCTTGCAAGATGTAGCCACTCATCAACCAGGCCACAAAGGATCAAAGCAAACACAACCAGTTGCGGTTAAAGGAGCGGTGAGATTTTGGTTACAAAACATATTGATGCATTTATATGGCATGCTGAATTCAACCAGTTTCTCTTATTTTAGCAATTGATAAATTGGATTAAAGAGCATTACAAATTCCGCAGATAGCAATATTTGTGGTCTTAGCGATGCTATTGAGGAAGAGGCCTGACCTCTTGTTGCAACTCTCATTAGAAACAAGATATCCGAGGAGGAATATCTTAATAGCAAGATTGTAATACCTATGATTCTATTTTTAGAGACCCCCAACTAATTAATATTCTCGATAGAAAACACCAACATAAAACATTTTTTCCCTTGAATTTCTATTTCCTTTCCTCTTTTCAAATTAGAGCTCTTCGGCGTATCCATTGCACACACAGGTGCGATTGCTAGTTAGTATGTTAATAATAAATTAATAATTTAATAGTTAATACTAAATAGTTAATTAATTTCATTTGATTCATAAAATTATTACAAAATTTATATCACAATAATTCTTACAAAACTTCAAAACATTTATAAAATTATTACAAAATTTATTTTTAATGTTTTAAAATTTAACTTTCAACTATTAAAAAAAAACTAAACAAAATAATGTGAAAACCTAATGCCATGGAGGCGCGACCTGCGTGAAGAATGAAGGGGCGACGAAGACTGAAGGTGACTGCAGCTGCAAAAAACTGAAGGCGCAACTGCAACGTTTGAAGCTGAGGGTGACTATAGCTGCAAAAACCTGTGTCTGTTCTTCAAAAACCCGTGTCTTCAAAAACCCACGTCTGCAATGTTCCTAAACTGGCAAAAATCCCTTTCAAAGTTGCGAAATGATTTTATCTTTTTAGGTTTTCACATTTTTAGCTATGAAAAAGAACAAAAATTCTGAAATACGTGCGGGATTCAGCTTTAAAATATAAAAAACGTTTCCAGCTTCCCATACCCGTGTCCTATCTGAATCCACATGGTTTTTTGGCCAAATACAATTCGGATACGTATTGTACCCGAAATCGGCCCTCAAACTTGCCGATTCGATAACATAGATTCCATGATAAGTCTTCAAGCAACATAATTGCCACCTATTGCAAGAGGATGGAGTTCCACAAGAACCATATGATTGAGGGTTGAGTTCTTGCAAAGGTACAACCTATCCTTATACCATAGAGAGTCCCTTTTTCTACATGAACTTTTTTCATATACTTGGATCTTGTTGGAGCTTCTAAATGAGATTATGTGTATCCATGTCATTCCTCCATTCTAATTGTGCCTCATCCACCCAATCAACCTACAATATGGACATGGCACACAATAATGTCTCTATAGACTCATCCCTCCTAGATAGTGAATCAGCCATGACATTCTCCTTCCCTTTCTTGTAAATGATCTTGAAATCATATCCCTACATTCTTGTGACCCATTTTTTTGTTCCTCTAATGACAATTATTGTTCTAAAAAATATTTTTGACTATCATGATCTATCTTTACCTTAAAGTGTCTTCCCATTAGATATGGTCCCCATAGTTTGACTAAATGAAGGATAGCCCTCATTTCCTTATCATAAATGGGCTTCAACAAATTCTTACCTTTGATTTGGCAATTCTCAAATGCAATGGGCCTTCCTTCCTGCATGAGTACAATACCCATACCATATCTTGAAGCATCACATTCAACAATGAAGGTTTTGGAAAAATCTCGAGTAGCAAGAAGAAGCATGGTGCACATGGCCTCTTTCAACTTCTCAAATGCCATGATGGCTGCCACATTCCAATGGAAGGAGTCCTTCAATAAAGTTGTGAGTGGTGCTGCAATGCTACCCTAATTTTTAACAAACCAGTGATAATAATTAATAGCCTATAAGCCCTAAGAAGCCCCATTTATTATTGAGTGTGCAAAGAGTTTTCCATTCTACCATGGCCTTGATCTTGTGAGGGTCCACCTTGACGTCTTCCTCCAATACAATGTGACCGAAGTACCCCACCTTCTTGACTCTAAAAGCACACTAGGAAGACTTGGCAGAAAGCTGGTGTTTGTTAAAGAGTTTCCAAAATTTGATGCTTATGATAAGTGTTACTCCCATGATTTGCAATATATTAAGATATCATCAAAGAAAGCTAAGACAAACTTCCATAGAAATGGCCTAAAGACCGAGTTCATCAAAATTTGAAATGAAGAAGGTGCATTTGTGAGGCCAAAAGGCATCACCAGAAATTCATAATGACCCTCGTGGGTTCTAAATGTTGTCTTATGAATATCATTATCTCTAATTCAAAATTGAGGAACACAAAACAAGGATCAAGTTTGGTAAAATAAATAACACCATGTAACTCATCTAGCAAATCATCAATTACCAAAATCTGGAACTTATCTTTTATGGTGTACTCAGTGAGTTCTTTGTAGTTTGAAAACATGGGCCAAGTGTCATCTTTCTTAGATACCATCACCACCAATGAGGAATATGAACTTTGACTATGAAAATTAATACTTGCTTCCAACATCTCTTGTATCATCTTCTCAACCTCACTTTTTGGCACATACAAGTACCAATAAGGTCTAATGTTGGGTGGTTGGCTCTTTGGGTGTAGCTGAATGGCATGATCTTGATCTCTTTTAGGAGGCTATCATTTTGGCATATCCCCAAGAATTATTGAGTGCCCGTCTACAATTGCCTACAAATCTAGCAATGTAGGAAACTTTGACTATTGTGTTTCTAATGAAAATAATTGTGCCAAAAACCCATCTGCGCCCTTTTTAAGTATCTCGTGTATTTAATGAGAGCTTCCCATCTATGGAGACTTTGCATGCAACCCTCTCAATTGAAATGTCCTACCCTCTAAATGAAAACACATGAACAACTCGTAGTTCATCTCAATTGTCCCCAAGGTAGTAAGCCATTAGACTCCCAAAACAATATATGCTCCACCGATGGGAATAGCAAGCATAGTACAAACTACAAACTAGCAGGCAGTCTCCCATGGTGAGTTTAATACTATGGAATTTCCCTAGACCATTCATCCACAACCATGACCTAAAAATATAGAGCTGAGTAAACAAAACAGTTTAATCATGTTGCCAGCTTATTGTTGATGAAGTTGAGAGTGCTTCCCAAGTCAATCAATATTATCACCGATTATTTTAGAAAACTCACTTCCTTGAGGATTTGTGGGGTGCTAATACCTAAATCTCAAAAATTTATTGAGGATTAGTTCTTTGAATTTTGATTTAAGGCCAAACTTAGTCTAAAATCATCTGGTCAAAGTTGGCTCAAAGGTAAAATTCTTTACAGTCAAGCCTAAACAAGACAAGGCTGTAAACTAGATGTTGAGGCAAGAACTAATACACGCTAGGGTACCCCTAGTAAAGATGAGACAAATTTAGAGATTGGATAAAGTGGTATATATTGTTTTCTTCATTGGATGACAAGGTGTGCTTAATAAAGGAGAATATGCATAGCCTAGATTTTAATAAAAACCATTAAATTCTAAGTAAACCACTCTTTAATTGAAATCTCAATCTCTTTTCCCAAGCTTGCATCCCATAAGCACAACTCCTACTCCTTTCTTCCACTTACACCTGCAAGAAAACAAAAATTCTTCTGCCAACATTGGTCTTATTTATCATAGCCTTCACCAAATCTCCATGCAATTCAATATAATCATACATTTTCATTTCATCCAATATAGTTCATAAATCCAATGCATATAACAAAAATGATTAATCTTTGTGGCGCTTAATGGACTTTTGGCACCTCGCTGTGTCTGGAGGTCTTTGGCTGCTGGTTTTGAGGTCACTGTTTGTCATGGTGTGGCATACAAGATCGATTATTCAAAACCCACACCGAAAGAACGAAGTATCAAATAAGCAGTTGGAAGCTATATTCTCTTGTGCACATCCCACTACATTAGGGTTTATCGAAACAATTTTGGGGAAAAGTGAATAGGTTTGGGTGGCAAACCTCAGTCACATGCCTCAATCCCTAATAGTTCCATTGCTCAGCTGGCAGAGGCAAAGTCAAATGCTCAATCAAGAATGTGATTGCTAAGAATTTTTTTCCTATGAAGTTTTCTGATATGGGGTTGTCATTTGCTTTTTGCTTGTTACTTTGCAAGACCATTATGGTCATTTTGTTATATCTATCTTTAAGTAATGTTTAAGCTTTTCTTTTCAAGCTGGGGCCCCAATCGAATCCCCAACTAATTAATCAAAAAAATATATGAATAATTAATCAGGGAAACCCGGGGACGCGTCCCCCCCCCCAAAATGCCCCGTACCCGTTCCAGGGACGTCCCGGGTACTGGGGGACGGCAGGGGACCGTCCCTAATTTTCTGAAAAAACCCAGGAAACGTCCCTGGGACGGGGGGACAGTGTTGACCAAATAGGGACGGCTGACCAGTCCCAGGGATGGCCAAGGGACGCCTGAGCCGTCCCCCAACCGTCCCCCACATCAAAACATTTTTTTTTTTTCTTGTTGTTTGTTGTGGTTTGGTTTATGAGTTGTTCGTTTAAATTATTTTCATATATCTTTCACAATATTTGGAACACTCACAAGATAAATATTTGATGCTCTATTAGAGATATATAAAAATAAAAATAAATTATTCCAAAAGTGTGTAAACTTGAATTTATTTGCTTGCTGTTCACTAACAGGTTTTAGAGACAAAGACTTAGGATTTTGACATTTTTAAACAGTTCTTACTTCTTCACAATTGGAAATAGGCTGAATATTAAGGCAATTTGATGCCCAAAACTCCTTGAGTGTAGCAATTGTCCCCACATTTAACTGCTCAAATCCATATCAGACAATACACTAGCATTGAATTTACTTCCAGTAGTCCACACTCCCAGCAAACTACAATAATTTTTCCTTCAGACGCCTCAGCTATTCGTTATTGTTCTATGCCAAGTAATCAATAACCTAGGTGAAACAATCTTCATTGTAATCACAAATGTTCTCCCAATTTGTAAGCTGGAAATAACCTTATGTAATTTGATATAAGTTTATAAATTTTAACTTGGAGGTTGTGTTATGATTCATGTATGTTAATTCTGAATTTTCAATGTGTATTGACTATTGACAAAGAATGTTGAACACAAATGTTATATGTTAAGGTTCTATAATGTATATTATGTATGTTTTATCCATGTTTTCATATGCATATTTAAAATTTCTCTATATATTTTAAATTTTCCCTATATTTTATATAGCCGTCCCCCGCCGTCCCTAGATTTGGCCTCAAAAATCGGAAACTTGGGGACTCGTCCCGCCGTCCCCGTCCCGGAAACTTGGGTAACCTTGTAATTAATCTACTATGCATAATCTAACTAAATAATATTCAAATAACAAGTTCATTCCAACGTCCAAGTTACACTAGAATGGGGTCAACATATTTATAAAAGTTTTATGAAGTGTTCATGGGATGTTAAAAAATAATAGAAGAAATTATTTATTTTCAGTACTGTTTGGAAACATCATCATAGATTTCTACAGCTCATGTATAATTTAAAATAAAGCTTTGTATGTATTAAGTTATTAACTTACCTGAATTTTATGCAGCTTCTTGAAATTGTCATTATTTGGTTGAAGGCATTAACTCATGAACTATTTTTATTACACAGTTTTGTATGTTTTTAACTTGTGTAATGTTTACTGGTTGGGGTTTAAGTCGTAGTTTTGATTTATTTTTTCCCAATATTGTAGTTAATTTGGCACTCCAAATTTACTATTGTAACTTGCAATACTCGAGTCCCATTGAACTACTCACGTCATGCATGACATTAATTTAGTTCTCGTTCTTTCCTCTTTCTTGACTTGCTTCACGCTTCAGTTAAGTATGTTCAAATTTTGATGGAAACTTGTGCATTACCAGAATTTTCTTCAGTTTTGAAGAATGTCCATCCTGCATTCACTTCTAAAATTATAGCTCCACCTTAAATGAGTCACACAATGTGATCTTGTTATCAACTTATCATCTCTTTCAGTTACTATTTGCATCCACTGTTGCACTTATTTAAAGCCACTTACCATCCTCCATTCCTGTCAGTCTACAAAAAAATTAGACACTTCTATTTTTGTCAAGGAGGAAAAGAGATAGGAGACAAGAGATAAAGCCTCACCTGCCCATTTGCTGCCTTCACCATAGATATAATTGATTCTCGATCAGGATTTGTACTGGGGGTGACAAATACTCGTTTTCCCTGCAGCAAGAGGTTGAACTCAATAGAAAAGAAAGAAAGAAACTACATGACTGTCCATGAACGACCAAAAGTAGGTCAATAGGAATCTAAAGACAGCCAGTTACAATAGAAAGAATAAATAAAAGATGAATTCTGGAACATCCCAAAAGTACACCCAGATACAATAGCAAGAGAGGATCAAAATGAGCTCCAACATCTAAAAGAAACAAGAGGAAAGCTAAAAACAAAATAACAAAACATTCTAACTATAAAGGTGCACCACAGAAAAATATAATTTTGCCAATGTTAACAAGTCTTTAGCATTTAAGAGAGTTAAGCAGACACAAAGATCACTCCCATTAGATGTTCTTACTACTTCTTTTAAAATGAATGACAGTCTCAGTAATTTAGTAACTACCAACCTGTAAAAGAGGATTTTGTTGTGCACCTGCCAAGGAAGCAGTCATGCTGAATCCAATCTCTTTCTCCTTCTTTTCATCCCTCAGAATGTATTTCTTTTCATCTATGAAATAGCTTGCTTGACCACAGTTCTCCAACCATAAGTGTGTTACAACTGATTTACCAGCAGCCATTGCTTCTAGCATGTTCCTTGTCCTAACAAACTTATATGTGACAAAGTGAGTACAATCTGCTGCTGACGATGCAAGCTGACCTCCAAGTTTTGTCAATACCTGCCAACTAACCTTGTAAGAACAAGGATGACAAAACTTAAAAAATCGTAAAAACTACCAAGTAAAACACTAAAGTCACCTTTTTCTGCTGCTTTTCAATATCATCATCCAAGCTATGGCTAAACAAAACACGGATGCTTCCTGTCTCTCTTCTCTTACGAGCAGAATCCTTCAAAATTGGTGATTGGCCACTCTCTGGTGTAACTAACTGACCAAGTTCTCTTTTAAGTGTTGATTTAGGAGTCCCTTTTGTCAGCGTTTCTTTACAAGATGATTGTGTTGCCTTGTGGTCAAATCCAGTGGTAGCAGGTGATTTAAAGTTAATATTTTCTGTCTGGCATGGAAAGGGAGATCTCACATCTACAGAAGTATCATTCAACCGCACTTCATCTTTATTTGGATATGCTAAAGTTCCATGATTTGCAAGCTTTTGATCACTTTGAGTATGTACTGTCTTTCTTCCCCTAGATTTTTGGCCCTGTGCACTTGATTCTGGAACCATGTTATTGTGGTCAGATTTATCTCCATCAATGGCAGAGAACGGAGAAACAGGTAAACCGATCTCCAGTCCTAAGTTGCGCACAGATTGCCTGGTAGTACGCAATGCTGTTTCTCCTTCCTTCTGCTGCAAGTCTCTGTCAGCAGTGTCAGCATGCAAACCCTCTCCGGTGGATATAGATTTGCTCAGCTTGTTTTCCTCTTTGTTTATCTTACTTCTCTTTCTCCTCATAGATTTTGATAAGTCCAGTGATGTATCTCTATTGTCATCATGAGTGTCAGAACTCTTGGAAACATTTAGTTTATCAAGCTTAAGATTTTCCTCTTGCAGCGAACTCTTTGCTTGTGAGGAAGATGTCACTGCTACTTCCCCTGCCCTCAGGCATGTCTCTTCTGCATTTGCACTAGTTGACTTCACATCTTTGGTTGGTTGTGCTTTTGATAATTGTGTACCCGGAGAAATTATATGCTTGTATGATATCTCTTCTACATCTGCCTGTATTCTTTTGCTCCTGACAACCTTTGCACCATTATTTAACACATCTTTGTCCTCCTCTTTTGTCATAGGTATCTGTGTTTCAGGTTTCTGCTTCTCCACGATCCTTTCATTTATTTGTCTGGTGGAACATATTGCTGCTGAACCGGCAATCAGTTGCATTCCACCCTTAGCTTCCCTAACTGACTGAACTCCTGCAGGTTTTGTTAGATCATCAGTAGCCAATTTCCTTTTTCTCTTAATAACTTTTGCAGAATCCTCTAAAGTTTTCCCCTTTTGATCAGCTCCAGAACTCTTGGAATTAGTTTCTGTTCCACATAGATCTCCTTGGGTCAGGTTTCTTTTTTGTCTCGTAAAGCGTCCTACTCGTGCATCTGCTCCAACTAACTGAATTTCTTCAGCTGGTTTTAGTGTTTCTTCCATACTTGACCTCTTTCTTGTTGGAACCTTTAGAGAGTCCTCCACCATATCGCTGTTTTCTTTGGATTCCAATTTCTTTTTTCCATCTTGTTTGGACTTTCTTAGTCTTTCAGATTTCCTGCCCTCATCCTTCTTTTGCAATTTTCCTTCATCCTCTGCCAAATGGACTCGCCTACTTTCTTCCAGTGCAGCCATAGAATTCCTTGTAGTTCTCCTTTGCTTTGCATAATTTTCACAGCTTCCATGGTCAGTATCTGACAACGTCCTCTTTCTAGAATTATGACCTTCAGATGCCTTATGTGCTCCTCTACCAGAAACTCTACTGTTTCTCTTTCTAGAATCTCCCCATTCAGTACAACCTCTTTTGGCCACCATAAAGGTGTCCTCAGTAGCCTGGTTGCAAGGAGTCTCAATGCACATTATCCGCATTGCTTCAGCAGCCAACTGGGTATCAGTGCCAATATTGGATAGATCCAATGACTCCCCACAAGTGAGACTTTTTCTCACCTGTTGGTCACAAGCTTCTCCTGAATTCAGAGGAAGTTTCTCTACTACGATTTTTTTCTCATCTGCAGCATCAGTCTTATTTTTGTCATGGTTCTGTTCCTTACCTAATTGTAACCTCTTAGAAAATCTTAAGGTATCAGAAGCAAATTGTGATTTATTTGCTCTATTGGATACAGTAACATTTGCCCCTTGATCTTTTGCCACATCAAATTTATTTTGTATCCCATGTGATGAATTGGAAGCTGTTGATAGGTTAGCGTCTGAAGCACCTGAGCTAGCAACCTTTTGGAGGCCCTGCAAAAGAATTTTGCTTTTTTTCTTTCCAACATTCTCAGCCTTTGCATCAGGAACTGAAGAATCATTCTTTCTCTTAATATACCTGCGGCCACGCTGCTTTGATTCTGACTTCAATTTATCCCCCTTATTTGTGGATGCCAAAACACGTTGGCTATTCTTACTAAAAAACTGTCTGCCAGCTTCATAATTTTGGCTATCAACCCAGTCAAAAACTCCAATATTTTCAGTTGGACCTTTAGATTCAGCCAACTGGGCAAGATTTTGAGGTCCATTTGTGCTTGGAGCCCCAGAGCAAGTCATTGCAAACAATTTTGGGGGTGCTGGGTCTTGGGAAAACCCAGTTGTATTAAGCCACACCAATTTGTCAACTATATTCAATGCATCAGCTTGAGATTGCTCCCCTGGTTCCTGTGAATCAGCGTAGCTTAAACCAGCAGAAACAGAATTAGGTGGTGTTTTTTTACCATGGCCAAGCTCTTGCAGTCCTCTTGACTTAAGCTGCCGTGAATTTACAGCATTAGAGGCACCTTTCCTAAGAATATCGTCTTTCTCATTTTCAAAACTTTTATTTGACCCATCATCTTCCTTAATAACAATTTCAGCTCTTGGTTTATCATCTTCCTTGTTTCCACACATGGTCATTTGTTCATCGTTGTTAGTGTGTATCACTCTCGGTGCATTATCTTCTTTATTGTCATTTCTGGCCCTCGTGTTATCATGTAACTCAAATTCATCTCTGGCTTTCATTTCATTGACGTCCATGGATTCAGTGTCAGGGAAAAGTCTTCTTGCTCTCAAGCTTTCAGTTCTAAACTTAGGATCTGATGGGAAAGCTGCATTGCTCTTCGTAGCTTGAACAGGTTTGGACATTCTAAGAATTGAAAGGGAATCTGAATCATTCTTTCCATCAGACTCATTTTTAGTGCCTTGCACTCCAGTTATTTCCTTTGTTTTAGATATCATCTCTGAAGCACGCAGTCCAGATGCTCTCAAGGATGCAGCCCGAATAGAAGCAATGTTTCTACATCTAGGTACAGAAGCTGATGACAGATCATGAGAATTTCTGCTAGTAATATCAGCAGGAGCAGAACCCATTTTCACCTGCCTGCTAGTACAAACACTCTGAATTGCTTCTAGATTACTCAAATCATCTGACAGTAAATGCGAAGTTAACATATGACTACCATTTTTTCTGTCTGGTTCACAATCCTGAAGCAATGCCCTGCTGTTATGCAGCTTCTTGTTATCTTGGCTTGATTTTTGAGGAAAAATACCTGGAATATCATTTCAATTACATAATTGGAGGTTGCCGGATATAGCTTAAGTTTAAGAATAAAACAATTGCATATTTGAAAAAGAAATGCATTTGAAAACCAATTTCATCCCCCCAAAATATACTATTTGAAAAAAAAAACATTGCATTTGCAAGGAAATAATAGAATCATTCTTCCAACATATATGGAACCAGACAAAACATCTTCTTTCTGAAGAGCTTTGATAGTTATCAATGGCTTGTTCAAAGCCATTGGGATAGAAACCTCTATGTAGCTAGAGCTCACCTAAATCACATTCATCTTCTGTCGAAGCATCTGAATTGACTGGAGATTTCTGCTCAAGTTCATGGTGTGAATTTACAGCGTTGAATGAAAGCCCCTTTCCCATGTCACAGGAATGAGTCAGAGAAGTTTCTTTAACATGCTGAGTAGTAGGCAATGGAACAGCTTCAACTGGAAACTGATGGAGTTTCAGTTCATCCACTCTCTGTGGACTAGACCTACCATCAGATGCATCATCATCTTCACTCAAGAGTACAGTTTCCCCACCACTTTCATCATCACTATCAACTACTTTATACAAAAGTGTTTGGTTTCTTAAACTAGAGATGCCGTTATCTAGTTGGAAGTCTTCCAATAAGTGAGTCTCTTTCTTGGTATAGCCTTGTATATTGGCCACATTGACTGCATTGTCAGCACCAGCATCTCTGTCCCTCTCTCTTGGTGGCAGAAGCCTTTCTTCTTGATTTTTATCATCCTCTATAAGTTGTGTTTCAAGCAGAGGTACACTTTCAAGCACAACTGTGTCTCCAAGTGGTACAGTGCTTTCAAGTGGCACTGTATCTTCAAATGGCAGTGTGTCCTCGTTGTCATTTTCCTCCATATTTTCTCCTGCATAATTTAATAAACAAATTAATTAATTCTCTACATAATGGCTTCCATGCTTAATAATTTGAAAACAAACCTTCTAGTTTCTTTTCTCCCATTACTAGGAGCAACAAAAATTAACATGGCAATTTTACAAAATCACTTGCATCAAGCAGAATTACTTCCAAAGCAATCAGAGAAGGTTCAGTTCATTTCGGCCACATTCAAAACAACAAAACAGTTTCAAAACAAAAAAAATTAAAAAAGCATAACGGAAAGAAAGATTTATATTAACATTCACAAATAACCAAAGTAGGTTAATGGGACTTGAAAGTACAGTTCATTACGATAGAAAAGGGCAGAGAAAGCATAAGTTCTTTAAAATAACTAATCACTAAACCCTAAAAAATGTAATATAATCATGATGAGACAACTGCCTAATCATGATATCCCATTTAGACTATCAAATGAGATAATGTGAGCTGAAAGATTTTTACTTATATTGGCATCTATTCTTAAGCTAAACAGTTACTTTTAAATGACTATGATACAATTGATTGTTGGTACTGTTCTGCCGAAATCTGGGTTTGATTCAGTTCCTTGTAGAATGTGTCCAATAGCAGAATCTCTTATCTAAGTTGTCTGGAACATGGAAACGGCAATTTTTTCGAAACTCTAGATGCAATACAGCATGGATACATGCAATCATGTTATACATCTATATAAAGAAAAAATAAAGCATATGCAGAACTTTTTTGTGGGAATTTTTATAAAATGATATGGAAACAGCAAAGGACTTAGAAGATATGCTTGAGGAGAACGAATGTAGACAATGTTGCAGGAAGTTGCAATATACTCAAGCAAACAGTAGAAAAAACTAGTATTTCTTATTGCTGTCAAAGGTGTATCGAAGATTCGAAAGGGGTTAAATTGGTCATTTCTTCAATCAAAACTTTATTTTTGAAAAATCTTATATTATTACTAATAGTCTAAGTTGCATGAACATGAATACATCATTTTTTTAACCAAAACTTTTGCAGATGGATTGTGACTCAAAATAGTCATACCATATATAAAATGCAAAGATAAATGTCCTTGTAGAGCATAAAAACTAAAAACCATCATCCAGAAAACCTTCAACTATGAGCGCAAAGATGGCCGATACGTGTGAGAAGAAAAGTGCTTTGGCTCTCTTTGTGTTTGGTGAATGTTTATACTCTTTTTATGCTTATTTTCATTTCTTCTATACTTTTGTTAAATACAGTTCAAATTTTGAACTGGCCATATCTGCATATCACCTGAGGTAGACTGTACTCTTATCCAAAGACGAATACATATCTGGACTGTATCCAAGGCACATACAAGAAAGACAAAGAGCTGGAAAAACAGTCCCTTGAGGATCTTGGCAATATTTCTGGATTTGACTATGTAAGCTTTTTTCCTAGCTAGAGAAGAGAAATGATAGATCATGGAGTTTGATCCGAATCGTTGATGAGAAAAAAAGCTTACATAGTCAAATCCAGAAATATTGACAAGATTATATTATGGACTGGAAATTTCATGTCTTTATAGTCCCTTACGGAGTTTATTTTTTATTGTATGCTTGTTAAATTATTGTAAAGAAACAGTTACTGGTTTAATACCTGATCTGAGAAATTGCATCATATAAAGCTTTCAACTTTCATTAACCAATTCTGGACACTATCTTCTGTAGATGTTTCAGGGGCATGTTGGTAGAAAATAATTAAATAAATAATGAAAATCATGTGGGCAAGCATAGGGGGGCCTCACTGGTTTCAAAACAAAGCTCATTTTTTCATTTTGTTTGATTGTCAGGCGTGTATATCCAGTTGCATGCCGATGAGGCAAATTTAAGAATGTTATCGTGCATGAGGTATATATGCTAACCTCGTATAACTAGGGGAAGAAGATGTCTACCTGCTGGTTACCGAGGAAAGAGACTGCATTCTAAAGTTAAAAAGGTAGATTTTAGGTTGTCATCCAGTGAGATACCAATTTGTTGTATCAGATCCCCCCTTGTGAAAGCTTACAAGGGAATTTTGTGATGAATATGAACAACCAACAGAATAAACAGAGCAAAATTCAAATTGTGCAGCACATTCTCCAAACTGTCTGATGAAGATGGATATTTCGATTCTAGCTTTTGCGCTAGTGCGGAGCAGGGCTTATTCACGAATAAACACTTCTTACGTATACGAAATTACAAATAGGATATAGGTCTCAATACATTTAGTGAATAAAGAAAACAGGATAACAAAAAGTTCACCATCCAGAAGATACACCAAAAGAGCTTCAACAATTTTTAATTTTAATTTTGGGCCGGTGAGGCTCAGAATTCAAACACTAATCCATGCTTTTTCTAAGCCCAAGCCCAGGCTCAAAGCTCTACAGTGGAGAAATTCTAACAATAAGAGATATACACCAGTCACCAGAGGCGAGGCTAACCCAGCGGCAACGTTACCCACAAAAGCCCAATAGTTTCACCTCTGCATATCTAGCTAGATGATTTGTCCTATGCAATTGAGCATAGATAGTTCTCTATTACCTCAGAAATTTAAGGGCCAACTCTAGGAGTATAGTTCATAGCCATTCTAATTTGGATCTATAAACCATTTTGGCTTAAAGGGTAGGTAGTGCAATTCGTCATCGTCATGCATGAAGGTCAAATTCAACTTAAAGGCGGGAAAAAAAAGAAACAAAAAATTGAAAGCTGAAATGTCTGGAAGCTTGTCTAGAACTAATCTGATTTTCACCAAAACTCTTCCTAATTATGCTACCATTAAAGGCGTTGGAAAAGGAATTGGAGAAAAAACATGAAAAATGAGGGTGTTTCTTACCCTCTATAGATGATCCAATAATCTCAGTGTCACAGTCGTAATAAGTACTTGAATGCTTGTTCTGAGATCCGCTCCCCATCTTATACTTCCTTGAGCGCAACCTAAATGGTGAATCTCAAATTTTAACCATGCCCACGCATGAATTTGAGATTGGGAAAAAAAAATCCAAAAACTTAAGGTTTGGGGACCTATTTATAACTTAAAAGCGGCGCCTAAAATATATGAACAAATAAGAAAGATTTTGGAGGAAAAACAAACGATGCTCAACCTCCTTGTTGGCTTGGTACAGTCCTAACTGAAAGCACGAAAACTATAATCCATAGAATTTGTTCATGAGATTTCCAGTGATGTCTATGTTTAAATATCACTCAGTAAAAGCATTTTTAAAGTGTTGCTCAATGGTTGATAGGTATATTGTAAACAGTACGTCGGTTAAGCACTCTTCATTTTGAAGTGTTATTGAATGGTTGATAGGTATACATGTAAATAGTTATATGTTGGTCAAGGTACATTTCATGAAAAAATAATTAGCAATATTTTGATGATAATAATTTACAAAGTATTTTTTTTTTGTAAAAGATGTGAATCTAAGAGAGAAAGCAAAAACAATTTTTTTGTCAAACTTGTGATATAAAGATTGCAAGATATTGAAGAGAAAGATGGTGAACTTGAGAAGGGAGAAAGTAAGTTAAAAGATTTATGAAAAGTTAATGGGGTCTAAAAAGAAAGAGTACATGTGAAGAAGGATAAAAGAGCTAATCTTCCCTGAGAAACATAAACATAGAGGTTTTTTGAGGGCATTGCAATAAAATAGTAAATCTATGGAAAAAATCACAAATCTATGATAAATAGAATATGTAAAATTGTTATACGAGTGAGAAGAAGATAAAGATAGCTCTCAATAGTTTATACAATGGTTAAACTCTTCTCCACAAAGGACATTAAGGAAGGGATGAAAAAGCTAGTAGTGGGTAAAGCACATGACATAGATGATTTACAAGTGAAATATCTAAAGTTGGGTTTGGAAGATTTCACATTGTACATCAAAAACCTATTTAATGTAGTCATTAAGAATGGCTTTCCACCAATTTGGATAACCAATGTGATTATTCTTCTCCTCGAAAGTGGAAATGTCAACAACCTATCAAATTATTGTACTATTATGATTAACCCACTATTTGGAAAACCTTTTGGGAGTATGATAGAGCACATATAAAACATAATGTATTGGATGTTTTCTTCAAGTATCGACTTAGAGACAAAGACCACAACAAGTATCAACATAACTTATATTTAATGTTTTAGAATATCACTCAAATGAGAATGGTGGTGATATTCTTATATTTAACTTATGATATTGTAGTGAACATCAAACCTACCCTCCCTACATCACTGACATTTATTATGGCCCTTTCCAACATTAACTTTGTATGGTTAAAGTCCATGTTATTTTAATAAGGATTTGTATACAATTGTCACTTGTAATGAGTAAAATAGGGATTAATAGTATTAAAAAGCACATATATTTATATGTCTACAAAAAGAATATATCTTATTCATAAAATTTATAGTTTTGGATATATAGTAATTTTTATTAATAATGTATATTCTATGTTTAGATGTAATTATTATATAGATTAAGCTTCAATGTGGTGATTATTCCATTATTTTAATTATATTATGAATATGTAGATTATATAATCCTTATTAGTATTTAAGAAAACAAGATAGTTGCATCAATCGTATATTTAAAAAGCACTAGCAAATCTACTTAATATATTCGATAATATTTGCACTTTCTAACATTCAATGATGACGGTTTGTATGTAGACGTTGGTGGTGATAAATGTCTCTATCCATATGATTTTTGTTGTATACATATTTCTTTGTTATTTTGTATATATAAATGGTAACATTTCATCTTTAATGAATAAGTGTGACATAAATTTATCAAGTGATATTTTATAAGTGTGGTTGGTGGGATGGATCTTTATCTTGTGAAATTTACACATACAAATTTATGATGCTCCGCATGTATTTTAAATGGTGTATGGTTTTAACATATCGGATCTAATCTCAACTCTAAATTTCATAGCTATTAAAATTCATATTATTTAAAAAAAAACATAGGTACTTATATATTTAACTTTTTTTTTCTAATTGTTAACTTTCATAATATTTTTTATAAAAAAATTGTACAGTATATAATTTTTAATTCTTTTCTTTTTAGTCTTTAATTTTGTGGTATCAAAACTACCTTTTATTTATATCGAGTTAATTTGAAAATCAACTTACTTTTAACACAAATTATTCAAGTGAAAAACAAGTTCTCTCTTATTCCTTCATAGGTTTTTGTCGTCCAATAATCTATACAACATATGCCCATAAAGGAGGAAAGCTTGTCATGCACTTTTACATGGATTATTAGTGTTTGGTAGTGTAATTAAACAATATTCTCAAACAATTTGACCTTACATCCAAAATACATAACAAATTTAATTTTCCTTCTATTATTACATTCCTTCTCAATAATGGAGATAAAGTTTATAAAGTGAGTCTATTTTTCTTTCCAAGCCTTGATTCATAATTATCAATGTATATATCGTAGATATATTTTCTATCATTATATACATTTAAGGAATTTATAGAAGTTACGTGCAATTCATCCTTTACACTTGGGAAAATGTATCCCTCTACCCAATCCAAAAATATTGACTAGCCAAAATGCCTTCCATGCATAGTAACAATTATTAAAATTTATTAGCATGAGGTCACATATTCAAGTTTAAATTAAAAAATTATTAGAAAGTATGTGTTACTTATGCTTTTAAGAGAGATTTTGCATGTCCTACTAGAATGATCAAGGCAAAATAATAAGGTTTAAATGATTTCAAACCTCATGTTTAAGTCATTGTGAAAGTCCAGAATATTATTGCTCATTCACTCTCCACCATAAATTCCAATATTCAATAGTTTCCATGTCACTTGATCACATAATGACAACACTTGTTCATGGTCTTGGGAGCTATAGTCCAAAAATTATTGATAAATGCAAAACTTATAAATTTATACTCAACTTGTAAGTATTTGTAATGAAACAACTTGCACTAGCAATAAATATAATAGGAAATATGATACAAATACTTGACAATAATTGAGAAGAACGGGCTACTTTGAGAGGGTAAACATCCAAATATCTCCATTGAGAACACAATTTGTCATCTAATGAGCATAAACTAACCATTGGCTCCTATTTATATCCTATGTATATCTTAGTTTCCACCTAGGTCAACTTAGATACTTAAAATAACACATAGGATGATCTAAATATCTAAATAAGAATGTAATAATGATCATATGATTGAATTAAGAGTTAAGGTAGTCACAAGATGACTACACCTAACCCTTTGCATAATCTAAGATTAAGGGGGTAGCAAGTCCCCTCTTTACGTGCATTGTCCCCAATGTTGATCAATTGTGGGTGATTTTTCATGAAGTATTCATTCTCCTATGTGGCATCTTCAACCCAAAAATTATTTCTCGAATGAGATACTTGGTGAGTTTCCTCATTCTCAACTTCTTTGTGCATGTTTGGAGAAGTAACTTAGGCTCCAAGATGATTCTTCATTCTTCATCTAAGTCTAGTAATATTGTCTATATAAGAATCATTTTCCCAAACACTTTCTTTAAATAGGAAACATCAAAAAATGAGTATCTTTATTTTTTGAGGTAACTCAAGAGTGTAGGAAACGTTGCATATCTTCTATAAAATCTAGTATAGACAATAGTATATTTTGATGACAACTTGTTATTCTTTGTTTGGTATTTCAAGGGTATTTTCTTATAAGGTTAAAATAACAAGAAAACCAAGTCACCAACTTCAAAAATCCTTTTGTTGCAATGTTTTTTAGCTTGTTGTTTCATTCTAGTTTGTGACATGGCCAATTTTTCGTTAAGTACTGAAAGAACCTAGTGTTGATGATATGTGTAGTCCTCCACAACCTAAACTCTTGGTGTCACCCTCGATGATGATGTGATGTATGGAGGATGTTGTCCATCTAATGGTATAAATGGAGATATTTTTGTAAGAGCTATGGAAGGAAGTGTTATACCACCATTCTACTAGTGGTGGCTAATTTATCCATTAAGATTGCTTATCTAAAGTTAAACAACATGGATAACCTTTCAAACACTTATTTGCAACATTAGTTTATCCATCTAAATAAGGATTGTATGAAGAGTTGTGAGGCAATTGAGTACCCAAACAAGATAATAAATCTATAAAAAATTTACTAATAAAGATAAGATCACGATCGCTAACAATCACCTTAGGTGTACCATGTAACTTTTACATATTCTCCATAAATTATTTTACTATTGTACTTATTGTAAAAAGATGAGATAATGCAATAAAATGGACATATTAGTGAGGCGATCCATCATTTCCATGATGACACTCTTACATTTAGATCTTAGAAGGCCTGTGATGAAATATCTAGAGACCTCTTTCCAACATTGGCTAGGAATAACTAAGGGTTGCAAAAGACTAGGTGTTTTAACTATCCCCCCTTTATTTCTTTGACATACCAAACATTTCACCATAAATTTTTGAACATCGTATTTAATCCCTTTCTAGAATAGATATTGCTTGATTCATTGACATATCTTTAAAAATCATGAATGATGCCCAAGTAGAGATCCATGAAGTTCTTTAAGAATATCATGTTTGAGAGTGGAATTATTGCACAGATATATCTTTATTTATACCAAAAATCATCTCCCTTCCAAAAAAACTTGTATAAAATACTAGGATAATTTTGTAACTATTGAATGAGATCCCTTCTAGCAACATGATTTTCCACTCTGCTTTGGCTTCTTTCATCCAATATGATTGTAATGTTGAAATGACACATAATAATGCCTCATCCTTCCTAGATAATGCATCTACAACAATATTCTCCTTTCCTTTCTTATATATAATCTCAAAGTCATAACCCAACATATTAGTTACTCATTTCTATTTCTCTTCAAAAGATAATCTTTGCTCCAAAAAAATTTAGGTCATCATCATATGTCTTAATTTTGAAGTGTCTACCCATCAAATATGGCCTCCGTTATTTTATTACATGAATAATAGCTCAAATTTTATTCTCATAAATATTTTTTATTTGATACAAACCCTACATTAACAACTCTCAAAAGAAAACAATCTACCTTCCTGTATGAGAACCACTCTTATACCATTACCTAAAGCATCACAATCCACAACAAAATCCTTCATGAAATATAGAGTGGTACACATAGCCTCCTTCAATCTCTCAAATGTTATATTATCTAACTCATTCCATTTAAAATCATTCTTCTTTAATAGATCCATGAGAGGTGTTGCTATGCATCCATAATTCTTCAAAAATCTTCTATAGTATCTAGTGAGTCCTAGGAAACCCCTCATTTTTTAATTGTTTTATGAAAAATCCATTTAATTGTAGGCTTAATTTTGTTAGGGTCGACATTTACACCTTTGTGAGACACTATGTACCAAGTACTCCACCTCTTTGAGACCAAATAAAAACTCAAAAGGCTTAACATAAAGTTGGTGATCTTTGAGAACTTGTAATGCTTGATCTACATGGTGCAAATGATCTTCTCAAGCCTTGTCATGAATCAATGTATCATCAATAACATGAATACAAACTTCTTATTAAAAATCTTAAAGATTAAATTCATTAGACATTGAAATGTAGATTAAGCATTAGTAAGACCAAATGGCATCACTAGAAACTCATAATAACCCTTATGAGTCATAAATTTTGTCTTGGGAATATCATCTTCCTTAATTCAATTTTGATGATAACCTGATTTGAGATCTACTTTTGTAAAATATAGCTCCATTCAATTCATCTAGAAAATCATAAATGATTGGAATAGAAAACTTATCTTTTATGGTGTACATGTTGATAACTCCATAACCTAGGCGCAGGCAGCAATTTTCACCCTTCTTATTCATCATCACCATGGGAGAGGAGTAAGCACTCTAGCTTTTCATAATAATACCTACCTCTAGCATCTCTTGAACAATATTTTAAATCTTAATTTTTTGTATATGTGGGTAATGTAAGGCCTATTGTTGGGTGGTTGGCTCACCAACACTAGTTGAATGACATGTTCACGATCCCTCTTAGGAGGCAATCCTTTAGGAATATCTCCAAACACCACTAAGTGATGATCTATAATTACTTGTAGATTTGGATGGGTAGTAGAAGTTGATTGATAGGCTATTAATAAAAATAATTGAGCCACAAATCCATTGACTCCTTTCTTGATAATTTTTTGAATTTAATGAGAACTTACCATCTATGGGGACTTTGCATGTAGTTCAACCATCTTACCTTTTGAGTGAAATTTCATTAATATCTCCTAGACTTTATCTCAATTGTTCCTAAAGTAGTGACTCATTATATTCCCAAAATAATATCTACTACACCCATGGATATAGAAAATATTGGGACAATCAAGATAATAATCTCCCATGGATAATTTAATGATGGGATTCCCCTAAACAACTAAGTGTACCCTCATCTACTATCATGACTTGAATTTTTGGGGTTGGCTATATAAAGTAATTTAGACAAGCCACTAACTTCTTCTTGTTGAAGTTGTGTCTAGCAAGTGCATGACAAGAGATGATCAATTGAGTACATCCAAGTTCCTCTTCTATCTCATTAATTCCATCAAATTTTACTTCTTCCCCTTCTTCTTCCTCATTTGGACCTTCAATGTAGAGTAATTTCATTTTAGCATGTTTATGACCTCAATTGTATTTACTATCATAACTTAAAAATAACCATTTTCTCTCTTCTCTTCAGTTTTTGTGGCATCAATTTGGTAGGCTAAGGCAAATATTGAGTAGGAGAGCTCATATTTCTTATATTCACCAACCCATGTTGCTTATTGGCCAAAAAAAAATCTTCTACTTGCCTTGCCATAAATATTAATTGGGATAAATATTTTTGTTGGAATATACATACCTCTTATTTTATGCGGTTCTTTAAAACCCCTAAAAATAATTCCCTAATATTTTCTTCAATAGAAATCTCCACTCTTAAACACAAGGTTTGAAATTGTTGAGTATAGTCCTTTATTGTACCTATTTTCTTTGATTTGATGAGTTTGCAAAAGTAGATATCTATAAAATTATCTCCATGATGTGTAGCAATTTCCTCTTGAAAGACTAATCATTTGACCAAACAACCCTTCTTTTTTTCTCTTCACATAACCAACACTAGCAGATTAATTGGTCTAGTTCCAAGCATAAAGATGTCATTGCCACCTTTTATTGATAAGGAACATGATGAGGATCAAAGAACCGCTCTATTTGTCAAAGCCAATTGGTTGGATCTTTTCCATTAAACTTTCTCATATCCAACTTTGGTGTAAAATGCTTAAGCATAAGATTATTTGAGTTTTGATACATCTGGGATCTTTTCCATTAAACACAAGGTTTGAAATTTTTGAGTATAGTCCTTGACTGTACTTATTTTCTTCTAGTGAGTTTACAAAAGTAGATATCCATAAAATTATCTCCATAATGTGTAGCAATTTCCTCTTGAAAGACTAATCATTTGACCAAACAACCCTTCTTTTTTTCTCTTCACATAACTAAAAATACCAAATAAATTGGTCTAGTTCCAAGTATAAATATATCATTTCCACCTTTTATTGATAAGTAACATGATGAAGATCAAAGAACCGCTCTATTTGGCAAAGCCAATTGGTTGGATCTTTATCATTAAACTTTCCCATATCCAACTTTGGTGTAAAATACCTAAGCATAGGATTATTTGAGTTGATACATCTTGAAATTTGAGTCAAACCCTTAAAAATCATGTCCCTTAAAAGTATTATCTTCTTCCTTATTATCTGAATTTACTCCCTTAAAATTCATACCACACATAACAGACTTCACTTTCCTTGATAATCCATTCATCATCTCTATTATGGACGTCATATCCTTCTTTACCGATGAAATTTCTTCCTTAATCTTGGTGATTTCATCCTTAGGAGTAAGATCCTCATTTTTTACATCATCCTTGTCTAGATATTTTCCATGTGTGACAAAAGTACCTTTCCTCTTGTTGCAAGCCCTACCATGATGGAAAAGAATGATTTTGTAATAAATCACACAAAAAAAATATAAATAATCTTAATTTTTTTATTGTAACTTACCAATGCCTAGACCTCACTTCCAAAAAAACTTCAATAAATCTGTCGATTTTCAGCCTTGGCAATGAGTTTGATGGAAACCCTAATTTTAAAATAACTCATTTATTTTCACTCTAATTTCCTTAAAATTTATTTTTTAGTAGCTTCAATATGACCTTGAAAATCTCCTTAAAAATTAGGAAAAAATTCACCAAAATTTGAGAGATATGCACTACAAAAAATGACCTCCAAAATAATAATTTGTTTGCCTTGTTTATTGCCCTCACTATGTCAAGATCATGCTTTGATACCACTTGTAATGAAATAATTTTCAATAGTAATGAATATAATAGGAAATATGTTGCAAATACTCGATAATAATTGAAAATAACAAACTACTTCAAGGGATGGTACAAACAAGAGTGTAGCAGGTGTGGGTGTGTGGCCTGCATGTTGGATTTTCTTCGTGCATGCGAGTGGATAGTGTGTCCAGGTGGTGGGGTTGGTGTTTGGTGTTTGGGTGGGTTTTGTGAAGTGTTCCAGGAAGGGGTTCTTTGCTAGGCTGTGGAGTTTGGTCTCTATAAAATTGCAATTTTTTCTTTGTTTGGGTTGATTTTGCATGGAGGTTGGTTCTAATTCGAGTGACCATGATGGCCTGTCTTTTTGAAAAATGGTAGTGGGGGTTGTTTCTTCTCCCTTTGATCATTCTAACGATATGAACTACTTAAATGAGGCTTTAAATGATGGGGGGCCTTCGTAGGGCAGGCCTTTGCATGCATCGAAAGTTAATGGGTGTTTGGAGAGGAGCTCGTCTCGACCTATTTTGGTAATCCAACCAAATTTGGTAACTAAGGAGGTTAATTATTTGAGTAACCATGCTTTGATCTGCAATTTTATGGGTATTCTTGTCTCTCTCCCATTTTTGGAGTTGTGGGCCTATAAGACATGGAGTCCTAAAGGGGATATGGAGGTCATGTAGACTACTAATAACTATTTCGTGGTGGTGTTCTCCTACATATCATATCAAAATAAGGCTTTTGAAAGGGGCCCTTATTTCTACAATCAGGTGGGGTTGTTTATCAAACCTTGGTATATAGGGTTTAATCTGACTAAAGAGCTCCCATCAAATGTTTGAGTTTGGGTGAGGCTCCCATGGCTACCTTTGGAGTTCTGTAGGAATGACATTCTACACATGATTGCCCTTCTTTTGGGAAAATTGGTGGGGTCATCTCAACAAATGTTGGATAAGAAGGTAATTTTATATTCTCACATTTGTCTTGAAATTGATCTCACTAAGCCTTTACTAGATTTGACGGAGATTCAGGTTGGATCCACTTCTTGGATTCAATAATTGGATTATGAGGCTCTTCCATTTTGTTGCTAGATTTTTCATGAATATGGGCACCTTCAGAAGAAATGTCCTAAACTCGGCTCATCAAGAGGGTTTATAGGGGAGAATTCTTTCAAATTTCCTTCTCACCCACCTCCTTCTTTGGATAAAGGGAAAGCCCCTATTTCTAGGGGGATATTGATAAGGAGGGCTATGTCCCTATTAAGCCTCGTAACAAGGGAAGAGGTCTGGAGAGAACCTTAAAGGATAGGCAGGTGGATGTGTTGTTCAACCGTTTTGAGGCTCTAGATGAGTTGGATCAACTTGAAGGGAATCTATTATCTAGCCTAGGTATTTTAAGTGAGGTTCAGTTAGAGCCCAGAGGGAATCATTCAAGTATGGAAGGTATTGGGATGGACTCTCAGATGGATATTGGCCACACCCAGTTGTGTACTAGTGAGGTGAATTTTCCTAGGGATAAGGCTTTGGTGGATGGCTTGGTATTGGCTTTATAGGATTCAACGCCCGAGGTTGTGTCTCTAGAACCTAGTAAAAGTAACAAAATTATTCCTCCTTTGGGTTTGCAACAAAAAGCCTTTAAAAAGGAAACTCAAAGAAGTCTTTTAAGGTGGGGATAAATAAATAACAAGACAAAAGTAAAGAAATGGGGGAGAATTTGGTGGAGTCAGGGTCAGTTAAGACTATTGACTCCCACTTTTCTCATCCGTAGTGATGATTACCTTATCATGGAATGCAAGGGTTTGAATAGCATCCCTAGATAAAAGTTTGTTCAGGAGTTGATTAAGTTGCACTATCCTGATATTATGTTTATTCAAGAGACTAAATTATTTATAGAGGGCATGCTCAAGGTGGCCTCTAAGTTGTGGTGGCATGGTCATTGCCAGTGTATCAAGGCACAAGGTAGATCTGGAGCCACGCAAGATTACTCCTCTTTGGTGGGTAGATGTTAGGAATTCTTTATCCTTGGTTGCTTCAAGCTTTGATTCTAGTGATATTGTCTTGCTTACTAATGTCTACACTCCTACAAATTTTCCTATTAAATTTCAGCTTTGGGGTCATAATAGGTTTGTTTGATCCTTAGCTCCTTTTCTCTCATGGTTTTTAAATAGTGACTTTAATTGTATTATCAACTTGGAGGAAAAAAGAAGAGGGGTGGATAGACTGGATCCCTCATTTGAGGTATTCAAGGAAAATATTTACTGTTTGAGCTTGATTGATATAAAACCAAGTAATGGTATGCTCACATGGACTAATAAGAGATGTGGGGATGGATTTATCTCTAAGAGACTTGACAGATTTATTATCTCTAGTTTTTGGATTGGTAGCAATTGGCTTACTAGTTTAGAGATTTTAGAGTAGAAAGGATTAGACTATTGGCCTATTAAATTGGTTGTGAATGGGAGGAACACTTCTAAGAACCCAACCTTTAAATTCTAGTTGATATGGTTACGTGAGATGTCCTTGCAAGATCTCATGAGAGAGTGATAGAGGAGAAGCACTCCCGATCATGGTACTACTATTTTTACCTTTGTAAGAGGCTTTAGTTTGTGAAGTATCAACTTAGAAAGTGGAATAGGCAGTGTTTTGGAAATATTTCTTTGTCAAAGTCAACTGCCCAACATCATTTGGATACCATCACTAGATGTAATATAGATCAAGGGATTACTAAGGAGTCTCTTATTAAGGAAGAAGAAGCTAGGAAGGAGTTTGTGGAATGGGAATTGAGGGAAGAGATATTTTGGAAAAAAATTCTAGGATTGACTGGCTTTAGGAGGGAGATAGGAACATTGATTTCTTCTTCAACTCTATTAAAGCCAGAAGACATGGTAACATGATTTCCTCTCTTGTGTCTTCTCATGGTTAGAAATTATCCTCTCTTAAGGATATCTCGTAGGAAGTTATTCAGTTTTACTCTTCTTTTTTCAAAGAGGACTCTCCTCTTGCGAAGGTGGAAGAAAATCTCATTTTGGATTGCATTCCCTTAGATGTTCCTCCAGAGGCAATTGAAATTCTTCTTAGGCCCATCTTGTTGGAGGATATGGAAGAGATAGTTTTTAAAATGAAAAAATGAAAGGCCCCTGGTCCGGATGGCTTCCTGATAGAATTTTTTAGGAGTTATAGGAAAACATCAAATATGATCTACTGGATGTGGTGTAGGAATCACATAGTAGCAAACAAATATCGAGGGCAATGAATTCTACCTTTATTTATCTTATTCCTAAAAGGGAGGGGGCTAATTCTATTGATCATGTCAGAGCAATCACCCTGTGTAATTTGGTTTATAAGACTATCTCTAAGTTGGTGGCAAAGAGGCTTAAGTCGTGGCTCCTTAAGATTATTTTAGAAGAATGGGGAGGCTTTGTTTTAGGTAGGAAAATCTTGGACAGGGTGGTTATTGCAACTAAAGCTATTCACTTTATGGATATTTCTAAGAAGAAGGCCATGTTTATCAAGTTGGATATGGCCAAAGCTTATGATCAGGTTAAATGTACTTTCCTCCACAAGATGCTCATTGCTTTTAGTTTCGAGGAAGGCGAGGTTAATTTGGTGATGGGTTGTGTTTCATCTTCCTCCTATTTGGTTTTGATTAATGGGGAGCCCTCTTCTTTGTTGGGGGTATCTCGAGGTCTTTGTTAGGGTGACTCCTTGTCTCCTTATCTTTTTATTATTATGAATGAAGGCTTGGGGAAAATCTTGAAAGCCCATGTTGGGAAAGGTTTAATACAAGGTCAGAATTGGGGTGAAGGTTTTTCTCCTCAATGCCACTTGTAATTTGTGGATGATACAACTTTTTTGGGTGTTTCTAGTACCTGAGAAGTTGCTAACATTAGGCATGCACTGGATATCTACTTGGCTACTTCTGGTTAGAAAATTAATGAAGATAAGTCATATATTTTCTTCTTTAATACCCCTCCTTTTATTTGGTCTATAATTTATTGTATTTTGTACTTGTAGATTGGTGCTCTCCCTTTTGTACATACTTGGGCGTTCCTCTATTTGTTGGTATTTTGCTACGTGAGACCTGGCAGGTTGTGTTGGATGAATTCTAGTAGTGGGTTAGTCATTGGACCTACCATTGTTTGCCTTATGTTGGGAGAGTTTTTCTACTAAATTTGTAGTTCAATATCTTCCTCTTTATAGATGCATTATGTAGATTTATCCAACTAGTTTCATTAAGGAATTGGATTCCTTATCTAGACAATTCTTATGGGTTGGTAACTTAGCCTCGTCAAAGTGGAGTTTGATTAATTGGGAGGATATTTGCAAACCAAAATAGTTCGGGGGTTTAGGCTTGCAATAAGCTACTCTTATTGGTCAAACCTTGGCAACTAAGCTTTATTGGAGATGGTGCTTTAATCAGGATCAAGCTTGGGATAGGATTCTTTCCTCAAAATATCTAAGGGTGATGGATGGGAAAGATGTTCCTAGAGTCTCCTTGGAAGTTAAAGGTTTTATGATCTGGAACACTCTCAAAAGGGGAGCTAGCTTAATCAAGAAGGGATTATTTTGGATTTGTAGTAGAGGATCTGAAGCTCTCTTCTAGTTTGACTCTTGGAATGGTCATCCCTCAATCTTATCCTTGCACCAACATTTGTATAATCTTTTTATTTCCTTTCTTGAGGTTGTACGGTCCCAGGTGGAAGACTTTAAGGTTGCAAAGAGTCTAGGGTAGATTGAGGTATTCAAATGGAAGTATATTCAGGATTTACCTCTAGGGGGCTTTGAGGAGGACCGTGTTGAGTTGTCTCATATTTTGGTTGGTAGAGCATGTAGTTCCTTATACAGGCTATCGAGTATCAAGAGCTAGATAGGCAGAAACACAATGGGAAAGTTATTCCATAGTGGAAGTATGTGTGAATAAGTTTGCATGGCCCAAATGCAACTTTTTCCTTTGGTTAGTTGCTCATAGCAGGTATCTTACTTGGGATAATCTTCAAAAGTGGGGCTTTCAAGGACCTTCTATCTGCTTTATGTGTGAGAGTAGTGAGGAATATTCTTCACATATTTTTTTCAATATGGTTATTCCAAGAGTATTTGGCACCATTGGTGGGAGGTTTGGAGGTAGACTTGTGTGCATGATTCATCATTGATTGAGTTTTGGAGGACTTTGGGAAGACCTCCTGCCAAGATGTTTTGGCTTCAAGTTGTGTGGAGTCTAGGACCTTCTTGCATTCTTTGGAATATTTGGTTAGAGAAGAACCAGAGGATCTTTAAGGGAGAAGGTCTGGCATCTCATCTGGTTTGGCAGCAAGTTCTTGGCATGATCCAAAAAAATATTCGGGTTAGGTGTTGTAAGGAAGTTAAGGTAGCGAAACAACTTCTTACACTAATTTTGAGAGGTGGATAATGCAAAAATTTATAAATCTTCTCAACAATTACAAAAAATTAAACATAAATGTCATGCATACCACAACACAATGATTTACATGGGGAAAACCCTTTCGGGAGAAAAACCCCACACTCCAAAAGCCGCCCAATATATTTAGAAATCATAAGAAATACAATATACTTACATAGTAAGCTTCTCATAGGAGTATCACCAACCAAAGATCTAAAGGCAACATGACTGCTATCAGACTCTTAGAATACATGACAACACATAGCTATAATACAATACCTTATGTAATTGCAAGGTTGAGACACATTTTCCCAATAGGTGCAAGGTGGATATCCCTCGGGATCCTAGAGAGGTGATGGTGATGCAGGGGTTGGTATTAGTTGGAGGAGGTTCAAGGAAGGCTAGTTCCAGTGGAATGCAACCTACTAGTGGGAAAATTCAGTGGGAAGGTAAATAGTTGTCACCTCCTGCGGGTATCTTGAAGATAAATACTGAAGGCTCTTCTAGAGGTAATACTGGCTGTGCTGGAGTTGGTGGTGTTGGTAGGGACAATTTTGGATTTGTACATTTCTTGTTTTATGATTTTCAAGGACACCAAAGTAATAATTTGATGGAGGTCGTAGCTATCCTTATTGCTCTAGAAAATGAATGTGTTTTGAGATGGCATAAGATCAATTGTGAATTTGATTCATTGATTTTGGTGACCATGTTGAATAAGAGTGCTTTGGAAGGCACAAATTGGTAGTTGGATTTTGTGGCCCAACAAATTCTCCAAATTAGTTCTTCTTTGGATTCGATCTCCATTGTCCATGTCCCTAGGGAGCAGAATAAGGTTGCAAACTATTTGGCGAAATGGGATTTTGAGCATAGGGATAATTGGCATGATGATAGTTGAGAGTAGCTTCCCTCTTAATGTTCCCAAAGGTTGAATTTGCTGCTTCAAGAGTATGTTAGTGGCTCTTGATTTATTTTTGGTGAGAGGTTTGACTTTGGTTGGTTGTGATCTTAGTTATGCTTTTTTGGGTGTTCTTGGTGGATCTTGGTTTTTGAGTCCTTCTTCCTTGTATGTTTGATCTCTTCTGATCAATTGAATAAAATTTTACCCCCTTTTATTAAAAACAATCTAATTCAAGGGGGAAAACCTCCAAATATCTCCAATGATAATATAATTCACCATTTGATGATCATAAACTAACCACTATCTCCTATATATACCCTACTTATTCCCTAGCTACCACCAAAGCCAACTTAGATGTTTAAATATAACACTTAGGATGACCTGAATATCTAAATAAGAATATAATAATGATCATATAACTTATAATATTTAATGTAACCACAAGCTAACTACACCTAATCCTATTCGTACTCTAGGACTAAGGACATAGTGGTGTTGAATTTTACAATATAATTTCTCTAGAGCAATAATCTTTTACAACACTAAAAAACCTTGCATAAGAGAGAGAAGTAAGAAATAATATTATATTGTCAATATTGGTATAATATAAAATAATATAATGAAAGTAAATGAACATAGGGAACTCTTTTATATTTAGGCAAGGGTGAGACATGTGACTATGACAAGTGTCATGATCACATGACTTGAGACACAAAAAATAATTTCCCTAAGTAAACTTAACTAAATAAGTGTGAAAAGGACCCAAAAGGGAAACTAATTAGGGGATAGACCCATTCACACCGAACCCCCCTTAAGTTTAAATTAGTGGAGGGGGAAGAGAAAAGAATTGGTCCTACCAATAAGGCATGATGAGGTACCCATGCACAAAAGATCTCTCACAAGTAGAGAAAAGGAGATAAATCTAAGAAAAAATACCTCCCCAAAAGAGAGAAATAATGAAAATAAAATTATGTGAAGGAAGAGGACTCTATATGAACCCCCCCAAGATAAATTCATTCACCCAAGCATTGAACATAAGTGAAGATGATGTGGTGATGCTAAAGTTCTAGTGAAGATGTTTGCAACTTGCTCCTTAATAGGAAAATACTTCAAGCTAGGAAAACCATCTTGGATAAGTTGTTGAATGGAGTGTATGTGGATCTCAATATTCTTAATCCATTAATGCTCCCCTATGTTGCAAAAAAGGTGTATGAAACTTTGATGATCACACCAAAGAGTAGTGGGATGATCACAAGGAAAACTAAACTTAGTCATCAACTAGCAAAGCTAACAAATCTACTAGCTAGTAAGAACTATTCCTTAATACTCAACCTGTTTAGATGACAATGCAATAACTATATACTTCTTAAGACCATACAATCAATAGATTTATAATGATCAACATCACTATCCCAATCTAAGTCAATATATCACATAATCTAAGTCAATATAGCCCACAATTTGAGAAGTTATTAGTGTGTAGTGAATTCCAAAATGTGGAGCACCTTGGATATACCTCAAGATGCACATTTTTCCCTTTCAATGACTCTCACGAGGATATTGAGAGAATTGAGAGTCAAGAACAATTGAAAATAAAATATCAAGACAAAATGTGTCATATAAAATATTTTCAACCAACTATCAATGTAATGTATCATCAAATCTAGTAGTGCAATTGATAGACAATGTGACACGTGACTGAAATGGAGTGGGATTAGGCTTATAATTAGCCATGCCAAATCTCTAAATCAAATAAATAGCATAATTATACTATAAAATATAAATCCCCTTGGAAGACAAAATAACTTGAAGACCAAAGAATAAATTGTTAGAGTAATCATGCATTAGCTAATAACTAATTAATCTTTAATTAATTATTAGGCTAATTCATTTCATGCACTTAAGATAAACTTAGGAGTGTTTTTATATGTTAATTAGAGTGAAAATTTATTAGATCATTTGTCTCATCACATAAGATGTAGACATTTGTCATGATATAATCACAGTTTCTCCTATAAAGCACTCACCCTCATTGTACTATGCTTGATCTCCTTGGAGACTCTTGAGGTTCATTCTGTAAGTTTTTTCTTGTTGAGGATATAAAAAATCATTTTTTGTAACTCTCTTTGCATGGAAGGTGTTTTTTTCATTGTTTGATCCTATGTCTCTTGTTTATTCACAATTCTAACATGGTATCAAGGCATGGATTCAATGAACCCTTTCTCAATTTTTGAGTTTTTTTCTCAACTAGGGTTATAGGAGAAAATCTGAAATCTTCATTGCTTTTTTAATTTATTTTTTTCATCAAAAAAAAATTCAACCGCCCCAGAGTCATATGGGTAACCAATGCCCAACCCCCGGGGGCTAAATTTTTTTTCTTTTTTTTGCAATTTTAGCAAGATTGGGAAAATCATAATAATTTTTTGCTCGATTATCAAAATTGGGTAAACGAGATATTATCGAAAAGTTGGTTTTGAGCGCTATCCAATGGTACTAGTTTTTTTATTAGATTTTGCTACTAGTACATTTTATCACCTATCAAAGTCAAATCTATTATTTTCACTACCGAGCTCACAAATTTTGACCTATTTCTCTATTTTTTTCAATTCCATTGGGACAATCTTTTAGAGATCTTCACAACCATCTATGCACCTTTTCCATATTTTTCTCTAGGTATTTTTAAAATTTTTTTTTGTGTTTTCACACTCTGGTGAATTACTTCGACTTTTTAGCTCCTAGAAACTTTTTATTTGCATGGGATGACTTGTTTTAGGTTGTTCTACATGTATTTTTATCCTTTTGTCCTATTTGGGCATTTTAAGCATCTTTTGCATGTAATTTAGCTTTTGTATATGCACTAAGATAAAGTGCCATCTTGGTGTATTTTTTTGGGGATTTTCACACATCTTGTTGTTCCTTTTATACTCACACTATGTTATAAAGTGTCATGGGTGGTTGAGACTGCCTTTATTTTGCACTCAAGCTTTTGTCAAGTGAGTGTTCCTTCCACGACAATATTGAATCCCAAAGATTCTTGCCTCATGTGTGTGTGCCTTGGTTTGTACACCTTTTATTTGTAGGTACTTTTTGTGTACTTTATATGTTCTTGGGTCTCCTTCATGCACTTATTGGTGACACATAGTTTCAATGGACCTATCTTGGCTCTCCCTTTTTGGATTATGGGGGGTTTCTACTATTGGTGCTAATGATTCCTTGGTTTCATTTTTGGAGTGATCTATGCATCTAGTTCTTGTTTTTATGTACTAGGAAGATGCAGTGGTTGGTTACCCATGTATTTTGGTGAGATGGAGCATTTACCATATGGACATTCTTAGATTCTTGTTTCTAGAGGTAACCTATTTTCACTTGATCATTGTTATTTAGACTATTGGTACATGTGCCATTTATATCTTCGAGTTCTAGATGTTTGTCTTAGTTTTCGGATCTAATTCAAGTAGTGTCATTGGGGGTAATCATGTAGATTATTGTCTTCTTGATCCTGATGGTCATCTATTTCAGAGGAGGTTTTTCATTTTAGTGTTATATCAATCATCATTCAACAGTTGTCTACAACTTCTTCGTGATTGTGTGATTTCCTTCATGTTCTTATTATTTTTTGGGAAATTGTTTTAGAGGCTTCTTAGTCCCTCATTCACCTTTGTCTCTTTTGGAGAGGATTTTTTTCCATGATTTTTTCTCCTTTTTTTTGTAGTTGTGAGAGATTAATTGTGTATACATGGGTACCTCATCAGGCCTTGTTTGTCAACACCCATCATGCATTATCTTTTTAGGGTTTTTAGCTACTCCCTAAGTTCATCTTAAGATGGGGTATTAGAGTAATCATGAATTAGCTAATAATTAATTAATATTTAATTGATTTTTAGGCTAATTCATTTCATCCACTTAAGCTAAAATTAGGAGTCTTTTTTTTTTTGTTAACTAGAGCGAGTTTTAATTATATCATTATGATAGGATGTTGAAACTTGTCATCGTATGACCCCTTTATCATTTAGGGTTGCTCCTATAAAGCACTCACCCTCATTGTATTATTCTTGATCTACTTGAAGACTCTTGAGGTACATTCTATAAGGTGTTTCTTACTGAAGATATAGGAAATCATTATTTACAACTCTCTTTGTGTGGAAGGTGTTTTTTTTTCATTGTTTGATCCTATGTCTCGTGTTTATTCATAATTCTAATAGAAATATAGAGCCTAAGATTGGTCATATAAAACTAATCCATCAATACTCTTTAAACTCCCTTAATAATGAATGTGGGACTACCTCTAAGAATCAATTCATCCACATAAAAATAAATATCAAATGATTATATCTTTTCCTTTGAGTGTAAACTATTAGATCATAGTTTTAGTATGATAAACCATAAGAAATAAATAAATTATCCATATTCTCATATCAAGTATGAGGGGCTTGTTTGAGATAATAAAGTAAATATTAAAGATTATAAAATAGTAAGGAATCCTACAAAAAACTTGGGGGTTGCTTCATATAGATCTCCTTATAAAAATCGTTATGCAAAAAAGTACACTTCACATCCATTTAATAAATTATCAATCCTTTTGATGCAATAAAATAAAATATAATATGAATAGAATCCATCTTCGCAATAGGAGAAAAGGTCTTAGAATAATTAATTCCCTCTTTCCTATAAAAATAATTTAGCCATAATACATGCCTTATACTTGTCAATAGACCCATATGCTACATACTTGGTTTTATAGACCCATTTACAATGAACCAAATTTCTTCCCCTGGGAAGAGGTACAAAATTCCATGTATGATTCTTCATGAATTAATAATATTCTTCTACTATAACACTATCCCACTCTAGAATACTTATTGTACCTAAAATCTTATGAGGATCATCTAAAAGAGAATAAGTTCTTAGAAATTGAACAAATGAGATCATGTAAAATTATCAAATAGTAAGAAGCATATGAATCAAGTATGCAATCATGTGATGATGTTCACCATATAAAACCCATAAATAAAGTACTTTCCCTTTACTTATGAAAGAGGGGTTTGAGATAGAAATCTTGTGCCACTACATTTCTTCCTCCAAAGCCACTAAATATTGTCAACATATAGATTCACCATGTCCAATCTTGACACAAAATTTATAAGAATCACTTGCTTTCTTCTTTATCTTGGAGGAAGACTAGCTAGACTAAAGATAATGAGAGAGGTGTGGATTTTTGTATTGTTATTCTACTTTTATTTGGAGGGAAACAAAGAATATTCTTTCTTAGGCTTACATCTATTCTTACCTTTACCTTTGGATGATTAAGACGCCAATACTTGGCTCTTAGAACTAATAAGTGCATCCAATTAAATAAACTTAGCCTATTCCCTAGTAATACACTCATAAAACAACTCAAAAGTGAGCATCTTAAAATCAATCCCTAAGGCATCCACGGTGGAGTAGAAGGTGGAGGAGAATTCCTAAAATGGGTCCTTCAAATTATGCAAAATCAAGAAGATACATTCTTTATTTGATTTATCTTTTCCACAAACTTTTAACTATGACAATATTACCTTGAACTTAGCAAGAAATTCATCCAAAGAGAGGGATAATCATCAAGAGATCGTGAATTCAAATCTACCTCCAATTGCATTGCATGAAACTCATTAATGGTGATAAATAATTCATCAAATTTGTCCCGTACTTATTTTTTGTGGTGCAATACATATAATGAAAATAAAATGATCTAATATATGCAATCCAATTAACCCCATGACTTTATTTAACTTGTTTCTATAAGCAACCTTTTCAATATCCTCAGTGAAATTCTAGAGGCTTTTCAACCAACATTTTCCATTACACTTTAGAATGTATTATTGATCTCATTTTTAGTTTCCATATTTGATAATTATGTGAAGTGGGGAACTCAATTGTCCTAGCTTCTACCATGATAGAAAAACACTAAGTAAGAAAAAAATGATAACGAGCACTTAAATCATATCATACACCCCTCCAAAATTTATTAATATTGTAATTTGAAGGACCCTAATAAAAAAATGGGAATTTATGTGCAAATATATAGTGGACAAGCCTGAATTGATGTTTATAACATATGGTTATTTTCATAATTTTTAGGAAAAATGCTTTTCAAGCAAAACATTAGAGGTTACATATAGATTCCTTGTAATTTTTGATAAATTAAAAAGGGATCAAAATTTGAATTTGTGAGAAAAAGATATGCTTGTCACAAAAAGTGTAATAAATGGATTTAGACAGTTTATATATATATGGAGTAGAATATAGAAAAACCACTTGGACCACTATGTAGAGCTCAAAAAGATCTTTCCAATGCCTATAAGAAGTCCAAAAAAAATCCCCATGAGTGAAAATTATGGCATGTCAAAAAAATTAACATCCTAGAGCACAAAAAAGAAGCCTTAGGGCCTATAGATGTTGCGCCACCAAGTAGGCATGATTGAGGGCTCCATAAGGGTTGTGATCGACTTGCATTAAAGGGGCTAGGGAATATTGTGGGTCTTGCACCTAGTACAATACCCACATATTTTGTATTAATTACCATATGAACTACAATATGACCTAATAAAGTAACTCAAAAATATTAAAAGATGCAAAAAAAACCTAAGGTCCCTACTAAGATGCTACCCAGTGACATAAAAATAGAATATTCATAAAAATATGTTACTAATACTTGTAGATTGTACAATGACTATGCAAGAGGGATTGATCCATATCGATTGTACTAATATATAAATTTCATACAATACAAATAATTAGGGACTTATAAAAATATATATTGATGAAAATTCTCCAACTTTATTGAGTTTATTTTCAATCTATAAAATTTGGACCTTCTTGACTCAATTGTAAGGTCAAATTTGGGTGAAGATGCACCAACTAAATATAGCTAGAAAGATATCCCCAAAAATAACAAGGGTTTGTAGATTCAAAGCTCTGGTACCATGTTGAAGTTGCCAAAAGAACTTCAAAAGAACATGAATATTATACAATTCCCAAAAACCTCCCACAAGAGAGAAGTAAGAAATAATGCTTTATTACCAATATAGAAATAATAGAATATAATATAATAAAATTAAATATACATAGATAACCCTTATATAATCAAGGGTGATACATAAGAAAACATGTTATTATGACAAGTGTCATGATCACATGACTCAAGACATAAAAATTAAGCACCCTAAGTAAAATGAACTAACTAGTTATGAAAAGATCCCAAAAGGGAGATCATTTAGGGACTAGACCGGTTAGAGAAAAGGTGAAAGAATGTTTGATGAAATAATAAGAACTATAGCTTATGATGCCTTCATTATTCACAGTCTACTACAAGAATCAACAAGCATACTATAATAAACAACCAATCATCATGTTCATAAACACTTTTCTCCTATTATATAAAAAATAGACGTAAAAAGGTAGTTGAACTTACTCTAGTGGCACATCACCCACCAACATCAAATATTTCTCACTTAGCCCATATTATTGGTAGTATGATCCACATTGCCCTAAATTTTGAAACCCCCATTAGATTTATTTTATTTTTCTTACATGACAATTATAAAGAAGAATGTCCATTGGTGTATAAATACCCATTGTAAAACAATTAAAAAAATTCTTGAGTGCAAAGAATGACTCATGGTAATTGATATACAAAGAAATAAAAACCAAATATAATTGTAGAAATTTTATAAGAGCAAGATTGAGTGGCCACTTTTATTCACTCTAGTAGCTATCAATTACATATTTATGTATTTTTAAATATGTTTTTTTTAATTTATTCAAATAAAATTATAAACCATTATAAAGAAAGTTAATACAATAACAAGTTATCGACTAAAATAGTTATTACACTCAAAGGTTCAATGAGCGTGCTAATAGGTTTTGAAAAGAGTACAAATTGTAAGAGGACAAATTAGGGGTCATGATGTCTTTATAGGATTTTAATATAGGTGAATCAAAGGAGCATGGAAAAGGGTGAGCATTATCTAAATTTATGGTCACCTTCCTAATATTTCCTTTTGAATATTTAACTATGCCATCAATCTATGAAACTATGAGAGAGGGGCAATTTGGGTTATTTGATCACTCAATCACCTTTTCCTTCTTATGCAAAGAACCAATTTCATGAGTACATAAATGAGAGATATATCTTTAATGATTAGGCTTTCACATTTTTATTCACTTGTGTGGTATCAAATTTATGGATGGATGATTGTGAATATTTTAATAGATTTCATATATAGAGCAAGGTTTTCAATTAAATTAAAGAAAATTAATACAAGAGGTTTTTTTTTAAATGGTACTTGTCTTATGTAAAATTTTCATTGCCTATAGGAAAAAAATGTTAAGATTAGGTGTGCTAATCACCTTGCATATCCTAATTTTTAATTGTTCATAGATAAATAATTATTTATGCATCTCCAAATTTCATGGAGTGGGAAATTTGAAAGTCCATGTGAGGGTGGGTACATACGTAATTATTTTATTATTCTCTAAGGACTTAGAAATATTGTTTGTAATTAGGAATTGAATAAGGGATTATATAGTGAACATGTAAGAACATTTTTAATTATTAGTTGGTCATGGTATGTATTAGTGCTTCAATGGGGAGTGATTTTATTGATTTTATAGGGATTTGCATTCTCTTTTGAAGGATACTCTCTTGAGTGGGTCAACATAATTATTACCATGGTATTGTCTCTTGGTGGTTTTTTGGACCTCCACAAATCTATATATTAAGGGATTGAGATGGAGTGTTATGCATTATTTTGTGTAGGGTTATGCTATCAATTATCCTCCAAGATTGAAGAGTATTGATATGTTGCAAGGTTTGTGCCCTTGGTCTCCTTGTGCTATGTAGTGCAACACTTAGGTTTGTGACATGGCTTAACCACCTCCCATGGAATCATTAACTCTGGCGGTTGTATCAGGGATTAAAATTTTGATCTTTTGGTGCAACAAAAAATGTGTTCTGGCAACTGGTATCAGAGCCTAGGTCATGGGTTCAAACCCCTCACTTGTATTGGGGGGAATTGTTGCAAGGTATGCGCCCTTGGTCTCCCTGTGTTGTGTAACACAATGCTCAGGTTCATGGCATGGTTTAACTGCCTCTTGTGGATTCATTAACTCTAGTGGTTGTATGAGGCATTAAAAGGTTGATCTTTTGGTGCAACAACAAATGTGTTCCAAAATGATATCCATGGAAGGCATGGAGCTTAACATTATATTGTGATTATGTTATCATTAGAAATACATTGTATTCACTACTTTGGAGGCTAGGTTTTCTTGAAAGGATTTCCTAGGGTAAATCTTTGTTAGTGTTGTTATTTTTGTTTATATTCTTCTTCTTGTCACATTATTTCTCTTTTCTAAGTGTTTTTTTATATGTCAGAATATAGTTGAATGTTTTGCAAATTTAAATTTTGTAATATTCTCCTTGAAGGGTTAATATGGAAATTCTTGCATGTTTAGTAGTTGAGCTTGGATTTGAGTTTAATTGTTAAGGGGTTAGTGGGAATATTTTCCTAACTAAATTTTCCTATTACCTTTCATTAAATTTATGCTATGAGTTAATTAACTTTCCATTTTTTATGATTATTAAATAACATGATCATAACACATTTATATTTTATGATTTTATTTGATATTTTTAGAGTAACGGTGTTGAGACTATCTTGACCTCAATCTCATCTTTATTTTTTTCTTCTAAGGTGACCAAAAAAATGGATAAGAGTGAAAATAGAATAAGCGTGTGTTGATTATTAAAGATATCTTGCAAAACTAAAGTAAATTTCCCAAAAAAACTAGCTAATGAAACAAAAATATATAATTTGTTTAAATACCTAGGTAGATAGTAAAATTAAATGGAAAATTAAAAAAATTTAACATATAGTGAGATTGTAAATGTAAAAGTAAAATTTGTTTTCTATGTTATGAGATTTTTAAAATTTGATATCAATAGTAAATGTTAAATAGTCAAGATATGCAGTTACCCAAATTCAAGGAGAAAAGACACCTACACCATATAATAACACATGTTAGAACCAACATTCGATGGCCAAGATCACTTTATAAAATCTATAGACAAGATTGATTCAATGGCAATATTTTTCAATCTTGTTCATTCAAACACAATTATAGGTGTTCTTTTTCTAAGTGTTTCCCACTAAGGAGTGGATATTGATGTAAATACCGAGTGAAGTGCAGCTCAAAAATTGGAATGTAAATTTTTCCTTTAAGAGATGTTGCATAACCACTAACATAAAATAATTTAATACATGGTTATGACTCAATTTGTTATGTAAAAGTTAGCAAGTTACCTAAAATTTCATGGATCCCAACTTCACTCATCCTAAGATTTTAGATTTGAATTAAAAATCACGTATTCCCCCTTTAGATAAATTATAAAATTAAATCATTTAATTCTACAAGATGAAATCGACCCCCATATTTTTTTTAATTCAAAATTTAAAATTGCACTCGTACATCCTCCCCTTCTAACCAATCATTATCTACTAAATTAAGCATGAATAATTTCAAGTAGTACTATAGGATGTTGTATAAAAAGGTATGCCTTAGTTCATTATGACAATCTAGGAATAATTAGACACCTCTTGCATTTATCATGACAAATCAGTTGAATAGTAATATTACATTAGCACTTAGCATTGAAATGATATATGCAGTAACACATGACTAGGAATATCGCATGATTACTTAACATTTCTTTGATAATTGTTCAAAAATTATTGAATTGGTCCACTTAGGTGTTTGATTAAGTAGAACATATCCCTCACTTAGAAATCTCTTTCAGTAAGAAATAGGGGAGCACAAACTAGAGTACTAAGCCCCAAGCAATCTCTATGTGTTATATTTATACCCTAGACTCAGTAGTGATAGAGAGATTGGAGGTTAATGCAATCTATAAATAGATCAGTTAAAAAAATTACATAAAAAAACAAACTAATTGTATTCCACCATAACACACTTATGAGATAGCTCCAGATATGTATATTAGTACTTATCCACCATATACATATATTGAGGGATTGATCCTTTTTCAATAATCAGTATCCGATATTCTTTTCCATTTTATTCTATCTCTTTTTTCTCTCTTTTTGTTACATTGCATCCCATATTATACATATATCTATTTGGTGGGATGTGACCCTTACATTCTTTTACTTCCCCAGAGGGTATATCTTAAATTAGGGGTTCTACAATTGGTTTGTGTTAGTTTGCAGTGGGAATTGCATCATTGTTCTACTTCTGGTTGATCCCCTGCTAACATCATCCCCCTTTTCAAAATTTTGTCTTGTCCTCAAGACAACTCTACCCTTATTATGCAGGAAGAATGGATTTGTATATCTCTTTGAGATTAGCAAAAATGCTACCCCATTATACCTTAGTTTTTTTAAGGCTTTGGTTTTGTACATTGATTTGTGTAAGGAGGTGTTTTGAATTTTTTAGTGTGGTGGGGATCTAAATATATTGGGCCAAATTTTATACAACCTCGAGGATCCCTGTGTTGTGTGCTAACTATAAACTAGAAAATTCCCTGAGTTGTTGGAATTTATGTCTTTTGTGGTCTCTTTGATTATGTAGTTGTTGGAATTAGGAGTGTAGGGTCTCCATCTGTGCCTTGATCTTCCCATCTACATCTATAGGGGCATCATATGATTTTCATATTTATAGGATGTGCAATTCAATTTGATCCATTTGATTTTTCACCTTTATGGTGACTATAGGCCATTAGAGGAAAAATGTGCCACAAGGGGTTGTGAAGGATCCCTTTGTGTTTGAGCATATTTATGTTGGATATATTTAATAATATCCTCCAACTTCTTTGTATTCTCTACATGTTGCTTTGGGATATCTTCCCGTGTTGTTTGAAGTAAGATATCCCTTAACTAAATTTATTTGGAGGGGGGGTATACTACCAATGTTAACTCAAAATTTGACCTGCAATAACCGAAGGAGTTGTGGTGATGCTACTAGTTGTATTTTATTTTGCTTTGCTAAGAAGTCCTTGATGGATTGCATAGGGGAAGTGGCAGAGGAAGATGGAATATGGGAGAAGTGGGGAGGAGAGGGTACCTATTTATCAATTGACTTGCTTGTTTCTTTGGAGGAGGAAGTAAGTTATGTTTTCATATTTTTCCTCTTCCTGACATATCTCTTGGTTGGCTTTCTCTGTAGCCTCCTTGATCTCCTCTTTAACTTGGTTAGTGAACTTTATCTTCCCAAGCATAAGTTTATCCAACCTTTTCTTGGTTTGGAGTTCTCTAGTTTGGATTTATGTCATCTTTTCATTTTGGGCCTTGGTTGCGGAATGAGCCACTTCTGCAATTACCTCCTCTTTTAAAATTTCCTTTCTTTTTGTGGATTACTCCTTTTTTATATTGAGTATGGTAGCTAGGGACCTTGGCAATTGGTCCATTAGTGAATCTAATGTGCTACTAGAGGCCACCATGTATCTAATGAGTGTCAATTTTTTAATGCATTTATTTGTGATACCCATTTCTTCTTATACCTTAAAGGTATTATGTAATATTTGCTTGTTAAACAAGCCACTGAAGAGTTGATTTTCATTCATTAATGTTTCCTTGTGTTCTTCTTCTAGGTACTCTTCTTCTTTGCTCACTTATTCTAAGGGGGAGGCCTTTTGTGTTTTTTGTTTCTTTCTTTTTTGTTTCTTCTTGAGAATCGTTTTGAGGAGTGCCTCTGAGGCTTCTTCAACTGAGGGTTCTAATTGTAGGGGAGTGGTGTGTATTTTCCTTTTAACTCTCTTTATACTCCCTTCCAACTGAGTTGATTCTTCTAGAGGTATCCCCACTTGTAATATCCCAAACCTTTGTGGAGTAGTTGTAGTGCTTTGCTCCTTTGATTCTATTTTTCTCATCCCACATCTTATGTGAAGTTTTTATTTTTTTTCTCCACATGCTTCTCTACCTTTTTTGGGTGAGATTGTCCATGTACTCCTGAAAATTCATGAATTTTTTGGATTTGGGGTCTTTGGGGAGTTGGATAAATGTTTTTGCATAAGATTCTATCTCCGCATCAACTACCTCATATGGTAGTTTTAAGATCCAGGATGTCCTAGGTTCGATTGTATTCATGAATGTATAGTCCTCATCCACCAGAAAGACTATATCCTTTATGTATCAATGAACCACACCATAAGAGATTTGTTTTCATTCTTCGATCTTATGTTGGAGGGCTTTGGAGTGACCCTAGTAAGAATCCATGTAAGAGGTGGCATCCTTGAAATGCTTGATATAATCCTAGATTTGTATTGAAATCAATCTATTGCTTTCCCAAATTTTGCTTGCAAATATTGGGAGCTCATGTGTGAAATATAATTTATAACTTTAAGATTATTAGGGTTTCATAGCTAAATTAGTAGTGAGATTATTTAGTGCACTCCAAATTATCCATTATCTCTTACCACAACACCTCACACAAATCTATATATTTTCCCTCTATTACCATTTGGTACGCCATGTGGATAAAAGTCACAATACTAGAGTCTTGTCGGTTGGTGTAGTAGACTTTGTAGGAGATACCCATAGTGGTGTATCTCATGGATAGGTTAGTGATTTTGGTAACATCTAGACTCTGACCATCATATGTAGCTCCTATGATCTTGGTCACCTTTAATTTTTTATTGCATTCTTCACTGGGATCTCCCCTTGCACGTACAACCTAGTTACAACTTGTATGGTGGCCTTTGTAATTCTATATGGTTGGTCTAGGTACATGTATTCATCATGGATTTGGCTAATAATGATTTGAATCCACTCCTCCTCATGATTAAAGTTTGATAAATTCTTCCATTCATCTAACCTATTATCCTAGATGTGTGCATACTACAAAAGATAGTTCTATGTACTAGGTTGGAGGAGGGCTAGTCATAGACCTTCAAAAAAATTATGGTCTATTTTTTCAAGGGTGTATGGACATATTTATGGATATCCTCTATATATATTATATATGTTGGAACCTTTGAGAATGCTCCATCTCGATCTTTCTTCATAGCCTTGTATGATAATTTCTTGTATTTGGGGTGAGGCTTTTGAGAGATGTTGACAAGGATAGGAGCGACCATAGTGGAAATGCTTAGGGTTCTAGATTTGTAGTTGAAGGCACTTGGTAGTGTGGGTATAGTAGAGTGTATTCACATAATAGATCAAGTGATGTATGTGAGAGTATCTTTGTGTATTTATGCTCCTAAATTGGGTGAGAATTAAATGATGTGGTTGTTGACTTACCTTCATGTGCTTATTTTCCCATTGTTTTCTATGTCTCTTTTCTAATGTTTTATTTTATTTTATATTTTGCTTGTTAGTGGTAAGTATGTTCTATATGACACTAGTATTAAAATGTACTATATAGGTCAAGTTATTATGGGTTTGTATGATAATACTTAAGTCTAGCTCCATTAATGTAACATTATAATTTTATGCCATCCAATCTTAATTTGATTGCCCCGAAGTCTTAAATATCATCAATTTGCTAGGGGCCAAGCCACCAAACTTTTAATTTCCCTTATTTTTAAAATTTACTATCATATAGTAAAACTATGTCATCCTTGTTGAATTGAGATTTGATGTTGCATTCATGTCGTGCTTTATATCTCCTTTCCATGAACCGGTGGTGTACAACAAGTTTCTATCTTCATCTAATTTATTTAAGTCTTCTAGTCTTTGTTTAATTGATTCTTCATTCGTAAGCCTCATGGTGAGTGGGATACGTAGATTATGAACAATGAAATTTATGGGTAGACTCGCCTCCATCCCATAAACTAGTTTGAAAGGGATAAACCTAGTGAACCTTTTGTATGTGGTTCTATAAGCCCAAAGTATTATCGGTATCTTGATGTCTCGATTTGTTCTATTTGTATTACACATCTTTGTGAGGGTGGTGCCTATGATCTTGTTTAATGCTTCACTTGATCCATTGGCCTATGGGTGATAAGGTGTGCTTTGGATACAAGTTATCATAAATATTTTTAGTAGTTTTGTGATGGCCTTATTCATAAAATGTTTCCCTTGATCACTGGTGATGCTTAGTGGGCACCCAAATCTTGTGATGATATTGTGGTAGATGAAATTTGTGGTAGTTTGTATAATACAATCTTTAGCTAGTTTTTCTTTAGCCCATTTGGTCAAGTACTCTACATCATTAATAGTAAATCTAGTCTTAGATAGCTTTTTCAAAGATTCTATAGGTCCAATGAAATCAATTGCTCATTTTTAAAATGGTACTTGAGCTAATACCAATTGTAAGGGAATTTCATCCCTTATAGTGGGTCTTCTAATTCTCTAGAAAATATCACAATTTCTTGTATATTGTTTAGCATTCTTGTTTACTTAGGCCACCAAAGTCCCGCCAACATAACTTTCTTGGCAGTGGCTTCTCTAGAATTATGTTCACTAGACATCCCTTCATGTGCTTCCATTAGTAATTCATTTCTTTCATGTTCATACAATACTCATCGTAGGATATCACATCCCTTCCTCTTTTGTACAATTATCCCTCTATTAGTGTGAAAGGGGGTGACTTCCACAATAGTGACTATTTTTCATGCAGTGACATGTCCGATGGGTATTGTTTGATAGATATTAGTATATCTATGTCATGTAATTCTTCTAGTATCGCAGTTATCCTAAACAAGGTTGTGCCAGGTAGGTCCTCTTTATATTCAGTTGGTTCCTCTCCTATGTCAATTCTTGATAAATAATCCAAAACTTGGTTATTCTTTTTGGGTTTGACCATAATGGTAAAACTGAATTCTTGGAATAATAGTAGTCATTTGTATATGCACCCTTGAACGATTGGTTTATTCACTAGGAATTTCAAGGGCTCATGATCTGTGTAGAAAATAAATGGTGTAGATAGTAAATAGTTGTGAAACTTATGTAATGCATACACCATGGCGAGAGCTTCCCTTTGTGCAATTGTATATTTTTTCTTTGCTTGGGAGAGTTTCCATCTTGCAAATGTAATTAAATGGTCTTTGTTACCACATGTGGTCTTTGTTGCAACGTGTGGTAATTTTTGCCACATGGTTGTGCTAGTACTGCCCCAATGGTGATTCTAGAGGCGTCCACATGTACATGGAAAGGGACTATCCAATTAGGGAATATTAGCATGGGGGCCTCCGTAATATTTTGTTTTAGTGTTTCAAAAGATTGTTGGAATTGTTTGGTCTAGTTGATATTCTTGTTTTTCTTTTTCTTTAGGAGTTCTTCCAATGGTGTAGCTAATGTGGCATACCCTTTAATAATTATTTGGTAAAAACTTAAGAATTTTTTGAATTTCAGAGTTGTATTTGGTGGTGGTAAGGTCATTATCAATGCTACCTTCATAGGATCCACCATTAGTCTTTCCTTGAAAATAATATATCCTAATTTAGTGTTCCAAAGGGTATCACAAAATGCATTTTTGATATTCAATGAGATTTTCATGCTTCTACATATTTCTATCACTGTGTGGAGTGTTTGAATGTGGTTTTTAATCAATCCATATAATGTCCAATCTTCCAAATAGATTTCCAAGAAGTCGTGAATAAAGTCTTAAATGTATTGACCATTATTTCGCTAAACACTGTCGATGCTTTCTTTAAGCCAAATGGCATGACCATATAAATAAATAAACCGCATTATATTGCAAATAAGGTCTTTGGTTGATCTTCTTCTCTAATCTTGACTTGGTGGTATCTAGAGAAGCCATTAGTAAATGAGTAAATATCCCTTCTTGTGATAGACTCTAACTATATTTATTCAGTGAATGGAGTTGGAAAATGATCATGAATACAAGCTTTGTTTAGTTCCTTGAAATTAACACATCCTTATTTCTCTTGTATTTTTGTTTTAGACCACCATGAGGTTGATCCAGTCTGAATCTTCTATTGGATTTATTATTTTGGTTGCTAACATCTTATCCAATTATATTTTCACTTTCTTTTTCATATTTGGGTTGAGCTAGTATGGTCTTTTCTTTTCTGATTTGGCTCCTTTTAATTATATTTTTATGACTCTAACTTATTCCTTAATTCCTTTCATGTATGTCAATGTTCATGGAAATATGTCTCAATACTCAGATAAGAGCTCAATTACATTAGCAACTACTTGCTCATCCCAATAGTCTCCAATAACTAGTTTGGGATTATCAATAGATGTTATGTTTTCTTCCCTCAATTTCAAAGGTTGGTTATAATATTGATCTTTTGAATTATTACAGATTTTTAATTCTCTTTCCCCTTTTTCCATTGGTATTTCTAGTTTCGGGTTCAATTTTTCTTCCTCTTGATATGTGTTATAACACTAGTTCTCTACATAATGTGTGTTTTTACATCCACTCTATTAGTTATATGCCTTTACTCTAGGGTGGAATATTTGGTGGTAAGGGTTGGGCATTAGTTTCTACAACTAAGATAATTTCCTTCATTCACCTAAGTGTGGTCCAAATATTTTTATTTTCATCCTGAAATGAGGTGTAAATGAAGTATGTTTGAAGCTCTTGTCACTCCTTTGTTTTTATCCTCTCCTAATTTATGTTTCATGTTTGGAATATTGGTGTTAATTTCTAATAGAAGAGTTGTATGTATAGTCTATGGTGATACTCTCTGCATCCCTACCATGAAATTATACATAGTTTTAAATGTTCTTTAGGGGTGATAGATCCTTCATACTTTGGAATGATGGAATATTCCCCTTCCTCTTGTATGTATCTAGTACTGATCATAATTTTAAAACCTTGCTATTAGGGAATGCTATTTTTATGTGTTTTCCACCAACATGTGGCTCTTCTTCATTTTGAAATGTTCTTTCCATATATCATGTATGTATTCATTTAGGTTTCTGGTTCTTGAGAATCTAGGAAACTTGATTTGTGATATTCTCTTTTGCATATGGTTTATATGTTTTGTGTCCATGAGGAATGGACCTAGGTTATTGCTTATTGTGTTTTTTACTTCTTCCGATGGATTATCTTTATTTATGGTGTTTTTGGTAACTTTTTTGAAAGGTTTTGTATCATGAAATCCCTTCTAAACCCGTATAACTTTCATGAGGTCCACTTTGGTTCCTCTTGCATCCATGCATTTAGTAAATCCTCACTTTCTGTACTCCCAATATTTCTTTCTGACTTAATTTCTCCTTCACTATTTGGTTCTTCTTCGGTATCTAGCTTAGTTAATGTGTAAATTGAGTATAATAATCATGTTTTGACTTATTTATTTTCTTTTAGGGCCTTTTATTCTAAGTATTGATTATCTTCATCTTCTCCTAGGGGGTATGGATGACCTTAGCATCATCCGCAAATGAGATTTATTCTTTTCTAGAATCTATCACTCTATTTACATTGAAAAACCATTTGAGGCCTAGTAGTGCCCAAAATATATTGAATGGTTCTTTCACCTCCACCACCTTGAAATCTACTATTAATTCAAGTCCTTGTACATTGACTTCAACATTCTTCCAGGTTCCCATTGTTTGCATTATGAACCCATCTTGTAGGCTAACATTGAAGAGAGTTTTTGTTAATTTGGACCTTCCTAGTTTCTCCCAACTTGTTGCTAGTATGATATTGATATATACCCCTAGGTCTACCATGATATGTCTCACCTTGTGATGATTAAGTTGTGCAGTTATCAACAATGTTCTATTCTTCTAGTCTTGGTTATTGTTGATTCTAGGGATTTGAGGTTGTTTGTTTGTTTATTTGTTTATTCTAATAATTTTCCAATTCTCTAGTTTGACAACAATTTTTATTGTTTTTCCAATGAGGCAAGCTTCTTTAGTGTGATAAACTCTTCCTCTGAAAAATATCTAATCTCCTCACTCTATTGTTGAGTGATTATTTTTTATATATTTTCTACTATTCTATCATGTTTCTTTGTAGGCTAGAAGTATTCATAGTTGTCTACTTCCATATTTGATTCTTCAATTTTTTTAATTTTTTTTTTGAGGTATCGGTTCCTTGGTAGGTGAGTATTGTAGTTTTCTTTCCTAATTTTTGGGTTTCTTATCTTTGTGTTTTGTTTCTTCTATGTATTCTTCCTTAGAAGTATCTTTATTTGTAGATATATCATATGCCTAAACATCATTTTTTTGGTATCTTCTGACACCTTGCAAGAGAATTTTTTTTTCTGAAAAACCCTCTCCCCCCTATTTGTCCCTTGAATTTCATCACTTTTAGATTTAGGTGGGGTGTTCTAAAAATATTCATCACTTTTAGATTTAGGCTCTTTCATAGTTGAATAACTCATGATATTCATTGTCACATAATGCATAGTTTTTCTTCTTGTCTGACCAACACTCTGGCGTAGTGGCCATGCTTACCACATTTAAATAAAGTTGTGTCATCTCTTCTATGATTTCCCCTTCCATTTCCTTGACCTCTTCTGTAATAGAATGGTCTTGTATTATTACTTCCTATTGATTTTGCAAAGGAGTGTTTTAGAATGCATTCATAGTTATGTCATTCCTCCATGGTGGTTGCCTTTACCCAAAGTCTTATGTGTATAGAGGTTGTTTCATATTAAATTTTACATATACCATGTTTCAACTTATCCTTTTGTCATAATCTTGAGTAAGTGGACATCTGGGGTTTGGATGAGCTTTCAAATTCCTTAAGTGGAATGCTTTTGTGGGATAGTTATCTATCTCGTGATCATCCTATTCCTCAGAAATTCCACATAACATTGATTGGATGCTTTGTGGTGCTATTTGCAACTCTGATTTTATCCCCATTTCTCTTTTTCCACCTTGTTCCTTAAGGCAATCATTTCTCGCATGGCCTTCATGCGAGTAGTAGGAACAACATATATTCTACTTCTCTTTGTTGGCCTCTTCTTTGTCCATTATGTCCTAGCATAGAGTGAGTTACTCCACCGCCATTTATAGTTATCTATCATCTCGCTATATTTTTCCTTATCTACCTTTCTCCAAGGTTGTGTTTCAATGTGGTAGGCCAAGGTTACCACATCTAGATAGGAATTAAAAATCAACCATCTAAAGTTGTCCTTATTTCTCTGTCAAGACAAGAGACAAACCATTCAATTTTTTTTGTTTTTATGTTTGGGGTTCTTCAAGTTTTTGGGAGACTTATTTGAATCTCCTATCATACTCCTTAACAATCTCTCCCTTCCTTTGTACCAACTCCCTCATTTTACTTATGCTTTCTAAGGGTATTTTCAGAGTATCAAAATTTGCTAAAAATTCTTTCTTCACTACCTCCTAGTATTTGTCATGCTTAGGGTAAGTTTTCTTATACCAATATAATGTATCCTTTCTCAGTGATGCTACAAAATCTAATAACTTGATTTTATCTTTGTCAATGTACTTTCTCTTCCATAATGACTCAAGGATAAATATGTGTTCTACGACCTTAATGGTGTCTTTTCTAAACATTGGAAGTTTGATGAATGATTCCATTTTGTGTTTGGGATTCTCTTGTTTAGATTTGTGGAGAGGTCGATGTTCCTCTATTTCCTTTTTAGTACTCTTTACTGTTGCATTCTTGTTTTCTTTACCTTATCTCTTGCTAATTATGTTTCAAAATAGTCTCTTCCTATGATTTCTTCACAATCTACTAGAAATTATTCTCGTGCACTCTTCTCCTTGTGGTTTTTTCTTAATTAGAATTCTTCTTGATTTATATGGCATGGGGGATGGATCCTATTCCAAGGGATGTGACTCTTCATAAAATCATTTTATCTTTGGTGATATCTTTTCATTTGTGAGTGACATTCTATTTTTTGTTGACAACTCTTTTCCCAAATTAAATATGGCTTTGTTTTCTTGTTCTATTTCTTCTCTTCTTAATTTTCTCACTCTTTTATTGAATAATTGTTCCAAATATTCTTCCTCAAACGATAATTTTTATTTAGGGTTTTAAGAATTCTATAAATTTTTCATCTAGGTTGATTGTGATATTAGATAAATTTGACCTTGCTGATGATATCTTGGTTAATTGTAGTAGTGCCAAAGCCTTTTTAATTCTCCAACCATCCACCAACTACTTCTTAGATTTCCCATATCTATCTATAATTCTTTCTGAATTCAAAAAAATCTATCTTGCTTCATCCAAGGGAGAGACTACTAGTTTTAGAGGCCCTTCTTCTTCTAGGACTACTTTTTCATTTTTCTTTTTAGAAACACCCACATTGGCGAGCTTAACATCACCCAAATTGGTCCACTGAATCCTTTCTTCTCTACATTCTCCAACCTTTTGTGGTGTCTCTTTTCTCCCTCAGTATTCTCCCTCTTTCTTCTTTATTCATTATATGGGATTGCCATGCTAACTTTATTTGTCAACTCAATTTATTCCTTAATCTCTCTTGATTTCTTATTCTCTTCTTTTTCCATGGGTATTTTGGATTTGACATTGTGTTACTCCTTTATCTTGTCCCATGGTAGTTATTTTGGTACCTTATTTTTATAAGTCACATCCTTTTAGGGATTCCTTTTAGTGATCCCCCCCTTACCATTTTCCATCCCCTTGATATCTAACCCCCTCTCATGAGGTTGAAACCAAGGAGATAGTGTCATTGACTAACATGATTTTTTTTAATCTTTTTTCTCGAATATTCCTTTCTATATCAAAGTTTTAAAATTTCCTCTTGATCTACTCTATACTACCTAACCAAGTTGTCGACAATGGAATCAATGTTAGCAAGAATATGGGGGAACACAAACCAGAGTACTGAGCCCCAAGTAATCTCTATATGCTATATTTATACCCCAAACTCAGTAGTGATAAAGAGATTAAAGGTTAATGAAGACTATAAATAGATTATTTAACAAACTAACATACTAACAAAAAACTAATTGTATTCCACTATAACACACATATGAGATAGCTCCATATATATATACATATATACCTATAATTATACACACAAACACACACACACACACACACACACACACATATATATATATATAAGTATTTATCCATTGTATACATATGTTGAGGGATTAATCATTTTTCAATAATCAATATTTCATTATTTTTCATTCTATTCTATCTATTTCTTCTCTTTTTTGTTACATTATATCCCATCTTATACATATATCTGTTTGGTGGGACATGTCCCTTACATTCTTCTACTTCCCCAAAGGGTGTCTCTTCGGTTAGGAGTTCTATAATTACTTTGCGATGGTTTGTAGTGGGAATTATATCATTCATCTGGCTCTTAGTGGTTCTGTGCTAACAATCTCCTTAGAGGTGTTTGTAAACTTTATTTCTCTTTTTTGTAGGTATAGAAATTGAGGCAAAATAATATCTAGATTATAGAATCTTCCAAATGAATCTCACATGTGTATAGTTAATGTTGTAGTGAAATTTCAACTTTGATCAATTCTATAGCACAAAATTAACCTAGAGCTTCAAATAGATAATTTTTTTTGTAGATGTCATCATTTGACACATCTCAAGGTCTAGAAACAATGCCAAGTCATTTTACACTACCTATCAATGTCATATTGGCATTAAATCAATAGCTATGCATATTTTTTTAATTCAAAATTTATATATTTATTATTGCATTTATTTATCAATATCAATCTTTTTTTTATCCGACCAGTTTGTTGGTGTTTTTTCTTGCTAGACCTCATACTTCTCTAAAGGGATGTCATGCCTTATTGTTGAGACATTCCTAGGCTAGAAGACCAACACAATGAGTAAAGATTCTAAAGCCTTTACTCCTACTCTTTAGGCTCTGTGAGACCAAGGAGGGTGTCCCTTATTGTGTTCATATTATGTTCAAAACATCAAGAACACTTCCACACATAGATTTATGCCTATTGAGTGAAATTAGACATTATTTATCAAAAGCTTGGCTGACCTTTAAACAAATGACCTCTAAGTTGCTAGGAACATTTGGTATTTACGAGAATTACATCTCAGCATATAAAATTTGATTTAAGTAGTGTTCCAACCTTGAATCCATAGATGGGTATTTTTTGATTCTATTTAAACTATAAGAATCCTAAATGAATAAGCCAGTGCCTCATCAAATTGGGCAGGAGTCAAGCATGAAATATTTAGTCATACATAATATTTAACCCTGATATAAGTGAATGATTTTCATAATGCATTACATCATAAAACTTCACAGTACTTAAAGTATCACTTCTTATCATATTTTTAGTACATTATCATAGACCTACGACTCTTTCTCAAGCATTTGATTAACTCATTGAGTTGAAGAAAGAAATAAAATCATACATTCAAATCAATCATTGAAGATAAACAAAACTACACTTGATACTTCCATTTATAGTCTGTCACAACAACACACACGAGAGCACATACTTTAATTTTTTCAGATTTGTTTCAATATCAATAATTGTATAGAACCATTTAAGAGTATTTTATACATAAACCCTACTCAAGACAATTTTTGGTAGATTCATCAAGAATTATGCCTTTTGTGCATTCACTATACCCTACCTAGACCTTACTGGATTCAAAAATCTGACCCTTGCAATGAGCCTTGAAATCTCTTTTATATCATAAGAGAGTGAAAAGCATCAGGCTCATTGCAGTTACATTTCACCAAAATTTCATTTCAAAATAGAATTTCAATTTCATTTCAAAATTCCCAAACAGTTGGATGTAATCATTTATCGAACATGGGAATCAAAATTTGTAACAACCCACATAACCAGTCGGTGTCACCATACTAGTAAAAAAATTCCATTAAGGCCTTCTTGTCCATATCCACATCAAGTACCAAAAACAACTAGCATCAACATCATAACAAAAATGGAAAACCAAGAAACAACACCATCACCCAGAACCCAAAGCAGCACCAGGGACATGTTATAGATGACCACTTCATGTTTTTGCCTTAGTGGGAGGCAAAACAACCGCTTCTTCTTCTTCATTACACTTCATAGGATCAGAACCAATGACATTACATGGTGCCACTATAGAAATTGGAGAAATTGCGAGGACCTCTTCATTCACACCAGCCATCTCAGTCAGAGCCATGAGTAAATAGCTATAATCAGAGTCAATCTTTGCATCACTATCACCAGAGCCATTCGAGACATCAATGGGTGAATTCTACCTACCCAGAGAGCCACGAAGGTACCTCAACCTGGCCTTTGATCTCTTCTCATGCTCCAAAAACTTCCTTTCCTTTCCAAGCACTGCCACCTCTACACTTGTAGCTTGGCCCCTAAGTCAAGAGCTACACCTGGTAACACTTGGGATGGGCTTCATTCTTTCCTCCTTCAGGATAAGAGCACTTGGAACAATACTCTGCTCATGTTGTGGCACCTCTGCGTGAGACCTTTGTATGTTGACCCTGGTAGACCTACACATTGATGAAGGAGAAGTAGCTGACTTGCTCATTTCACACCAACACTCAAAGATTTCACAGGAGAAATTACCAATCACTACAGAAGCACAAAGAATTTTTAGAATCTTAATATCAATGGTGAAAAATAATAAGCCACCACCCATATTTATCGAGAAAATTGATGATGCCGATCATCAATGCTCCAGGAACAACACGAGCGAGCGAGTGATTATTCGCTAGCGACTGTTTCACCACCATTAATTCCTAGGTACATGGAAATCGATGCACAATTCATCATAATTACTAGGAAGTAGCCCTTCACATGCATGGAGATTAGGTTGATATCCTGCAAAGAGCTTACACCATTAATGCTCACCATTTGTAGAGTCGAAACATCCATCACATGGCTAATTCTATTTTTTTGAATATGAGTCATTGATGCACCGATGCATTGGTACTTTGAACGACTTAGATTGAGTCAAAAGTGTTTGAAAACTCCACATTGTCGCATGGAAGGTCCATTGGCCAATTATACTTCCCCCAGTCACAAAACATGTGTACCACCCGTGGGCCCCATCCAACTTTCATACGCCACCAAAAAAATCCACATGTCATCATTGCACAGACCGTGCATGATGTTAGGTGAGATTATTTAATATTCTGCATGACACGTGCTCTACAACTTAGATTCTATCAGATGGTACGCTAGAGTCGTCGATTTATAGCCAACTAAGACCATGCCAATAGTGGGGATTAGGTCCCACTCAAGCTAGGGGATGCGTGGCACAATCACGCACACTGCACAACCCAGCCAAAACACAAATTTTAAATATTGTGCAACGTGCATGCAAGGGCCAATATTTTGATCATTAAATCCAATGGATCGGATTTCTACACGTGCACATACTATTTTTATAAGGAAGGGGCCATGGGCTAGGTAACAGGCAATGACCCTTTGATAAAATTAAAGACTTAAGACATAAGTCTTTAAAAGATGAAATATTTCAGGCCAACCATGAAATATGATAAGAACCCGATGACCAACGAGCCTAAGCAAAGGGGTCGGTAAAGGCAATGGGCATGATGCCATAAGTCATAACTAAGATAACCGGTGACCTAGTACAACGGGTCAACATGGAAAAACAACGCAAGGGTTCAATAATTTTGAAAAATTGAACAAGGGTATCAAACCCCTAAACCATAACATACAACCAACAAGCACAAGGGTGACAATGATTCAATTTTTTTTTTGCATGGAACCAGCTAAAATTTGTCAAATTTTAAACACTCTATCATAGTTCAAATAAATTTATCTTTGTTATGTAATTAATCTAAACTTAGGATATTTGTAAAGGTATGTTATTTTTATTTGCATTTTTGTGAACCCATAATTCTCCCCTAAGGTTTGGCCTTACTATTTAGGCCTTCTACATTAAGGTTTCAAATATTTTGTTGTGATTACAAATCTTTTATTTCATATCTAATTAGGGTTTGTATCCACTCTTGTTTATGTTTTATTAGTTTACCTCTATTAGGGTTTGGACTTTTATTGTGTGATCTCTATTTTCTACCTATCCTATTGACCTTGTTTGGCCCTTAAGGGGTTTTACTTGTTGATTTTATTTTTTAGATATAGTACCCACTAGTTTTATGAGTTCATATTAGTCCCTATATATCTTTCAAACCATTATCTCCTTTAGGGTTTGTGCCTTCATTATCAACTATATATTTTATATGTACCCACCCACCTTTCTATTATATGTTTTTATTAGATCATTGATCATGGATATTTATGGACCTTTGCCTTGAGATTATCTCCATGAAAATAACAAGTATTATGAGGTTTTTCATGATTCATTGATTCCTATCATGTGTTGATTCTATTATATATTTCTTTCATGTTGATGATGCATATTATTCCATGAGTGAGTTGCTTTCATGTCTATCCAGTTTCTCCTCCATGGATTTTATTGGTACTTTTTTATCCATCTTAGAGGATTTTTCCACATTCGTGTACATGATTTGTGATGAATATTACCCTTGTATATTGTATGGCTATGTTATATCCCCACATTCTAGTATTAAGCCCAGGGATGATGCTTTGTATTATACCTTGTGATAATATTCTTTATACATTAGCGATAACTTAAGAAAATATCCCTACAAAATTTTATAATGTCTTGGAAAATCTTGGCTAAGTGCATTACTTTTTATGGTGAATCAAAGTATTTTTAGAAAAAAATAATACACATTAGTGCACATTGATAGATAATTTTATTTTCCTTTGAAAATTATACATTGATACTAAAAAGTAACATAACTTGTTTGAAAAATTATTCATGGATATCAAAAAGTTATTTTAGTTATTGAAATTATTCTTTTTTTTAGACTGTAGGAATTAGGTAGCCTCCCCTATAAACTATAGTGCACCTAGTAAATTTTTTCCACGTGATTGGTGATGGTGGCATGACATGCCCTCCAATACCACACAGATGAGGGGGAAACTAGACCTTGTGACCTCTTTCCTGCAACATGATGCTTTAGCCAATAGAGCTAGCCCCCCCGCCCATATTGAAATTATTCTTAAATAAAAATAAATGAATGAATTAATTTCATAAATTATCAACATAAATTATCTAAATTTTGTATAAAAATGATTAAATAGCTTAATTTGTATTCTATGAAGTAGATTTCGCACACACATGTTTGGGGAAAAACCTATGGAGTATGCCACCAATTGTTAGATTTGTTGACATCAACAACTCCTATCACACAATCACCACACTAACAAATAAGCTTACTAATCCAACATGAGACCTTAGCTCCCATGCAGTGTGTATATTCTCATATCAATATTCCATTAGATATCTCTATTGTACATTATTTGATTTACAATGATCATTGACTGATATTCTATTCTAGGAGAAAAATTGGACACACATACTTTTGCTAAAATAAATTTTAGAATAAATTTCTAGTCATCCATTTTTTAGATAAAAATCTATATTTAGGCCAACAACATTAGCTTATTCTAATCTTTAAAAGTTTCATCTATTATTATTGATGTGTAGTCTATTTTATCTTACACTAGACATGTTGCAACCTCTAGATACTCTTGAGAGAGTTGTGACCTATTCATTAGATTTACACTCACTTTTTTTTAAAGGGGTAAATGCTTTTGACCCGGAGCTATGAACCGATGAGGTCACAAGTGAGGGACCTCATCCCCAATTTTAACATTCAAAAATAACACCCCAATGGGGTTTGAAACTTGATGGAAATAACAACAACTTAACCATCACACTATGCCACTATTGGCAAACTCACTTTCCTAAAGGACTGTGATGACATAATATAGATCTTTCAATTGAAAAATGGTTAGTAGCCTTTATACATATAGAGATGGCTCTAAGAAAATTCATCGCCAATAATTCACCATCAAAAAATTCACCGCCAACAATTCACCACCGAAAAATTCACCACCATGACAAATTTACCTCATGGAAAATTTACCGCCATCAATTCACCGACATAGATAATTCACCATATTAACATTTTTTAATATATATTTGTCATAGCGGTGAATTATATCTCTCTTGAGAATTTTCCATATACATTACATACAAAATGATATGGTTTGTTAATATCTCTCAAGAGTTAACCATGTACATTAGATACAAACTAATGTTGTTTGTTGTTTTAGTTCTATTATCTTTCTTGCACTCTGAATAATATTCAACATTTTTTTCATTGATGATACATTTTGATTCTTATAGTTTAGAGTGTTGTCCCCTGGGTCTAGATGACTATGTGAATCTCTCATTTCTTAAACTAAATAGTTTCTTTTGGTGATGTAAACTATAAAAGAATACAAGATGGCTAATTTGTCAGAACCACAAATTGGCTAAACTCTACATGCTAACTCTTTGCTAAATTCAAATTTAATTTTGAAAATATTATAATGGGAGTGAAGAATCCTTGATAGTACCACATACTTAAATAATAGTTCTTTTGTAATTTTTTTCTACTCTAAGAAGAAAATGTAACTGAAGCTCTGATCTAGTTATGGCATTAAGTTCATATTATTTGTGTATATAAACACTTAGGAGACAAGTGAGAAGATCTATCAGGGTTTGACATGACTTCCACTTATTTGTTGAGGCCTGGTTAGGGTGTTTGTAAGCCTGTTTGTCTCACTTGTATATTACAGTAATATATCACTTGGTAATTTTCTATTCCTTATTGCTAATGTCCAAAGTCACCCAATCCTCTAATTAGATGAAAATTATTTACTTTATTCTCACCATAGTTTATGTGTTCTCATAACCTGGCACCTAAATAGTTTCACATAATTCCTCAGAGAAATGTGGTCTCATGTAAAATCATGTAAATAATTTGATAGATTACCTCAAAGAAATGTGGTCTTATGACAAATATCATGTAAACAGTTTGACATAATGCCTTGAAGAGGAGAGTGAGATGAGATTCTAGTTCCACTGTTTCAAATCTACAATAATTGCCACAAATTATTTTTAATTTGTTAGCTACTTATAGATTTCTATCATAAATAGGGAATGCATACATAAGGTTACATGCTCTAGAGTTACTGTAATTTATTGGAACCATTATTTTTTTGGTTTACCATTAGATCTTACCTCTTCTTACTAAAATCTAGTAAGGAGGTTAGAAGAGTTAAGAATAACCACTTGGTAAGGTTATCTTATCATGTAATAGAATCATGATTTAGAAAGCTAATTAGAGACCAGTGCATACTATGGATAGTAGAGATCACTCAAGTACTTTATTTCAAAGTTGGATGTGAGATATCCAAGATAAAAACATATATTGGGTAGATTTGGTTGCATAGAAATGATTTTGAACTACCTTGATAGTGTTTTGTGCCTATGACATTGGATATAACATATGCATGGTGACCAAAAAATTGATGATAGGTTAAACCTAAACATTATTTTCACAACCCTACATATAAGCCTAGAAGCAGGCTAGATATAATTGAAAGCTTAAAAGAAATCTTCCTTTTCATGGTTTACACCATGCACTAGGATGAGTTAAGGGATAGTTGGAGGTAGTTAGCTAGAGTTTAATGTATAATCATAGTCAAATATTGGGTCATATTTAGTCTATACTATGCACATGCATAGAAAATAGGGAGCTTATCGAGACAATCTCAAAAAGGGGGTTTTGTCATGCAACTAGGAAAGTCTCAACGAATAAACCAATTTATGGAATCCTTGAAAGTGGAGGGATAAGTCATTGTTGAGGAGGATATGAAATCATTTTTGAGGAGTATATTCAACCTTTTATCAACCAATATATAATAATATCTTAATATGGTTCTTAAGTGTGATGGTAGGTAAAATAACTTAAAAGTGCACAACAACCCTGCCTTTAAATTTTTAGAAGGAAGATGAATTTATACAGGTCTAAATGAAGGTGGGAGAAAATAATTGTTTTAAATTTAATTGAGGTGGTGCAAACAATTATTCCTTTTTCACCGAATTTTGTAATTTTGGTTAAGTGTTTAGAGGATTAAGCACAACTATGTCAAGAGAATGTTGGAACTATTATAAGATCCTCTCGTATTTTGGCATCATTATAAAAATTTGAATTGCATGCACACAATTAGTAAATGATAACTAAAACCCACACCCATTCGTTAGTAATAATTGAACTACAAATGTAAGTGATAACTATATTTGCATGTGAATGAACTTTGAGTGCTAGGGTAAAGCATTTATAAAACCCCACATTGTAAGAGTAATTATACATATTATTTGATATTTGTTCTAAATACAAAGTCATATGCTTTACATTGATAGAATGGGTATTGTTTGATTACATAAATCAGTCTCATTTTGTTTATATTTGTGTGTGTTTACTTGATATTTATTTTATTTAGATCTTAATTCAACACATGAATCTCTAGCAAAGGTGTTGAACCTTTTTTCTGCGCTTTGGGTGAAACTCGCGACTATAAGAAAGTGTGGATAGAAGCTACTACAATGATAATTCCTTCACAAAACCCTTGGACATGATCACACAAGGAAATATGGGTGCAAGAAAATCCTATCTAATTCATTGTATTAGACATGCACTCTATAATTTAGCATCAAAATAATATAACCCACTCCTTGTTGTTGCTCCTACAAGAATCACGACATTCAACATACATGCATCAACAATATTTAAACCCTTAGATTTCGATAAAATAAATGCAACCATTAAAGGATCGATAATTGACAATTTTTCAAGAAAACATGAAACAATAAAATACCTCCTTGCCAATGAGATGAGCTTCATAGGATCAAAGTTACTATTGAAAATAGATAGTAGATTGCATGAAGCTTTCCCCCACCAACAAAACTTGTGCTTTTGTGAGACATCTATCATTCTTTTAGGTGACTTGGCACAACTACCACCTGTTATAGATAAACCTATATGCATCACACTCAGATGTCAAAATCCTATGGGAATAATTCACTATAATTGCTACATTAGAAATTATATTTCGTCAATAAGGTGACACTCAAACTAAAATTGACTTCCATAGAACATTAAAAAACATTTGTAATGAAAAACCAATTGAATAGGATTAGGAATTACTAATGAACCACACAAACACATCACTATCAAATGATGAACATTTTTTTTTTGAATAGTCAATACACATATTTTTCATAAATGAATTAGTGATGATACACAAAAAAAATGCTTAAACTACTAAATCTTCCTATTGCACTTACTTTTGTAGTAAAAACATACACAAGATCAAATATGGATAGTGATGTTGACCAACTTCCACAAGAGCTTTTGCTATGTAGAAGCCAACACATCATATTAACTACAAACCTATGGATTCAAACAAGGCTTGTGAATGGGTCTCTTGGAGAGGTACTAGATATTGTCTACATATTTGGCTCTAAACCACCAAATTTACCTTTGTATGTAGTAGTGCAATTTGATACTTACAATGGCCCACCTTGGAACTAGATGTTGTTCTCTTTTCCTCAGCTTTTGGTTGTCCTTTTTGATTAAAAGGCTTGTTGACAATCGTGATATAGTTGATACAGTACTTGGTTTATACATGGAATCATTTATACATATCACATCATGATATATGTTCAGTATGGTATTGGTGCTCTCTGATGCATTGTGTAATGTTGGTGCACTTGATACTCTGTATACTTGGGAAGTGACATTCACATTGCAGTGATATATTGATCTTTGGTTATGTACACTTTGACATTATTTGTGAACAAGTTGCAGTTCTTATTGGACAAACCACAATTTGATCATGGCATTTACAATGGACAGGTTCAAGATGGTTTGTTACTTTTATAAAGTTATTGATTTATGTCTAATCTTATCTTTCATAAGGTATTGAGATTTTATACATACCTGTCATATAAGGGTTAATGTTTTGTCCCTATTTCTAATTACAAAATATTAGTCACTTATTTGGCACAAGATGAATAAGTTCTTAATAACCTATTTTATATAAGGGTTAACATTATCAAGCATTATTACAAAGTCAAAGTTTGCAAAAGAAGTTTAAAGTTCATTATGTGGTTTTCACTAAGTTATGGGGTAGTTGGAATACTCTTGCTAAGCTTCATTTGTAAAAGGTTTCTTCATGGTCATGAGGTATTATTTGTACGAGCACCAAGCAAAATTATCAACACAAATAGCATTATTGATAAGAGCATAATCATGTGAGAAGTTTTTGAAAATGTTTCATCATACTCTTCAAAGGCATCATTAACAAGGATTTATTTGATATCATCAAGGATTTGTTTGATAAAGGTTATTGACTTTGGATTTAATATTTATTATGAGTATCGCACATGGCATATTCGGGTTTAATACTCATTATGAGTATCTCTTGGCATATTCGAGGCAAAGTTCATTATTGAAGTTGTCGGTGTTTGATTAGGATTTCATTTTGTTCATTTGGAAAGTGTTTTGAAAACATAAACTAAAATTTGTTTTAGCTCTCGGTCTTTAAACCCTAGCCGAATCTGCTAGGGCACGACTTGTCAATTTCTTTTGGTAACTGTGATGGCTCGAGACTGTGGTGGTTATGTGGCTTATGTCAGCTTGGACTGTGAAGTGATAGTTGTTTTTCCTCGGCTAGATTTTGAGGTATTTATTTTTTCAGATTGATGGGTAAGTCTTTTTCACCTTGCGCTATTTATTCAAAAGGAAGATTCTTAAAAGAGGCTAAACTTGTGTTAAGGTAATAATGAGGATTTGACTCTGGTCATTATATTACTTTTTGAAAGGGTCTTGTTTTTAACAGAATGACAAGGCATTTAGTAGTTTTTATAGAAGGAAAATGTATTTTGATTAACTCTGTAATCATTGGTTATTATGGCAATTTTAAATTGGTTGAACTTCTTTTTGAAAAAGAAAAAAACCTAAATGATAGTTGAAGGGTTTATATAGAAAAATATTTTTGTATCTTCTCCTTAAATGAGAAGAAAGGGAAGATGTTCAAAGTTTTTGATGATTATTTAGATGTGACTTAGTCACAACGGTGTGTGTTCAAATAAAATGAGATATCAATTTTGAACAAGACATTATTGTTTTAGAAAGCATTGGTGGGCAATTTTGAAGACAGTTAACACTTTACATGTAGTATTATTTGAAAGGCAGTTTATAGCAGTTACCATTCTTGGAATGTTTATTTAAACAATGATTTGTCACTATTTGATTGTTGGTGCTTTTTGTAGAGTTATCATGTTGAATGTATAAATAGAATTTTGTAAAGAAGTTTTGCAAGCAATGTGCAAAATAGATTGTAACTGGTACATTTGATATTTTAAAGATTCTAGTAAATGAATCTTTAGTATACCAAGTGTATTGGATTGAAAATGAAATGTGATTTGTAGAGAAATAGAGTGATCCTATGTAGTTGAATTATTCTCTATTAAAAAATGTATAGTGAAGTTAAAATGATCAAGAGACAGAATGATCATTGCCAGTGAGGCATTGTTTTATTTCCAGCGAGGCATTTTATAACTAGAGAGGTTCATTAAGCCAGTGAGGCAATTTTACGAGCGGTTTTTCTACCCCAAGAGGGTTTTCCACTCAGGAAATTCATTGTGTTATGGTTGTTTATTTGGTTTCATTTGTGATCTTACTTTTTCAAAGTTATACATTTATGCACTTACAACTATGTGATTAAGAATCAACAATTTAGATTGGTACACACTCTATCTCTTGAAACATAATTCATATTGTTCTCAAAGGGTTTAAAAAAGTTTTTTAAAAGTCAAAAAATTGAATTAATTTGTCTAGACATTGATTCACTCCCCTCTCAGTGTCTCACGTACTCCAATAATTGGTATTAGAGCCAAACCCTTGTCTAGAGTTAAACTAGGGGATCCTTGGTGGAGTACTGGTTGTCTTAGGAATAGGAAGGAAAAATCACATCCTGCAAAAGAAGAAATGCCTAAGGAGAATCCACAGCCTGTAGAAGAAAAAATGTCTAATATAGAAATTGATGAATTTGTGGTGGACATGAATGGATCAAATATAGAAGGAAATCTCTTTGTGGATGAAGGTGATTGTGAATTTAATTTAGAAAGAAATTTTTTGTGTGCTTTTGATACAATCAAGCAACTTAGAAAAGAGAATAAGAGACTTGAAGACCAAATTCAATAAGAAAAATATTCAAGAGACAAGATGTCAGCCTCCTACAATGATTTAACAACTAAGCCCTTACAACTGTGATTCAGAGATTGAACATCTAACCTAAATAGCTATTTCAATCATCGTGAAGGTGCATTTAAATTGTCAACCTAGGGATATGAACTTGAAATGGGTCAGCACAATATGTGCACTAGGATTCCAAAGTAGCCATATTCATCCTACAACTAAGAAAGACACAATGCTAAAAGTAAATTGCTTGGAAGGAAATAAAACAAGTGTTGAGCATCAACCAATAACTAAATTAAGTTAAAATGCATGACAGAAATGAAAATCTGAGTGAACAAATAGGAAATTACTCTGTCTGGTTTGGCTGCATGAACTGTCACAAAATAGAATTCTAGTGGCTACAAGAACAGACAGTGCCATATTCTTAACTAATTACTAAACATAAAATAACTAACTAACCTAAGGGAAAAAATACTCACCAAGTGGGCCCCCTTGGGTGAGTATCCCCTAAAACTAATGTAAACATAGATGCATGAACTTATAACTTCATTTCATTCATTGGAAAACATGAGTACAATCGAGCAACATGGCTATATTACTGAAAAACTAAGAGTGTGAGTACATCATCAGATTTAGCAACCTCTGGAGAAGGTGCATCTGAGTCTTATTTATAGAAGCTAAAAACTAAGCACCTAGCAAGGCGGTCAACTTCATCAAAATAGGAGGATGCCACATTAGGGAAAGCATAAAAAGTGGAGAGGCAGTTATGCATGCACGTAATCTGGTCAGGCATGTTTTCCTAAACACAGATCTAGCACAATAGTAACACCTATATTTTCTCAACAACAATTAATACCATTACAAGGTGGTTACAACGTCAATTTGAATGAGGAATCTTTCTGTCGTTGAGAGCCTTCCTTCATTGAATGTCCACCTTGTTGAACGATATGGCAGATGACCAGCTGGCATAATCTTCCATAGTTGTAGGCCTCTAATTATATCTACATGACAATATTAGTATGCACAACAACTGCATATCTGTAACTATCTCAAAGCGATATTCATTAATCACATGTAAAATCAACACAGATGGTTCATATAACATGTCAATATCATTTATAAGTTATGAAAATAAGTTCATGTCCAAAGTCTATGGCTTTAAGGAAATATCATAAAAAGGTCAACATCCAAGCATCAAATTCCATGACAACTGCAACAAATGGATAACAAAATCTATCAATAATTAGACCATAAACTAGATTCATCACTCCCCCCAACCTACAGTTTTGTTGGTCCTCTAGCAGAGGAGGAGTTGTGATTTTGCTTGGTCAATGCCCTGAAATTTGCAACCGCCAGTTGTCCTACATCAGTTTCTATTGTGTCTGAATTAGGATTCAAAAAGAACCCTTGTTGTCTATCCAACTTGCTCCATCTCTATCTCTTTGCAACTATGTCATATCGGTAGTACCTGAAGTTTGGCACATGCCACAACAGGATAGGTGGCTAAAAAATTAGTGGAAGCCAAAATTGTCCCTTTTTCCTCCCAATCTATATATATCTATCAACTGTCTTAAGTGTTGTAGCATAGTTCTGTATGGAATGAGGCTCATCTTGTTTCAAATCATTAGTTAGGCTGTTCCACCTTTGTGATAGGTATCTCATTACATATTCCCCTATGGTTTTTGCTACCTTCTCATATTTTTTATAAACTGCTTCTCTCTCAGATAGGATCCCATTGCCATAGTTTGGTCAGTAAAGAATTTTGTGCCAATCCTTGAAAATGTCTTCTACATTTCTAGATTCAGCCTTGATGGGCAAGGGAGTGTTGGATTGAATTTGCCTATAGGTCCTGAACTGCTTTCCCCAACTAACTTCGTTATGTATCCAAGACATAAATGCCCTTAATTGGACATCTCCAACATACAACAGTGGATTCCAATCATGGTCTTGAGTCACAACATAATTATGTAAATAAAATTCACACAACAAATTCTTCATTTGAGGAGGAGCAATCCGATAAGCATTGAAAGATTCAATAGGAGTCTCAATGGAAGGATTCAAACCTAAAACAATCCTTGCTAGCTTAAAAGAAAGATGCTTCTCCTTCAAATACAAAGCATAGACTTTGGAGGAATCCTCCACTCTAAGATCTGAGGTACTAAGGCTACCATATCACCCACCTTTTTCTTTAAAGCAACAATTTATTCATTCTTATCCTCAATCTCTTCATCTCTCTTTTGAATTTCCCTCTTTAGCCTACATTTCTCTGCTTTCCATTCTTCTTCCCTCCTTTGCACTTCTTTCCACAAGTTCATGGCTACCCTGTGCATTGAAGAATCAAAGGGCCTATGTATTCCTACCAAAAAAATTCCTGGCACTTTTGCTTGCTCTACATAGGGTACCAGCTGCAGGGCTTCAAGTTCTTGTTCTTGCTCATGTTGTAGGAAATCTTGCTTCTACTCTTGCTGAATGAGCTCCTGATTTTCCTCATACACTTGGATTTAAACTTGTTATGTGATGTCAACAAGATCTTCCGGTGTTATGCTTGCTACTTCCTCAATTGTGCCCTTTTCCTCAACATTCATCTGCTCCATTAGAGCTTTTGTATCCTCCCGTGATGTTTCTCCAGGTTTAGGGCTTCCCTCGAGAGATACACAAAAGACTGGCCTAGCTGGTCTTGATTTTCTAGGAGGGTTTCTTTGCTTTTATTTTGCTGCAGGAAGAACAGTGTCAACCTTTCATTTCTTAGAGCTTGACACTTCCTTTTCTACCGTTTACTTTTTAGCTTTTCCCTTTCTTATTTTTGCCGCCTTCTTCTATGCCCTAGTTCTCATTAAGGTGCCAAGAGGGACATCATCATCAGAATCTGGAGAGGAATTTACTTTCTTCTGAATGTTCAGCCTTAGAAGAACTAATCTCTATGGTTTGCTCGGCTGCAGGAGGGTTTACACTAGGGATTGTGCCAGAATTTGAGGCTCCAGAAGTGGCTTGAACATTGCTTACTCTCCTACTAACCCTATGAGGTTGAGGCAAAACCCTAGGTCACAAATGCTTTGTTCTAATTTGATCAATATTCAAGAATTCTTCCCAAGATATAGCAGACACATCATGCAAAGACTTCTCAACTAATAATTTGATCAGACAATGGTGGGAAATATAATTTTTCCTACCTTTCTGGGTCTCGACCGCCATGATTGAAAGAAGGTGGTATAACACATTTGGCACATTCATTCTTCTCCCGTGCCTCATGTGGTTCAGGAGTTTGAAATGCACAAAATGTAGATTTGATTGACGACCTTCACATCTAATATACTTCACCACATAAATAGTGATAGGTTGTCATTAGGTCCCATTACTTTAGAAGATAAAACATCAATATATCGACCGGGTAGTGTCCAAGGCTATTTGCAATAGAAGGTAGCTTAACTAACCCTTTTAGATTTTCTTATTTTTTAAGACAACTAAAGTTAATTTTAATCTAAGGCCATTCAACTATTGAATTGAAACAATTTATCTAAGAAAACTAGAAATATTTAAACTAGGAAGCATAAAAGAACTAACCTAGAAAACATGATAACTAAACTAGAAAGCACGAAAATTATTAAACTAAAGAGCGGGTAAACTACAAAAGTAGAAAAGCTTGTAAACAATCTATGAAACATTCTTATTAAACAGTAATGATTCTAACAGTTTGCAATAAGTAACAACGACAATGAAAGACAATGAGTGCTCTGGAACTTCAGACACAACAATGACAAACTTAAAAATTTCCTACAGAATGATTATCCATGCAGTAAAATGACAGAAAGGAAAGTACTCATCTATTTAATATACCCTCCCTCGAGTGGCCAACTCGCGGGTTCCTACGTTCATCCTCAAGTCACGTACACAACTGGCTCAAAAAATATTCCATTGAAGATAATTTCCATCCATAACTCAATAACTCAGAAAATGATACGTAATAATCTCTTTATTCATAGAGTTTTCAGGAAACAAGTTGACAACATAACATTACTATATCTTACGTTATCCTTTATTTCTGGAGATTAAATCTTTATAGAAAACTTCCAACTAAATCCTACATTTCAGATGGCGCAGATGACCATTGAAAAATTATTTAACAGATTTCAACAAACTTTAAACATCCATTACATAGGTATTAAAGAGCTCAAGTCAATCCATAAAGTCTTTTGAACTTTAAAACATAATTGAAATAAAAACTAACAACTAAAATTCTGGTCCATTATCCTATAGTTTAGGAGCAGGCTTCAAGCACATATCTTCAACTTTTTTCGGAGCACGTGTTGTTGCATAATGTCCAATTATTAACCTACAAAACACTTAAAATAGCCCATTAAATTTGCATTGGTAAGAAACTTCAATAAATCACAAGGAAATAAAGTTTGTGCAATTTTATCAAAAAGACAAGCGATTATTTCTCCTAAAGTTTAATTAATTGGTAGAGGCTCAGGGTTTTGCATATGTGAAATAAAATTTTATTATGTTATTATGATGAGGTTATTTTACCTCATCATTTCCTCCCCTTCCTAATTCCTGGTAGGTCCTCCTGTTCCTCTGTTGTGGCCCTGTCTAATCTATCTATTCCATTCTTCATATTTAGCACTAATATCATACAGATCCTTTGTAGTTTTATCAAACTCTATAGGTGCATGGAGGACGCCTCTATGGAAAACAACACCCTCTTTCCATTCTTTGAAGGTTTATCATCCTGATCTGTATTGATGTAAAAAACAAGAGGTGGAAAGAGCAACAAGGGAGGCCTATATCTCATCCCTATCCGATTTGTTTTGAGGTTTTTCAAAATTTTAGCTAAAGCATTTTCTCTTCTGAAGGACCATTTAATATTCAGAGGGAATATCACTTCTCTTTTCTTTAAATATGTAGGTAAAGGAGTGTATCTCTCCTCACAAGCATGCCAAGTTGGACCAATCAATTTTTTCCCATGTTCCATGAAGTGATTATAACAAATTCGCAGGCTTCCATCATATTTTTCTTTCATTTTCTCGTCCACTGTGAGAGCTAAAAAGGTAGCCTTAAAGTCCGTGGGTCTGCTATTTGGGGATCTCATTTGAAGACCCACACTTTTCTCTGCTTGAGCATATTCCATGCTATACTCTTGCCAATGAACTGGATTTCTCATGGTGGACAACAAAGACCTTAGTTGCACTTCTCCAACAAAAATATTAACAAAGAAATCAGTATAGTTTTCCAAGAAAAGATCATGAACAAAGAATTCACATAGCATATCCTGTTCTTCAGGAGTTGATTCTGTAAACACCTTAAAAAATTCTCTATCATCAAGTTCATAAGGCTTATCATTATAAATTCTTAACAATTTCCATCTTAACCATTGTTCATTTGGAAACATTGAATATAGTCTTGATGGCCTTCTACAGGATAATAAATATTCTGCTATCTGACATGCATCTTGTTTTCCTCTATAAGCCTTATGAAATGACTCCTTCAGAAATACCAACTCCCTTTTCAATCTATAGTTTTCAGTCTTAGTATCTCTTAAGAAATAACACCTTTCTATCTATTTCATCAATAATGGAGGAATTCAGACCTAGAACCATTCAGTTACAATTGGCTTAGTCTGAATTTCTTTTGATTCCATTACTGGTTTAGCGGTGCTTTCTTGTAAATCCTGTTCTAACTCCACAATCTTACTAAGAGAGGCATTTAATTCTTCTTTCTATGTTTTCTTTTCTTCCTCAAAATTTGAAAACATAAGCATAAAATTATTTTTCAACATTTCAATTTCTTTATTTTTGTTAGAAAGATTAGCATTATAAGTCCTATTTTCTTGAGTCGAATTTTGAATTTGTTTTTGCAATTCATGAATACATGTATCTTTTTCTTCTATTTGCAGTTTTAACTTTTGCACTTCCCGATCCCTTTTCCCAATTACAATAGTATGTACTGTAATTTCTTCTTGTTGTTGTACCATCTTTTCCTCATTTCTGTGCAACTGATCTTTTAACTCGCCAATTTCTAACCTCAATTTTTCCAATTCTACATTAGCATCTACATTTTCAACAATCTCAATAGTTTTATTTACAAGGGAGATAAAATTTCTAAAGTTCTGTCATCAATTTCCATGGAAGGTGGAGATTGCTCCTTTCTCCTTTCTTGAATCTCCTCGGCAAAAACTTCTTCTTCATATTCAATGTGGGACGACATTTCCTCAATAGAAGTTCCTTTTTTTGGAGATTGATGAATTTGTTCTCCTAGTTCCCTCATTTCTATGTTATCAATGGGATTAATGCCCTCAATAGGCTTTTTTTGCTTCTTGGATTTCTTCTTCTTTGATTCACTTCCAACACTTGGCACCGGGGTTTCAGTAGACTCAGAAGATAGTCTTTTACTTCTCCTCAAAGGAGGGGTAGTCTGATAAGAGATAACTGTTCTTCTTTTCCTTTTCTTTAGGGGAACACTACCTACACTTGGGTAAATAATCTCTACATTTTTCGGCTGGTCCCGGGTTTTAAATTCCTCATTTATAGATTCTGGCACTTCTTCACTAAGGGTTGTGGGAATTTGGACTTCAGGAGCTCTAGGAGCCTCGGGGGAAGTTTCTCCGAAAGGTGGAGGAACTTGTTTAGAAGATTCCCCTGATTCTAATGTTCTTTTGGGCATAGGCTTCTCAAATTTCCACAAAAAAAATTCCCATCTACTTTCAGGTTTCTTACGGAAATGATATCTATAAATTAGCTGAATTAACCCATGATGTTTTAATGGCCCTGAATCAGTCTTGTATCTTTCTATAGAAGAATTTATAGAATCACACAAAAAGTCCGACAAATTAACCCTAAGAGCAGGGTTTTCTTTTCCATGACGCAAATGAATTAACATGCAAAATGTAGGTCCTACCACTGTAGTGAGTTGTCCTTCATAGGTGAAATATTTTATAATTCAAGCCACCGCAATTCCCTGGGGTTCTAGTATAGAAGTTCTTTGAAATCCCTTATTTTGCCCTCTAATACTGATAACTAAGATAGGATGCGGATCCCCCTCTCTAAGAAATAACTCAGATAATTTTTGGTATGCAATTTGAGACGTTTTAGACAATTTAATGCTGAAATTACTTAACCTAGAGAGGCGAGAGATAACTTTTGGACTTACCTTGAAGCGCTTTCCATGGAGTGTTACTTGACCATTGGAGTAATTCTCTACAAACACATTTACCAGCTTTTCATTATAGCCCTCAAACTTTTTGATGAAGTCCAACCATCCTACCTTCTCAAACAAACTAGAAATATTACGCAATCCCAATAACTTCTCCGCATAAGTTGGCTCTGATTTCTTCTTTGCACCCCTCATTTTTATCTCCCAATTGAGAACTCTGCTGAAGAATTCACTAATGCGGGAAAATTGTACAATTTGTTTTTGAAATTATAATCAAATAGTGATTATTTAGTTTGTCTCTGCTTGGTGCTTACTATGCAACGATAATAATTTGCATGAAGGTATGTGAAAAGAGTGTCGTACAAGCATTTAATTGCGGAGTGGCTCAAGTTAGTAAATTAGGATGGAGGATCTCATGCCAATTAATTATACCTCATTCAAAATAACTACTTACTTTAATAAAAAATTGTACTTACTTACTTTTGTGATCGCATGAAGATTTCACACCTTTACCAATTTAATGAGATGATGGCATCGTATTGGTTGAGGTGACGGCGAATTTATTATGACATGAATGAGGAAGCTTGTGAATGACAGAGTCGTCAATGAGGACAGGCTATCATGGGCTTCATTTAAGATGAAAAGATGGTGAATGTCAAGATAACCACAATAAATGCAGACATTGATGTGACAACTAAAAACTTAACAAGGATTCTGGTGTACATGCATTTGACAAATCAAAGCAACGGGGAGAAATTTGAATTTTATGGAATGAGGCAGGCAGAATGAAAATGGATAAGTTATGGAGCACGCTTATGAGCAAGCGCTCGAAACTAGAAAATGAGTTATGGAGTATGCATGTGACATGCATTCGAAATGAAGAAGGTGGATAAGTTCTGGAGCATCGTCGAAAGATGCAGCAAGAGCAACAACTGAATGAAGGTTTCAGAGCATTGTTGAAAGATGCAGCCGGAGCAGCAATTGAATGAAGGTTCCAGAGCATCATCGAAAGATGCAGCCGAAAAGAAACAAAATGGATGTGAGGATAACTTTGAACTTTTGGAGATTTTCTTGATCAATCACCATTTGACAGGAGCAAGACACACAATGTGATGAGTTGTAGTGAAAGTTATAGAGCATCTAGGCATTCTATTGACAAGTTCCGAAGCACCTCCATACTTGAGCTTATGAATTCCGGAGCATCTCAAGAAGGTGCTCTGGAGGTTATTTTATAATGAAGTCTTGTGAGAATGAAAACAACAACAACAAAAAATCAGCCAAGTACAAAAAGAGAAGAATTAATACAGAATGCTTTGAGACAAAATTGTACACATGCCTTTTTATTACAATTTATATATATATATTTTAAGTGGAATCTGCCTTGGCAGAGTCAATGCATTGGATTTCTCCTTGTATTTCTACCAATTTTGTAAATTCTTCTTTATTAACAGGCTTATGGTAGATATGTAGGCGATGACCATTGACCAAGAGAGTTCGTGTGTCACCATCAATAGGTTTCAGTTGAACTGTGCCATTCGAGAAAACTTCAAAAATTTCATAAGGCCCCAGCCAATGAGTCCTGCGTTTTCCTTTGTGATCTTTATATCTCGAATAAAATAGCAAAGCCCAGTCACCGTAATGGAACTCTCTCTCTCTAATGTGTTTGTCATGCCAAATTTTCTGTTGGTGTTGAACCAACTCATTTGGTGGACAACATCTAAACAAAGTTCATCCAACTCACTTAACTGTAACACTCATTCCACTTGGGTTCGTTTCAGATCTAAACCCAACTCCATAGCAGTTTTGAGAGTTTGAAGTTCAAACTCAATGGGAAAAAGTGGTTTATTTCCAAAAACAAGCTCATAGGGACTGAATCCCGTTGTGGATTTCCATGTTGTGTTGTATGCCCAAACAACTTCAGGCAATTTCCTAGCCCAATCTCTTCTCCCAGAAGAAACTATTTTTGTTAATATGTTCTCTAGCTCTCTATTAGTCACTTCCACCTGACCATTTGCCTGAGGGTGATAAGGGGATGACTTCCTATGACCCACTTGAAAATGGTTGGTGAATGCCAAGAGAACTTTGGACATGATTTGGGGTCCTTGATCGATAACAATGGTCCTGGGAGCTCCAAACCTGAGGAAGATCTTATTATAGAGGAAGTCCGGGACTTGTTCCTCCCTAGCGACTTGTAAGGCTTGTACTTTTTCCCATTTTTTTAGGTAATCGGTACAAACTAATATGTATTATTTCCCTTGAGAGGAAGGATCTATGGGGCCGATAAAATCTAAACCCCATTTTTTGAATGGTTCAAGGACTACCTGAGGCTATAAAGGCATTTCAATAGAAGATGTTGGTATTCCTACCCTTTGACATTCATCACAATGATGAACATAGTTTTTGACGTCTTTATGCATTGAAGGCCAATAGTATCCAGTGCCTAAAATTTTATGGGAAGTTCTTTTTGCAGAGTAATGACCTCCAGAAGGATCATCATGACAGGCCCTCAGAATATTGTAAGTCTCATCGGCCCTGACACATCTTCTTAAGACCATATTGGGTCCACAATGGAATAAAATCCCATTAATCCATTTAAATGGTGCACTCTCATGGATAAGTCGTTTCCTTTGCTTTGATGTAAACCCAGGAGGTACTTTAGAGGTGGCTAAATAAGTGGCAATGTAAGCGAACCAAGGGGTCTTTGTAGAGATGGAAAACAAATTCTCATTTGGAAACTCATCTTGCATAGGTGCACAATCACCCTCCTCTTGTTTAATTCAAGACAAAAAGTCTGCTACTACATTAAATCTCCCTGGCTTGTCGAGGATTTTTACATTGAACTCCTGAAGGAGTAGTAACCACCTCATAATTCGACCATTAACTATAGGTTTTTTCATTAAATATTTTATAGTTGAATGGTCTATATAAACTATAACCTTATATCCTGTAATGTAATGGCAAAATTTTTTAATGGCATGAACAATAGCCAGAAATTATTTTTTTGTTGTTGTGTAGTTTCTCTCAGCAGATGTCAAGTTTTTACTAATAAATTATATAGCATATTTACCCCCATTCTCATCTTCTTTCCCCAATACAACACTAATTGCGTCATCCGAAGCATCGGCATAAATGTGGAATGAAAGATTCCAATTTAGCCCATGCAGGACAGGAGCAGAGACAAGCTTCTCTTTTATGGTTTCGAAAGATAGTTGATACTCAGGTGTCTAGATAAACTCTACATATTTATGGAGAAGGGAAAACATAGGGGCGACTATTTTACTAAAGCTTTCTATGAACCTTCTGTAGTATCCAACATGCCCATGAAAAATTATAACATCTGTTTGCATCTAAGGAGTAGTCAACTGTTGGATGACTTCAATCTTCTTGGGATCAACCTTAATCCCTTCAAAGGAGATATGGTGACCTAAGACTATTCCTTGTTCCACCATTATTAAACACTTTTCGTGGCTAAGGGATAATTAGTTATCCTCACAAAACTTCAAAACCCTATCCAGGTTTTGAAGGGCTTCATCATAGGTTGACCCATAGACAATGAAGTCATCCATATAGACCTCTACACAGTCATTAACAAGCTCAACAAATATAGCCAAAAAGGCTCTTTGGAAAGTCGCAGGAGCATTCCAAAGTCCAAAGGGAAGAACTCAGTATGCAAATGTTCCCCATGGACAAGTAAACATTGTGTTATCTTGGTCTTTTGGTGCTACCTGGATCTGGTTGTAACCACTAAATCCGTCTAAAAAGGAGAAATATTTCCTCCCAACCAAGTTATCTAGAACCTGGTGTACAAATGGTAAGGGGAAATAATCTTGATGGGTGGCTTTGTTAAGTTCTCTATAATCTACACATATTCTCCACTTGCCATTTTTTTTTGGTACTACAACCATAGATGACACCCATTTACTATCAGAGGTATTATAAATAAATCCTGCACAGAGGAGTTTTTCAATTTCAATTTTGACAAGATCCTTCAATGCAGGATTGAGTCTCCTTTGTGGTTGACGTACAGGATTTATATTAGGATCAATATAAATGTGATGTGTACAAACACTCGGGTGAACTCCCCTCATGTCTGTATAGTCCCAAGAAAAAGTTTTAGACCTTTTCACCAACACATTAAATAATTTATCCTCTTGTATTTATGTCAGCCAACTATTGACGTTCAATGTTTTTCCTGGTAACAACATAATTAATTTTGTTCCTGGATGGGCCAAAGTAACAGTATGTATTGGTCATAACAAGGTGTTGCGAGGACAACTATGAGGTATAAGTCGGTGAAATCTAGTAATGTCCTCAAAAAAATGGCTTGTTCTGGGAATCATATTGGCCAAAGGACAAGGCATTCCCATGGTAGTGTAGCTCTGTTCCATCCTACTTATATCAATTGGTTGTCTCAAAATTTTTGGCGCATCCACCATTTCCTCATCACTCGAGCCTATAGTAAGGTGTGCAATATCATCTACTAACTCATCCTCTAGTTCTTGTCCATGTTTCTTAATTACTACCATGGCTAAAGAAGCCAAACTATCTTGACTAGTAGACTCTTCTAGGTCATCAACCAAAACTTTGTTATTTTCAGTGGGTTTAGCAGGAGGGTATAAGAATAAATGTTTACTGTTTGGACCATGCGAAATGGTCATTCCCTCTTCTCTACAGTCAATTTTGGCCACGACAGTGGCCAACCATGGTCTTCCAAGAATTATTGGATAGCTATCTTTGGGCATAAGTGATTGAATTACTTGGAAGTCAACTGGATATTCCTATCCATCAACTTTGACAATAACATTTTTAATAACGCCCTTAGGAATGGCTATAGACTGATTTTCCATCTGCAAGACTGTTTTTGTGGGACGTAAGTCAATAAGACCTATTTTTTCCATCACATCCATAGTCACCACGTTAATAGCTACTCCTAATTCCACTAATGCATTAGGTATTGCTACCTCATTAATTGTGATAGTTATCAGTGGACTACTAGGATCATCATATTTTGGGGCAATGGTATTTCCAGACAAAAAATTAGCTAAATATCCATCGATCTGCACTGTATTTATTTTCTTTGGCTTTCTTCCTAGAGTTTTAATGCACAACTGTTTGACTAGCTAGTTCAACTCCATAATTTCCTTTATCGCTTGCAACAATGGAACCTCTATTTGCAATTGTTTAATCTCTTGTATTAACGCAGTTTCAAAGGTCAAAGGCATTTCTGGAGCATCTTTAGGAATGGTTGGTTTCAATCACTCTGGGAAGGGTACTTGAATTTTCTCTCCTGGGGTGGCATCCTTCCTAAGATTGGCTAGTGACTGACCTTCCTCCTCCACTTGAGGTAAGTCAGCAACTCTTGTTGCTTAAGGAGATGACGTTTCCTTTTTAGGAATTTTAGAGATAGGCTTGTCCACAATTTCCTCAATGGTTGGGGGATGAATTGTTCTGCCAGAGCGCAACTAAACATTTCCACAATGTATTGCATTAAGTTTGGTAACGTTATCTTGTTCAGTAGAGTATACCGGAGTATTCCGTCGATTGTTCTTAGGATTGGGAAGTGGTTGTGCTAGGAGCTGAGGTTGATTTATTTTCTCATTCTGAGGAGGATTCTGAGGTGGTGGTAGCAGATTTTGTTGCTGATTCCTCCTAGGACCAGTATAAAATTTATTTTGTCCTTGATTCCAATGGGGAGCAGTGTGTTGTGGATACCATTGTTATTGTGTTTGGTTTGGCCACTATTGAGTTCCCCATGATTGAGTTGCCCATTCAGGAGGTCCCCAATAAGGATTTCCCCAATTAGATTGTTGAGGGGGCGGATGCAACCAAGATTGAGTCCATTGATTACCAGCTCAGTTGTTTTCTGGCCTCCAAGCAGGATTGGAATTTTTTCCATAAGAAAAATTCCCTCCTTGGCGTTGATTAACCAAATTTATTTCTTCCTCAACCTGAACAACCTTTTTCTTTGAATTTTCAAGGTCAGAGAGAAGCTCACACTAATTTGTAGGATGGTTTTGCTCACAAAGTTGACAGACATTAACCTTGTCGAGAGGACATTCCCTCAAAAGGCGTTTATTTCGACATCTTGGACAATAGATGGGAAAAGTCTCAGGATTGTGAGTTTTAGCTTGTATGCCATCTAATGTAGTGTTTAGTTGAACAAGTATGTCCATCTTAAGATTTTCTATTTCTTCTTGGAGCTTGCCTATTTTGTTAGACCCTCTGAAAAAGAGTAGTTTTATGGATTCCTCCTCGAGTACGTGAGAAATTCTGACACAACTCACATATTGCATCCAGGGCTAACTGAGACACATCACCTTTTCCCATCAGATCAAGACTTCTTCTTGGGTCCTCATCGAGTCCCTTAAGAAATATAGTCTTGAGAATCTCAACACTAATGGCCTCTTCTCCACATTGTTTAGACAAGAAAAGAAACCTATCTAGATAGTCTTCTAGACTCTCATCCTCATTTTTCCTAAGTTTAAACAACTCCTCCTTACAATCACTCACCCTATAACAGCTTTGGTATTTTTGCAAGAAAATATTCTCCATATCCTCCCACGATGTAATACTCCCAGCACCTAATCCCATAAACCATCGCATAGCTGCATCCTTCAAAGTAGAAGGAAACAAGTTCAATTTTTGGTTATTGTCTTTATAGTCGTAGGTTTGATAGAGGACCTTGAATTCATAAAGAAATTGGTCTGGGTCTTCTGAGGATAAACCACGAAAGGTTGGTAGGAAAGCTGGAGAGATATTTTTCATCGTGGTATCATCATTTGCATCCAGAGTAATATGATAAGTAAATGTTCGTGGCATCAAAGGGTCATTATTATTAGCATTGGTGTTATTCGGGTTGGATTTTTTCCTATAGTCACACAAGATGTTCAGAGGGATATGTTCCTCTAGAATAATTTCTTCTATGGCAGGTTGTTCTACTGGATGATCGTCAGGAAAATAGTGGAAAGCTTCTGGTGGATTAGGCTCAAGTGACTCTTTGACAGAGTATTCTTCTGAGCCTTGGGCCTCCCTATGTATGATTGGTACATATTTTGGGGGGGTCTTTGGTATAAAATGTCTGCGAGGGCCTCTTTTCCTAACCATGCAAAAAAAGAAGCCAATGAGGTATTTTGGTCCTAAAAGAGGTACTCAAGGCGACTCCTATTAACACTCAAGCTAGAAAGCTAGTCCTCGGAAATGGTGCCAAAAAGTAATAGGTTGTCATTAGGTCCCATTACTTTAGAAGATAAAACATCAATATATTGACCGGGTAGTGTCCAAGGCTATTTGCAATAGAAGGCAACTTAACTAACCCTTTTAGATTTTCTTATTTTTTAAGACAACTGAGTTAATTTTAATCTAAGGCCATTTAACTTTTGAATTGAAACAATTTATTTAAGAAAACTAGAAATATTTAAACTAGGAAGCATAAAAGAACTAACCTTGAAAACATGATAACTAAACTAGAAAGCACGAAAACGATTAAACTAAAGAGCGGGTAAACTACAGAAGTAGAAAAGCTTGTAAACAATCTATGAAACATTCTTATTAAACAATAATGATTCTAACAGTTAGCAATAAGTAACTATGACAATGAAATACAATGAGTGCTCTAGAACTTCAGACACAACAACGACAAACTTAACAATTTCCTACAGAATGATTATCCATGCAGTAAAACGATAGAAAGGAAAGTACTCATCTATTTAATATATCCTCCCTCGAGTGGCCAACTTGCGGGTTCCTACGTTTGTCCTCAGGTCACATACACAACTGGTTTGAAAACTCTTAAATTAAAGATAATTTCCATTCATAACTCAATAACTCAGAAAATGATACGTAATAATCTCTTTATTTATAGAATTTTCAAGAAACAATTTGATAGCATAACATTACTATATCTTACGTTATCCTTTATTTATGGAGATTACATCTTTATAGAAAACTTCCAACTAAATCCTAAATTTCAGATGGCATAGATGACCATTGAAAAAGTCTTTAACAAATTTCAACAAACTTTAAACATCCATTACATAGGTATTAAAGAGGCTCAAGTCGAGCCATAAATTCTTTTGAACTTGAAAACATAACTGAAATAAAAACTAACAACAACTGAAATTCTGGTCCATTATCCTATAGTTCAGGAGTAGGCTTCAAGCGCATATCTTCAAATTTTTCTGGAGCACGTGCTGCCACATAATTTCCAATTATCAACCTACAAAATACTTAAAACAACCCATTAAATCTGCATTGGTAAGAAACTTCAATAAATCACAAGGAAATAAAGTTTGTGCATTTTCTCAAAAAGACAAGCGATTATTTCTCCTAAAGTTTAATTAATTGGCAGAGGCTCAGGGTTTTGCATATGTGAAATAGCATTTTATTATGTTATTATGATAAGGTTATTTTACCTCATCAAACAACTACCTGCTTCCATGGCTCAGGCAAAGAAATTCTCTTCGCACCTTGTTCCTCCACACTCAGTGGAGGGTCGCCAGGTTCTGTAAATTCGGCCCTAGCTGACCTGGCATCTCTGGTAGCAGGGTAATGTTCATCATTGACAAGAAAACTTATAACTTCTTCAATCCTTTCTTCAGTGGATATGACCTCCAACCCCTTTACCATGGCCTTTCCTTTAGACAATGTCTGGGAAAATTCCAATGCAACGTCTTCATCAAAACCATTCAGCTTTAAGAAATATTCTAACCATCCATAATTTCTAAACTCGGCCAGGCAAGGTGCATCCTATAGTAATACATCATGAACCATGGGTTCATTTCGAATTAACCAACCTCCCATTGTTTGCAATCAAACAATCGCTCTGCAAATCTTTCCTTCCTACAATTTTCGTTTGAAAACAAAAACTTAGATCCTTCCTGCAACGCTACCAAATTTCCAACGCTCGTATCGACTAAATTTTACCTTTTGGATTAAGATTATGATAGGAGCAATAAAGTTAGTAAAGGATTAATAAATGAAGGATATGATTAAGGAGAATGGTGGCGGTTGATGTCATTTCACACATACGAACCGTCATCTCACTCAGAATTCAAATTGACTCAATAACTTACACTTTGCTAATGTGAACCAATATGGACAGATACGTAGACATGGTGTTTTCATTTCCCCCCCCAACCTAAATTTGCATGTGTCCTCGTATGCGAGGTGGAATGACGATTTGACAGGGGTAGGGAATAATTACATGCTATGGCGAATGGCCATATTAATTTACAACAATTAAATGAATGCACTAAAAGAAAATTAAGATATATTGATGGGCACATACCTGAATTCATGGAAGATTTATTGCAAAGATTATTGAGAAATTACTGGTCACTTTTCAAGAAATCAGTTGAGCAATTAATGAAAGTGGAGTGGAATGAGGTGGAATAAAATGAATTGAAATGAAATGATGATGGCATGATGGAAGAGAGAGAAAAGTGGAATGGATGGGCGGATGGGTGAAGAAGTGGACCCCCACAAAAGTGCAAGTCTTTATTATGACAAGTTACATACCTTAGTTAGCCAAAAGGAGGGACACTAGGTCCACTTCCTTCAACTACAAGAAGTTTGGGTGCTACATGCTGAGTGAATTGATGTAGGAACTCCTCCTTGGAAGTTGGCTTGTGATATAGCCCGAGGCGATGACCGTTGACCAATAACTTAAATATGACAGGGTCAGTGGTAGTGAGCTGAACTCCATTGGGAAAAACTTCAACAACCTCATACGGTCCTAGCTAGCTTGTCTGCAATTTTCCTGTATTGTCTTGTTACTTTGAGTCATTGAGCAGTGCCCAATCACCTGGCTAGAATTTCTTATCTTTGATAAATTTGTTATGCCATTTTACTCTATGATTTTGCACTACCTTTGTGTGATGCAAGGCTACCTTCCTCATCTCATCCAAAACATTCAACTACATGATTTTGTCCCTTTGTGCCTAAGAGATATCCATCCCCAAGTCCACTACAGTCCTAAGAGTCTTATGCTTAAATTCAATGGGCATCATAACTATCTTTCCATACAAAAACTCAAATGGAGTGAATCCTGTAGTTGTTTTCCATGTAGTTTTATAGGCCTAAACAATTTCTGGTAGTCTACTTCCCCAATCCTTTCTATGGATAGCCACTTTTTTGGTCAGAATGGCTTCAATTTCTTTATTGTTCACCTCAACTTGGCCATTGGCCTGAGGGTGATAAGGAGTAGACTTCCTGTGCCTAATGTTGTACTCATTGACCAGTGCTGTAATAAGGGTTGAAGTGAATTGAGCCCCTTGATTAGTCACTCTCTCTTGGAACCCCATACCGTGTGAACATTTCCTTATAAAGAAATTCTACAACCTTATTGTCTCGTGCATGCTTCATGGCCTTAACTTCTACCCACTTGGTTATATAATTGGTGCATACCAAGATATAGGATTTACCATTTGATGGAGGATCAATGTGTCCTACAAAGTCTAATCCCCACTTATCAAATGGAGTGATTACTACTTGGAGGTAAAGTGGCATCTCATCAAATTTGGTTGGCCAGCCCATCCTCTGGCATCTATCACACTTCCTTTTATATCTCCCTACATCCTTGTGGAGTGTGGGCCTGTAATATCCTGTGTTCAAAATATTCATTGATGTCCTCTTCGCTACAAAATTCCCTCCATAGGGTTCATTGTGACATGCATGCAAAATGTCATATGTCTCATATTCCCTCACACATCTCGTCATGACATGGTCTGGTCTAGTGTACAACAAACATCCAACAATCCATGAGAAAGGAAAATATTTTTCAATAAGCACCCTCCTCTCCTTTGGAGAGAAGTGAGGAGGAACTCTCCCTGTGACCAGATAATTAGCTATGTCAGCATACCAGGGTGTCTGCACACTGATGAAAAATAAATACTCATCAGGGGAGTCATCTACAACTTGATTGTCTTATGATGTAGTCAACCATGAAAGAAATTCTGCAACAACATTGGCCTTCCCTGGTTTATCCACAATGGTTATGTCAAACTCCTACATCAACAATAACCATCTTGCTAGCCTACTTGAGATCAGGGGTTTATTCATGAGGTATCTAATGGCTGCATGATCGGTGTGTAAAAAGATCTGGTAGCCTATTATGTAGTGCCTTAATTTATTTAGGGCATAGATAATTGCCAACATTTGTTTTTTTGTCACTTTATAGTTGAATTCACCTCCCTACAGATTTTTGCTAACAAAATAAATAGCATTTTCACTAGTTCATTCTTTCTATCCTAAGACTACTCCTATAACATAGTCCGATGCATCTGTATGGATGTGAAAATGAAGCTCCCAATTAGGACCCTTAAGTACAGGAGCATGAGTTAAAGCTGCTTTCAAATTAGAAATTCCCTGTCATAGTCTTCTGTCCATTGGAATTTAGTATCTTTAGTTAGGAGATCATACAATGGTGCTGCCATTTTGCTAAATTCTTTTATGAACCTCCTATAATAACTTGCATGTCCTAAGAAACTCCTAACCTCTTTTTATTTTGTAGGGATAGGCAAATTGGTGATCACCTCAATCTTTGCAGGATCTACTTGAATTCCTTTGTGAGAGATGTAGTGGCCAAGAACTACACCTTCTTGCATCATCATGAAGCACTTTTTTCTATTTAGAGATAGATTGTGGTCTTCACATCTCTATTTGACTTTCCTAAGATTTTCCAATGCTTCATAAGTAGTGAAGTAATTCATATATATTTCCATGCAATCAAGAGAGATATCTGAAAATATGCTAATGACTGTCCTCTGAAAAGTTGTAGGTGCATTGCATAAGCCAAACAAAAGTATTGAGTAGGCATAGGTTCCCCATGGACAGGTAAAGGTGGTATTCTCCTAGTCTTCTAGTGCAATTTGGATATGGTTATAGTAGCTAAATCCATCTAAGAAAGAAAAGTACTGCTTTAGTGCAAGTGAGTCCAAAACTTGATCTGTGAAAGGTAAGGGAAAATGGTTCTTTTTGGTGGCATCATTAAGTTCCCTGTAATAAACACAAAATCACAACTTCCCTCCTTTTTTAGGCACAATCACCAATGGGGACACCCATTGGCTATCTGAAATGGGGTAGATGAATCCCACATCTAGCAACTTATGTAGTTCCCCTTTTACAATTTCTCTCAATGTAGGGTTAATTCTTCTCTACGACTGCCTCACTGGTGTACAATCATTTCTTATGTATATCCTATGAGTGCAAAGCTTAGGGACAAATCCTTTCATATAATGATAATCCTACACAAATGCACACTGGTGGGCCCTCAGTAAGTTTGCCAATGACAACTGCTATTCTTCACTCAGTTTGCTGTTAATATTTAGATATTTTCCTTTTGACACCTGCACTTGTGTAATTAACTCTACCATAGATGCTTCACCAATGCTTGGTACCTTGAGTTCATATGGAAAAAATTTATGAGACATACCTGTTGCTGCAAGAAATTCGACTACAAGAAGAGAGTCTGCAGGAAGAGCAGCTGCAGGAAGAGCGAGCAAGAGTGTCTTCACTGGATTAGAAGAATCAGATGCATGAGAGGATGATGCTTCCTCTACCTCATAATGGTTATGAATTATGTTAGACAATACTTCATCTTCATCTTGAAACTGCATGAAAGGACTTCTACTTAACATCATAAGTTGTGCCACATAATTAATTTCCTCGGCCTCTTCACCAACATGTGGCCATACAGGATCATTCCTATTATGGGATGACTGAGCAGGAGGGTAGAGAACAAGATTTTTGGTGCTCTTTCCATCAGAAGTGGTCATGTCTCCTGTCCAACATCCAATATAGGCATCTTTTGTTGCTAACCATGGCCTTCCAAGAATAATGGGGTACCCGCCTAGTGTGGCCTTAGGAGAAAGAATCATAAAATATGTTGGGTACTCCCAAGAGTCTACAATTACCAAAAGATCCTCTACTATCTCATCAGAATTAACAATAGAACTATCAACAAGTTGCAAGACACTAGAAGTAGGTCTCATGCTTGCAACATTTAGTTGTTGTAGGATGTCCTTAGTCATCAAATTTTTTGCTACTCCCAAATTAATTATAACATTCCTTATATGGATCCCATTTATAAAAACTCCTACCACAGGACTCCCTGGGTCATTATATTTGGGAATAGTCACTTTCCCAAGCACGATGTCAACCAACTGTCCCACCACATGAACCGTAGTGGGGTGTTTCTTCTTCCTACCTGGTTTCTTAAGGCATGCTTCCTTGTTTGCCTTGCTATATATGGGAACATCTTTTATGGCCTGAAATAGGGGTATTTAGACACATATATGCTTCAACTAATCTAAAATATCAAAAGTAGTGTCCTCCTTTTCTTCCTTTTGTTTCACAGTTTCCAATCTCTGGGGAAATGGTGGTTCTAATTCAGCCTGCTTGACTGGGACTAGTTTAGGATTTTTAGGTGCACTTGGCTGAATGGGGACATTTAGAGGCTCCTCTTCCTCCACAGGAAGCTCAGTGATGATGGGTTTAGAAGGAGGTAGAAAATTAGTTCCTGAACACAAGCGGATGTTACTTACACTCACAACATATGCAGGGAATTGATTTGGATCATTAGAGTATACTGGTTGTTGTTGTGGTTTATTATTTGGGTTAGGTGTGGGCTGGGTTGGTAGCTGAGTAGGTTTAGGTGCATTTGAATTTGAACTATCATGAGGAGGAATTATAGCAGGTTACTAAGGTTGAGAAGTTGGTTGCATGTAATTGGTTTTTTGGTTTGGCCATTGTCATCCTCCCCTCCATTGGGATGTTTGCTGTCGGTTTCCTGGAGGTGGCTGCCAATTTCCTTGAAACTGCTGCCAATTCCCCTAAGGTTGCTGCTACTAGGGTGGAGAGTTTTGGTGGTTGGACCAAGAATTTGGAGGGTTATTCTAAGGCTATGGTGGATATCCTCCATAAGTGGATGGATGTGGGGGTTTCCATTGGTTACCAGATGAATAAGAATTGAAATATGGCCCAACAAAAGATAATGGATTCGGTGGCATGCCTTGTCTTGGAGCCCATGGCCTCTTTTGTGCAACATAGTAGACTTGATCTTCTTCACCTTGGATTGGATTGAACTTAGGTGCCATTTGTTTTCTATCAATATTAGCTATCATCTTGCATCTGCAACCCTTCTTCTTTTGTGTACAATGAGGGCAATATTCTGCCATTGCCTCTGCCTCCTCTTGTTTCTTCTTGGCCTGAAGTGTATCCAATTGAGTAGCTAGATTTTTTATGATGTCTTGCTTGAGTTCTACTAGTAAGTGAGTTCTCCATCCTTGAAACTCCACTGGTAGATGACTTACCCATGGAAGATTGAAAGCTCTCCCCTTCTTTGAAGCTGCCCTAGAATAGTTCAGGCATATCTTCTTGATGTCTTCCCAAGGAACTTGGGTGATATCTCCTCCTCCCATCAGGTCCAAGGCATCTATGCAACTATCATTAATTCATCTCAAGAAAATCAGCTTCTATGATTCTTCATTGAGTGTATAGTGTGGAGATTTTTCTAAGAAAAACAAAAACCTTGAAATATAATCTTCCATGCTCTCATCTTCCTTTTGTTGCATCCTAAATATGTCACCTCCTCTCATGTCACTGCCCCTGTAATACTCCTTGTATTTCTCAAGGAAATTTGTCTTCATGTCCTCCCAAGTATCCACAGTATCTTTGCCTAGGCTCATGAACCATCTCAATGCAACTTCTTTCAAGGTGGTAGGGAATAACTAAGCCTATGGGCATCAGTGGTATAGTCATAACTCCTACAAACTATATCAAACTCGAACAAGAATGTATCAGGATATTATGTGACAAGTCCATAGAACTTAGGAAGGAATGAATCAGGGATATTTTGTAGGTTGTCTACTTCATTTTGATGAGCAATGGGGAAAGGAAAAGCTGGTTGGTTAGGTCTGTTTCTATTTGCATCACCCATGCTTGCCTGATGAAGTTCCAAAGCAAGGGGGTTCTCAATCAGATTCTGATTTTTAGAGGAAGCTTTAGAATTGGTCAGATCCAAAAATGTATCAACAAAGAGGTGTGGCTCTTCTTCTTCTTTGTCTTTGGGTATGTTCTAATACTCAATTATCTAGAATAGATCAGGATTTTTAGGAAGGAATCTCCCACAAGCATCTCTTCTCCTTTCTCTATACATACGGTATCAACTCACTATCAGCCAGCTCACACAAATAATTGGCAAAAGAAAAGGGGGGTCATTACTTTCCTAAATGAGGGATATACTAAGAACAACTTTCAGAAATACTACAGAAAGAAAAGCTATCAATGATTCCAAAGAACACCCTAGTTTGATACCATCCTCAACAATGATGCCAAAAATGTTGGCCTCCTATAATGATTTAACAACTAAGCCCTTACAACTGTGATTCAAAGATTGGAAATCTAACCTAAATATCTATTTCAATCCTCATGAAGGTGCATTTAACTTGTCAACCCAGGGACGTGAACTTGAAATGGGTCAGCATAATATGTGCACTAGGAATCCAAAGTAGCCATATTCATCCTACAGCTAAGAAAGACACAATGCTGAAAGAAAATTGCTTGGAAGGAAATAACATAAGTGCTAAGCATCAAACAATAACTAAATTAAGCTGAAATGCATGACAAAAATGAAAATCTAAGCAAACAAACAAGAAACTACTTTGTCTGCTTTGGCTGTAGGAACAGTCACAGAATGGAATTCTAGTGGCTACAGGAATAGACAGTGTCGTATTCTTAACTAATTACTGAACATAAAATAACTAACTAACCTAAGGGACAAAATACTCACCAAGTGATCCCTCTTGGGTGAGTATCCCCTAAAACAAATGTAAACTCAGATGCACAAACTTATAACTTCATTTCATTCATTTGAAAATATAAGTACAATCGAGCAACATGGTTATATTACTGAAAAACTAAGAGTGTGAGTACATCATCAGATTTAACAACCTTTGGAGAAGGAGCATCTGAGTCTTATTTATAGAATCTACAAACTAAGCACCTAGCAAGGTGGTCAACTCCATCAGAATAGGAGGACACCACATTAGGGAAAGCATAAAAATTGGAGAGGCGGTTACACATGCGTGAAATTTGGTTAGGCATCTTTAAAAGACGGTTAACTCCATCAACAAAAATTAAGACCATTACAAGGTAGTTACAACTTCGATTTGAATGAGGAATCTTTTCATCGTTGAGAGCCTTCATTTATTGAATGTCCACCTTGTTGACCAGTATGGCGGATGACCAGCTGGAAAAATCTTCCATAGTTGCAGGCCTCTAATTATATCTGCATGACAATATTAGTAAGCACAACAACTGTATATATGTAACTATCTCAAAGCGACATTCATTAATCGCATGTAAAATTAACACAAATGGTTCACGTAGCATGTAAATATCATTTAAAAGTTATGAAAATAAGTTCATGTCCAAAGTTTATGGCTTTAAGGAAATATCACAAAAAGGTCAAAATCCAAGCATCAAAGTTTATGACAATTGCAACAAATGGATAAAAAACTCTATCAATAATTGGACCATAAACTAGACTCATCACAAGACATGCTCATATTTTACAAAAGTTTCTTTAGAGTTTGATGAGGCAAGAAATCAACTTGTTAACTTAAAGAGTCAAGTTGATGAATCTAACAAACTGATTATAGGTCTAAAAATTGAAATATAAGAAGCTAAAAGGATTGTTGATTTTACCAAATCTGATCTAGAAGTCAAAACTAATGAATGTCTAAGATTAGAATTAGAAATAGTTTCCTTGAGAAAAGATCTTGAAAGCTTCAAGATTTAGAAGTTTGAGAAAGGTACTGATGCGTTGGATAACATGTTGAGTAGTCAAAAGAATCACAAAAAATATTTTGGTTTGGGATATGAAAAAGGAAAATGATCTGAAGTTAGAAGAACCCCTAAGCAAAAAATAGATCTATATGATTTCTTTAGAAGATCAAATGAGAAGAAGGAAGCATCAACTAGTGAATCTGCTCAAGATGATAGTCAAGGACATCATGATGTTGTTTCAAAAAGTGAAGACAAGAAGAAATCAGAAGAGAAAGTTACTGATGTTGGAAGAAGAAGAACCAATAAATACTCACAACCTCCACCTATCAGGTAGAATCATTCCATGAGGTACAATTATAATCAATTTCACAGTTATTGTTATTCATGTGAAGCTTATGCTTGTAGAGCTAGAGATTGAAAAAACTATATTAGGAATGATTTTGGATGAAATAAGGATAAAAGTGTTTATAAGTTGTTAAATCAAAACAATGGCATTATATGTTATAACTGTCACAGAGCTGGCCATGTAGCAAGTAATTGTTGGTTCTATGAAAGACATGATCATGTAAAGAATGTCAATAAAATTTCTCATAGAATGCTTAGAAGAAACTATTCTTGTTTTGGTCTAGACTACAATATTTTATGTTATAGATGCAATATGTTTGGGCACAAAGAACAGTGGTGCAGAAGAAGGTTGATAAAACCACCTAGAGAATACATGTTCAAGCAAAAGCAAGAGAATGTCTTGAGCAAGGAAAATAAAAATCCTAAGTCACTGTGGAGAAGAAAACAAAGTCAGGAAGAAGGAAAAACTAATCTTGTGCATACCACACAAGAGACTCCACAAAGTGCCTAAAAGATGAGCATATTTACCCCTTTAGAAAGGACAAAGAGATTGGAAAGAACAATGGATAGAGGACAGTTGAATATTTGATTATGACATTGTCAAACTATTGTTATGAAGCAGCATAAAATGTAGACAAGATAGTTATTCTCATCCAAATCCTAGAAAGTCGTCTTGTAATAGTAAAAAATATGAAACTCATTATTGTCGTCAACATTGTGAAATTTGTATGAGAGTGTATACTTTGTATTAGCACTTAGATCTATATGAAAATATCATTGTTAGCAGTATATAGTGACAATATATAGTAATAGATTGAAATGCAACATCTATTAAAAATGAGAGTAATTTATAAGGTTTATGAAGACTAATGTGAGTTTTGAAGTACTATATGATGATGCAATGATATACTTTAAACTCTGACAGTTAGCATGATTGATGATTTGCAATTATTTGAGGATGACAAGATGATACTTTTTCAGTAAGAGCAGTCAATGTTAGAGAATACAGTAGTAGGGTAGTGTAGTGGAAGAGTGTGTTAGCAAGTATACCAGAATGATGAAACAACATTTGATTTTAATGTCTTTCATTTTGAAATATCTTCATGAATCAGTCTGTTGATAGTGGATGTTGTAGTCCTACATTCAAATTCAGTGTATTCAAACTACTTACATAGAGGGAGCTCTTGGATCTTTTGGTTGTGATGACATCTTGTCATGCTGAAATCATTGTGATAATAGTGCTTTGTCACTTTACATAACAATGGTTACAGTGTTGTTTATATGGTACAGGTGATCTTTAATACTTGGTACATTGTTTAATAATGACATTTCATTGGACAGTAACAACAATTACATGTTGATGATAGTGGTATTGTTCCTTGTTCATTGCCAGTTATATATTATTGATATGGCTTCTTGTTACAATGATAATATGGTTGTATTACCTATGTATTGTTGATACTGACAGTGTGTTACAAAGTGTAGAAAGTTTTGGTAACAATTACATAATGAATATTTCTTTGTCAGACTTAATGAAGTGCATGTTGCAGTGATAATTTTGATGCTATAGATTACATGTTGACAGTGATTAAATGATATGATAGTGATTTCATTTGTTTCCCTTGTGCATTCAGATAGGGGGAGCTTTGGCATGTTGCTAGTATGCTCTGCTACTCTTGATATTTGAATCATACTAAATGCAGACAAATGTCTACTGCATTTTGATTTTCTTGATATTCTTGCTTAGTCTAATGAACAGTTTTCTCAATCAAATGTCTGAGGAGGTAGATTGTTTTGATGAAATCATTGTTGAAAAGGGTAAATAAGGTGCCATGTTTCATTAGTTTTGGTTTTCAAGCCTTGATGATTGCATTTAATCTTAATAAGATACAATATAGGGTGTTCTCAGTGTGTTGATGGTATGCATTTTCCCAGAGCTTTTATTGTGGAAGGCTCTTGTCGTAGGGATATTGACAAAGACAATAAATAGTTTCTTCTTGTCTCTTGATTCATGCACATTGTGAGGAATCAAAAGTCTTAAATATTTGAAGGGATGACTTGATATATAAATTAAAGTCATCAAATTCTATGCAAGTATTTGGAAATCAAGAACAATGATAGACTTGTTTGCGAAAGGGAAGACTCTTGGGGTTTTCATGATAATGAAACTTTTGGTAACTATGCTTTCTCTTGTAGCATAATAAGAGAAATGTTTGAAAAGGACTGTGGCTTTGCGGAGTGATTGCATATAGTGATAGTGTTATGGTGCTTCAATAGTGACTTGAGTTTGTGAATTTGATTTGAGAATCTAATGAGAGTACCCTTATTTTGCTTGAGGCAATACCTTTATTATGAATCTTGTATGTTAATGGTGCTTTGATAGTGATAATGCACTCTATTTGATTCAGATGAATGATACTTCTTAAAGACAATAAGTTTACAAAATTATTAGGGTGTCATGCTATGTATGCATAAGGTTTGTTGGTATTGTTCTAGACTTGATAGTCTATTCTGTTAGTACAAGACAATGTATATGCACAGTGATATTGACTTTTGACAATTGATAGTGTGTGGCAGTGTTTGATCTTCATGGTTTCTATTCTTATGTTGACAATGGGTACCTACTCTATGCTATTTCATATCAGAATTAGATGGTATTGTGTTTTATTTATAATGTGATTTTATCATCTCACAATATTCATGTTCAAATTATACATGATTCTTTTCTTCCAGTGTGCTCAAGATATTTTTTTAGGGGGGGGAAATTTGGTGTGTGTTGATCTTTCCTTTGTCTTGGATGTCGAAAACAGGGGGAGAGGTTTGTGTTTTTGTCACCAAGGACAAAGGGGGAGTTTGTTGTTTTTTTTCCCTAGCTTTTGGTTGTCCTTATTGACAATGGTGATTGATTGAAAATGGTGATACATTTGATACAATACTTGGTTTATATATGGAATCATTTATGCATATGGTATCATGATATATGTTCAGTATGGTATTGGTGCTCTTTGATGCACCGTGTTGTGTTGGTGCATTTGATACTTTGTATACTTGAGAAGTGACATTCACATTGCAGTGATTTATTGATCTTTGGTTATGTACACTTTGACATTCTTTTTGAACAGGTTGTAGTTCTTATTGGATAGACCACAATTTGATTATGGCATTTACAATGGACAGGTTCAGGATGGTTTGTTACTTTTATAAAGTTATTGGTTTATGTTTAATATTATCTTTCATAAGGTATTGAGATCTTATACATACTTGTCATATAAGGGTTAATGTTTTGTCCCTATTTCTATTGAGAAAATATTAGCCACTTATTTGGCACAAGACGAATAAGTTTTTAATAACTTATTATATATAGGGGTTAACATTATCAAGAATTATTACAAAGTCAAAGTTTGCAAAAGAAGTTTAAAGTTCATTATGTGGTTTTAACTAAGTCATGGGGTAGTTGGAATACTCTTGCTAAGCTTCATTTGTAAAAGGTTTGTTCATGGTCATGAGGTATTATTTGTACAAGCACCAAAAAAAGTTACTAACACAAACAACATTATTGATAAGAGCATAATCATGTGAGAAATTTTTGAACATGTTTCTATTGGAAAAACAAGGATAGACAACTGAGAGGGGGGGTGAATCAGTTCTTACCAAAATCAAACTTATTCAACATTAATCAACCTTTAATCTTAGATTTGATAATTAACATTGCAAGGACAAATCAACAACACATCAGAGACACATGAACACCAAGATTTTATATGTGGAAATCCTGTTAGGGGAAAAACCACGGTGGATGTTAGTCCACAAGATTATACCATGTTAAAAGTATAATGAAGAATCAATAAGGAATGCACTTGCATTCAAGCACACTGCCTAGAGCTCACTGCTTAGAGGAAGGCTCACTACCTTACATACAATAATTAGGTTAAATCCATCTGATGAACATGAATTGAGAAATTAGCTTCTTCACAAGCCTAATTACAGTTCTAGTTAGGCACAAATACACTTTGCTCAACCTTCTTCACACTCTGCTTAATCTCTTTCACACTCTGCTCTTCTCTTGAATGATTTGACCTTTATTTGCACATGTACTTCACACACACACCGAGCATACCTCAAAATGAGGAAAACAACCACTCTTATATATCCGCTACACGGATTTACATCAACTACACTATCGACCACAAATAAAGAATAAATTACAACTATCGGCCTTAATACATAAATAAATCTTAATGCACACCAACACAATTCAGTCACAACATAGTGAGGACCCAAATAAACACCTTCAAACATTCCAAACAATAAAATATTAATCCTCATGGATCCGCAACACGCTACCACCAACATGTCAGTCAAGAACATGAAAACTTGAGCACACATAAGAAAATCTCCGATCATGAACACTCCGATCAATGCGAACGTATAGAACTGATAGAGCACGATCTAGACTCATCCATGAATGTCACATGAACATGTGCAGCAACTGAAATTTCCATAATTTCATCCTCTTCTTCCTAGAACACCTACTACAATAACAAAATGACTATAGGAACATAGAACTTCATAACTTTCTCAAATCTTGATGCGTACCGCTGAAACTTTCAGGCAACACACTAGATAAACTAAAAAAAAACCCCTTTAATGTGCACCACCTGATCATCTACGAACAAAAATTTCCAACACTCTGACCTTCTTAGCTTCACTGGTTGCCTGCAATATATTTATTACAATTTTCTCAATCTCCTTGACATATACAACCTTCAGAATCACCAATTCTAATAGTGTTGACATCAATGAAAACCACATATCAACAATGCAACCACAACATCCAAAAATCTCCCCCTTTGGTATTGATGGAAACACATGATGTGAAAAATACCATCAACCCAACTAGCTCTTCTCCAACAATCTCCCCCTTAGATTATGCACTATTTTCCTATTTTCTCCTCCCATGTTTTTCACATTGCTTCTCTCCCCCTTTGACATCAATGGAAAAGGTACACATGCTCTGATCCTCATATTTAGCACATCTGACTACTCTCCCTGAGTAGCAACCACCACAAAATCAATCCGGAATAGGATATGGCTATGAGTTCACAGTCTGATGCAAAGACTTGCATCTTAGTTTAGATTAGGAGGGGAAATCACACCTAACTTTCCTTTGAGATACTCAAAAGTATCCTTAGGAAATGATTTAGTAAAAATTTCTGCAATTTTCTCCTTGGTAGGTATATACTCCAGTCTAACTTCTTTGTCACTTACTTTATCTCTCAAGAAGTGATATTTGATGGATATATGCTTTGTCTTTGAATGCAACACTGGATTCTTAGAAATGTTTATGGAACTTGAATTATCACAGAATATGGCAATGGGTTCTTCATACTAAATTCTGACATCTCTCAGCATTTGCTTCATCCACAATACTTGAGTACAATTATTTGCAACAACATTATATTCTGCCTCAGGAGTAGATAATGAAACAAAATTCTACTTTTTGCCTAGCCAAGATACCAACTTCTTCCCTAAGAAGAATGTACCACCACTGGTACTCTTCCTGTCATCTACATCTCCTGCCCAATCAACATCAGTGAAAGTGCACAAAATAAGATCATCATTCCTAGGATACCAAAGACCAAGATCAACTGTCCCTTTCAAGTATCTGAAGATTCTTTTCACAACAGTCACATGAGACTCTTTAGGATCAACTTGATATCTAGCAACCATGCATACAACATTCATTATATCTAGCCTGGTTTGAGTCAAATAGAGTAATCCACCAATCATTGACTTGTATCTTGTTTGATTTGCTTTAGGATAATCATCATTGTGTGTAAGTTTGCATCCAGTTACCATAAGTGTACCAGCTAGCTTTGAGTCTTCCATGCCAAACTTTTTCAGTAACTCTTTTACATGTTTAGATTGAGATACAAAAATTCCATCATCTAATTGAGTGATTTGTAGTCCTAAAAATAATTTCAGCTGTCCTATCATTGACATTTCAAACTCACTTTTTATTTCATCAACATACTTCATACATAAATCATCATCACCTTCAAAAATGATGTCATCAACAAAGAATTCAATGATCAATTCTTTATTCTGATCCAACTTGAAATATAGATTGTTGTCAGCAGTACCTTTATTGAATTCCCAGTAAGTGAATTCACCACCTCTGTCTGACCTTAGGCATTTGATCTTTTGACCTCTCTCATTTTCTACCATAGCTTTGATGCTTTCAATCTTTTCTAATGCTTCATGTTTTTCTCTTAAGAAAGATACCCATATCATTCTAGAATAATCATCAATAAGCAACATAAAGTACCTTTCTCCTTGTAGACTTTTGATTTTGGATGCACCACATAGATCAGTATGTATCAAGTCTTGCACTCCATTAGATCTATACTGTTTGCTCCAAAAAGAATTTATAGTCTTCTTTCTCATCTGACATTCCTTGCACATAGTGTTAGTAGGATTCACTAACTTAGGAAGATCCTTGGCTGCTTGAGTAGAGCTTATCTTGACAATGTTATCAAAGTTTACATGACACAACATCCTATGCCATAACCAACTTACATCAATTTGAGCAATTAAATAACTTTCACTAGCAACACTCAAGTGAAAGATATTACCTTTTGTCTTTGTACCTGAAGCAATCATATTTCCAGAACTTCCCCTTATTCCGTACTTACTATCCTTGAACTAAAGATTATAACCCTTGTCTACCATCTATCCAACACTCAACAAGTTATGCTTTAAACCTTCTACATAAAGAACATCATCAGTATTGTGCTTACCACCAAAAGAAATAGTGCCTCTGCCATGAATCACACCATAAGTGTTGTCTCCAAATCTTACAACACCACCATCATAGTTTTCCAAGCTTACAAACTTACTTTTATCACTGGTCATATGATGTGAGCATCCGTTGTCAATTACCCACTCATTCTTTTCTTCAATTTTTTCTGCAAGAGCTTTCTCAACATTCTCATTACTAGTAGATTCAGTGGACACCTGGCCATTTTCTTTGATAGCAATGAATACTCATTCATCTTCATTTCCAGTTTCTTTATCAGATTCATCAATAGTAACGACTTCTTCAATATAATAGCATTTCTTTTGAAATCTAGTCTTCTCAGGTTTGTACTTAGAAACTCTTTCAGAACATCTTGATGCAAAATGACCTATTTTACTGCAAGAAAAACATTTGATAGGTAACTTTACTTTATACTTACCATGACCTCTGGCTTCTCTTTTCACAATCAATGCTTCAAGTTCTTCTAATTATTTTTCTTCATCTTCAATCTATTTCATCTCATCTTCATAATTGAATGTCCTTTTGGAACTCTCTCCCAGATTGTATCTCTGTTGGCTTTTTTCGGATACAGTAGCTTTGAATGCAGACTCAATCTTAGGAGTAGATTCACCAAATTCACTTAACTCAAAGGCAATTTTTTTCCAATCAGCATGTCTCTTGTCACATTTGTCACTGTCCTAAGTTCATCAATATCATGAGCTCTTGTTTTGTAGGAGGGAGGCACATAGCCACAATTTCTTCTTCATCCAAGGTTCCATCGGTACATCTAATGCTCATCACCAGTTCATTTATCTTTTGAGAGAAAGAGAGGATGTTCTCATCTTCACTCATCTTCATGTCCTCCCACTTTCCTTTTAAACTTTGTAGCTTAGCACTTTTCACTAGTGCATCTCCTTCATACAATGTCTCCAACTTTTTCCAGATCTCTTGTGTAGTCTTCAATCCTATCACATTTTTCATCTCTGAATCTATCAAAGAACTCAACAATGCTTCAATAACCCTGGTATTAACTTTTGCTTGCTTGATCTCATCTTCAGAGGAGGGACCATTCTGAGGAATAGTATATGCACTCTATGCGATCTTCCAAAAAGGTTCACCAATGCACTTCAAATGACACTCCATTCTGACTTTCCATAAAGAGTAGTTTGTACCATCAAATCTAGGACTATCCTTCTTGTATGATGCCATCTCAGATCACCTCAAGCTGCTAGGCTTCTTGAGAGGAACCAACTCTGATACCAATTATTGTCAAAACAAGGATAGACAATTGAGAGGGGGGGTGAATCAGTTGTTACCAAAATCAAACTTATTCAACATTAATCAACCTTTAATCTCAGATCTGATAATTAACATTGCAAGCATAAATCAATAACACATCAGAGAAACATGAACACCAATATTTTATACGTGGAAAATCTATTAGGGGAAAAACTATGGTGGATGTTAGTCTACAATATTATACCTTGTTAAAAGTATAATGAAGAATTAATAAGGAATGCACTTGCATTCAGACACACTGCCTATAGCTCATTTCTTAGAGGAAGGCTCACTGCCTTACATACAATAATCAAGTTAAATCCATTTGATGAACATGAACTAAGAAATTAGCTTCTTCACAAGCCTGATTACAATTCCAATTAGGCACAAATACACTTCGCTCAACCTTCTTCACACTGCTCAATCTCTTTCACACTCTGCTTTGCTCTTGAATGATTTGACCTTTATTCACACATGTACTTCACATACACACATCGAGCATACCTCAAAATGAGGAAAACAACTGTGCTTATATATCCTCTACACAAATTTACATCAATTACATTGTCGGCCACAAATAAAGAATAAATTACAACTGTCGGCCTTAATACATAAATAAATCTTAATGCACACCAACACAAGTCAGTCACAACATAGTGAGGACCCAAATAAATACCTCCAAACATGCCAAACAATAAAATATTAATCCTCATGGATCTGCAACATGCTACCACCAACATGTCAACCAAGAACATGAAAACTCGAGCACACATCGGAAAAATCTCCGATCACGAACACTCCGATCAATGCAGATGTACATAACTGATAGAGAACGATCTAGACCCATCCATGAACGTCACATGAACATGCACAACAATTGAAATTGCCATAATTTCATCCTCTTCTTCCAAGAACACCTGCTACAGTAACAAAATGACTGTAGGAACATAGAACTTCATAACTTTCTCAAATCTTGATGCGTACCATTGAAACTTTCGAACAACACACTAGATAGACTCAGTAAAAAACCCTTTAATGCACACCACCTGATCATCTATGAACACAAATTTCCAAAACTTTGACCTTCTCAGCTTCATCGACTGCTTGTAATATATTTATTACAATTTTCTCAATCTCCTCAACATATATGACCTTCAAAATCACAAATGCTAATAGTGTTGATATCAATGACAACCACATATTAGCAATGCAACCACAACATCCAATAGTTTCATCATACTCTTCGAAGGCATCATTAACAAGGCTTTCTTTGATATCATCAAGGATTTGTTTGATAAAGGTTATTGACTTTGGATTTAATACTTATTATGAGTATCACACATGGAATATTCGGGTTTAATACTCATTATGAGTATCTCTTGGCATATTCGAGGCAAAGATCATTATTGAAGTTTTCAGTGTTTGATTAGGATTTCATTTTGTTCATTTGGAAAGTGTTTTGAAAACATAAACTAAAGGTTGTTTTTAGCTCCCGGTCTTCAAACCCTAGTAGACTTTGCTAGGGCACGACTTGTCAATTTATTTTGGTAACTGTGATGGCTCGGGACTGTGGTGGTTATGTCACTTTTGTTAGCTTGGACTGTGAAGTGACAATTGTTTTTCCTTAGGCAGATTTTGAGGTATTTGGTTTTTCAGATTGATGGGTAAGTCTTTTTCACCTTGCTCTATTTATTCAAAAGGAAGATTCTTAAAAGAGGCTAAACTTGTGTTAAGGTAATAATGAGGATTTGACTTTGGTTGTTATATTATTTTTTGAAAGGGTCTATTTTTTAACAAAATGACAAGGTTTTTAGTAGTTTTTACAAAAGGCAGTTTTTATTTTGATTAACTCTGTAATCATTGGTTATTATGGCAGTTTTAAATTGGTTGAACTTCTTTTTGAAAAAGAGGAAAAAACCCTGAATGACAGTTGAAGGGTTTATATAGAAAAATATTTTTGTATCTTCTCCTTAAATGAGAAGAAAGGGAAGATGTTCAAAGTTCTGGATGATTATTTAGATGTGACTTAGTCACAGTGGTGTGTGTTTGAATAAAATAAGATATCAATTTTGAACAAGACATTATTGTTTTAGAAAGCATTGGTGGGTAGTTTTGAAGACAGTTAACAAGTTACATGTGGCATTATTTGAAAGGTAGTTTATAGCAGTTACCATTCTTGGAATGTTTATTTAAACAATGATTTATCATTATTTGATTATCGGTGCTTTTCACTGAGTAATCATGTTGAATGTATAAACAAAATTTTGTAAAGAAGGTTTGCAAGCAATGTGCAAAACAAATTGTAACTGACACATTTGATATTTTAAAGATTCTAGTAAATGAATCTTTAGTATACCAAGTGTATTGGATTGAAAATAAAATTTGATTTGTAGAGAAATAGAGTGATCCTATGTAGTTGAATTATTCTCTATTCAGAAATATATAGTGAAGTTAAAATGATCAAGTCAGTGAGACAAAATGATCATTGCCAGTGAAGAATTTTTGTAACCAGTGAGGTTCTTTGGTCAGTGAGGCCATTTTTTCCAGTGAGGCATTTTGTAACCAAAGAGGTTCATTAAGCTAGTGAGGTGATTTTATGAGTGGTTTTTCTACCCCAAGAGGGTTTTCCACTCAGGAAATTCACTGTGTTATGGTTCTTTATTTGATTTCATTTATGATCTTACTTTTTCATAGTTATACATTTAAGCACTATAGTGTCCCTCCAATTTCTACTATTTGTTTCAGTTTTCTTATGTTTGTTTGCTAGTCGTTTTAGCTATTTTGGATACTATACTACTTTGTTTCAGTTATGACACATATACTATGTTAGTTTTTATATTTTTCTAATTATACATTAGATACATTGTGATTATCTGATTATGTTCGTGTGGTAACATTATGATAGACATTATTTGTGTTATGGTTTCATGTTGTTTCTGAGCTTTAGTGAGTTTATGATGATGTATCTGATGCTGTTTATGATGTTGTATGAGCATGAATTTTCACCCCTAACACAAATTTCCTTTCAACCCCTTGCACTTAAGAAAACCTAAGGCAAAGGCTTAATTCCCTTAAGCCCATTGCTCACATTCCACTTGGCGCCTATTTTGCATATTGGTGGGGGCATTTTTGTCAAAGATGCCCGCGTGGCACACAGATGTCCATGCGGCATGCTTACATCCCTGGCAGATTCCTATAGCTGGAGTCTGTAGAGACGTTACACTTTCGATTGGAATTCGAAGAGTAACTCCTCCCTTTGGTTGGTTGACCTGAATATGGTCATTTTTCATCCTTTCCTTCATATTCTTGACCATTCCATCCATTGAGAAGTTCAACAAAAGTTTGGAAATATCAATTTGAGAAATCTCTCCATTTCATTCGCTCATCCACAAGCTTTGTAGCAGCACTTCACACTCCATTGCAGTAATCTACCACTCCATCACTCCAATAGTGCGAGCGTAGGACAAACACCATTGCAATAGAGCCTTGAGTTCCTCTCATTTTCTCCTCCACAAGCCTTGAGCGCTTTAGATGGAGGTGGTAATCTCCTCTAATGTTCTCTATCATCTTGGTTGAGTAAGCACATACTATTTTGTAGTGTCTTCTATTCACGTAGCTTGTATTCTCTTTTTTATCATTATTTCTCTCGTTGCAAACTTTACAATCTATGGAGGTGGAAACACCAAAATGAGGGTCTGACTGAGGCAGACCCTTATACAGCTCCCAAAATTTTCCTGCTTTTATATGTGTAGGTGGAGAGATCAAGGAGCAAGCTGGCGAAAGGATTGTTGTACGAAATCATTTTTGTCACCCTTGCGGTAACATATTTCCTTTATTATGTTCATCTATATATTTCACTCTTCTTAGTCTTGTTTTGTACTTCCCAAAACTTCTGAACTCAGTTGTTAGTCCTTTCTTAGAGCTTGAATCTTATCTCTCTGATTTTCTAGCCGTATGGACCCCAACGCACCTGTGAGATGCCAACGTGTTGTGCTGTCCTCCCAAAACTAGGCATCTGTCCTCTAACAAAGAGCTACTTGAGATGTAGAGTCGACTCTGGAAAGTGACTCGTCTGGTCTCCCTCCGACTCCCGGGTTTACAGAGTGATCAAAGGACTTCATAATCCTTATAATCCTCATCCCGTCTATCCCTACCTTCCTTTAAACTGAGGTAAGTTAGGGCAGCCATACTGCTCTTGGACTTTCGTGACCTGGGGCCTTGCAGCGGTTGGTCCCCCTCTCTTACATTTTTGGTGAACTTGACGTGAACCATTTTGGTTCTGTTTAGCAATACTGAAAGTCCCTTTCCTCCTATCCTAGGAGTGTTTTAGGTGTGAGTGTTATGAGGCTTCCGCTTTACAACCCAACTTGCGACCCCTAGTAAGCGTAGTTGGAAGGTTCTGACAGTTTTTCGTAACGAAACCTTAATTGGGTCACTACCTTATCTCATAAACCTTAGGAGGCTCTATAAGAGTATGGTTTGGTGTGCATGATGGCCTCTTTTTTAAATCAACCTATTCCCTCTACACAGATTGTGAGTAGTGGTACTAGCATAACCTTTACCTCATAGGACCTACCGATCGGCTTCAATAGAGATCCATCTCCTCTTTACATTCCTGCAAGGATAAATGGGAATAGTGTAGCAGGTGTTCTCGTTGATCCAAAATCTCAAGTGAATATCATAATTGAGGAGATCATGGTGATTAACTTCCTGCATAAGGATGGGTATGACGCACCTGAAAGTACCGTCTGCACCCATAATGGAATTTGTGTACCTCCTATAGGGAGTATTGTCCTATCGATCCTCGTAGGACCTAAATTTGTGAACCCTAAGTTTGACATAATCTCAGGGTCTGAACTCTTCAAGGTGAAGCTAGGCAACCCCTGACTGGTAGCTATAAATGCAGTTCCCTCGGTTGTGCACAAATGTTTGAAGTTTGTTCATGGAGGTTCGGTACACATTGTCCATGAAACTGGTTATAGACCACCGATTGCACATGGAAACTATACCTTAGATTAATTTTGGCCTACATCCCTCGGTCCTCTCCCACCTAGGAATTACCTCCTATATCGCACATACCAAAACTATAAGAAAGGGTGCACTAGGCCGAAAGTGAGGTATCCTCTTTCGTCTTATGCTATTTTGCATAGAGCCTACCTAAAGGCTGACAATGATGCCACTAAGGCATGTAGAAGAGAAGAAGAGAAGCGGTCCCAAGATCCTCCTTCTTCCTCTTTCGTTGTTCAACCTGATGCTTCCTCTTGCCCCATTGTGGTACCATCTGTCTTGTGCTTGTGAGAGAATCCCATGGTGCCTGCTTGGAAAAAGGACAAGCATCCTGCATTTGAGCTTCCTATCTTACCCATAGAGCCTAGGCCCATCTGGTATGGTAGACAAAAATCCCCTCATGGAGATTCCTCTCTGTCTTGGCCTTTGTGGCCTCCTATTGTTCCTATCCCTAAAATAGTGAACGAAAAGAGGCCCGCTACCGAAGCGCTAGATTCAATCTCTCCTGCCATTCTCGATCCTATGCCTTCTACTCCCATTTAGGAGTCTATCCTTCCACTGGAAATGGCCATGGAGGATGTACCCCCATGGCTGAGTAAAACCCTTTCATCCCTTTGCAAGCTCTTACCTCTAGTTCAAAGAGTTGTAGAAATCGCCTTGAGCTCAAGCGTAAGCACCGACGAAAGGATCTCCTAGTTGAGCAAGCCTCCTCATAGAAGAAGGAGGATAAGAAGACACCTCCTACTATGTCCCCCTTTTTCACCTCTTTTGCCTCTAATCTAACTCGTTTTGAAACTCTTTCAGCTCCTGCTGTGAGTGCACATGCGCTTGGAAAGGTGCAGGTGTTTATCGCTCCTTCGGCAAAGCTACCCTTGCTGACCTTCGTTCCGGATGTCTCGCCTTTACCGAAGCCCGTGGATATGGTTAATACTTCAGAAGTATCCTTCATGGTTCTTTCCTCTTCTCCTTCAACCCTCCTTGCTTCGTCTGTGGGGAGTTCACCTCCTCCGATGAAGAAGAAGGTAGAGCATGGTCCCTCCAGCAAGGGATGATGTAAGAAGAGCCCGCCTTCTCTGAAGGGTGGCCCCGAGTTGACTTGTTTTGTCCTAGTGATGGAACCATTTCCAGCCTCCCCTGAGTTGGCCACCGCTCCTGAGTCTCTCAGTGAGCCTAGTAGTTAACCTCGGGTGCAAAATACTCCGTCCATCGAGGTGAAACATGGCACTCCCGTTAAGTGTATATTTAACTCGGTGGATGAAGTTTCAACCTTGTCAACAATCTCTGCAAAGATTTTGACCTTACACCCACAAGAGTTGAGTGATGGAGACCTTACTGGTCCATCTTCCTTAGCCCTTATTGTGGGAGAATCAAAATCTCCTCCCCTTAATATTATGCCATTGTAGGCTCATCATCCTTCCCCCTATGATGATCTAGAGTGGGAAGTTGACGACCTCTTGGTTGACCAGTGTTTGAGGGAGATCCTCTTCTTGATCTTTAGATTAGATGTGTGTGTGTGTGTGTGTGTATTATGATGTGTTCCCCCGTAATCATGCTATACATGCTTGGATGAACCTCGTCACCCCCTTTGGTGCTTGGATATAGGCGTGGTGTTTGTGTTGTAAACCTTCTTCTATATGTATCTCTATTCTTCCATGTTTGTGATTGAATTTCGATAAATTGGGGATGATACAAAGCGTTGGGGACATTTAGGCTTCCCTTCTATGTTGACCCAATTTTTTTTATCTTCTGTGCATTCTTCCTGATCTGGTTGGGGATTGATGATCTTTCACCTCTCACCGCGATTACCTACTACTTATAAATAAAGGCAAATCTGACCCCGCAAAACTAGATCACCCTGTGCCCTTTGTGTGTGATCTATTTTCTTTTACCTTTCCCTTCATCTTTCTCTCTTCTTTGCTTGGGTTGTCCATTTCTTGTGTGAAAATGTTACTTCTACATTGCATGATCCTTAGAAAATTCATTCATTTCCAAACGAATCTTTTCTCAAAGATCCTTCACACACTTCTTTGTTAGAATTGCATTATGGACTTGAAACCCCAACGAAACATGTTTCCTTCATCATGGGTTCATAAAGAAAGGACTTGGAAACCCTCCTCTGAAGCGGGAATGGTCTTAGTCTTCCCCTCGCATGGGCGCATCTTCTTCCTTTCAAATTCCTTGATGAAGTGAACATATTTCAAAAGGATTCCTTGATGACGAATTGATTCGAGAAAGAAGATGGTAGCTTTTGGATAGCATGTCCCTTGAGTGGACCCCTCCCTTTCATGTTGGGTTCCCAAGGGACTCCTTCAAAAGCTTTCAGCAAAATTCTATGGTGTCTAGCCTGGGGGTAGCCTGGCTAGACTGGTTTCACATCCTTGCATCTAGCTCAGGGGTAGCCCAACTAGACTAGTTTTACTTCTTCATGTCTAGTCTAGAGGCAACCCGACTAGACCTACTTCACATTCTTATGTCTAACTTGGGGGAAGCCCGAATAGACTTCAATTTTCAAATAGTGTGTCCCCTGAGTGGACCCTCCTTCCTTTTGAAGGGTTCCCGAGGGACCCCTTTGAAAGTCTTACAACTTAGCGATGGTCTGCATGACTATCTGTTCACTGGCTTGCGTGACCGCTTCCTGATGTGTTCTATCTGTGAGTAAACATGTTGCCAACTCTAATTCTATGTAGTCTCCTTTGTTCGATCTCCCTCATGTGAGAGTTCTTAGGGGATACCTTCCTTGCAGGTCTATGGGTCTGTAAGGTGCTCTTCTTGGTCTCCCTCATGTGAGAGTTCCTGGAGGATACCTTCCTTGCAGGTCTGCAGGTTTGTAAGGTGCTCTTCTTGGTTTCCTTCATGTGAGAGTTCTTGAAGGATACCTCCCTTGCAAGTCTAGGGGTCTGTGAGGTGCTCTTCTTGGTTTCCTTCATGTGAGAGTTATTGAAGGATACCTCCCTCATAGGACTATGAGCATTTGTAGTTCCACAAAACTATGAAGTCCTTTCCCGCACTTCCAGGTTTGCCAGACCGTGCTCTGCTTCCTCGCCGGTTCAGGTATACATCTCTTACCTTGTTACTCCTTACTACTCTACTTTACCAAAGCACTCATCAATACTCATGCTCGCTAAAGTGGGGGCAATATGTATGAGCATGAATTTTCACCCCTAAGACAAATTCCCTTTCATCCCATTGCACTTTAGAAAACCTAAGATAGAGGCTTAATTCTACTTAAGCCCGCTGCTCACATTCCACTTGGCACCTATTTTGCGTGTTGGTGGGGGCGTTTCTATCGGGGATGCCCACGTGGCGCGCTTACATCCCTGGAAGATTCTTGCAATTGGATTCTGCAGAGATGTTACACTTTTGATTGGAAGTCAAAGAGTAACACCTCCCTTCGGCTGGCCAACCCGAATATGGTCGTTTTTCATCCTTTCCTTCATATTCTTGACCATTCCATCCATTGAGAGGTTCAATATAAGTTTGGAAAGATCGATTTGAGCACTCTCTCCATTTCATTCACTCATCCACAAACTTTATAGCAGCACTTCACACTCCATTGTAGCAATCTACCACTCCATCACTCCGATAGTGTGAGCACAAGACAAACACCATTGCAGAAAAGGCTTGAGTTCCTCTCATTTTCTCCTCCACAAGCCTTGAGCACTTTGGATGGAGGTGGTAAGCTCTTCTTATCTTCTCTATCATCTTGGTTGAGTAAGCATGTATTTTTTTGTAGTGTCTTCTGTTCATGTAGCTTGTATTCTCTTCTTTATCATTATTTCTCTCATTGCAAAATTGGTTGTTCGTGGAGGTGGAAACACCAAAACGAGGTTCTGACTGAGGCAGACCCCTATAAAACCCCCAACATTTTCCCAATTTTTTGTGTGTAGATAGAGAGATCTTGGAGCAAGCTGGCGAAAGGATTGTTGTACGAAATCATCTTCGTCACCCTTGCAGTAACATATTTACTTTATTATGTTCATCTATATATTTCACTCTTCTTAGTCTTGTTTTTTACTTCTCGAAACTTTTGAACTAGGTTGTTAGTCCTTTCTTAGAGATTGAATCTTGTCTCTCTAGTTTTCTAGCCGTACGAATGCCAACACACCTGTAAGATGCCAGCGCGCCACGTTGTCGTCCCAAAACCGCGCTTCTATCCTCGGACATAGAGCTACCTAAGATGTAGAGTCGACTCTAGAAAGTGACTCTTTTTGTCTCCCTCCAACTCCCGGGTTTGCAGAGTGATCAAAGGACTTCATAATCCGCATCATCCTCATCCTGTCTATCCTAACCTTCCTTTAAACTGAGGTAAGTTAGGGCAGCCATACTGCTCTTGGCCTTTTTTGACTTGGGGCCTTGCAACGGTTGGTCCCCCTCTCTTATAGATGTATTACTGTATGCCAGTCCTGGTGAAGGAGACAGTGTAGCATTACTGACTCATGAGTACCCTGCTATGCTGCGACTCTCATTCACAGTGTGATTGTTGATATATGTGGATATGTTTGACAGTGTTGTTTTATGCAGTTTGCAGGTACATGCATCGACTCCACCTACTTTGTCAGGTCTGAGCATGCCATGACCCAATAGAAACATGTTGCGAAGATAATTTTAGGTTTTTCTTTAGCCATCGTTCCTTTATAAGATGAGTACCCGTTTGTCACTCGTTATTGTTCATCGTTTGTTCCGTCATGTCGTTCATGTTTTTGTCATGTTTGGAAATTGATTTATTAATTAGTTAGATGGTTTGATTTATAAGTATTTGATTTTATTGTAATTTAATTGTAATGATTAAATTAAATAATTGTGTTTAGATTATTTTATAATTAAAGTTTGATTAATGTTTTAAAAGATTTGATTAATTAAAATTATTAAAATAGAATATTAATTAAATGTAATTGTTGATTTATTGTGCAAACTTAATTGTTGAAAAGTAGATATTTTAAATAGTTGTTTTCAACAGTTTATGATAAATATTTGAAATCGTGATTTGAAATGAGAGAGTGTTATCTTGAGTAATTGATTAGGTTGAACTATTTGATCAATTTTGTTTGCATGTTGTCAATGAGTTAAGCTCTGTAATTGTGAGTTAATTAGGAATTAATTAAAAATCTTTGTTTATGCAAATTGTGCACGAAAATTGGTTTTTTCTAGAAAAGTTGTTTTCATGTCAGTTTTTGGGGGAAAAAGCTTTTCGCTTCTTCTTTGTGTTTTTGGTGGAAGGTTTGGTGACATTGAATTTCAAAGGATTGGTATGTTTTGGAAAAGCATAACGTTGCGGAATTTATGGTGCTTACGTCAATTTACGTCAAAATTCAAGATTAATATCCAGGTTTTCTTCTTTATTTTTTATTTTCTTGAACTGAATCGTCTGAATGTCGTGTATGGTTTTGGATTTTCCTCATGATTGAAATTGATTGCTTAGTAACCCGCACAAACATTAGAAAACTAAATCGTTATTGCTCAAGTTTTGATTAAATTGATGAAATATTATAGAAAAATGAAAACTTGAGAAAACCTAGCTATGAATCCTTGAATCTTCAGAAAATTTCTTTAACTTTTAAACTGTTAGGAAACTTCATTATCGGCCTATAGATCGAATAAATCTTCCATTGTTGTATTGATGTTTCTCATTTCTTTGTATCACAAGCTCTGTTGAAACCAAAATTCCATTATTTCTTGGTTTAGAAAACCACCTTCGAGGATGAAATGATTGTGAGACGTGCCTTACCCTTATCATTATCTGGCGACCAAAATTATGGTAGTCTCCTCATTCTATAGCCTTATAAGTTATGCATGGTGTTGTAAGCGTTGCTCTTGTTAATGGTTTTTTTCTCTTTATCTTGGCCGCGCGACCAAATCCTTGTAAACTTTTAATTCAAATTATTTTCAGGATTTTTGTGCAGCTGATCCTTTTGTAATCTACTTATATGATTACTTTGTATGATTTGTTTGCTTTAAATTTTTAGCATCTTCCTCCTTTATTCTTTTTCTTTGCATATATTAGTTAGGTGATGCTATGCGCTACTTTTCTCCATCTTTTTCAAAATTCTCTGCTTAAAGATTGCTTGGAGAAGTCGAATCTCTTTCTTTACTCATGCCGTTCCCTTATTTCTTATACTTGGCAAGATGCACATTTTCTATTGTTTAATGTTCATATCTTAGTCTATGCTTTCGCAACATCCTTCATGTTGTTCAATCATTCTTTGAACACAATTTTCTTATGAGGTAGCCGACGTTGTATTCTTCTTCATTATCACTGATTACTAGATCATGTTTAAGTTTTGTGATGCTTTCTCTCCATTGTTACTTTGCCTTGGGTTTCGTTCTTCTCTATCTAGCCTTAGTCGCCTGGTTCTCTTGTTGTTTGCAATCAGATATTCTGATTAAGACATGGAGCTTGTTTAATAATAATTTTTGATGGAATTAAAACTATCCTTCTACCTTGAATTTGATATTGACATGGCTTAGAATTGGCTTAACCTATTGTATAATGCATGCTATGAAATCACATGCACTACTCAGTATCGCATGCATTCAAATTAAGATTTCCTTAATCAAATAATATCTATCTCTTTTACTGATATTATAGATATTACTCTTACCTTGTGGATTTTGTTATTAGCATATATATATAATAATCTTATCCAAATCATATAAGATAAGGATACTCTGAAGATTAGTTGGATGCCATTATATGTAGATACAATAGTATCATTGTTTCTAACTACAGTTAAAAGATCTTTCAAAGTTTTCATATCTTTGGCCATGTGATTTCGACATATTTATATATTTAAATCTGCGAGCATTTATGTTTTTACAGATTCATAATTAAATATCAAACGGAAAGTATAAATGTTTAACGAGTATTGGATTGGTTCTTTGTAATATGGTTTATTATTAAATGTAATGAATTTATATCATTCTTAATTAAGGATGATTATGGAATTATTTTGTTAATTTGAAAATAATAAATAGGAAATTTTATTATGTCGAATTGTATTATCTTTATAGAATTTAAGTTCACAATGATTTAAAGGATATTTATGTTGGACAAATTTATACATATTTTTCAATGATTAAAAGAGTACTTTGGTGTTATTGGGATTTATAATCTTCTAGAGGCTGGATAATGTAATTTGTGTTATAAATTTTATTATGTTATACTTTGATAATCTATTACAAATATTTGATTGGGATTTAGACATGCACCATTTTTATGTTATCACATTGGAGGTATTTTCATGTTATATGGTCTTGTCATGATTGTGATGGGTATATTCATGGTTTTGCTTCATGTTCATAATGGCTATCTTTTGTATTTGTTAGTAAGTTATGTTATTGTATGTAGGAAGAGTGGATTTTGTTAGGGGCCGAAATCCTAAGAGGTAACTAGGGTAGCCAATCAAAATTTATTAATCCAGCGAAAACCTTAATTTTATCTACTAGGGGTTGGGTAGTGTTCACTAAATAACTAAGATAATTGGATTGCCTCGCCTTATACCTTGATGCTTATATAGATTAAGGGTAGGTTGAGATGGCCTGGAATGGCATGATCGTCTACTTTGTCTTCTCGAAGAGTAGTTTGATTCCACATGAGTTCGTTTAGGGTCCAAGAATCGATGGAGATTGCCAGGGTAACTCGGTATGAGGGCCAACAATCTAGGAAGATTCACCAGGGTAACCTAAATTAAATTGTGTGATGAAACTCTTATCCTTATACATGTTATGTGGTCTCTTGTGTAGAGTTACCATTTGTTATGTTGTTGCCTCTGGGAGCTTGTTTGTAATCATGTGGTTTAGATATCGTTGTCATTATGTGAACGTTTAGCCATGTTCTGTTATGTTCTATCTTCATGTAAATTTGACTTGTGGACTTGATATTAACTCCTAGCATGAGGGGTGGACTTTTGAGTACCAGATGGTCAGGAGGAACGTGCTCTATCCTCCATTGTATCCCCTTGCAGGTGATGCAGTATGTGATGATATTATTCTTTGACAGGTTCTTGATTTTACATTGTTCATGGAGTTGGATGTTGAGCATGCACATGAACAAGTTTGACAGTTGTGTTATGATCGTCATCTATATTGTAAACATTCTTGATGTTTATGTGAGACGTTATTGTAACATTATTATGATGTAACACGATTGATCACAATCTCACTTGATGTATCTTGTATATGTAACTTAAATTTAATATGATTATGTCAATGGATTATTCATCATTAATATGATTTATCCTTATGTTTTATGTTTATGGTATAATGTTGAGATGTTCTTACTTGTGTATGTTTAAGTAACGTTGTCACGTAACCTTGGGAATGTTTGTGTGGATGTTTACTTGTTCGCACGTTGTAATCGAATGTCTTGAAAAAAATTTGTTCAATTATTTAGTTACTTCGTCTGTTGTTCTTTGGGTTCCTTGGTGGGGCGTTACATGCACTTACATCTATGTGATTAAGAATCAATAATTCAGATTGGTACACATGCTATCTCTTGAAACATAATTCATATTGTTCTCAAAGGGTTTAAAAAGGTTTTTTAAAAGTTAGAAAATTGAATCAATTTGTTTAGACACTAATTCACCCTCCTCTCAGTGTCTCACGTACTCCAACACTAGAATGCCCCAAAAAAATACCTATAACACCAATATCTCTAGGTAATCATAGATAAATACCACTATCTATGGCATGAGAAAATTACCATACATAAATCCCAAGGGCTGACACTCAATAAAGCTATAATTGATATAAGTAAAACAAAAAGACAATGCTTAAATTTATAGCTATATCTAAAGTTAAATCAATACAATCCCTTTGGATAGAACCACCATTCTCATTCAATTGATATTCAAGAATGAAAAACAATCCATACACAATTATCAGAAAAAAAAGGAAGAGACTCAACTACAACCGCTTTCTTTACGATGAGTACAAACACATAATTAATTGCACCCTTCTATAAATAGATTTTCATTTTTTCATTTTTCTTACCATCTTCATATTATAGACTTTCAAAAAATAAATACAAAGCTAATTTACTCACAACTTCATGTTTAACAGGTGGCTACTTTATATTCATATATATCTGCAACAGGTGCATTAAACATGCTACCAATTTCTCTCCTAACACACACTTTATTTTTTCTACAATTCGTACATTTTATATAAAAGTAACTATGCATTTATTATGTAACTTTGCTAACTTCTTCTTGATTGTGTAGGAAAAAATAAATGAAAAACCAAAAAACTTTGTGCAGAGGAATTTCAATCACAAGTACATGAATCATCAATAACAAAATCATCACAATTGAAATTTTTATAAAAGATTCATTTAATTAGAACCACATGTAACTATACTAACCACTTCTTTGATCATGTATGAAAAAAATATGAACAAACACAAAACTTTGTGTTGAAGCATTTCAATTACAAGCACATGAAATCATCGACAAAAAAATCAACACAATTGGAATTGTTACGAAAGATTCATTCAATTTCCTATTGTATACACTCGAATTTGGTCTGGAGGATTAATTAAATACAAGTTATTTCATTAATAATATTTAATTCTTCTACTTATAAATAAATTGAAAATTTTATTTATATAGTTCATTTTTTCTAATTTCTTTCTATCCTAAATCATTTTCTTCATATCTTAATTAAATGAACAAATTTAATTAGTTTGTTTTATTTAATTAACCTCCTCTCATTAAATTTGAATTTGAATTTCGAATTTAAGCACATTTATACTAACTTCTTCCCACCTTCCACCTCATCATGTGTCTCAAGAAATTAAATATTTTTAGTATTTAATTTGGCATTTATCATCAACAAATTCTAACTAATTTGGGACACTTGGCCTTCATGTCCATTTGATTCCTCTTCACACTTGGCATTTTGTTCTTATGCAAGGAACACAATTCCCCTTTTCTCTCTAACCTCTTCATCTTCAATCGTCCATCTCTCCAGATTGAATCCAGACTGTTGATTCCTGCCACCTAGGCTCATGCCTTGGAAAATATAGAAATAGACCCTCATTTGCATCAAGAGAGAGTTTTGAGCATTTGTAGCAAATTACACTCTGCAAAATCTTAATTAGCATTATCATTTTAGTGAGCATTTTAGCATCAAGTAGTTTAGTCATGGCATTTTCATTAGCAACATCTTAGTTACAACATTTTCATCATATCATTTTCATATAGAAATATCATAGTAGCATTATTATCTTTGCATATCATCTACAACTAGTTAATCATCATGTAATGTAGGAAACATCTCTTGCATTTCCAATATTTCTCATTCTTCAGGTTGTCATTTGGAAAGTCATGTGCATAAACAATTTGAGAGGAAAATGACTTAAAAAATCCTTGGAGATAGAGGACAATGGGACGACATTGAGGAATTCGTGTCTTAATTCGATTGATTGAATTCCTTGATATAATGTTTCATTGGTGTGTGGTATAGTTTTACTTTGCTTATTCATGTTATTTACATACACACATAAATTGGCACCCACTGTGGGGCTCGAACCCATATTTTTAACATCTTTCTGGAAAGTTTCGTCAACAGGTTCATTCGTGAATTCCTATGTAGCGCATCCGTAGTCTATTTTAGTGCGTTGATGGTGACTTTTGGTGCATAGAAGCTCTACTATATTGCATACATAGCCTAGAATAGCGCATCTACCCCCCATTTCTGTGCATATACAGGATTTGATTTCCCTTTTTCTACTTTCCAGAATAGAGCATTGAATGCATTTAATAGCACATATACTAAATATTTTAGCGCATATGATCTCAGTTTTAGCGCATATACTTTTCTTTGCAAAACATTAAAATTATGGAGGACTGATATCTTTCTATTTTGCAGATACTCTAAACGCTGTCAAAGACATATCTGAAACTACTGACGATGTTTGCAGGGGCTGGATTTATTTTCCTTTGATTAAATTAGGCATCTAGTTTAATTACAAGGTTAAAGAATACCATGTTATGTTTGTAAAGTGATAGGCCTATGCTCTCCCCTTTACTGGGTGACCAAAATGTCAGACTCACTCTTTCAGTTTATTGTAATAGCAACTTTAGTAGGCCTGCCTCCCCACTTCAAAAGGAGGGAACCCTAAGTGGGAACAACTAAAGCCAAGCATTCTAACCCACTATAATCAAACGTGAATCGTGATGAAAATCACATTCAATGGTAGTGTGCATTGATAGCCATCCCCAAAGCCTTTGTTCTAAAGGTTGGGAGGCCTCCTAAGGGAGTTTATCATTTGTCACACCGAATGAAAACCCTTACTAAGAAATTTAAGTGTAGTAGCCAAGCCGAGTCAGTTTTTGAACATTATAATATTCAAAGTGCAAGGGGAGGGAAGAATCTGCCCCCAAGATACTCACCATATAACTACCAGGGATTTCTGGCCATAGTGGAGAAATCTACTTTGGTTAAGACTCGGTAAAGGAAAAATACAGGTGCCCTCTAGGGGGTGACAGGGCTATGTGATCTGACGTAGTTCTAAGATGTGGGCTGTGATATTATTAATGACCCTTGACATTAGAAGAGTCTGACTGATCTGTTTTCTATTGTTCAATACCGGTGGAAATCAAAGGGATCAAACCAAATCCTAGCACATACACTTGATTTTTAGATCATAGGGTGAAACAACTATATTACTACTTGCTTCTATGTTTGCAAACCATTATTCAGAAGATCATCCATCAAAACACTCAATTGACTGGCTCAAAAAAATAAGAAAACCAGACAAAATTTCAAAACAGTGACATTTCCAGATTAGCACATAAAATTTCTATTCTGGCACATTTACCCCATCTCTTAGTGCATCAACCTTTTGTTCTAGCGCATTCAACTGACATTATAACACATCTAGGATATGTTCTGGCACATTTAACCCATCTTTCAATGCATATACAACTTGTTATGGCACATTCACCTGATACTCAAACATAGACTAAAATTGAACTTCTATTTGACAATTGGAATCATATTTAGGGGCCCTTTTCAAAGTAGAGATCATTTCTCATCAAAACATTGCTTTAAACTTGAAGAAATTAGATTTTTCAAGTGCAATCCCTTTATCTAAACTTAGATCAAACATCTTAAAATGCCCAATCACCAATCTCATCTCTTATTGTTAGCTGAGTTTCATTATCAAGATCTATTATCCTTTATCTCGAAACAAACACTGTACATCAAGATTTAACTTGGTCTCATCAATAGGATCTATCATCCCATTTGACTTAGGTACTTCATTGGCACTCCCAAAAAAAAAGATCAAAGTATAGAAAAACTCTATCACTTGCATGCCCGTTTTTACAAGAGCTCAAGAGCAAAAACTCAGAGAAAAAGAAAAAGAAACCCAAACCATCATGGCAGAAGGAGAAGAAAATCCTTTTCATAGATTTCACCAACCTAAAACAGATGAGATAACTGATGAGGACATTCAACAAGCTCAACAAGACCCTAAATTTTACAGGTTCATGGAAAAAATTCTAGAAAAGGATGGAGAAAAATACTTTCTGATGCTGAAAAATCAGGGTGTAAAACTACCCAATGATTTTTATATCAACCAATTGAAAGAAGCTCCCAAGAAAAAAGAAGTTGACTCAAAAATCACAGATCCATTGAATGCTTTAGCTCAACAAATACAAGTTCTTCAACAACAAGTCCAAACATGCAAACAGGAAGAAGAAAGAGATATTTGTTGTAAGACATCTGTCCTTATCCATTTGACAGAAAGGTGAACATGATACCTTTCCCACAAAACTATGAATTTCCAAGATATGACAAATATAATGGCAAAACTGATCCTCAAGATCATGTAAGAGAATTTTTCACCATGAGTTTGGAATTCGCACATGAAGAAACCTATCTAATGAGATTATTTCCAAGAAGTTTGGGTGGTCAATGCATGGAATGGTTTTCAAAACTCCCACCAGGTATTAGATCATTTGAGGAGCTGGTAAATAAATTTATGTCCCAATATTCATACAACATTCAACATGAAATAACCATGAAAGACCTTTGGGTAAAAGCATGAAGTTGTGCCATACTTTTAGCTAACTTATCAACACAATTAAATTTAAGTATTTTTAACTAAAATTCAATTTTGGTCAAACATATGATCTAGTAAGATTCATTTTAGCTAAGTTAGATACTTTCACAACTTTTTCAACTAAAATTGATGGCTAAAAATATATGGAGCACCACTTTGAGTCTAATTTACCAAAAAAATAAAATTATTTGAAAAACTTGAAGTTTCAATAACTCCTAATGTAAATAACATTTAAAGGAAAATATAAAAAATACCCTTTTGTAGATCCATAAGTGTAGTTTTTAAAAAAATATAAAAATACCTTTTTGTAGATCCATAAGTGTAGTTTTGAAAAATATATTTATTTTAATAGTTTAATTAATATTTATATTTTATATTTTATTTTTACTAAAAGTAGGTTATCAACACAAAATATTAAGCTGATTACCATGCCAAGAAAAAATACTAAAACTTATTAAAAAAATTGAAAAAAATATGATGCACTAGATAAAAGAATCTATTTCAAGATGGTATAATTTTTTTTCTATTTTAGATAAATATTTAATATGAAAGTTGACGTCCAATGGAAACAAAAGTTTTTTGATTCACACACATTTTACTATTTATTTAAAAATATATATTTATCAAAATTGGAAAAAAATATATCCATTCACTAAAGTTTCAAGTTATAAATACACACAAAAAATTTGAAAGAAAAAAAATACTATAAAAAATTTGACATCTCATGCAACTTCATTTTTCAGCATTTTATCAGCAACTAAATTATAGTGTTAATTTATTAAAAACTAGTTTAAAATAATTTTTTAATTTAAAAAAAAAAATACAAACATAAAATATACTAAGAAATACATATTTTACTATTTTACATCATTTCAAAATTCAAAACATATATGCCACTTTTTAGTGATTCAAGTTTAAAAGTTGGATCAATGTTGGTTGTTTCCTTTATAAAGTGTGACACAACTTTATGCTTTTACCCCTCTGCAATAAAAAAACAGAAAAATGGCGAACCATTCCTTACATTCTTGCAAAGATGGAAGCGATTATTTGCTAGATATGCTCATCCTATACCTGAGAAAGAAAATATGGAGATCTTTATTGATAATCTCAACAATGAGCTGAGTTATAGACTTCAACTGTAGTGTCCACCCAATTTTGAAAAGCTGATTGAAAATGGACTTAAGATTGAGGAAGCCTTGGTTAAAAGAGGACAATTGAAAATCTATAATGAAGAAACAAATTGTGCTAACCATCATAACAACAATGACAAATCTAAATTCTGGACAAGAAATAAGAATGCTGGTAATGATGGTTTAGCTGATGCACATAACACAAAACCAGTTTTCAATTTATCAGGTACTACACCCAAAAATAATCAAAACATCAATGAATTGAAACTAGCTCCACCATCACATCGTAGAAAATTCACACCTTTGGGGCAGTCACTTGAATCAACATTAACATAGCTTCTTGCCAGCAAACTTATAACATTACCAGATACACGAGATTTTGAACCAAGGGTCAAACCATCATGGTGGAACGTTTCTTATTACTGCGATTTTCATAGAAGCAAAGGTCATAAAACAAATGATTGTATGCAATTAAAACATTTGGTGCAAGACTTGATAGATAAAAGTGAAATATCGATAGAAGAACATAAAACAAATGATGATCATGGAGAATTTAAAAATCCTCTACCCAAATATGAAAAAGGAGAATATTCTTCGACAAATAGCAAATGGAAAAATGTGAATTATGTCTATGATACTACCATCCATCACATTTCTACAACTGACAATCAAATCAATGATAAACAAGACATTTTTGTAGTTGATAATCAAATCAATGCCATCAAAATCAAGGATAAACAAGACAATCTACCTATCAACGTGACCACAAGAGGGTAGTCCAAGTTCATATTGAAAGGAAATACATCTAACACACCTACTGCTTCTTCAAATCAATACAATATAGTGGATCAATTGCAAAAGATTCCAGTGCATATATCCATTCTGGAACTTCTTAAAATTTCACCAGCCCATAAGGATATTCTGGAAAAGGCTTTAGTAGAGACCATAATACCAACCAATTTAGAAGTTTGTCAATTCCAAGCCATGGTGGGACATTTGACTGCACCCCATTGCTTATCATTTTTAGAAAATGATGATGCATTCCTCACTCATCCAAACAACACTCCACTCCATATTGAGGTTTTAATCCATAAACATCGGGTCAAACGTGTTTTAATAGATGGAGGAGCCAGTCTAAATATATGTACTTAAAGCTTATCTGTGCATTGGGATTTTTAGAAAATGCAATAGATTCTAGAAGAAAGATCACCATAAAAGCCTACGATGATGAAGAAAGATCCTCTCAAGGACTGATAGTATTGCCAATTCAAGTGGGACTAGTTCAAAAGGATATAATCTGCCAAGTTTTAGATAAGAACTTGACTTACAATATAATCTTGGGTCGACCTTGGATCTATGAAATGCAAGCAGTGCCATCAACATACCATCGATGCTTTAAATTACCTTACAATGGACAAGAGATCACAATTTCAACAGATTCTAATAACCCACAATACTGCAACACTCTCAAGATAGTCCAAGATGTCTTTGTACCACACAACAAAGAAGCTCTCACTTCTACTTCCTCAAGTAATGAAAGCCAATGTACTTCTACTTCTTCGAGCAATGAAAGCCAACTTAATTCTTTGTCAAAATAGTTTGAGAAAAAGGTTCAGTTGAAAGATAAAGGAATGGGCGAGTATTATTTTGAGCAGTCCTTATGTCTCTCACAACTACTACCTTCTCCAAAATCATATGGACAACCATCAACATCTAAACAACAATATTCACAACCCATCACTGTCTTTGATGGAAAATTTGTAAAAGCAGGTACTCTAGCTGATGAATCTAAGGACAAAGACATTCTAAATTGGCTTTACAAAGATGAAGAATTACCCAAGCAAAAAATTCCAATATACCAATAAAACAATATGGTAAAGGGTCTAAAATCTTAGAAAAGATGGGATATGAAGGAAAAGGTCCTATTAGCAAAATAAAAGAAGGTATTTTGGAACCAATCCAACCTATCACACTCAATGCAAAAGAAAAGACAAGATTAGGATACAAAGAAGAGACAAAAGAAGAAGCCATTCAGAAGGTTTGTGAACAAATCCTCCAATTGCAAGCTAGCTCTGAAATAGACTCAAATGAATATGAATGGGATTCACTATCTGAAGAGTATTTTCAAGACAAGGAAATCAATGTGATATAGAGGTATGCACCCATATGTATGGAGGGGGAAAGCTTCGGGTCTAGACCATTTGAATTTGGATCACTACATATCGATGGCTCTAGTGAGGATGATCATACATCGAGCGAGATAGATGATTCAGAGGAGAGTAACAATATAGACCTTAACCTTTCTAGCAAACATCTCGAAGATGTTACCATCATGACCCTCACCATCATGGACCTTGACCAATCTAATGGTTCCTTACCTTTGATACATCCCAAACTCATTAGATGGGAACAAACCGAGCCTCTTGATATCCCTATCTTTTCAGATGATAATTCCATTGTAATTTTTCTTAGTTCTAAAAATCCAAAAACAAGTTCCACCAATGAATTTCATAACGAAGATTTGAACCAGGGGAGTGCCAAATCTGTTAGCTGCAAAATAAAGAGTACAAAAAATCGATCTAATGGTGAAAACCATGCAATGGCAATATTAGATCATGAAAAAGTAAAAAGAAAGAGCGTATCCAACAGTGAAGACATCTCTGAGGCACTGAAGGATGAGAGATTTGAAACTCTTCCTGAGCATTATCAAGAAAGATCTTCAATATTGGTTGAGCCTACGCAATCCATAAACATCGATACTGTAGAAACAACAAAGACCATACACCTAGCGACATCAGTGACAGAGCAAGAAAAGCCAAATTTTACCAAATTCTTTGAAGAAAGACAAATCAATTTTTCTTTGTCTTACACTGACTTGCTAGGAATAGATCTAGATCGAATAATGCATCATTTATCCATAGCACTTGGAGTGAAGCTAGTAAAGCAAAAATTGAGAAAAATGCATCCACACATCACCCTACTAGTGAAAGCAAAATTACATAAATTATTAGATGTGGGGTTCATCCGGCCAATCGACTATGCAGAATGGATTTCAAACATTGTACCAGTCTCCAAACCAGACAACAACATCAAAATATGCTCAAATTTCAGGGATCTTAACAAGGATTATCCAAAGGATGACTTTCCTTTTCCCAATATAGACATCATTGTGGCTTTAACAACAGGACATGCTATGCTATCACTCATGGATGGTTTTTCATGCTATAATCAAATCAAGGTTGCACCAGAATATCAAGACAAAACAACTTTCACATGCCCATGGGGTACATCTTGTTGGAATGTCATGCCTTTTGGATTAAAGAATGCAAGAGCCACCTATCAGAGTGCAATGACAACAATCTTTCATGACATGATGCACAAATTCATGGAGGAATATGTGGATGACCTATTAGAAAAATCATTCACCAGGGAAGGGCATCTATAAATCTTGGATAAACTCTTTAATTGATTGGAAAAGTTCAATGTGTGATTAAATCCAAAGAAGTGTGTATTCAGAGTAACATAAGAAAAAATCTTGGGATACATAGTCTCAACCGAAGGCATCGAAGTAGATCCAACTAAATTTAAAGCAATCATGGAAATGCCACCTCCTAAGAACATTATCCAACTAAGATCTCTACAAGGAAGATTCCAATCCATTAGAAGATTCATCATGCAACTAGTGGACAAGTCTCATCCTTTTACTCATTTGTTACACAAGGATGTTTCTTTTAGATGTAATGAAAAATGTGAAGCTGCCTCTAATCAATGGAAAAAATATCTGATGTATCCACCTATATTGGTACCACCAATAGAGGGAAAACCACTTGTACTCTACATAGCAACTACTGAGGTATCTTTGGGAGCTTTGCTAGCACAAGAAGACTCTACAGGAAAAGAAAAAGCCATCTACTACTTTAACAAAACACTGAATGGCTATGAAATTAACTATACATTCATTGAAAAAGCTTGCTTGATAGTGGTGTTCGCTACTCAAAAATTGTGACACTATATGTTAACACATACCATCAAACTAATAGCCAAGATAGATCCATTAAAATATCTACTAAGCAAAGCCACTCTAATAGGAAGATTAGCAAAGTGGGTGATGATATTGAGTGAGTTTGACAATCAATATGTAGATAGAAGAGCAATCAAGGGCCAAGCAATAGCAGATCAGTTAGCTGGAGCACCGTTGCAAGATGACCATCCTATGCACATTGAATTCCTAGATACAAATGTCCTCACAATGACAACACAACATTGGATATTATACTTTGATGGGTCTTACACTCAACATGGATCGGGTGCTGGAATCCTATTTGTTACTCCTCAAGGACACACTATCCCAAAATCTTATAGGTTGATGTTCCCTTGCACAAACAACATGGTTGAATATGAAGCATTAATCATTGGTATCAATGTAGCAGTGGAATGAAAATCATAGAACTACAAGTTTATGGACACTCCCAATTGGTCATCAATTAGGTTAATGATGACTATCAAACAAAAGATGACAAGTTGATGCCATACAAGAGAATGATAGATGACTTCAAGAAATAATTTTTTGAGATCAAGTTTGAAAAAATTCCAAGAGTAGACAACAAAGCTGCAGATTCCATGGAAACCATTGCTTCTCTTTTACAAATACCAAAAAAATGAAGTTGTTATGAATTCATGGTGGAACAATTTTTTACTCCCACCTATGACAATCCTGAATCCCAAGTTGTGTGCCATCTAGTTGATGCCGATTCTTCAATCTATGGGAATATTTGCACCTATCTGAGAGATAATACCCTTCCACTTGATCTATCTCGAAACCAAAAATGCAACTTTATTTGTCAAGTAGCCCGATACACCCTAATAGATGATACACTTTATCGACGAGGTCTCGATGGTACTCTCCTCTGATGTCTTGAATGTGACAAATTTGAAACCACCTTGTGAGAAGTTTATGAAGCTATTTATGGTACTCATTCAAGTGGTATTACTCTAGCTAAGGAACTCCTACACTTGGGATATTATTGGACGAACATGGAGAAATAATATTTTCAATCTTTTAAGAAGTGAAAGAAGTGTCAAGTCCATGGAAATCTCATACATGCTATGAACCCCTAAACCTGCAAATGCACAAGAGCAACAAACATGGTTAGATGTTAGATCAAATTCATATACACAAGCATGAGAGATTCCCCATGAAATCCACCTATTTAAACTACTATTAGGAAATGAAGAACAAAAACTCAAATAATCATAAAAAGCAAATCCTAATTTAGCCAATAGATTGATGATCCCATGGGGGAATTGGTGCCAATGAAATGTTGCAATTGGCCCTTTCCCAACTCCTAAGTTGCAATGTGATTTAATCTAGAAATGGTCAAATCTCCAAAGAGATTTGAGCATAACCTTGATGCAAATATGAAAATGATGTGAGTGTTTGGATGAAATGAGCAAAATTAGATCTCAATTGAAGAGAGTAACTTTGCATGAAGATTGTGGATGATGGAGAATTTGAGTATAGTAAGTTTACTCAAATTGTGGATGATTGAATGAGAGGAAGAGTCTCTCATTTATAGATTCCAATCTTGGAAGAATGAGTGAGAATAAGCAATGTGGGATCATTCAACATCCAATGGCCAAGTGCCACTTGTCAAGATGTGAATGGTTGAGGAATGAGCACATTTTGGTCAATGTGCATGATAAATGCCATTGGATTCAAATTTGAATTTTGAATGTGACATGTTGTGGGGAGAGAAGAATGGAGTTAATGTCACTTGACTCAATGCCAAAGACATGTAAGAGGCATTGAATGTCTTGTTGGAAGGACCAAGTCCACTTGGCCTTTTTGAATTTAAATGAGGGAATATTCCCTTTTGATGCTTTGTGAGGGAAAATAGAGAAGTAAATAAATCAAAGTAAATGATTTATCGTGCAAGTTGCATTCTCTAGAGGATTTTAGTGATTGAGATTAAATTAATCAAGATTTGATCAATTTAATGAGAGATTAGATGATTTGACCATTTTGACTTAGATTTTAGGATTGATTTAAATCAAAATGAGAGGAAGGGTTTAATTAAATAAATGATTTGATTTATTTAACTAAGGAGGAATATGTTAGATTAAATCAAATAAGGTTTAATTTATTTAATTTAATAAGAAGACTTTAGGGATTTAATCAAATAAAATGAATTATTTAATTAAATAGAAAGGTAGGGTTAATTAAATTAAATTGATTAATTTAATCAAAGGAGGTGATAGACTTAATCAGATGAATAATGATTAAGAGACAAAATGTATGATTCAGAAAGAAATGATGTTAGTAGGATCAGAATCAGGTGCATGTATATTTTACGTGTCTACACATGCACCTACATAGGAGCTGCATCCATTCACATCAACCTAGCCTTTCTATCAATGGGGACTTGATCTTGTGGGTAAGATTCATCCATCTTACTCTAATGGACATAAATTCATAATCACAACCACTGAGTATTTCACAAAGTGGATTGAAACTGTCCCATTAACCATAATCACTAGTAAACAAATTGCCTCCTTCATCCTGAACTACATTTTTTGTCGGTATGACATCCCTAGATCCATTGTCAGTGACAATGGTAGACCCTTCAAAAACCAGGATGTGCAAGAACTTCATGAAAAATTCCATATCCAACATTGATTTTCCACACCCTATTACCCTCAAGGGAATGGCCAAGTAGAAGCCGCAAATAAGACCATTTTGAAAATCTTGAAGAAAACTGTCAATGATGCTGGACGTGACTGGAATGTCCAACTAAACCCTGCCTTGTGGGCATATCATACTAGCATCCGCACCCCTATAGGAGCCACACCATATGCCCTTGTGTATGGATCATAAGCCATCTTACCCATTGAGGTTGAGTTACCTTCACTTCGGGTATCATTGAAAGGAATCATTTTAGAGGAAGACTATCGAGTATCCAAACTACATGAGTTGGAATTGTTAGATGAATGCCATCAGCATGCTATTGATCATTTAAAATATTATCAACAAATAATGTCAAGGAGCTACAACCACTAGGTAAGACCAAGAACATTTCAGGTTGGCGACTTGGTACTAAAAGAGAATCCTCGCAATCAACAAGATCAGGAAAAGAAGGGAAAATTTAAACCTAATTGACTAGGTCCTTTTGTCATTGTATCAGTATATGGATCTGGAGCATATCAGTTATCTACACCCAAAGGGGACCTATTTGAAGAACCTATCAACAACATTAATCTTAAGAATTTTTATACATAATTCATCCAGTGCACAGTTTAAAAAGCAGAAAAATCCAAAATAGTAAAAAAGCAAAAAAATCCAAAAAAAATAAAAAGCAAAAAAAATCCAAAAGATCCAAAAAAAGAGAAAAAGTCAAAAAAATCAGAAAATCAGAAAAAGTGCAATAAAAACAAGTAGTGAAAACTTGGCAATAGGCGCTATTTGTGATAGATTAACTTTTCCATCTATTGGAGTGTGTGTCGGCCACCCACTTTTTGCCATCATTATGCTTGATCATCATAAGAACCTCATGTACATACCTGGGCATTGTGGTCGTGTCTCATCCTGGCTTGGAAATCATTGTGTGTATTCATCAATAAATTGGTTTGTTTCTCATTGGGGGAAAAATCCTGAACTCACTAGGGGAAATCTACTTTGGGCTTAAAACAACAGCCAAGCAACAGTTAGGCAACATATCAACCATAACGATCACAACGAAACTCAACATTGAACATCAATCACAATTTTCACAAAAACCAACCATCCAAATCAACAACAAGCACGATAAAACAAATCTCATTGGATCATGTTCTTCTAAATCATGGTTTAATGACTTTAGCATGAATGTTCAACTGTTGTATCTTGATTTTCGTTATCATTTCTCTGGAGCAACTCAAGGATGTCATGGACTAGAGAAGCTACGATGGAGTATGCTATTTTTCTTTGTCCATTGTCTGTGAGTTTATCATTACTACTATGCAAATTTTTCACGAGACATGATCTACAAAGTATCATTGATGACATTCCAGATTTGCATAGGAAAAGGATTAACTCTAGTTTGTTTTATGCAAGCAATACTTAGTCGGTTATCTCGATTCAATTATACCTAGATGCCTGTATTACCTTGCAATATCAAAAATCCATGGAAGTTGTACTTAGGTCATCATGGTTTGATTATACCATTGGTGTTTGTACTAAAATTTCAACATATCAAAAGCTCAATGATGATAACAAGCACAACAAATCGACTGACAAGATGGCAACATTGCATAATTAGATTTGCATGGTTAAGATAGATTGCATCCATATTAGTTTTGCATGTGCATTTTAGGTTTTCCAAGGCTGACAAATTTCAAAATTATTTTATCTCTCTCATTACCAGATTGAGTACATTTGACATAAGCAAAACAAAGGATCATTCACATTTAGTTGTATAATCATTATCATTATCATATCATACATGCATTAGAAAGTATTATCATGAGCCATCCATCCATGCATTAGATCATATATTTGCATTAAAAAAATACAAAAATAAAATGCATCACATCTTATCTACATGATCAAATCCATCTACATATCATAAAGCATCATTCATAAATCCATATAGCATCATAATGCACACATCATCATTTCATCATTGCATCCATACATAACCATCATTGCATAATCATATAATCATCGCATAGCATATAGAGCAGAAATCAAATGTATTCATCATAAAAGCATGTAGATAACATATAGATCAATAGTCTCTGTGACATCTCATATAATCTTAAAATAATCAATGTCAAGTGTACAATGATATCACAACGTGTGGAGAGATACATCAAAAAAATGGTAGGAAATCATAAAGTCCACAACTAAACAAGTGAATACACCAAGTGTCACTACATCAAATATGAGTACATGAAGGCTATGTGCTGCTCCCCCCAGACACTGTAGACCTTGCTATGCCTGCTACTGCACCACCAGATGGACTTGTATCTAGATCTTTTCCTGATGGATCTCTAGGAGGAGGCCTAGTCACACCCTTGCTCATCGTCTGTGATTGACTCCGACCTGACTTGGCACTGAGAGACTGAGCATAGCTAGGGACACGCCGCTTTGCCAAAACTTCCTGATAATAATGTGTTCTATAATACTTTTCCTCTCGGGCTGAATGTCAAACCTCTTTGAGCATATCCCCTATAGTAGTCCCCTTGACAACTCTCTGCATTCTCTTAACTAGAGCCTTTGCATGCTCACATATCTACCTCGTGACATATCTCTCTACTGCTAGAGAGGCAATCTATGCCTATTACTACGCTAACTATCCCTGTAGGCCCTCCACCTATAACTGCAAAGCATCAATCTGTGTCTGCTATTGGAAAAAAGGCACACAAATCTGAATCCAAGATGATCCTGCCTGCTACTGTCCCAAGGGAACCATAGATCTCCTCCTCCAAGGTACTCTAAAGTCTAGTATCTCTTTGCCACCCGCATCCCCTCCATCTCCATCATCTCCACCATCTCCTCCATCTCCTCCATCTCCTCCCTTATCACCACCATCTCCCCCACCCCTCCTCCATCTCGGTGCTGGCGCTTTCTCATTATCATCAAATGCCGACACTAGCTCATCAGGATTGGATATCCTTGGTATGAAATGTGTGTAAAAATGCTCAATGTACTCATTTTTCATCACACTAGCTATGATCTCTGGATAGTAATCCCATACTTGTGCATGTAATCCAAATTACTCCTCACATGCTGCATCATAAGATAGGGTGGGTCCCCACTCTAGAATATTTTGCTATCTCTGATCATATAATGCAACTCCCTAGAGCATCCCATAAACTCAACCATACCGATGAAGCACCCTCATGAGCATGAATCTCTCAATAATAAATTGGGTCCATCCAATCAAGTATCTCGAAGTGCAAACATATGGCATCTCTAACTCATCCTCCGACCACTGCTCATAATCTAAGTATGGTCACCATATAACCACCTCCATATCATCAAGTACTCACTGCCAATACTCCAATTTTCCCAACTTGCACTGGACATGAATACCTGTGTACCCAAAAACATATGGCCTACCAACCAGACGATCTCTATCCCCCAAAGGACGATTAACAACTATATGCTCCCACACCCAAATTTGAAGCAGTGCCACTCCAGCTGATATACTCGCAACCCCAAGATACACCACCTGATGCAGATCATGATACAAATGTGCCAACATATAGGAAACCCATGCATATTGGATCCCCTGAGTGATCATCCTCTTCAACAACTTGCGCTAGCCAACAGACAATCCCTTTGACCTATGGTCGGGACATAAGGAACCTCCAACAAACCAAGCTAAAACAGATGGTAATGGTTGATAAGAATCCACCATATCCTACCACAGGATCTCATAACCACTAATACCGTCATTAACAAAGATCCTTGTGCCTCGGTACCTCCTTGCTTTGTATGATCATAAACAACTAGCTCTTTGATTATGATAATCCCTAATATATGGTACACATCCTTCAGGGTGACTGCCATCTCACTGGTAGCTAGATGGAATGTGTTGTGGTCGCTATGCCACCTCTTACCTAATGCAGTCAATAGTCCCCTATTTATCCTATATTGGGGCATATAAAGCAAAGAAGATAAACCAAATCGCTCAATCACATCCAAATCTTCCTGCACCAGACGCGAAATCATATCCCAAGTCTTCGGGTAGCGCTCCTAAGATTGCAAAACTCCTAAGTCCTCCCATAATCACGATGTATCACAAATCAAAATTTTACCAATCAACCTATCAATCAGTCTAATAAGCTCAAATGAGATTTCAATCAAATCTTGTAGAGCGTCTATCATTGAATCTCATCTATCATGAGGTCAATCATCATCTATCCTATCATTGACTCTCATCTATCATGAGATCAATCATCATCTATCCTATCAAACATCATCAAAACATCAGCTAACACGATCATCAAACATCAAAAGCAAGGAAAAAAATCAATATTTCATTATTCCGGTGTCAATGCACCGAAACAATGGATGCATGACAAAAATCCATGGATGCGCTAAAAAATTCCATCTATGCGCAAAACTTTTCTATGTGCTAAAATAGGTTGCAAATACGCTGAAGCGGAGCCTAAATGTACTAAAAATCTAATTGTGCTAAAAAAATTCAATGAATGCGCTATATTGGGTCATAATTGAGCTAAAATTCATAAATGCGATACAACAAGTGACCTATGCACTAAAATGTATCATTATAGAATTTAAAAACATGAAAACGTGTAAAAATCAAATTCAAAATTCAAACAATGGTTTTTCGAGGTACATACCAGAGGTCCATACACGACAAGACAATGGTGTTGTCGAACTCGCTCAAATTGATGGGTGTGGTAGGGGGTCACCATTTTTTCAAAATCACTTAATCAGCTTAATCTCTCACTTGCAAATGAATTCAAATGACCTCCTTTTTCACCTTTTTACCTTTTAAAGGGGTAAATGGAGGGTATTTAAGTGGGATTGTTTTTATTTTTCAAAAAGGGCATGAATTAATTAATCAATTGGTAGGGTCATTCTTTATCGGGAGATAAATTGTTGCAAAATCTTAAAAATTTGAAAATCCTCATTAAATCATAAAAAATTCAAAAAATTCAAAAAATCCTAAAAATTCAAAAATTTCCCCGATTTATCTCCTGAGGGGGCATACATGCATCATCACTCGAAAATTAGTGTCTGGGGCATGTTGAATTTTTTTATCAGCACTATCAACAAATTTTTCTTTGAAGCAACATGTTGCAAACACATCACTTCAAAGAGGGGCAAAATGTATACACTCAAATTTGGTCTTGAGGATTAATTAAATACAAGTTATTTAATTAATAATCTTTAATTCTTCTACTTATAAATAAATTAAAAAAAATATTTCTATAGTTCATTTTATCTAATTTCTTTCTGTCCTAAATCATTTTCTTCATATCTTAATTAAATGAACAAATTTAATTAGTTTGTTTTATTTAATTAACCTCCTCTCATTAAATTTGAATTTTAAATTCTAATTTAAGCACATTTCTACTAAATTCTTCCCACCTTCCACCTCATCACGTGTCTCAAGAAATTAAATATTTCTAGTATTTAATTTGGCATTTATCATCAACAAACTCTAACTAATTTGGGACACTTGGCCTTCATCTCCATTTGATTCCTCTTCACACTTGGTAGTTTGTTCTTATGCAAGGAACACACTTCCCCTTTTCTCTCTAACCTCTTCATATTCAATCGTCCATCTCTCCAGATTGAATCCAGATCGTTGATTCCTGCCACCTAGGCTCATGCCTTGGAAAATCTATAAATAGACCCTCATTTACAACAAGAGAGAGGGCTGAGCATTTGTAGCAATTACACTCTGTGGAATCTTAATTAGCATTACCATTTTAGTTTTAGCATTTTAGCATCAAGTAGTTTAGTCATGGCATTTTCATTAGTAGCATCTTATTTACAACATTTTCATCATATCATTTTTACATAGCAATATCATAGTAGCATTATTATCTTTGCATATCATCTACAACTAGTTCATCATCATGTAATGTAGGAAACATTCTTGCATTTCCAACATTTCTCATTCTTTAGGTTGTCATTTGGAAAGTCATGTGCATAAACAATTTGAGAGCAAAATGACTTAAAAAATTCTTGGAGATAGAGGAAAATGGGACAACATTGAGGAATTGGTGTCTTAATTTGATTGATTGAATTCCTTGATATAATGTTCATTGGTGTGGTATATTTTTACTTTTCTTATTCACATTATTTACATACACACACCTACAAAAAAATATATGAACAAAATAATTATGTGCCAACTCCATTCAATTAGATCCACATGATTTACAGGTGGCTACTTTATATTTGTATATTTTTTCAACAAGCAAATTAAAAATGCTACTAATTCCTCTCCTTGACAACTACTTTTTTTCCTACATTTTTGTATTGTTGATATATAACCAAGAATGCAATTATTATGTAAATCTACTAACTTCTACTTTGACCGTGTAGGAACAAAATACATGAAATTGTTATGAAAGATTCTTTCAATTTCCTACAAATAAAATACATGAACAATAAAATAATTATGTGCCGACTCATTTCAATTAAAGCCAATTAATGGAATCATCAACAAAAAATTCATCATTGAGGTGTGAACATGGAATGACAATTTGACATCCATGAAATATATTCGTGCACATTTTCATATAATATAAGTCAAAAAAGCAAATATTAAATGTACATCGACCTTTTCTAACCTCAACTATGATCAAGGAGGCAAGGATAATCAGTAGGGAACATATGAGTTGTAGCTCCAAATGTATGTGTTGATGTTATATAATGATCTAAATGGGGTGATAGTCAAATATTTTGGATGGAGAAGAATATGGAATGTGATATGGCCATATAAAGACTCATTTTGATTACAACTAAATGGATACATCGACAACAAAATTACCACAATTGTAATTGTTATGAAAGTATCATTAAATTTACTATAAGTAAATATGCATTACCAACATTTTATAAATTTTACAATCAATATTATATATATTTCAAACTAGAATACAATACCATGCTTACTTATATATAGTTCTCTAAAAGGCCCTCAATATTGTATTCATTTATTGGAGAATAGTCAAGTTTTGGCCAGTTAATAAGGGTGTCATTTTCATCTCTAATTTTCAATATTTCTTTGATGATTTCTAACTCGTGACATTTATTTCAAATCAAATATTCTAGATGGACAAGAATATGGAATGTGACATGGCCATAAAGACTCATTTCAATTACAACCAAATAGAATCGTCGACAATAAAATTGTCACAATTGTAATTGTTATGAAAGTTTCATTTAATTTTCTATAAGAAAATATGCATCACCAACATTTTGCAAATTATATTGGATATTTTTTAAAATACACTTTAATACCATGTTTACTTATATATAGTTCTCTATCAACGTAACCATTGCACCCCCCGATGCAAGTGCTAGTATTTATTAAGGTGGGAAAGTATTTGGTGTGAGAGAATTTGATGTTTCAGTTTGGACCAAACTTAGACCACTAAATTAAGGAATATATTTTATGCTTAAAAAGAAATTTCAAAGAACTAACCCTACCTAATTTTCTATAATCTTTTCAAAAATGTAATTTATTTTTTTTTCTAAAACTTGCAGCCTATAGAGAAAATTGATGAAAGTTTTAACTAGACTTTGACTACTACATTAAATAAATAATTTTATTTTCCATAGAAATTTAAAAAGAACAAACCTTGCCTAATTTTTGACAATCTTTCCAAAATATAAATATTTTAAAAAAATCTAAAAATTTCAACCTATAGAACGAATTAATGAAAAACATAAAATATAGGTAACTTTTACAAAACTTACCTTTAAAGTCTGATTTTTTTTTGAAATCTTATCTAATGCATACCCCAAAACCCCAAAAAAATAAGATCCAAATTCATACTAGTTTGGAAGTTATGGTGGACACAAAAATATTGGCCCAAATCATAGCTCTAATACCACTCATTAAGGTATTTGTTGGGAATATTTGTAAAAATTATAAATATAACAAACCGCTCTGAGGGGGTGACCTCCAATAATCAGATAATAATATATGAATTCAACATCATATGGTATGATGATATGGGAGAGATTTATATTCCTTATTTATAGGCTAAACTATGTAGGAACATACCCCTTCATCCTAATTTAGAGGTATTAGTGTATTAACTAATATTTATGTCAGGGTTAAGAATGCCACAAGTGCTTATCCTTAGGACTAATATCATATTAGAATCATAACACTCTTTTTCTCAAAAATAACAAATATTTGATGTAGGCTATAAAGGATGAAATGATGGCCTTATACAAGTGTAAGATGGGATCTAGTTGATACAACCAAGGGAAAGATGCATATTGGTTGCAGATGGGCACTTAAGAAGAAATTCATAGAAAATGGATAGTTGGAAAGGTACAAGGAAATATTGGTAACAAAAGGCTAATCTCAAGTTGAGGGAGTTGATTTGATGAATTATTTTCCTGTTGTAAAACTAAAATTTATTATATACTTTCTATTGCTGTTACAGTTTATGATTTAGATGTAGAGAAAGATGAAGTTAAAATTGCATTTTTGCATAGGGATCTTGAGGAAGGAATTTATATAAAATAATGTAATGATATTGTGGTAAAAGGGAAGGAAAACATTATTTTCATGTTGAAATGGTCATTGTATGGTGTAAATTAGTCGTATTGAATATGATACAAAAAATGATACTTTCATATTAGAACTTTGGGATTGTTAGGAGTGAACATGATCATTGTGTTTATTTCAAATTAATTGGTAATTAATTAATGATTTATGTCTTGTATGTTGATAATGTAGACACCTAATAAAATATTTATTAAATAAATACTTGTTATTTAATTAATTAATTTAACTTCTTCCCTTATCCTAATAATTAATTAAATAAGTATTTACTATTTATTTAATTAATTTTCCCATCACCTTTATCCTAGCCAATTAATTAATTAAATATTTATTATTTATTTAATAAATTTAGCCATTACCCTAAACCACCACCTTTAATCAAATAAATTTATATTTATTTAATTAAGTCTAGCCTTATCCCCAAATCCTCTAACTAAACTAATTGATTAATTTTCAATTAAGTAATTAATTTAGGATAATTAATTAATTTAGGCCAATTAATTCTTATTATATTTTCCTCTATTATTTAATGCCATTTTATCCCCCATCCTTGTCCATTTAATCCTATCCATTGATTCCATTCACATGGATCACAATCTAAACTTGTCACCATATGACAAGTGTCCCCTCCACATGTCTAACCTTTATCCCAAAAGTCAAACTAATTTTCCATCTCAACCCTTCATTCTATATCCCACCTCTTAATCCTATCCATCCACATAAGGATGTTTCCCTATTCATAAACCTAAACCTAGCCCTTTTCCATCATGTGACACTTATACAACCTTGATCCAAACATTATCTCTCATTAAATCCTATCCCTTCATCACCAATGCATCCGAGCAATTGATCCCTCTCATCACAATTCTATATATTGAGACATTGGCTCTCATTCTTCACAACACACATTCACCATATCTTTGTGCTACCCAAATATCTAGTGAATCTATCTCCATCATACCATCATGTTGCCCAAATATTGAGCAACCACACAACCATCAACACTTGAGCAAATCTACAAGTAGAGGGTGCAACTTGTGAGCTCAATCTATGAAGAGGAGACTATGAAGGTATAATCTCTATTTGTATATTTCCTTTATGATTTTTTATACATTTTCCTTCATTATCACATTTATCCTTCTTTAAAGATAACATGTTCATTAGAAATAGAAAGGGTGTGATTAGGGATCTAATTTTTTTGCTATATGGTACCTTCAGTATGAATAATTTGGTGACTAAAAAATACATATTGGGTGTGGATATAGCTTTGGCTTAGTTAGAGTAAGTATTTTCAAAATATTTTGTAGTGATTTATTGTGTATGATTATAATCTAGTGAGTACTTATTTATTTATTAATACTAATTATCATTTGATCAATGTCCTAAGTTAGAGAATAATTTGGAAGATATGTATGGTTTTCCTTATGCTAGTGGTATAGGTTCCTAATAGATGACATAATATATACAAGACCAAACATTTCTCATGTAGTGAGCATTCCTAGAAATTTTATGTCTAACCCTATTAGAGAGCATCAAAATTATGTGAAAATGGTTTTTATATATTTATGAGAGAATATTGATTATTATGTTATCTATAATGGGACTAATGATGGGATAATTTTGTTTGATATAATGCATTTGTTGATTTATATTGGATTGGTAATTTACACAATAAGAGGTCCATGAATGGTTATATATTCAATCTATTGAAGGAGTTGTCAATTGGATGAGTATGAAATTTTTTATAGTTGCATTTTCCACTATAGAAGTAGAGTATATGGATGTGATAAATTCTTGTAAGAAGGTAGTGTGGTTATAAATATTTTATTCAAATATTAGCTTCAATTATAGATAGGTCAAAATTAGATTTAATATTTAGAATGTTATTTATTTGGTGAAGACCCCAATGCACCATGCATGTAAGAAGCATATTGATGTTCAATATCACTTTATCTACAATATGATTGAGGATGATAAAGTCATGATTCAAACTTGGTTGATGCATTGATCAATGTTTGAAAATTCATTAATTAAGCCATTATACATGGAAAAATTATGTTGGTGCAAAGAGGTTATCAACCTTACTTCTTCAACAACTTGAATAATTATTAGTTTCCTTTTATACATTTATAATATAAATTTAAAGTGGAAATTATGCATGCCATTCTCCTTTTAAATTCCTAAGTCTTGTAAATTATGTTTATTTGTGGATGATAAATAATATATAATATCCAAACACCATGGAGTAGGTAAAATGAGATTCCCATTTGAGGGTGGGGGTATTATTTAGTTATTATTAAATCTCTAGATACTTGAAATATTGTGTCAAAGATATTGAATAGGGAGGTTACATTTAATTTTTTAAATTAGAGAAAATCTACAATTTGATGTTTATGAAAAATGTATCTAATACTCTCATGGAGCACCTATATTTGAGAAAGTGATCAAATTGACTGTTGTGACAAAATGTAGGAAAAGAAAGAGTGATGTATGATATTTAAGAGGTGTAAGAGGAATTAATATTCCATGTTACTTGACCATTACCATGGGTGTAGAATTTTGCTATGGTTCATGAATTTGACTTGTAGTTTTGGATATCACTTGGTGGTTTCTAGTTTTTGAAATTTCTATTTATTAGATGCATGGGATAACATATTGTAAGATTACTTTGTGGATAATTTAATTCTTTTAGATTATTATTATAAGGATAAATAATTATATTGGTATGCACATTTGATTGTGATTGATACAAGTTAGGTCTCTTTGGGGATGAAGTTTTTCTTAAAAAGGTTTTCTCCACATATATCTAATGTTATGGTTTGATTTTTTATATATTTTTATCCACTATTACATTAATCTTATTGTTTTAATTATAGTATTAATTGGGTTAAGTCTTTATTGTGTCAATATTATTATTATGTTATTTTACCTCTTAATCAAATTTCATGATAAGTCTCTCTTGTTGGGATTCAAGAAGATGGCATTTATGGGGATGGTAGTAATTTCATCTTCTTTAGGTCTTGTGTGTTGTGCATGGGATGCGAGGATATTAGTAAAATTATTGGATATTGGAATAATCTTGACTTATCAAATTCCCTTAGAATACCAATTAGTCTTAAGGTTATAATTTTGGGACCTAATGATTTACCATGTTGTAGTATATTGGGATTTGGGTTGGTGCTACAATGAGTATATTGGTCTAGGGTTACATTAATTATGGCCTACCTTACATACCACTCATCTTGTCCTACCTTATAAATATTAATATGGGAAGATAATAAAATTTCTATGTATGTGATATGAAGTTGACCTTTATTATTAACAATTAAGTGTGGAAAATATCTAATATATAGGAACATGTGTTTATAATTATTCATATAATTCGACAAATAACTCTACTTTATATCAATGAATTTTAATATATTGGTGTCCCTTTTAACATTTTATTCATGGTGGAGTTTTTCTATTTTATTTTACTTTGTATAAGATACAATGCATTTTTTACTAATGTATTCTATTAGTGTATGGGTGTTGCCACAATAGTGTGTCTCACTTTTGGGATGTGCTGATTTTTGCCTTAAATCCCTATTTTTAGAAAAAAATAATGATTTAAGTCTTGAGAGGCTCCATCTAAAGGGTTTTAATTAAAGAGGGATATATAATACCCCCTTAGATCAAATCCCCTTGGATAGAACCCCTCTAGTATTAAATCATACCCACAATGGAGTCTCCTTCGCAACTATCAACATGCTGGAAAAAAATCACTTTTTCTTTACCTTTTGAGGGATTAAATAATGCCATTAAAAATCTATATTTTTCAAGATTGTAGCCCTCAAAACAATCTTTCCAACAAGTACAATTTTGATATATTTTCATTTTATTATGTATTTAATTTTCAATTTTTACTAAACATAGGTTTTTCTCTGAACATCAAGCTCTTTGTTGTCTAGAGGTGGAAAAATAGTAAACCATTGTAATTTTTTTTAAAAAAAATACCCTTTCCCTAGGTATTGATGTCCTTGTTTCACCCCCAAAAAAATGGATTTTGATATATACACAACAAGTTAGGTTGTATGACACACACATATGTTCAAATTATAGTTATAGTGACTTCAAAAATTAATTTTTAAAAATATGCAACAAAAAATTATGAAAAAATATCTTTTCCCTAGATATTGACATTGAAAAACTATATTTCAAAAATTATAATTTAATCCTCTATAGAAAAAAAGTTATGTTGTACGATAGAAACATTACTTTCTAAAAATGTTGTTTTCTATTTAAAACTAATTATTAAAGGAGATGTCGAAAGATTCATGATTTATTTTGAAAAATTAAAAAAAATAAATTTAGAATCTACACACAAATTGTCACAAAACACTAGTTCACATCATCAAGTTCTTAATGGTTTAGCAGTTATAGGTCTCAGAAGATAAAGATTTAGTTAAAAATATTGATGTAAATGCCCATCTTGGAAAAAAAGTGAGACACAGTATTGTGATTTCACCTGTATGTTAAGGTTTACATTACCCTTTAATTTATTTACTTGTGCTATTGTTTGATAGTTAAATATAAAAATGTATAATTATAAAGAATAAAATAATATTTGAGTTATCTTTAGTAAATAAAAAAATAGAAGGATAAGAAAAAACCATAGAATTAAGAGCTAAGATGGTAACTAAATACAAGTATGTTTTTTGAATGACATAGAGGGAATAAAAACTTAGGTTCATGCATGAATCTTGTAGATTATGCTTAGTGATCCAAAATAATGCTAAATAATCAGATTTGAAACTATACTAATCTAAAAATCTATAAGATAAATTATTCTTTGTTCTAATTTAACTCTTGGTTACAAAATTAATTTGTGTCTATGTATATTCGAACCTTAATCTATACAAATGACCTTTATTTTTAGAAAATTTCTATATATTATCGACCCTTAGAATCTCATTTGCCTTAGGAGTATGAACCTTTGTTATTGTTCTGGAGGAAGCTTTCGTTTATCTGGGATAAAATACTTGGATCTGTGGAGGAGGTGTTGCTTCAATTTACATCTTCACAGGCGTTGGGCTATTGGTTCCTCTAATTTTTGTTAGTTTTATATTGAAAAGATTCTTAGTTTAGATTTTTTTCTCTGGAAAAGATTGTCTGTGCAAGTTTTAAAAGCTTTGCCTTTTGTTTTAAAGTTGTAATTACCATATATGAGATTCTCTCTAGAATAAAATCCTCTGTGGAAACTATTGCAAAATTATAAATATGGATTATTGTATTCATAGAAGAACCTAGAAGAATACAATTAGAGAACTGGGAAATTCTCTATCGGGAATAAATTCTTCTATAGAAATTATCTTCTCGGAAAAATTGAGTAGAATATTTTGTGTTATTTTGTTTACAATTAGATTTGTATGGCTGGGAAATTGTAAATCTTTGGTTAAATTGTGAAATCCTTCTTGTAGAAGATATCTGTAAACATTGCCTTTTCTGGGAGTTGGGTTAATAATTTCCTGTAGAAGAAAATTTGTGAAAATATATTGCCCTTCTGGAACAAACTTCTGATATGTTTATATATATATGTATTTAAATTAGGCATATTTGTGTCTGGTATGCTCTCTGTAGAGATACCCGTAATAAAAATAAATCAGATGAAAATTTGGAAACCTGTGATTTTCATGCGGCTGACTTAATAAATCAGCAGGGCTTTAATTATTGGCAAATCTTTGTATTGAAGGAGGGATTGGGGGGTGCACTTGGCTACCTCCCCAACTGCCACCCCCATGGGGAAGGCAGGGGTGAGGAGGTAGCCAACATTGCCTCCCCTCTCCATGGCCGCACCCCAAATGTTGGGGATGACTACTTTATACAACAACGTCCATATTACTGAAGCGTACCTTTTAATAAATATTCAAACGCTCCTTATATATATGTCGATTTTGAATATTGTTTATGGATCATATTTTATATACACCACTGCTTTATACAACAACGTCCGTATTACTGAAGCATACCTTTTAATAAATATTCAACCGCTCCTTATATATATGTTGATTTTGAATATTGTTTATGGATCATATTTTATATGGTGTGTGTATATATAGAGTATTGGGGTTGTAATTTAATTTTAATTACTTAAATAATATATATAAATTTGGATACGTATATCTAAATTATGTATATATATTTAAAATATATTTATATTAAATAAATATTTTGTTTTTATAACTGGTGCATGCAAAGGCATGAATTGGATAATTTTTAGATGAAATATTTTAATAAAAGTAATTGATTTTAAAATGGTTGAATTGGGTAATGATTTTGTAAAAGGAGTGCATGCATTAGATGTTTGATTAGTTAATCTAAAGGAAATAATTTTTAAAGAGGAAGTTTGATTTCTGTATAATTGAAATTGGTAAATTGATTTAATCAAATAGAATTGATTTCCATATTGTTGAAAATGAAAGTTTAGTTTAAGTTAGATGATTTGGAGAAGTGTAATATTAAATTTCTTGCAATGAAATTGGATTTAGTAAGTCTAGAGGATAGATTTGTTCCTATGTAAATTTCCTATAGAATGTGCTTTCTTCTATAGCATTTTGGGGTAATTGAATTAGAAGTATTAGTTGATGTTTTGTAAGTCTTCCAAGTTGAGGCGTTTTAATATTTTCAGTCATTGTATTTTGTTGTCAAGTCTTTTATTTTCCTCGGGTAGTGCATTTTTTAGTTATTTGGTTGATCACCCGGTTTCCACGAATGGCGATGTGATGTCATTTGTCTTTGGATGGGAAATGAATATCCATAGTGTGCTCTAGTTATCTTTGGTTGTGGATTTGTTCCACGTGTTGATAGTAGGAGAGTGATTCTTGATGGGGGCCAGGGTCTGGGATGATCTACCGGGGTAACCCATGCATCTTTATGGAGACACTCCTCCTATGTCAGTAGTATGGTTGGTTCATTGTTGTATCTTATTATTTAACACTGGAATCATTGTACCCTTTGAGTTAGTGTTGTACTGGTAGATGTTAAGTTCAGTTATGTATTAGCCTGTGTCTAGTGGTAGATGGTCTTGCCTAGGGAAATTTTTTATTATCTCCTAGCACGAGGGGTGGGCCTTTGGGTAACACTTGGTTGGGTGGAACGTGCACCTTACTCCGTTGGGTCCCCTTTCTTCTATTCGTGATGGCGAGGTTTTTCAGTGGGAGAGCTCGTGGTGGTTCCAATAAATATGTTTCTTTCTTTTGATGTAATATTTCAGTTGACGTTTGTATTAAATTTACTCCTCAATTTTATTCGAGGAGGTCTCATGTAATCTTGTAACTCTTATGTATGATCTTCCTCATTCTGGGAATGAGTACTATAAACCCTATTTGTAAATTAATGTAATTATGGTTCTTGATGTAATTTTATTCTATGTGATGTAATTCTTAATGTTTTGAATGTATTTACTATAATTCTTGTTTAATAATTAATTAAATGCGTTATTTGAGTATTGTATATGTTATGGATTTAGATGTAACCTTTGTCTCGTGCCTTAGAAATTGTTGCATTAGTTAGTGCACCTTTCATGTTAATATTGCACTTAATATAAAAAAAATTGTATGCTTTCGTAGTTGTTGCAGCTTCCTCTAGGGTTACGTGGTGGGGCATTACAAATTAACTCATTTAATACCCCATACTAATCCATAGATCCATTATTCTTCACTCTATATCAAATATGCAAGTGTGAACTTGACCCATGTAACTTCTATAGGTACATATGTGAACCTTAACTTAAAAAAATAAATTGAATTCCTACATTTCTTACACCTTTACTAGCCATTGTGAGATGAATTATCACATATTATATTGATTTGTGTGCTTGGTTTTTGTATTTAAAGGTATTTATTTACCCATTTTAAAATATCAAGGACTAACATTTATAGGAGCATACTAGGGTTTCATCAATAGAACATTCATGAAAGAGGTTTAGAAACATTTATTAGAGAATTATTAGAGCACACCATCCTAGGTATGTTGTTTTCTTGCCTATTGTCTTCAAAAAATTCACTTAGAGCCATAAATTTGGTCCACTAGAGGTCTAACTAATAATAATATGAACCTTACAATCTAAAAAATTCTTCAAAGGTGTTTACAAACATTGATTGTATGTTCTTACATCAAGAAAACATTATAAATTAAGGTGAGCAGATCCTAAGAGTTTAATTTTTTCTAGATCAAATTTGTGTGTATAGGTTTAGGTCATGCATAGGCTTAGGTACACACTAACAAAGATCAAATCTCCAAACACATAGCTCAACTTAAAATATGGACAATTTGTTTACAAAGTATAAGATCTTTGTTATAGTGAACCTTAAATTTTATAACCAAGGCAAATAAAATTTTGACATTTGACACATCACCTTTCCATCATCAATTATCAAGATAAGTATCACAATCAATTTATTTAAATTCTAAATTTAATTTGGAATTCATTTTAATATCATTCCCATCTCATTAACCTAGAATAAGTTTTGCTATTGTGGTTTAATTAATTATCCTAGGCTAATTTATGTAAAGATATTTATCCCTAGATACAACCTAATGTCTCTATACCCCTACAGTTTTACCTTTTGAATTAGAGTCTGTTAGATCTAATATTTTGAGTGCTTTAAATTCTACTTTAAAATCTCATTATGTTTTGATTTCCCTATCCTACTTGTGCATCATTCTTTATTTTTATCTAAGGTTTATAAGTTATTATGTCATGTGGTTCTCACCCACTTTACTCACCCTTGAATTTATATTTAGGTTACATTCTTTAGGTATAATATTTATGATTATCTATATTTAAATTATATATATTATTAGGGTTTGGATTAATTCTTTAAGCGAAATCATTGATTTATTTGTCTTAAGGTTTCTACATTTGTTGTATGATCTTTCATTTACCCCTACCTAGCCACCCTTGGATTATACATAATTGCTATAATTTTATTATGGATTCTCATATTCTATTATCTTTAGCTTCTATTAATGCATCTCTTATAGATTTGTAGGTTTATGAGGATGTGATTATTTTCTATGTGGAAACATGCTTCTATCATACACATAAATTTTATCCTTTTAATTATCTATTCATTATTTATCCTTCCCATAGATACTCTCACTTTAGTTAGCCATGAACTTTTCTCAATTATATTTTACCTTTGAAATTTTTTCATCAAATAATTTAATTCATGATACATATTTGGTGATGAATACTCATGACGCACCCTCCTTCTCTAGTAATAAATATATAGATGATACTTTAGATGACTATGTTACACAATATATAGAGATTTTTATGTCATACTCTCTACATGTCATTATGATCTTATTCGTATGCCTCATGCATTTCCATATTTTAAGACTCATACTAAATAATATTTTTCTTCCAACAAAAATACTTTCCATACCTCAACTATCACATGAAAGCGTCATATAATTAGATATACATATCAAAAAATAATTAATATGATGTATTTGATCAAATTAATAATATTTATATTATGATCTTTGTTTAGGATTTAGTGTATTCATCTAAAATATGTAGGAATGTCTTAAAGAAAGTTCTAGCTAAAATCATTGTTCCTGTAAGGCCACTAAATCAATACCCTATAATATAAATAGGGATCCTCTAATAGCTAGTAACAAAGTACCTTGTAGTAGAGAATTCATTAATTTAATGAGAAGTGTACCCTATATGAATTTACTAGACTACTTCACCTTACTTGAATTATATGGCTAAGGTATTAATCCTATAAGTCATGTGGCATAATGGGTATAGACATGCCACAAAATAAGACTATTTATAGTTTATTTATTTATATTTGCAAACGTACATCATTCTGGAAGTGTGTGTTGGTTGTTGGACATAGGAATAAGACTCTTGAAATTACAAGCATATTTTGGAGTTCTTACACATCTCAATAATAAATTTAAATATATGTTGTCATAACCTTTTATTATAATTATAATTATTATTTTGATTAATATTATCCCTAAGGTAGTGTTAATTGTTTTAGAATAAAAAGATACTATTATTTGATTAACAAAGCAACCGAATCAATTATCATTAATGGTCATGGTTTTAATTGAAAAAGGGTGGTGTCTACATGGTAGGAAAAGGGTTGCATTTGAGGGTATCCAAGAAAGAGGTTTATAGCTGGTTGTGGGAGAATCCTTCCTATGCTATTTGTTGGAAAGAAGATTACCTTGTCTCAACTTAATTATGAATAATTTCCCCAACTATGGGTAGTGTAATCTAAATCTAAAGATGCATTCTAAAAAGATGGATATAGGTTGAGGTGTATACCATGTTCTAGAGAGAAATAAGGAAACATTCAATACGATGAGAATGGTGAGATCTAACTTGATGTAATAGAATAGGATAGAAGGTGAAGTATTTTCAATCTTATAGTTTTACGAGAGTGATGGTAAAGAAGATAAAGATGAGAAAATTATTGAAGGTTGTTTCTTAAATTTTTTATAAAAAAATTGTGTCGGTTTGTTTAACTAATATAGTAGTTTGAATCCTACAAATTTGATTAATTGTATTCTAATTAGGAAGAGTATTTTGAATATTATAAAGTTACTAACCTGGATAGCTTGATGTTTACAAAGAATTTTTTTTTCTAAAGGGTCATTCTATTATTTTATGGAGGGAAAAGCAGTGGGAATGGAATAGGTGGGCTAGGCTTATAGTCAACTAACCACATGAGATTGTTAATACAATAATGCACAAATTTTATTGTATAATTAATACGCAATTTTTTTTAATAAAAAAGTAAAATAAAATTTGATAGAGAATATCTATTTGAAGTATTATTCTAAGAAATGTTAATATTTAAAAATAACCTCAATTATCATGAACATAATTCAAAAGGTAGCTAGTTACATTAAAAGTTTAAAATAATTTACGTATATGAAATATTCAATCAATTGATGGGACATTTATGTTCTATTAAGGTTGAAGAAAATTCCAATTACCCATTTCAAGAGAGATAATATAGGAGAGAATAAAATACTAGCAGGTAGATGGGAAATTAAAGGCTTGGGTTGACATGCCAACGTGAAGTTTTCCCAATCACGTTCCTGGAAAAAAGCCTCCTTCGCACCAACGCGCCATTATCATATTTTTTATCAAATGATGGCCCTTGGGGAGGTACGAGAGCCAGAGGAGTAATGAAAGGTGGCTTTTGGGGAAATGAGGGAGAGGAGAGATTTTATGAGTTCTTCTGCTCCAACGGTTACAGGAGCAACAACACGCAAAGAGAGCCAGATACCAAGAGAGAGGCACAGAGATCCTGGAATAGTGGGTTCGATATTTTCATCAGGATTTCATTGATGATATAGGGGTCACTGAAAAAAAAACAAACTTAAAGGGGGTAGGTGGTTGAAAAGAAGGAAGGTGCAATGGATTTGAATAAACTCATCGGCTCCATTTTGGGGAGGATCGGTTCCCTTTTTGTTCAATCTTGTTGCTCTGCCATGGATATGAGAGCTCAACGATGTAATGGATCATTGGCTTTGGATATGAGAGCTCAACGATGTAATGGATCATTGGCTTCAGATATTTCTTTTTACACTGTAAATGCAAATTGGATTGGCTTCTTATACATGGTCTGCAAAACTCTTGGACTTTGATCTTTTTGAACATGGATCCAAAAGCTGGAATTGATTGGCTCAAGGAAAATAAGGTTGGGTAGTTATTCCCTCCTCCTTTTCATGACCATTTAATCAGGTTCCCTTTTCTTCTTTTGCCAAAGATATTGTATATATAGTCAGGCTTCCACATTAAACACCATTAGGATTATAGCACACTGGGAAATTGTGAAACTATAGTGGGAATTCGACTATAAGGAACTGAAATTCATTATGTTTTGTTAAATCATACTTTTTGTATTGTGTTATGTAATTTTGAACTTGATGTTGATTTTAGAACAGTTTTCCTACCTTGCGTATACTTCCACACCTTGCATACATGTATTCTAGGGTGGTTTCAACTACTACTCTTAACAAAATTCCCCCTACCATTATGCTTTGATGGATTTCCATACCCTGTTCCGAAGCTCTCATTTTTGCACAGTCGGAAAGGATGTCGACAAAGGTTGTGGAGTCGGGTTTACACCTGCAGACCCCATTCGCTTGAATGTTTCTAAAGTATTTTATACAAATCCATTTACTGCATATCCTATAATCATGGCACTCCATGAGACAAAATTTCTTTGAGGCATTCTGTCAAACAGTTTGTGCGCCTTGTCTCTGCCTCCACATTTATTTATTTTTGATGCATTTCATTGAGGCATTCTGTCAAACAGTTCACATGCCTTGCCTTCTCTTCCGTGTTTTACATAAATATCTACCAAGGAAATTGCAACTTCAACATTTGAAAAATTTCCCCATCTTTTATGCTTGATGGATATTCTTACCCTGTAGCAAAGCTCCCATTTTGGCGCAGGCAGTGAGGATGCTGGAAAAAGTTGAGGAATTCACCTTTATACCTGCACTGACCCAATTACTACATTATCTTTTAGCTTTGTGGAGAATAAAACTTAAAGGATTAAGCACATAAGATATCAAAAGGGTTAAAATATTAGGGAATATATACCTATGCCTGCTAAAAACATTGTGAGTATAAATATGATGATTTCTAATACCACTCAATTAGTTACCTTAGACATATGATATGGAGATTCAGGAGATCATCATCACAAAATAAAATTAAAATTACTAATCGTTTAAACTTACAATACATACCTTATCTAGCCTATGATTATGTTGGGGTTGTTTGTTTTGATTTGATGATTTATTATTTTTTCTTACATAAACCAATGGTTGTGAATATGATTACTCTTTTGTTCAAAGAATTATGTTATGATTGCTTAAACCAATGAGGTTATATGAAGGATATCTTAATTGATTTTTTTTTCTTGTTATGAAAACTTAGGAAAGTATTGTCTATTGGTATTGATACTTTCCGAGGAATTAATCTTTTACAAAGTCTTCTTTATATAAAATAGTTCTCCCAAATGTTTGGATAATTATTATTGGGTCTTAGAAATAAGAGACTCTTTTATTGAGGATGTACTAAGGAATTATATTATATTGATTTTTTTTTGAAATAAAATGTCCTATTGGGAAGTATTTTGATGATTTAATTCATGTCACTTTATAAACAATGTTGGATTATTATGATTTTTATTTTTTATTTTGGTTCTAAATTGAAATCATTGATTATAAGGACATACTCAATTTTGAATGAGTTTGATTAAACTAATTTTGGAGTTTGAGGAAATTGATGCTTATAGTTTAACATGCAAGCCTATATGAGAATATTTTGGTGGAGGAGAAACCAAAATATGACCTACATTATGAATGGAACATTAATATGACATTAATATCTACTTTGATACTCAGTTTATTCTAGGGTGGATCCTTTCTCATTTCCCTTAGCTTATAATTTTAAACTTAAGGAAGCTAAATGCTTATTTTATTTATCCTAAAGAGCTAAGACCTTAACATAATATAATATTTTTATATTAAGTTTAGAAAAAAAATATGGGTATGTGCAGGATCATTATGGGCCAAAAAGTGGCGAAATGTAAGCCATATGATGGCCTATGTGGCTGATGACTTTTTTTTTACCCAAAATTGATGAAACGAAAAGGGTTTTTAGAGGAGATTCTCAGATTTCCACCAATATAAATTATGCTTTACTTTGAATTTAATAAATAATTATTATTCATTTTCTATTAGAATTACGAATAAAGTCTTGATTGATAGGCTGATTGAATTTTTTTTATAAATTTCAAACGGTATCACATTTTTTGAATCTGAAACATGCGTCACATTCTATGCTTCACATACTATAGGATTAAAAAAAAATTTGAATTTCATGAATTTTTGACCAAGTTAAGGTGGTTAGACAGACGAGATTTTATATTTTTTAAAAGTTCTAATAAAAAATTCATAATTAATTATTTACTTGGAAAAAAATTATAAAAAAATATGCATCACATAGGTACACAAGTCCTCTACTTTTATCTAAAAGCTTATAAAAAAATAATATCATTTTATTGTGGTTAGGGTGGTTAGACAAACACCTACTTCTTATTTTTACCCTGAAATTTAAATACTATTGCATTGAAATTTCAAATTTTCACCAAGTAGATTTAAAAAATAAAAATAAAGGTCTAGTAGTTTAGAAAATACATTCAATTTGCTACAGATTCTATTTTTACATTTTTTTGAAATAATATAGATAATTTATTCAATTTTTTACGTCAAGTTGTCTAGCTCTGATTTTTTGTCTTTTTATTGCCACTTAAAAGCTTGTTTTTTCCATGATGATCCTGCACATACCCATATAGTTATATATTGATGTAGCCATGGATGGAGGTTCTTATAAAGGATTTTCAAACCATGCATCATTAACAAAAAGACATGCACTCTATGCACAATGATACACTAAATCAATACACGCTTACAACAAATTTTGGCAAGATAGAGTCGACTTCATAATAAATTATATTTGTTGCAAAGGAGATGTGACATGTTTAGCCAACCACCAACACATTAAATATCATAACATGCACAAGAGACTCACTCTTTAATAATGTATACAAAGAGGCATAAGTGGGGATTGAAGATGAATCATGTAGAGGAGTAAGATATAAAAAAGAAGTGTATAATAGATGATATAAGAGTATAGATATTACCTTGATGTAAAGAATTTTGAAATGGATATTCTCGACCTAAATGAACCTAGGGAGATATGTGGGAATAGTATTTCTTGTTTATGAGACCACAAAGCCAAATTCCATTAGTTAGACCATTATTCTAGGAATTGTATAATTCCTTAGTCCAGATTTATTGATTATATAAGCTAGCATTCTCAACTAATGTGATTAGTTCAAAAGAAGAAGATGGGAGAATAATTGGTATCATTCTATAGCCTTTATTTAATTCTTACCAATTTTTAGGATGGATTTGGTTGTGGGGTAATATATGTCTCAGGATTAAAATAGGAGGCTTTATTTCATACTTTCTTGTCTCCATGAAAGTTTTAGAACAAGCCACTACTTTAACATGCACTTTAATCTATACATCTTAATTTCATGAAAGCTTTATAAAGTAATTTTTCTTTCTCATTCTTACAATCATGGCATTTCATATGTTTTTGTGTCTCATCTTTATATTTGAGTTGGTATGTTTTATTAGATTTGTATAATTTTATTAAGCAGTCAGTTGATGCCCTTTTATTATGGTCCTAGTGAGGCAAACTTTGGATATTTAAACTAAATAGAAAATATGTTCTATGGATGTAATAGGGTCTTAAGTTTCGTTGGTAAGTCATGCTTCAGTGAAATATTTTGATTAGTGTTATATGATATACGTGTATTTAACACTTCCTTGAATGTATTCTTTATTAAAATATTACTTAAGATATGGTTAAGATAGAGGAATTTTTTATGTGACTATTGGGAAACCTTCCTTCGACGTTAGTTCAATATTTATAATTGAGGTTCATTTGTTTAAGAGTCTTCCTTTGAACTGTCAACACTATCATTGTTGTGTGAGTTTATGTTATGATTGAGATTGATGTTAAGACACTTTTTTTTTAACCTAGTGGATTATATCCCTCTCTCTATCCAACCATGGGTGAGATGGTTGAAGTCCAAATGTCGAACTATGGTGCCTCTGCGAAATATATACATAGGCAAGGCCATCTGAGACGAGCCCCCAAGGACTAGGTCTAGCCCCTAGGATTTGTTCTCTTATTATTATACTTCAAAATTGCCATTGATATGTATTCTATTGGTTATCATGTGCTTGGTATTATGTTTGTGATTGTTCTAGAATTAGTTGAACTATTTGAGTTTACCTCAATGATGTGGACTTAATGTCTCCCTTCGATCCCCCACCGTTGATTGTCTAAGCAATTTAGTTATCAAACTAAAATATTATAGTTTATAATTGGTTGAAAGTTGTATGCTTTCATGTAGTAAATGATTTGGTAGAAAACTTTGAGAGTTTTGCAAGCGTATGTGAACGAAATTTGAAATTTGTGTTTTGTCCTTAACTGTATTTTAGTGTAAAATTTTGGGCATTACAGTTCCATTTAATGTTCATCTCACTTAGATTGTTATTATTCTAGATCCAATTCATTAAGATAAAACTAAAATTTCTGATATATTTGATCAAATTAATAATACTTCTATTATGATCTCTCTTTAGGATTTGATGTATTCATCTAAAATATATAGGAATATCTTAAGGCAAGATTTAACTAAATTTATTGTTCTATTTAATGTTCATCCCACTTAGATTATTACTATTCTAGATCCAATTCATTAAGATAAAACTAAAATTTCATTCGTGCTTCATAAGTCACCTCCTACTCATGTTATTCAAGATCATAGACTAGTATATATGATGGTTAAATATAGGGATCTTCAAATAAAGTTAGCCTTAGTGGATAATGGGTCTAGTTTGAATATTTGTATTAGACATATTATATGTTATCAAAGTTGATTCTAGTAACTTATTAAAATCTAAAGTTAGTATTAAAGGATTTGATAAGTATGCAAATCTATTGGTTTTGTTACCCTTCTAATCACTCTAGGACCTAATAAACTTGACACTAAATTCTATGTGATGCATGTGATTCAATCTATCATTATTTTAGGCCATCCTTGGATTCATGCCATGAGTGTTGTACCATCCAAACTTCACCCAAAATTTTTTAGTTAAAAAATAGAATAATTTGATTCCTTCAAATTGATTACTCATACATATCTTTCCATTAATAAATTATTATATTTCCTCTACTCCTCATTTTGATCCTAAGGATGATTGGGTGGTGCAGGAGCACCTACACCTCAACCTTCATTTTGGATCATTTGATGGTGAATAGCTTAGGAAGAGTATTTTTGAGTCTTTTGAGTGATTTTATCTTCAATAAGGTCTAACAAGACCATTGAGTAAAATCTAGGGTGAATCTTTAAGTTTTGGAGTCAAAATGTAGAAAATTGCAATCTTGCAAAAATGTAGTCATGTAGCCTTGAGAAGGCAAAATCCTAAATTTGTAATTGGATATGCAAGATTGAGGTCTTAAGGATGTAATAAGGATATTTTTAGTCCATTAGAATGGTTTTAGAAGTCACAGGTCTTTAGGATTAAAAAGTTACTTCAAAATTGCATAATTGCCATAATGTGATTTAATGTAATTTCAACATTAAGGATGTAATCACACTTTCCAACAGTTCCCTCCTTCAAAAATCAGTTGAGGGTCGTTGGTAATGATGTGGAAAAGTTTAAATAGCCTCCTTTTGGTCGAGGCAGGTTGTTGGATGAAGTTTTGAAGCATTAAATATAATAAAAAACTCAGTTTTCCTGTTTTTTCCAGCGTTTTTCACTGTTCCCGTGTTTGGTACGGTCTGGTACAGAATTGTACGGACTCCCAATTGGAATGGTTTGAAAGAGGGCAGAGTCTACTTTATTTTGGTGGTGATTTGGATTGTTTTCATTAAGTATTGAGTAAGTTACATCAATTTTAGTGAAAGTGGGTCTGAAACCTTGCAAAACAAGGGTTTGGTCACCAAAATGGATGTAATTCCCATTTCCACCATGGGAAAAATCTGAAAATTGGTGGAATGATAGATTTAGGGATCATATTCATGTTCCAATTTGTTTTAGAATAAAATATGGAGTTTTGCAAAATTTATGTGATGCCCTAGGTCTGGTTTTTGCTTTGTACAGTCCAAAATGTGATCATTTGAATAGAGTATTTGTTGTTTTTGAGTATTTGAGAAAATATAATGGATGGAAAGCATGGAACAGGTCTTGGGGAACCTTTTGGATTCTTTTAAAGGCATTAGGGGTGTTGGGGTGTGCCTTGACAAGTTGGAAGCTTCCTTGTACAGGCCAAGTTAAGCCTTGTGTATGGCTTGTAAATCAATTTTCTGTTACATTTGTTTTGGGTGTTTGATCCTATGCTTTTGGGAACTTGTGGAGGATGGTGTTAGGAGTCTAAAACCATGTTTTATGGTATGGTTAATGATTTTAATCAGATTTTATTTTGACTGTCCTATTGGTGAATGTTACAAAGTTGCATGGGCTTGTGTAGGAGCAATGGAAGAATGGATGTTCTTGGGTGCAAGGTCTGTTTGTTTGGTTATGTTGTGCTGTGTGAAGAGTATTTACATCATCTCCAAGTCTTTTTGAGATGTCTGGTTGTGTGAGTCAAGTTGAGTGGTCAAGTTGCTTGTTGGAAGGAATAGTGAAGTTCATGTGTGCATTGAGAGAAGCTTTTCAAAAAAAAAGGTGTTGCTTCCTCTTCCACTCTGCATCATTGGGGTTCCCTTGATTTTACATCTTCATGTGAGAAAAAATGAAGGATTATACCATTCCTATTACACATGGTCAATTACCTTTAATTATTCATAAAGGTATCATTCCAAATATAAATACTTGTCCTTGGATATAAGGCTATTGATTTTTCTTGTAGTGTTTTATCTTCTTCCCAAGCATGTACCCAATATAGTAAAGTATTTTTTATTCTACAAATGTTTGGAGATAATGGAAAAGATTTAGGTGTACAAAAATAAGGTATATTAGAACATATTCAACCACTTCCAAAGAATAATCCTATTGCTTTAGGTTATTCTCCTACTAAAGATAAGAACACAAAAGGTTCATACAAAGAAGTTTGATTATCGACTTATCGGTAATACCAAAATTAATTTATATAAACTTATTAGATACCACTCTCCATTAGATATATTTTCCAATTATGAGGCCCTTGCTAAATTTTTGGGAATCTATGAGAATTTATCTATGTTTCATGATAGGGGTTTTCCATATGTTGAGAATTTTTCTATTTTGGGGAAGCCTCTCCTTCACTAGGGAATCCTCCATATTTCTCTAATGCTTTACATACTAAACTATTTAATGAAACTAAGAATACACTTATCATTCATAGTTCCCTTGATGTTGAGATGGATAATATTATAAAAGAAAGAATCACTAAAAATTAGCGAGTGTTTCACAAAAATAATTTCATGATATATCCATCTTACTTCAAGATTATGGGGATGTATTTGTATGGTCCTACCAAGACATGTTCCAAGAATCTCTTTTGAAATTTTCATGAATAATATTCTTCTTAAGATTGATGCTAAATCCATAAAACTAAAAACTAGAAAGATGCATCCTAAAGTGACTTTGATTGTAAGATTTGAAATTAAAAAAAATGAAAATTGGTTGAATCAGACATATTGACTCTCCATGGATTTTAAACATAGTGATTGCATCAAAATCTAATATATAGAATGTAACACCCCTTTGTTTTTCTCTTATGTTAGATTATGATGCTTTATTATCTTATCATTTCTTATAGAGCAATACAAACTATGTGTGTTATGAGATGTACTTTCCTTGATGTTATACTTGACATGCTTTGATTAAAAATAATGTTGGTTGAATATGACATGATTATTGCTTATGAGTTTTATTAATGATGGAAGTGTTAGTTTGGTGATATTGTATTGGTGAAGGGGATAGGATTGCGTCACTCACTTGCGAGCGCCCTGCGGTTCTGTGATTTCCTCTTCACGGTGTATTTTATAATGATTTTATATTCATGTGCTATTCATGCCTTGGATACAGGTTTGCAGGTACATGACATCGACTCCACCTGGCTTCATAGGTTTGAGCATGTCGACCCAACAGTATGATGATTGGGAGATAGTAGCTAGGATACCTATGTCAGGTCTACACCCTAGCCATAGTGTGTCGTCAGTCGAGTCTGTTGTGTCTTTGGATGCTTGATTCAATATTATTTAATTTTGAAGGGCTCTTGAGTATGAAAATACATACTTAGAATTATTGTTTTAAATAATGTTGATATTTATTTAAATTAAAATTAGACATTGTGGATAGAAGTTTTTATTTAAGTTAATTAATTAAATTTGATTTATTTAATTAATTAAATTTAATCCAATGGGTTGAATTTATTTATTAAATAATTAAAATTAATTAATTAAGTATGATCTTGAGAAAATTAAAATAAAAGGGGAAATTAATTTAATTTTAAATTTTAAATTTCAATTAGTGTTAATTAATTTCAATTTGGAATTAAATTGTGATTTGAAATTATTTGTAAATGCAAAAAGACTTTGAGAAAATATCCGTGGTTGTTGAAAATATATTTTTGATTTGACATGTGTGTGAGAATAATTTATTAATTACTCTTTGTTGAGAAATTATCACGGGAGGAAATTTTTGCCATAATTGAGAGAGGAAAGAAGTTTCTTCACGAGAGATTTTTGGAGAGGAAGATATTATTTTTGAGAGAGGTTTTGGTTGAAAAAAAAAATAAAAAAAAATAAAGGGGTTCTCAGGAATTTTGGTGGCTTCTGTATATTTACATCTTCTTGGAAGTGGTGATTTTGGGAAAAGCTTTGGAAATTGATCTCTGAAGGGGAGGCTCTGCTCCAACTCTCATTTTATTCAAGCTTCAAGAAAACAGGTTCTTTTAAGTTTTATTTTATTTATTTAGTTGTTTGAGAAAGATTGTTTGTACAAAATTCAATTTTGTAGAAACTTTGCTTAAATTGTTTTAAATGAGATTGAAAGATTGTCTGTGCAAGAAGTTTATGTGTTTTGTTTTGTAGAAGATTTAAATTGTTTTCAAAAAATTGTAAGGCTTCTATATTGTAGAATTGTTGTGAAAAAACTTAGAGGAAAACAATCTATGAATTAGGAGCTTATTTTAGTTTGAAAGCCTTTGTGTAAATTTAGAGGGAAGTATTTTAGTAATCTTCTGGGGTTTTCTGGAAATTTGTAAATTTGCCTGTAGAAGTTTTGTTAAATTTTATGATTATGAAGTATGTGTAACTTTTCTTGTAGAAATAAAAACCCTCTGATAAATTTGGTAAAATGTTGTTATTATTGTGAAAACTTCTCTGAGAAAATTGTTTGTCCAATTAAACTTTTTCTTGTAGATGATTTATTTCAGTAATTATTTTCCCAATTTAATTTATTATCGAATTCAATAAATATATTATATATATACACACATATGTATATATATACTTATGTATCTACATATAATATATATGTATATTTTTTATTGTGGTTTTTAATTTTAATGATGAATATCGCCGTCTGTATGACATCATATGTTTAGGGTTTGAATAACCAATTTTTTTATTTAATAGAGTCCATCGGTTTTCTTTTTGTATGGTGCTCCAAACAAAGGATTGGGGGAGGCATGGGAGGCGCTGCCTCCACAGCTGCCCCCATGAGGGGATGACTGTGTTGGAAGGGCCTCCGCAACACCTCCCCTCCCCTCTCCTCACACAGGCCGCACCCATATGTTTGGGTTCGGCTATGCTTAGCACAACCGCCCCAAACATAGGGCTCCCCTTACCGTTTCTTTGGCTGTGTTAATTAAAAACAACGAATTTTATTAATTTCGTCCACGGTCTCTATTTTTTAAAAATGGGTTTGGTTTCTAAAATAAATAAAATTAGTAATAAATAGTATTATATATAGTATTGTTTATTTATTAGATTTATTAAAGGTTTTTAAATATATTTATAATGTTTAAATTATTATATGTTGTTTAATATTTTTGTAATATTTTAATTGGTAATTAAAATATTTTTAAAATAAATAAATAATATATTTAGTTTGTATAATATTTTTAATATAAGTAAAATGGATTATATATGTATATATATTGGATTATATAAATACATCTGTAATGTGTATACTGCATGTGGGTATATATTTAATGTTTTATTATATATATTTTGTGCATGCAATTCAGTACAATTGAAGAAATAGAAGGAAATAATTTTTATGCATGATCTAATTTATTAGAGAATGAGTATTTTTGGTTAATAGGGGAAAGATATTACTTTATTAAATAATCATGGAAATGAAGTTTAGATTGTTGAATTTTCTCCTTCATTTTTATAAGGGTTCTTATTAAATTAGAGAAGTTTGAGTAACTTGTCTTATTATTCCTTTTTATCACTGAATGTGAATGGATCTAGTAAATCCAAATCTTAGATTTGATTATGGTGTTGATTGTTTATGTCGTACTTCTAGTCACGTTTAGAGGAAATAGATATTTAATTCAGAGTGGTTTGATCTTCTTTGAATGGATTGTTGGATATTTTGTACCTCCTTAGTTTGGAGTGGTGATGAATCACATGGTAACCGTAGGAGGGAGGAGCTCAATGGGGGTTGAGATCTGGAAAGATCTGATGGGTAACTCATGTACCTTGAGTGGATTTTCTCCTAGGTTAGTTGAATGTATAGGTTACTGAGGTTTCAAACTGTTAAACTTGGGTAGCAATGTATTCTTTGAGTTATTGTTGTTCTTGTGGTGGTTTTGTTTAGAGTTGAGTCAGCCTGTGTCTAGAGGTAGTAGGTTGTCCTTGTATCCATGTTACTGTCTCCTAGCATGGGGGGTGGGCCTTCGGGTACCACTTGGTTGGGAGGAACATGCACCCTATGCCGTTGGGTCCCCTTTTGATTTTTTGATTGCATTGCAAGGTTTTCTAGTGGAGAGCTCGCAGTGGTTTCATTATTTAGTTTAAGCTTTCTAGTTACTTCAAATTAGCTCTTGTAATTATTATTCCCCTCATTTTTTTTTGAGGAGGAATCTTGTAATTGTAATAGTTAGGTTTGATCTACCTCATTTTGGGAATGAGTATTGTAATCTACTTTTAAGTTAATGTAATCTGGAACTTATTATATGTTATTCTAGTGTTAGAATATTTAATGCTTTATAAGTATGTGAAATTAAATGTATGGTTAATATTTTAATAAATGCTTTGAGTGCAAGTGGTGTGTATGATTTGGTTATAGATGTAACCTTGTCACATTACCTTAGAGGTTGTTGCGAAGTATTGTGCATCTTCTTTGTTAATAATGCACCTTTAAGAAAAAAATTTGTACGCTTCCGCATTGTGTTGCAACTTCCTTTAGGGTCTCATGGCGGGGCATTACACATAATCAAATATAGTATTTATTTTAGAGATCTTAATAAGGCATCACTTGAAGATAGGTTTTTTTCACCCAAAATTGACATGATTGTGGAATCTATTTTGATGCATGGTCTTTTTTCCTTCATGGATGGATTTTCATGATATAGTTAGATTCTCATTAATCCCCAGTATTAACATAAGATTATTTTTATTACTTCTTGGGGTAAATTTTGTTACATTGTTATGCCTTTTGGATTGAAAAAAATTGGCATTACTTATCAAAGGGAAACGAATTGATCTTTTATTATTTCATGAATACCATTCAAGAGGATAATATAGATACCATTTTGAGAAAATCCAAGAAACACATTGACCATATTTAGCATTCAAGGACTATCTTCAAAGAGATTATAATAATATCAAGATTATTTGAATTCTCAAAAATGTATAATGTGTATGGATAGTAGTCACTTGTTGGGTTTTATTGTATTTAGGTGATGTATCAAGGTGAACATCAAAAAATTGATGCTATTGTTAATATGCCTCCACCTAAAAACCATAAGGGAAAAACCAATTCATTAGATGCTTTATTGCATGAGTAGATTGTACAAATTCCAATGGAATGAATAATATCAAAAGGATTTTGGTAACATGAAATAATATTTGATGAATCCACTAGTTCTTATTCTATTATTTATGACATTTATTATTTTATATTTCAAATCTCGTACTAATTTGACCATTGGTCTAGGTTATTGGCACACAATAATAAAAATGGTAAATAGGAGGCCCACTCTTATGATAGACTACTTATTCTGAGTATTTTGGTGCTAGTTGTTGATGATACTTGATGTTATTATTGATGTTATAATGTGTTAGACATATGACTCTACATAGTGATTGATTTATGATTTATATTGCATGCTTAGTTAGTTGATGATGTTTGATTTAAAATGCTTGCTATTTTAATTGATGATGTTTAACCTAGTTTTGAAAATTAAAGAGAAATTGATGAAATGTGATGCTTAAATGAATTATGATGTAAATTTGATGAATAAGAAATTAAGGTTATGTAAATGGATAATTAGGTGACTAATTATTTTTGGAATTTATCTAATGAGATGTGTGTGAAAATTGAATTATGAAAACTTGTGTGAATAAGTGTGTTAAATTCTGTTGCTTCGACTATGTGTATATATTTGAATGGATTAATGTGTGAATGAAGTGTGCAAGTAAAAATTTCATAGCTGATGGAATCAGAGGTATCCATGGGAACCATATGTGCTTAACCAAGTCAAACTAGACTATAACTCATCTGGAAGGACAATAGTCTCACAAATGTAATGTGAAATTTTATAATGTGGAATTGTGAATGTTTGTTTATATAATTTTTGTCTTGTCTAGGTCTACTAGGATGTGAATTGACATCTTTTTTGGTCAAACTCGGATTTACCCTTTCTGATTTTTTTGAAGAGTTGAAAAATGTCCTTTTTAAGTGTTTTCATGGGTTTTGGGGTCATAGGGTAGGTACTGATGGTTTGGATACCTTTTTAGCCTATAATCATGAGCATATCTCAAGATAAGATAATTTTTTAGAGGCCTTAATTAGTGTTGACGAGTTTAAGGTTTTGAGGATTGGGATGAAGACTTATCACATCAAATTCCCACTCCTCCAAACTCATTTATGAGCTTTGATAAGATCACAAGGTGCACTCACACATGTGTGAGCCACCTTTGTAAGGCTTGTGGGATAGAGTGTACAAGTACACTTGACATCTCACAAAGTATCAAACATGTGTGAGAAATTATGGGAGAATGTGTCTTGGAGAGTGAATGAAATGGTGTCAAGTATCATCTCACCATTCAAGTAGTTCATAGTTGAATTCCTATTTATCATCCAAAAAAGGATGAAGTGGATATTTTTTGATCTTTTTGGCTTTGCTTTTGGATTTTAGAGATTTGGAGAAGGAATTGAAGGAAAAATATTGGAACTCATCCTCAAAACCATTGTCTTAGAAAAATGCTTAATAAGGTAGGATTTAGGCCTTTTTTCATTTGAAAATGATGTTTAAAAGTATGTGAATTTTACTTGAAACTCTTCTTTTGATTTATGTTTGTTTGTCTACGTGGGGTGAATGGTGATGAAATTAATCTCTCACGAGATGGGAGAAATTCCAAGTGAGAGATAGAAATAGGGAGAGCCTTCATTGGGGTAGCCTCTCTCATTGAGAATAATATGGGTATGAGTACCCAAAATGTTAAGTTATTTGGTGAATGGGTGATTTGGAGTTGTTATGACAAGAGTTATGTGGAGGAAAATATGTATGACAATTATTATGTTTATGGTTCTAAAGAATACCCCTTTGTTGTGTGTCCCCTAGTCTCTCCATATGAGAACCATGAAAATGTTCATGTGTGTGTTTTAACCCTTGGGATGGGTGTTTATACATGTGTATGTGTGATTCCCTATCTTATTTCATGTTGTGAGCTTTTTGTGTGCATTGGGTTTCAATGAATACCTCCTAGCCCAGGGGTGGCTTGCTTCAAGCCTAGGATGGGTGGTGAGCTTACCCTTAGCAACGAAAAAGAATTGTGTGTCTTGTGTAGGTGTAAAATATTTAAGAGAACTTGTAGACTTGAAGAGGGCCTACTTCTACTCTATGCTACCATGTTTGAAATATCATGATATTGTGAAAGTTGTTTTAGTTGAATATTGTTCATAAACAATATAATATGTGAAAAAAATAAAGAGTTATATGGTTTATTAAAAAAGTGTATTGCATTTTTATTTTTATGAGATCATGTAGTTTTTTAGTGAGAAGGAAATTTATCATAATACTATTTAGAAGGAATATGAATTTTATAAGGAATTAGATTTGAAAATGCTTAGTTTTTCCCCTTTTAAGTTGTTAATATGTAGTTTCTTTAGTTCATGAATAAAATTGTGCAATAAAAGAAAAGGCTTACTACTCTACTTGTTTCAAAGGGGTTAGGGTAATTTTCTAAGAATATCTCTAGTAGAAAAAATAATGATTAACTTATGTTATGAAAGGGAACTAGATATATACATTTTCTAAAGTCTATTTTCCTTAGAGAAGAAATGGACTATATCTATATCTATATCTATATATATAAGTTAAAAGGTGCTTATAGATATAGTTTGATTTCTTTTGTTTCAAGTATTAAATTAGAAGATTTTTATTGTCTTACTTAGAAATTTTAAGGATAATAAAACAATAATACCCCTATAGCACTATTTTTTAAAAAATAAGCAAGTTTTTCATAACGTCATGTTCTATAGGGAATGTATTCTACATTACTCTAGTATGAGGTATGTGAAACAAACATAATATCTATGTATTACTCTATTTCAGAATCAAATCAAGCTCATATCATTAGGACATAACAAAATTACTCTATTTGAAAGAAAACATTTATAATATTACGATCTTTTAAAAGGAAAGAAAGAAATATAATAATAATACCATTATAATATTAAGCTTTTAAAAAAATGAGCAGGTCATCTATAGTGATTGGATTTATGGAAAAAATTGTTCTATGTTACTCTATTTTTTAAAATATTTTGAATAGATAAAACAATCTTTGTTCATAGTATAGTAAACCCATATCATGGGAATTCAAAACAATTAACCAATTAAAGGGAAGATATCAATAATAATATGTTCTTTAAAATAATTAATCTACAGTTGTCCACAACTTATTTACAGTGGCCAAGGTATTTAATTCTCCTTGCCACAACTGCTCATCCTCACCTTTTCACAAGTATTTGTTCTACATATTAATGAAAGAACAACAAAATAATATAATAAGGCAATGATTGCAAAATATACCAGTGAGCATACTTTGATACTTTGTATGCTAGATACTTTATTTGTTGGAGGAGGATATATGGAAAAATTAGGGTTACAATGACTTAGGTGCTTAGGGCTTTGGAATGCCTATGGGATTTAGTATCTAGTCAATAGGTCAATATGCTTATAATTTTAAAAAATTATGGTAGGCAACACCATCCTATAAATTTAAAACTATGGAAATTGGTTTATGTTTAGATGTGGCCAAATATTGGTCTTAGAATGTGAGTGAGAATTAAATGAATTGAGTAATATGTTGAGGGTTACACTAGGTAAAATATGTTATTTTATAATGGGGCTAGTATTGTGATTTTAGATCCCCCCTTATATTTCTATCATGTGTAGAAAGATTAAGGTGAATACTAATTATTATGGTATAATAAGTCTCGTAATTTTTCTTATGCATCTTAATTTTATAACGTAGGTAATTAAAGTATTTTATATTCCAATTTAACCTATTTGTAAAATTCTAATTCAGCAGGGATTCCTCTTAAAAAATAATAGTTTGATTTTCAAAACTATATTGAACAACTTCATTCGGAATTCTAATATTTTACCTAGATATTCTTTTGCATCTTCTCGATTGAATCAAATAAAGGGATGGGAAAAGGTTATGTCTCATGCATGTTAAAGTTTCTAGAGCATGCTTAATAAGTTTTACAATGTGGACCATGGGTTATATGTAAAAAAGTTTATTATTTGCAAGATTGGAGCTTTGATTTTCATCCCGAAGGCCCTTCTCCTTCTCACTATCCCATGTGGTTGGAACTCCCATTTCTACATTTATTCTTTAGACCATTTTTGAAAGATATTGTAGCCTAACTTGGTAAAGTCATATGGTGCAAGAAAATTTGTGATAAATTTTCTAGTTTAAGAGTTCATTCTAGGGTATACGTGGAAATTGATTTGAACAAACCTTTGTCAAAAAATATTAAATTGTTTGGTCAAGTATTTGAATTGGATTAGCCGATAGTTTATTTGAACAATCCAAATTCTTATTTTTTTTTTTTCCAACAAGATGGTCATTTGATTCGAGATTGTCCTATTAGGAAAAATAGGTCTTCTTCTTCACACTCGTGAGATGCTCTATTCAAGGTTGTCAAAAATCCTATCTTTTAGTCAAATTCAATCATTACAAACCCCCTTCACCTTCCCTAAGCACTAGTATTCCTTCTTTTGGTCATTCTTCTCCTTTTGAACCATCCTTAGTGGTCAATGTATCATATAAAGATGTTTTTATGATTGATGAGTGGAGGATTGCTTGGAAGAGAAAAGAACCATATTCTTCCTCTTTCATTTCCTAACTCTACTCCTAATGAGACATCCCATCTACACACTCTTGCTTTGTTGAAATCCCCTAGAAAATCCATTTCTCCTTTGCCTAAGTTTAGACAAAGGTTTAGGTCTCCACTAACTAGTTCAAATGAAAAATTGAACAATGAACAAGTGGTTGCCATCTCTAATCGTTTTGGAGTATTTCCACAAGAGGATGATAAGCCTCTAGTCATTTCATCATGAATTGTAAGATATTATCTTGGAATGTGAGAGAGATTTCCCACCCTCATCAAAAATTTAAAGTCAAAGAACTAATCTAGTGAAATAGAAACTAAATGTGCTTTTGTTATAAGAAGTTAAAATCAGAAATGAATGCTTAGATGTGACTCTTTTCAGCCTTTGGAAAGAAGCTCTATTATTCATACCTCACATAAAGAAGGTAGTGGTGGAGTTGTGGTTGGATTGTCTCCTTAGATATCCAAATACATAATTGATAAGGGAGAGGACCCAAAACATAACTGTGTTTGGGCCCTTTCCTTTATCAATGGAAAACCCTTAGGTTTCTGCTTTATATATGCTCCCAAAACTCTAAAAAAAATAGTTGTTCTTTGGTATTGGATGTCTAGAAATATTTTAAATGTTTATTGGGTGTTGGGAGGATATTTTAATATGGTGGAACATCATGAGGATCATGGCTAGTTTAATTATTTAAAAATTAACCATGAGGAATTTGAAAAATTAATTTATTGTCAAAATTCTCTTGGAGTTAATAATCCTACTCATAATAAATTTACCGGTCATGCCAATAATTGGTATAATTGGCCTAATTTTAGACCAGGTAGTGATAGGAAGCTGAGAAGATTGGGTCATTTTTATTTACCTCATAACATACAGTTGGACAAGTTTCCCCCAAATTATTATGTGCAGGTGGATTATTCAACAAATTTATCAGATCATTCTCCAATCTTTTTCTCCTCTTTTTTGAAAAATATAAATCTTTCTTCTCAACTCCCCTTCAAACTTAATATCTCTCATCTTAAAAACATTGAATGTGTTTCAACTTTAGTGGGAATTTGGAACTCAATTCCTAAACCTCTTGAAGGGGAGTCATTGATTGCTTGGTGGAATGTTGCAATATCTCAATGTGTTGAAGTTCTTTGATCCTTTCAAATAAGAATTACTTGGAAACATAAGCGCAAAGAAAAATCCCTCTAAGGGAAGCTATAACATGCTAGAAAAATTGAACATTGATCTGCATAATGAAAAAAATAGAATCATATTGTTGTTATTGAAGCTCATTTTCATAAATTAGATCATTACAATGGGCAAGGTGCCAAAATTCAATGGATCAAGGAAGGGAATTTGAGACCTAAATATTTCTTTAATTATCTTAATTATAAACACAAAATAGAGATAATTGATGCTATAAGGGATGAAAGTGGACATCACATTGATAATGTAGAAATTATTAATTTGTTCTATATTTTTTATGAATAGTTGTTCAAAGAGGTAATCAACTAGATAAATATCTAACATGCTTTGTAAGAAAGTATCCAAGATTGTATCCCAAATATGATTGATCCAGGTTATAGAAAATTCTTGGACCATATTCTATCCTTGGAAGAAATTGAACATTCTTTGTTCTCTATGAAACCAAATAAAATCCTTGATTCTAATGGTCTTTCAACTAAATTCTATCAAATTATGTGGATCATAGTAGGGATGATCTTTATATGTTCTATTTAGAAGCCCTTAAAAATGGCTCCTTAGGTCCTAATATCAATAAAGGCCTAATCAAAATTATTCCTAAGAGGAAGAATGAGGATAGTATCGGTAGTTGGCAACCAATTACCTTATTAAATACTTCATATAAAATCATTGTAAAGGCTTTAGCTATCAAAATTAAACCTATTGTTCAAATTATTGTTAGAGTTGAGAAAATAGATTTTTTTAAAGGAAGATATATACTTGATAATTTAATGTTGGCTTGGGAGACTATGGAATGGGAACAATAATCAAACCAAAATGCTCTGGTGGTCAAGTTATAATTTTATAAAGGATATGATATAATTCATTGGAGCTTCATTCTTAAAATGTTGTAATGGCTAGGTTTTGGTCCTAAAATTCAAAAGCTTGTTCAAATATTGTTCAAAGATGTTAATTCCCACCTTATTAATCAAAAGACTATGCTAGACTATTTCAAGTTACAACGATCCATAAGGTAAGGATGTGCCCTTTTCCCCTTTTTATACGTTCTTACAGTTGATGCCTTGGGTTATCTTCCCCAAAACTCCTACTAGATGAAACTTATCAAAGGATTTTTTATTCCTCAAAATAAGGTGGTAATTAATTACCACTTTTCTAATGACACTATATTATTCTTGAGTAAATTTTAAGGGGAGTTGAACAATACTTTGGATATTTTAATTTTATATTGTGTTGTTTCTGGTTCACTTCTAGCTCATAAAAAAGCTAATTTTTGGATGACTCAGCTTGGTCCTATTCCACAATTGATACCAAAGGAATGGAGGCAAATAAAATGTGGAGAGATAATTAGATATCTTGTCATTTATTTTTATTTAGGAGTCTCTCTTTTTGAAATGTGGGATTGGTTTTTAAATAGTCTTAAGAATAAGTTGTTTAATTTGGGCAATAAATTCTTGTCCTTAGGTGGCAAGATTCAAGTTTCTAATATGATTCTCATTGCGAACCATGTGTATTACTCCTCTTATTGGATGTCATCCAAGAAAGATAATGAAGATTAGAATAGAATAATTCATAAATTTTTATGGTCTAAGTTAGAACGCAATGTTAGGTTCATTGATTCTTCATGGTCTCATTACATTCAACCAAAACATAAAGGTGGCCTGGGACTTATAGATCCCAAAACCCAAGGGACTTGCCTTGCTACAAAATGGATTATTAGAGTTGCTAGTGGAAATGAACAATGAAATTTTTTAGCCGTCAACGAATCTTGGAAGCTTCAATTATGAAAAATGGAAAGTTATATGTTAGTTAGAAAAAAAATCTTGTCTCCTTTATTTAAAATTAGAGATTCATTTCACCTCTAGTTTATATGAAAATCATGGCAAAGAGTTTGTAATTTTTAAAAATGGAATGACTCTTCCTTGCAACATGGTTTCAATTTTTCCTTAGCATCAATATGGTGGAATAAATATATTACTTATCATAATCAACCATTTTCCATTAGCTTTCCAAGATACACTCACTACTTGTTCAAAAAAGGGTTTAGACAATTTAAAGATATTTGGGATTTTGATATACTTGATTGGGCTTCATGGAATAATATAAAAGAACATCATGGATTGAGTAATAAATATACACAATTCTTGATTTTTATTACATCACTTGTTCCTTTTGATTTGGATATGAAATTATGTACTTCAAGGGATTGCTATTTCTTTAAAGATTGGAAATGAATCTCTTTTAGTCATTCCAATCATTTTTCTTTAAAGAAAATTTATATCATATTAATTTCTAGTTGGCATCTTATTCCTCACCTGAATTATAAGTGGAAGTGTATATTTAGCTCCAATTTTTTTTTTTCTAGAATCAGTGCTCAAATATGGAAATCTAAAGCTGACTTTGATACACAGGTGCTGGTTTGGAAAATACTACATTGCGAGCTACCTATGGGAGATAGATTGAAATGTATTATGGTCCAACCAACTAGTTGCCCTTTTTTTCATGGTGTTGAAAGTTTCAAACATATATTTTGGGACTGTTTACATGTTAAAAAGTCATGGTTTTCTATGTTTAGATATTTATCAGTGATTTTAATCATGATTTGAATTGGAAAGAAGCTATTCTTGGATTTGGTATGTAGAATGATGTGATTACTGATTCTATTTGACACGTGGTTTTGAAAAATATATGGAAGATGTGTTTCTATGCTTACTAATATCTATCATCAAATAACTGGTAGTCTATTTTGGAAACAAGCTACACTGAGAGGGGGGGGATTGAATCAGTGTTGTGCAAAAATTAACTTTATTAATCTTTATCTTCAAAGCACTAGTAATATTCAACCATAATGCATAAACATGAAGCAACCAATCACAACACCATAACACAAATATTTTTATGTGGAAACCCTATTAGGGAAAAAACCACGGTGGATGGCCAATCCATAATATGATCTAAGTATACTCAAAATGAAGTTTACAATATGGGGAATGCACTTGCATTCAGGCACACTACCTATAGCTCATTGCTCAAAGAGGGAAGGCTCACTGCCTTACAAAGATATCGGATTAAAATCATCTGAAGGATTGAATTGAAGGATTAGCATCTACATATGCTTGATTACAGTTCCAGTTAGGCTCAACAATCAATCTTCTATCCTTCTGCTTGATACTGCACTTCTGCTCTGCTCAAACTCGCAACACAAAATCCTTAATGCATAAGTGAACTATGCATAATCACTCTTCTGCACTTAAGATATTTGCAATTTGCATCTACACACCTTCTTCTTATCTCAAAATGATATGATCAATCACTTATATATATCCGCGATCAAGAATTTAATCGCAATATGTCGGCATTAGTAGAACACAAGAATGTTTACAATTGTTGGCCCAAAAAATGAGTAATGTATAATGCATATAAATACCGGTCAGCCACAACTTAGCTAGGACCCAAACAAATATGTTAGAACACATACTTGAATAATTACTTCCCAAACATCCACGCCATGTTATATCCATGAAGTCAGATTCCATGCACTGAAAAACAAAAAATTACTCAACCAGATCTTCAAACTCACACACAGATAAATACGAGCCACTAAGAATCAATAGCAACATAGATCATACATCAAAAAAAATTCCCTTAGATGTGCAACACAAGATAATAACATAAAATCTTCATAAATATCGATGAACACAAAACTATTGGATGCCCTGTTCTTCCTTGATTGTCTTCAATCTGACTACCGGTATGATCAAATGATGATGTGCATATCCAATCATAGATTAGGGTTGCCATAAATGACAACACAAAATGATATTAGTAGTGTCTCTTGCCAACAATATCCCCCTTTGATATTGATGGAAACATTTAGTGAAAAATGACTATCGGATCAGTAAAACATTGCCATCTTCAAAATTCAAAAAATACAACTCTCCCCTGAGATGATTATACATTTTCCACTCTACTAATCTCCCCCTTTGACATAAATGGCAAATGAAGGAATCTGCATACAAAAAGATCAAACAAAACTGTTATAAGAAGACTGCATATATACAAAGATTCTTCTTTAACTTACATAAACTGGAAAATATCTACAAAATCTTTCTTCAACTGGATCAAACTTGTGTCCCAAACCCTTTTGAGACTCTCCAGAATTGTTATGTGACCATAAATTAAGTAGGATTGTGTCTCTATAGACTATAAGTTCGTTGGATCACTAATTACCATAGTATCTTCACCTTCCTTTAGTGCGCTTGACATTATCTCAATCTTCAGACCAATTAGGCCTCTAAGTTCACATGCTTTTTCCACACTTATGTCATTCTCATGCTTTAAGCTCCTTATCTTGTCAAGTAGAGATATCACCTGACCTTCTTGCTTTGCAACACCACCATGTAAGGGATCAAAGGATTCAAAGATAGCAGTTAACTATTTTTCAAGATCCTTAACCTTGTTCTCATTGGCTTCAGTAAATTTTGAGAAGGTCAAACATGACTTATAAATCTCTCCACCTTCAGACAAAGCATTTTGAACATTCTTCACACATTTGGCTAACAAAGTTTTATCCTTAGAAATCATTTCTTTCAACCCATTGAACCGTTTGGCATCGAATTCTTTTTGAACTTTAATCATGGTAGACTTCTCAAGTGACTCAAAGTGAGTACTTACTGAGTTGATGAGCTTCTTCAGTTCACTGGAGGAGGAACTAGAGGGATCTTTGACATGAGTAGGCATTATCTTCTCCAAAACTCCATATGCAAGGTTTAATACTTCACTGTCCTCAATGTGAGACCTCAACACTTCTTCTCTAGCCTTCGCCTGGGTGAATGATGCTACCTTCATTTTCTGAATTGGAGACAAAGTGGATAGGTCACTAGGACCTTCAATCAATTTTGGGTCAATTTATTCCTGTTGTTTTATCAGAAACTTCTTCACTGCCTCTGCAGAGTCTCTTGCTTCCATTTGAACTTCCTTTACCTCAACTTTCTTTTCCTCAACTATTGTTTCTTCAACTGTAGGTTCTTGCTTAACATCTGGAATTTCATTTTCTTCATCCTTCTCAACAGATACAATTTCAGGAGTCTCAATCTCCATAGGTATTTTTGTATTGTCCATATCAGAAGGAATCAGAGTATCCTCAATTGTATCAATTTTTTCTTCTTCTGCTTCTCCTTCTGGACCAGATGGAACATCTTCAACATGCATTTCCTTAGTAACAACATCAATTCTGTCATTCAAAAAAATCTTCTCAATATTTGCTTAGTTTATTTTGTAACCTCATCAATCAAACCAATCATGAGCTTATTCACTCTTGTCTTGCTCTTGAATTCCTTTTTAGCTTTATTCAGGAGTGCCTGCATATCTTCCATAGACATTACCAGACACAATTCTGCAAGGATTATTTCTCTCATTTTATCTTCTTCTATTCTAGAATTGACTCTCCTCATTTCCAAAATCTCATTCAAACTTTTAGGTAGACTAGGCATTATTTCAATAAGAACCTTATTGAAAATATTCAAATATTTTATAGTTGCCTCCTCAAGAGTTCTTTGGCCCGATTTATCAAAGATTTCATATCATTTACATAGTGGCTTAAGATTGCCATCCTTGACTAAAGCTCTTTCAACTTCTTCTACTGACATACCTAGTTTGTCAAATTTTTCTTTCTTCTTGACTTTGACTTCTTCACCGGAGGATTTTTCTTTGGAAAATATAGCTGCCTTAGCACCTTGATGCTTTATTTCTCTAACTCCTTCATATGATTATGTCTCTTCATCTTTAGAGACTGCCACATAGACTCTTTTTATTTTATCCTTCTTTATTTTTCCTTCCTTGCCAGATGTCTTCACAGGAATTAGCTTTGCTACAGAAGTGGATGGGGGTGCAGAGCTCCTTGTTGACATAGTTTTGGCAGAGGTGCTACCAGACTAGCTGATTCAATTTTTGTTGCTTCAACTTATTCTATTTTCCTTCTAGCTTATCTTATTTTTTTTGCGGGTATGCCCATGCTTTCTGCAAATATTTCTACTTCCTTTCTAACTCTTCTGACTAAAATAGGTTTCCTAAGTTTATTGTGCACATGTATATTCTTTTCTACATAAGTACAAAACCTCTCTTTTTCTGGATCCAAAGGCTTGCTCAGTAAGTGTTGTGCATACATTTCCAGAATGTTCTCTTCAACTTCATAGCCCATTGGCATGATCCAAACTGTTTTAGGATCAATGACTTCCATTATGCATTGATCAATATCTACCATAAAACAAATTGTATCCTTATACTTCTCCATAATAGAAGTAGGAATTCTCTCTCTTGCATGCATCATATTATGAAAACTCTTGAAATATCCCCAGATAGCGGTATTATTTGTCTTAATGTCTGAAAATCTGTGAAAGAGATCTGTGATCTGAGTGACTATCAGTTTATCTTTTTCCCAATGAATCTTTTCGAATCCTGGAACCTCATTCATGAAGTAGAAAAATAGACATAATAGAAAGTTACCATACTTGAAGGAATTTTTCTTGTCTTTCTTGATCTTCCCAAGATTCTCCATTTGCTGACTTCTTAGCAACTCACATAGATCATAGCTTGCATTTTCCTTTACTAGACATAGAATTGTCTCGATTGGAATGATAAATTTTGTACCCAATAACCATAGATGCAAATTTGACATCCACATCAACAATGTCATCAATTGTCATCGGTCTTCTATCATACTTGGAGCCAGTTGCATTAGTGACTGTTTGATTCTTCATTGATTTTAGAATTGGTAATCCACCAGAGGAACTCAAACCTGTAACAACACTTATAGCCTCTTTTGTTATCTTGAAGGGTATATTCAACCACATGAATTTTGCATGAACTCGACTCAAGATGTACCATACCCATTCGTTCTCTTCAAAGATGAGAAATTTCATAATCTGTGTAAATGTCTTCTCTTCTAGGGTTTTGAATTCCAGTTTGACATAGTAGTCTTCTCCTATTATATGACTGTTATACAAATTCAGCAATTATGAGCTTCCTAACTCTTCAATGTTCATGTGAATGTATGCCCTAATATCTTCAGTATGTAAAACTCCGTGCGACACAGATGAAAATGCTCCTAACGGGCATGTCTCAAAAGATTTGTAGGGATGCCACTTGAATTTGGGATGAGGTCTGTCCTTGAATTCAACTACTAAAGTAGTATTCATTTTGAACAATTCACAAATTCGTAGGAGTTTTCTGATAAATATCTTTTTGTCGGATCATAATTTGATTGCCAAATCACCTTCACACTTGAATTTTGCCTCAATTCACCAAAGTTTGACTCAGAGCTCTCCAACTTCTTTTCTTCAGAATGCAAAGTGACAAATGAAGGATAGAAATGAATTTTTATCACTTTCATACCTAACCCTTTTTGTCGCAATAAATTCTTTTTACCCTAACTCATCCGGTTACCCTGTTTCCATGCACTGTGACGGATAATTATTTTGTGGACCTCCAATACTGCATAATGCTCTCTCCAATAGTTTTAGCAACATCTGTAGAGAATCTATGCACTTTCTATACATATCCACATCCGGTGTCAATTACCGGTTAGGGGGTTAAAATATTTTCTTGACATTTCCCCCTAGGCCAAAGGCCTAAAACTAATTCCTGGAGAAATTACCAAAAGCAGATTATGGTGTTGGCACATTTTCTTCACTAGAGGGACTTTTATTCACCCATTTCTTTTGAATTTGCTTCCTGATCACATTTGTAGTGACTTTTCCTTTTCCCTTATCATCCTTTTGCATGTTTCTCCTTTGATTTATCAGACCTTTTCTATTCCAATAGAATGTAGCAATGTGACCAAATTTGTTGTAGTTATAGCACACAACATTTGTCTATCCAAACCAGTTGTTCCATTGATTTCCTCTTGATCTGCACTGGTTAGAAATATGGCCAGGTCTATTGCATGTATAGAATCTGATATCTCTATGAATTTTTTTCATCACATTTCTGCATTCATTTGACTTATGACCAAAATTATTGCAATTAAAGCATTGAATTGGGAATGATGGACCACTTGGATTCGTCCTACTTCTACATTGAGTAGCCATGTGTCCAAATTTATTGTAACTGAAATAGTTACCATTAAATCTCTAGGCATTAAGTTGTCTTACCTGATACCTTCCAGATTTTTTCATTTGATTTCCTTGCCTGAAACTCCTTTGTCCAGAATTACTTTGTCAAGATTTTGAAATTTCTCCTTCCTCATATCCAAGACCTCTCTTACCACCATCATTCCTCTAAATTTTAATCAGTTCATCAAGCTTGGCTAAGCTAACTTTGAACTTCTCCTTGTACTCATTTGCAATAGCAAGTTTATTTCTGAGATCATCAATCTGCTTTTCAAGAACTTCCTCATTGTTTTTAGATTGTTCTAGTTCATTGTCCAATCGACTACATACTTCAGATCTTTCTTTCAAGGACTATGTTAGGTTCTCTTCATTCTTCTTTCTGTCTTCTAGCTCCTTGGTCATCCTCATCATGATAGATTCCATCCCATGCTTTAGGATACCATTATCTTTGGTAATATTTTCACATTCTTTTGTATTTTCTTTTAGGGGACTTAGTTGCTCATCTTCAATGCTTTGGTTATCATTCTGCTTAATCTGATCATAGAGTTCCCTTATCTTCTCCCTGGACTTATTGATTTTTTCTTTCAAAGACTCATTGAATTTCTCAGCATCCATGAGGTTTGCTTGCAATTTCTGAACTTCAACCTTTGACTGATCAAGATCATCTAGGGCCACCAAATTTTTTTGTTGAAGACTGCTTGAATCCATTGAAACACTTTCCAAGATCTCCCCAAGTTGTTAGAATTTTTCGGAGGAACTATCTCTGATACCAATTGTTGGAAACAAGCTACACTGAGAGGGGGGGTGAATCAGTGTTGTGCAAAAATTAACTTTATTATTCTTTATCTGCAAAGCACTAGTAACATTCAAGCATAATGCATAAACATGAAACAAACAATCACAACACCATAACACAAATATTTTTACGTGGAAAACCTGTTAGGGGAAAAACCATGGTGGATGGCCAATCCACAATATGATCTAAGTATACTCAAAATGAAGTTTACAATATGGGGAATGCACTTGCATTTAGGCACACTACCTAGAGCTCACTGCTCAAAGAGGGAAGGCTCACTACCTTACAAAGATATCAGATTAAAACCATCTGAAGGATTGAAATGAAGGATTAGCATTTACATATGCTTGATTACAGTTCTGATTAGGCTCAACAATCAATCTTCTATCCTTCTAACTGATATTGCGCTTCTGCTATGCTCTACTCAAACTCGCAACACAAAATCCTTAATGCACAAGTAAAACTGTGCATAATCACTCTTCTGTACTTAAGATATTCGTGATTCGCATCTACACACCTTCGTATCTCAAAATGATATGATCAATCACTTATATATATCCACGATCAAGAATTTAATCACAATATGTCAGTACTAATAGAACACAAGAATATTTACAATTGTCAGCCCAAAACATGAGTAATGTATAATGCATATCAACACCGGTCGACCACAACTTAGCTAGGACCCAAACAAAGATGTTAGAACATAAACATACTTGAATAATTACTTCCCAAAAATCTGCGACATGTTATATCCACAAAGTTGGCTTCCATGCACTGATAAACAAAAAATTACTCAACTAGATCTTCAAATTCGCACATGGATCGATATGAGCCACTAAGAATCAATAGCAACAAAGATCATACACCAAAAACATTCCCTGAGATGCGTAACACAAGATAATAACATAAAATCTTCATAAATATTGTGAACACAAAACTGCTAGATGCCCTGTTATTCCTTGACTGTCTTCAATTTGACTACTGGTATGATCGAATGATGATCTGCGTATCCAATCATAGATTAGGGTTGCCATAAATTACAACATCAAATGATATTAATAGCGTCTCTTTCCAACAGTCTAAGGGTTTACTCTGATATATTTCTTCGGGTGGCTTTTCTTTTTTCATTGATCCAAGTCTTATGTAAGAAGAATGGGAATGCCAAAAATACAATAGATTAAAGAAAAATTTCTAAAGTTTTAGCTTGATATTAAGCTCAACCATAGTAAAAATGTTATACAAATTATCTAATTTTGTCTCTCTATTGGTGCCTTTGTGGCTGAAATATTGGTCTTGTTTGTTACCTTTCTGGCTGGTCTATTGGTTGCACAACTATGTACTTTAGCTATTTTTTGTAGCTTCATTCTTGTAAATTAATTTTTGATTTTTTTAATATAAAACAAGTAAATTATTTAATATCGATACCTAAGGTTAAGAAAATAAATAATTTGGTCGAATAATATGTGTAATAATTGTATAAGTTAAAATCATATTATTTTTGAAGTATGGATTTTATAATTTTTTTTTTTGATGAATAGGAAACTATCTATATTAATTTAAGATAAAGATACATATTCACAAAAAAAGGATGAGTGGTAAGGAGACACACCCCAAGAGTCACATGGGCAAAAAAAAAAAAAAAAAAACTAGTCACATGGGTCAAGCCCAGAAGTCCAATATTACAAAGAAAATATAAAAATAAAGGCTATTAGGTGGCCAAAGCAATGCTAGTAGAGCCAAGAGGGTCTCTGTCATCCATGTGTTTCCCCCATAGATCAGCGGGAGTGACGTTAGGAGGAGCACCCCAACCATCATCAGCATCTTTTTTCTCTTTATCTTCTTCCTTGCGCTAGGGCGAGATTGTAAGCACCATATGCAGAATTTTTTTACCAGTATCTGGCCACCCAGAGCCAGAAGCAGGAGGATCATCAGAGGGCCACCTAGAATCTCCACCGCCACTCCCAAAAGCATCACTAGAGGGCCACCCTTTGCCAACATGCGGTGAAGGAGAGCGGGTTTGCCGAGGGCGAGAGTCCCACCGAAGAGGAGGCTGAGAGTAGGGACACGCAAAGCCACTTTGCTGCCGGCCCCGAGAAGGCAACTGACTGCAGGAAGAGGTGGGTGAAGTGGGGAGAGCAACAGTACACGGGGCATTTCCCCAGTGATCCAACAAGACTTTCTAAGTGAGCAACCTCAAGTGTAACTTTGTTAGCTTGCACCTGAATTTGTAAGAGCACATTAGAAAAAATAATACCTTTAGCATATAAAGAAACATTAATATCCATTTGAGAATGAGAAAATATGCATGAATTTCTATCTTTCCAAAGATTAAAGAGGATTTCCACCTTGAAAGTGTGCCAAAGCTGGGTAAATTGTGCAAGAATTCTAGGCAAATATCCTAGCAGAAGCATATGCCAGGAAAAAGGCTCCGGTCTAAAGGGCTGAAAGAAGTCATGAATCCAAGTCCAAAGCTGTTGAGCTCTGGGACAAAACCAAAAAAGATTCTTAAAAGTCTCATCTTGCCCACAAAAAGGGTAGTGAGGGTCTTGGACCCCCAAGTGAACAAGCCAAGAGCCCACAGGCAAGCCTTGGAAAAGAATACACCAAGAAAAGTAGGAAAGTTTCAGACTAACACTTGTAGATCAAGTGGCAACAAATCTTTTACGCCAGACATGAGTGGAGGATTGGAAAAACCACCTCTAGTTCAAACTTTGGATCATAGGAAAGTGTGGTGAAAGCCACCTGTAACCAAGCCGAGGCTTGTAATTCTCGAAAAGGGTGTTTGGAAACCACTTCTAGTCTTTCCACCAGGGTTTGGTCCCATGAATTCCAACCTTATGAAGCATCTCTGCAGGAATAACATTCTCCAAACCATCATAAGTAGCACGGTCCTAGTTTTGAAGCCTGTACAGGGCACAAATATCGTCCCACTGCATGATATACATCGTGGGTCTATGAAATAACTCTTGCAGGGTCTGGATACCCTTGTGAAATTTGAGCGCTTTAAGGCAAGGCGATTTAGCCAACGATTGACCATTACAAGAAAAAAGAGGTGACCACCAAATATTCTGTTGGTTGAGCGAAAGCCCATCATGAAACCCAGAGCCAACCCACCAGAGCCAAGGCTTGATAGCCTCCTAGGAACACCAAATACTTTTGGCCACAAAGGTCCCAACAATTTGGACTGGTTCCTTCATGAATAAAAGGGTTTGAAAGTCGATCCCCTTCCAGGGGGGTCTATGAGTAGGAAAGCCTAATTGAATACAATGCCTGAGAAGAATTTTCTAGGCCTCGTCCCCAGTAAGGGCACAAATAATCCACTTAAAAACAAAGAGCAGTTCCCTTCCATTGAGTAGAGAGCAGCCCAAGTCCTCCAGAATCTCTGGGAAGGCAACAATACCCCCAAGCAACATGGTGAAACCCTTTGTGCGACTTAGAAGAGGCCCAAAGAAAATCTTTGAGAGGATTTTCAAGCTTTCCATAGGCAGCTTTGGAGGGTGCCCAATAAGAGGAATAATAGACATGGGTAGCCACCGGAACTTTAGAGCACACTTGGAATTTCCCTACCAAAGAAAGAGGCTTGGTAATCCAATAAGCAAGCTTCTGATTGACCCTAGAAAGAACAACTTGGGGAATGCCTGGAAAGCAAAGAGAATGCCCAGGAACCAAAATTTTTCTCTTGGCCCAATCCACTTCCAATTATACTGCTGAAGCCAAGGAGGAGAGGGCAAAATAGACTATCTGTAGCACAAAGTTTTGTGCCACTAAATGGTAGAGCCATAAGCTAGACAAAAAGTATTAAGGCAATCCAGGGCCACTTTAATAGTCTCTTCTTCCTCCAAGAGAGTGAGGAAAGATCCATCCACAAAATGGCCATTAACTAGTTGAGTCTGAGAGTTGGGCAATGAAATACCCTTGACACGTTGTTGGGAGACCGCATTGGCCAAGAGGTAGCCAAATCCTTCAACCACAAGCACATACAGAGAGGGGGAAAGCAAACACCCTTGCCAAATGGAATGAAAAATACCAAAGGCAAAAGATTGGTGACCATTGATGGTGATACAAGTAGAGGCATCCGCGAAAAGCATACAAACAACTTGAATGAAATTAGGCCCAAAGCCCAAAGCTTGCAACATAGCAATAATAAAAGGCCATTCAATGTGGTTATAGGCTTTGGAAAAGTCAATTTTAACAAGAATAGATTTATGGTTTGAACATCGGGCCCATTCCATGCCTTCCCAAACTGCAATAACATTATCTAGAATGAACCTGGATTTGATGAACCCAGTTTGCTCCGAGCGCACAATCTGAGGCAAGAGATGGCAAATATTCAGAGCCAAAGCCTTGGAAATGATTTTGTAGGAGATGTTAAGAAGCATGATAGGCCTCGAGTTGTAGATGTTTTCTAGATCTTGAGATTTAGGTATGAATTTTATATTGCCTTTGTTGATTAAGTTACCTAGAGAATTATTATGAAAATCCTCTAAGTAAACATGATGAAAATCATTCCCAAAGCAGTCCCAAAGGGCCTTGTAAAATTCATAAGAGAAGCCATCAATCCCCAGGGCTTTTTCATTAGCCATATAATGGAAAACTTCCTTGAGATCATCACAAAAATTCCTTTGGGCTATGGAAAACCTATTTGGCACAACAAAAAGGCAGTCCTAAAGGGCTTGTTGTTGCATAGGTGTGGGTTCTTGTGCAGTGAAAACCTACTCATAATGACGCACAAGGGCCTGGAGAATATCAGGGAGCTCATAGCACTTGAATGTCATCTTTGATTTTTTTGATGCCTGGGGATGAGTGCCTGGCACACAGTGCCAAAAAAAGCTCTTTGGAGGCACGATCAACAATTTTCAGCCAATGTAGTCAAGCTCTGATCTGTGCACCTCTATCAACATAATTGTCATCCACTTGCTTTTTGTGCCTTAAATTTTCCACCATGACTTGCAATGATGTGGAAAAGGGACTAGCCACCAAAGCTTCAGTAGCTGAGCGCAAGTCGGTGATGGTAGCTTCATAAGACCGCCAGTGAAAGATAGCCAGCTGGCATCCATAAATACATAAAAATCTAGTCATGCATGTGATAGCATCATTCCACCAGGTAATCCAGCCTGTATGATGAAATGGTCTACACTCCAAATTCCACACTCGACGAATGTGGGCCAGGGTAGGCTTGTGATAGAGCAACAACGTGTTAAAAAAGAATTGAGTTTTACACGTGCGAGGCTAACATGACTCCCATTCAATGTGAAAAGAAATAGGGAAGTGATCGGACAAAGTCATATCCACTAATGACTTAACTAGAAGAGGAGAGATGTCAAAAGAAAAAAAGATTGAGCCGAGATCATGGCATGATCTAGGCATTTAAATATTTTGTCAGAACCGGCCCTGTAATTACACCAAGTGTGCCAGAGAGAATGAGAATGGCGGCGACCAATATTGGGATCAAAAAGCCCCAATTTATTGTGCATGTAAAACCATGCCTCCTGCTCACCAGCTGCCCATCTGAATGGAAGGGTTCCATCCTTGTCATATGCCATCTCAACCATATTGAAATCCCCACAAAGTAACCAGGTGGAAACTAGCAAAGAATCAATAATCTAGTGCCAAAGCAAAGATCACTCCACAACATCATTAGAGGCATAGAAATTAATAATCTCAAAGGAGTGATTATCAATGTTAAGAAGAATCTAGACAATCCAATGAGAAGGATTAGACCCATGATCAACAACACAATCATGCCATCATGGGGAAAAAAGGGTTACAACTCTGCCACGCCCAACCTCATGCATGGTGCAAAACATTTTACTAGCCGACCAAATAGAATGACAAGCCAAAGCAAGCAAAAATCCAGAAATTTTAACCTCTTAGAGACAAAGCACTTCAATACCAAAATATTTTTGCAAAGTATCCCTAACAAATACTTTCTAGAGAGGTCTGTCAGACCTCGAAAGTTCCATGAGAGGAAGTTCATGAGTGAAACTCCTCCATATTTTTGGAGTTTGGTTCCTCTTCATTTAGGGAAGAGAAATGATTTTGCAAAAAATCTTGTGGAACTGATCCAATATGAATAAATGGAGTGGAAAATATTTGCTTCTCTTGCACATATTCACCCTCTTCACACAGTGGAGACATGCTGCGAGACCGTATTTGAGCTCCCGACATGGGAGGAGAAGCGCTCAATTGAGAATACATGATGGCAGTTGGCTGAGGTGTTACCTTTGACCTAGGTTGCACCGAAGGATTAGCAACTCCAATAGGAGCATCCGTCCCCTTCCCTGAAGGGTTTGAAACAACCTTTAGTGGTTCATGTTGGTGTTTAAAATCCACATAGAGATTGCAGATCTCTAAAAGGTAGCCAACCCCTATCAAGGATATCTACAACCACTAGTGGCCAACTGACAGGAAATGGAATGGATACACATTTCCCCTACACTTCAGGCTCTATAAGACCTAGGGGGGTGACCCTAAACATGTTCACATGAATATTTCATGACTGGTAAGAACACTTCTTGTATACAGATTACAATTCCCACACATTCAAAGGGATAGTGATCATTTCATGGTTTTGGCATACCAGAGAATGACTACTAGTGCCAAAGAGAATTGACCCACTTATTTGTTACAATATCTCCCAGAGGAGGACAAGGTTGTATTCAAGTGTTTTATGTTCAGTATTTGGAGATCTCTGCCTAGAACTTACAGTCTTGAACTAATAAAATGACACAAAAAATATCCAGTGCTTCATCCATTAGGCAACGGAGTCATACAGAACGAAATCCTGACACGATGAACTTATCTCACATAGCCTTACTATATGAAATATTTTAGCACACTAAGATAGTACTTCTTCAAGCATCTTGGGCATATACAACCATGAACATGTAACTGATTCTTCAAGCATTTGATTAACTCTTTGAGTTAAAGCAAGAAAACTAATTACATTTTCAATTAACTATTGAAACTGAATAGATAAACCTTTGATAAAGCTATTCATAATCCATGGCACACACCTAGGAGAGTAAACCAACCTAATTTTATAGATTTGTTTTGATATCAGTAATTTAAAAGAATATCACACTAATTTGTATATAAATCCAACCCAGGATGACTTCCTGAAAAATAAAATGTTTATAACATTTTAAACTATAAAATGGACTGTACAAACTTCCAAGTTTCGGACTCCAAAATTTTCTGACCCTTCACAATGAGCCATGAAATCTCCTTTATAGAATAGGAGAGCAACAAGCATTAGGCTACATTGTGACACCAAATTGAATTTCAACACCAAAATGAAATTCAAATTTACATTCCTTGTCATAATGACACCGTGCATGAACAAAGGAATCAAAAAACGGTTATGAAATAACCAGTCGAGAAACAAAATTTCATGCAAAGCACGTGCACGCCCACATCCACATGATAAAACAAAAAAGAAGACATGTCCAACGGACCCACCGCCAGTAATGATCAAGAAGCAACACGACCACAGTACAAGCAACCACTCCGAGTTCAAGCTTGCGACAGTGATGGCACCACCTCCTCTTTACCAACCTTGCGAGCACATCCCCGAACAACTGGTCCCGATGCTAATGCAGATACTGGCTCAATTGCCAGAACTTCCTCATCCACCCCCATAAGGTTAGCCACGGAAGCCGAGTAGTATTGATAATTAGAATCAGTCTCAGATTCATTAGAATCTGAGATGATTATTGAGGACGAACAATGTACTGGCCTCTTCCCAGTGTTCCCAATAATAGCCTTGCGAGACATGGGAGAATCAGACTTCTTCTTGATTGGTGAAGCCAGCCTCACACTCCTTCGCTTAACTGATTGATTCATGATAAAAAATAGAGCGTAGCCACAAACACAAGAGGAACCTTACTGCACATAGGCACCAGAGAATGCAATGCTGATCGCATACAATTTAGTCAGCATTTATAGAATAAGCTAGTATGTAGGGTACAATTATTTAAAGGAAATTCAAACACTTGCACAATTAATGATCTAGGTAACCATGAATACCCTTAGTAGGATGGCACTATTCACACGCAGGAGGAAATCAGGTGGAGATCCTTTGGAGAAAAAGAACCCGTATCATTAATGACACGAGTAAGAGCCAAGCAATACATGCCACGCAGACAACTCACACACCCCTTCCTTACAAATGAACCACCGATTCAAGAGACACTCTATCAAATGGAAGGTTGAGATCAAGTCAAAGGATGTTGACGATCCACCTCGACGCCTTCAGAAAACATATCCAATCAAAACCCGCAGAAAAATAGACCCGTACCGCACAGTGGGACCCATATAATCCCTCTAGCAAGAAAAGAAAAGCCACGTGCCACTCCCTCATAGACCTCACAACACCCTCCCGGATATTTACTCCGCTCGTGCGAGGTGTGTGAGAAAGCATGATTACCCCACTATTAATGGCTATTACTGGTTAAAAGATGGCCCCCTGTCATATCCAACACCTCGGGAAGAAAACCCATTCATCGATAAAAGCCACGTGGCCACATCTCGTGAACCTCGCACCACCTTGATGATGCCAGTAGATAAACCTGTGAGTTTTGCAAGAAGCGGTCAAGATCCAATCCTGTGATCGGATGATTCATCAGACCTCAGACGGAACATCCAAGTGGGGCCCGCATTGAAATTCTCGACGGTGTAAAACATAGGAGATTACGCCAAAAAGACCCGCGAATCAGGTGAAATGGGGCCGGTAAAGCACGACCCGAGAGGGATGAAACCTCACTCAAGTGACCGGTCCACCATGGGAACAAGTCACCGCTAAAACATAACAAGAAGGTTTTGAAAGATCCGTAATGAAGGTTACCATGAGTAACTTAGAAACTCTCTAACCCTAGCTTCAATTTTTTTGAAGTTCCATCAATTCAAAGGCTTTAGAGGCCGACCCAGAACTAGTTGACTTATTTTTCCAGTTTGTAACCATGGTCCACTTTTCATCAACCTTGGTAGAAGGTTTCGCTCGACGAGGCTTTTTAGCATCTCGTGATGAATAAGGTGTACGAGGCACTGCCAAAGGGTAGTCCTTAATCTTGTGGTCGGCTGACTGACACTTATAACACATGTTGGGAAATTTAAAATAAGTGACTTTTTGGTTATGCCGAAGAGCTCCAATTTGAATATCAATGGATTATTTCAAATCCTTGGAGAGGTCTATTTCCACACAGACCCATTTCTGGGGTCGGGCCTGGAAAAACCTATCTAGCTCAACACAAATAACCCTCCCTAGTGAGGATGGAATATGGTTCAAAAAGGGCACACAAGGCAGAGGCAAGCCAGGGAATTCAATCCAGATCGAGACCCACAACTTGGTGTCATTTGAGATAGAAAAATACAGGGTCCATGCTTGGAAAACCAGCAAGACTCAACATACCAGGGACCGTGGGCTAAGATAGCCTGGACATGATTAACTTCCACAAAGTGGAACAAAAAAAACTCTTGGTCAAATTTTGGACCATATCAAGGTGGACCCCATTAGGGACCTAGGCCTTACTGACCCATTCTTTCAGCACACTTTCAGGGGGAGTCCTCCCAACAAAATAAACCACAAGGGTGTGTTTTTCAAGCCACTGGCAAGCAAAATCAAAATATGGTAAAGGAAAAATCACATCAGCTGGGGAATCAAAATTCTTACCTCATGAAAGAATTTTAGAACAAACTTCTAGGGATGTTTGTTCGAAGGAGGAGCCATTGAGCTACGCTGTCGAACCAATAACACCAACATGAATTGATGGGTTAGAGCCAGTTGAAGGCATATTAAAACACTAAAACCATAGTAAATGCGGTTGTACACTCAATAGTAAAGGGGTTTCTTGCGCAAAATGCATAATATGATGCAAGAGGGGCCAAGGGTGAATGCAGAAACCACAAAACCCTAGCAGAGCTCATACACCCGTCTCATAATTTATTTATTATATTTATGCATTTAGTTGATAAATAAGCTTGAGTATTTATTATTGTTTAAATAATGATACATAAATTTGAATATATCTATTAATTATATATATAGGTCTAGATAAATGTTTTTCATGTATGATTATCAACATATCCTCACATTAAGTATATCACTAGGAGATATTTAGATTTTATTAAAAGTTAAAATATAAAATAATTATTTCCAGTAATATTAATACTAATATTATTAGCAATAATAATAATTAGTAACAAGTAATGAGAGAAGGAAGCTGAGCAGAATCATGCAAAGTCGAAGCCTCTAAAGGTAAATCCCCTTTCAGAGGACTTTTCCTATCTCAATTATGAATCTACCTCTATGTTTGAGCTTCTTGATATGGTGAGGGCTGGGGCTACTAGTATATTTAAATTAGCAAAATGGACTCTTCAGGAGTTTAATAAGGTAAACATTAAAATAAGGGGTTTGAAGAATATTTTGAAAGAGTCATCCTCGGATATTCTGATTGACAGAATTGTGGATCTTGAGGGGTCATATCATGATATCAAATCCTTGTGTGAAGAGCGATTGGATAGGTTAGAAGCCAAGATATTGGACACCAATGCGGATATAAAGAAGCTTTTCCATGCTTGTCACATTTCAGTAAAGAACAATGTAGACTCATTGGAAGTCCTATTTCATAAAATTAGTGAGCTCAGGGAGGACCAACTATATTTTTATAAGTTAATGGAGAAGGATCACTCAGCCAAAGGTAAAGGGAAAAGAGGTGCGAAAGATGATGGTAAAGGCCCTGTTGTTAGATCTTTGAGTGAGAAAAAAGAGTTGCTAGACATGATTGAAATGCATAGAAGACAGGACCTTGAGGTGGCCAATACCTTAAGCAATTTGAAATAGTGTCATGTGTGTTTTTTTGTTTGTTAGTTGTGTGCTTTCCTGTTGTTGGGTCTCAATTTCTTTCCTGTTGTTTTGTTATTGTTGGGTGTTGTTGCTAGTTTATTGATTTATCTTTCGAGTAGCATTTTGTTTCTTCAGTTGTGTTGGGTTTTTAGGCTACTGCTGGTGTTCTACTATAGTATCTCTTAAGAAAAAAATTGTACGTTTGGTTGTAAAGGGTTTCAAGTCCCTTCAAAACATGATTTTCACATATAATCAAAATAAGTAATGAGATTAACATTAAGAGTAATATTAGTACAAAATATAAGAATAATAAAAATATTAATGCTTAATAATAATATCATTGACACTAATGATTCTATTAACATATGTGTGAAATTTAAAACCCTTGGGAGACAATGACATTTCAATGCTATTAACATTTGATATTGATATTCCATGGTTGGTGTTCTTGAGAATAATAATGCTAAGGTGATATATAAATATTGGCATGGAGATACAAAACAAATAATGGAGGATAGGCTCTAAGAGGCGGTGCGAGCATGTGTTCCAAGGTTGGGGCTTCATTGGCAGGTGATAGTGGGGGAGGATAGACCTCCCCCACTAAGGTTTGGTCCTTTGGAACTTTAATTTATTTCACATTTGTTGCCTTCCCTATTTGTTGTGAAGATTTTTTTCCTTCGCATGTGTGAGGGCCTTGCATTCAATATTTCATTTATGTTTGTTTGTGTGAGGGGTTATTTGATCCCGTGTGAAATTTAATCGAGGGGGTACACCCCCTCCCCAAATCCCCCTTCATATGGCTCAAATTCTCAAAATAAGCTAGAATATGGCCTCAAAAACTTTTGAGATGTGGTTGAAAAAGAAATCTCTTCCATTGTTGTGGGTGTGAGATTCATTGAGCTATCCGATGGTAAGGGCATTGGAGAAGATGGCTAGGAAAAAGGAATGTGTTTCTCCCACCACCCTGTGGAAATGACTATCATTCCTAATGAAGAAATGAAAGATTCCATAAAATTTTAAAGAATTAAATTAAATAATGTTTCCATTTTTATGGTGGCTATGTATTCAAAGAATTTAATTGCTAGGAAATTTATAGATAGTTGGTTTTTAAATGTATGGAAAAAGAAATTAGGTATCTCAGTTTCATTCTGTTGAATGATTCAACAAGGATTTTTCTTAATTTTCTTGAAATACCATGATATGCCAGAAAAAATCCTAAAAAATCTTTTTGGAGTGTGGGAAAAAGTGTTTTCAAAATATTGGCTTAGTCCCACGATTAAAACACTAAGTAAATCATGGAAATTTTGTGCCCTAGATGGGTTTTGTTGAAAAATGTCCCACTAGATCTTTAGTTTTTCATTCCACAAATTTTGGGCCACATAGGTAATGTGCTTAGGGTTGACAAGCTATGCGCCTCTCTCCCTGACATGAATGCCCATGCCCTAATATCACTTATCCCAGGGGTGGAATTAATGAAAGTAATGAATATAAAGCTTGCTCATATTATGCACACTCTTTCCCAATATAAATTTTGGGTGGGCTAAATTCTTGTTACTTTTGCCAACAAGAGGGTCACATTCAAAAGAATTGACCTGTCATTCAAAAAATCCCTAGCAAGAAAACTACTAAATCAAATGCGATGAATGAGGTTGTTGCCTAGAATGTAAATACCAAATCCCCAGCTTCTGGAAATTTCCAATTGAGCAAGAGGGTTTCAAATGGGGAGACCAGTGAAAATAATTTGAATCTCCCCTCTCCTCCAAGCAATGAGGGAAAATTTGTGTCAACCTAGTTAGGTAATTATTCAGTTTGCTCTAGGGGGAAGAAAATTTTCCTCTCCAATCAATACTATTGGAACCTTGAAATTAAACTTCCCAAAATCTCAATAAGAAGATGTGTCTACCTTTGAAACTAAAAATTAAGTCTTATATTCAAACTCATACAATCCTCTATTGGAATTCTATGGAATTAATTTTTTTAATGCTAATAATATCATGGAAACCCAAACATTTGATAAATAAAACCAAACTATTCAATCTCTTAATCATGAGAATATTATGTCAGCGGTGGCTATGAAGAAAAATACACAACAAATTGTGTTGGAAAATATTAAAAATAATACAAGTTGGCTAACCAATGCAAAAATAATAGCAAAGCTAATGGGGAGCCAAAAGAACTGGAATTATTCATTAGAAAAACTAAGGACATGGGATCCCTTAGAGAACCCATCTCAAAATGAAATCCTATTAGTGAAATTACAAAAAAGGATCTAAACAAAAACTCCTCTGGGGTGAAAAATATCATATCAAAATTTGATCTCAAGCAACAAGGTAATAGTTACCCTCAGGGAACTAGCACATGTTTAGCATCTTGTAGCCCAAATAGAGAAAGTAACTCAATGGTTTACCATTCTAATACGAGGTATGGAAATAAAATGGGTGATAGTACCTTGAGGGCACCTAATAATATGTTGGGAGCCAAAGAGAAGGCATCTCCCAATCAGATTGTAAGTAATGATAATCCTATTGAAAGTGGTAAAGAATACCCCAATAAAATCATCATAAATAAGATGGAAAAAAATTGAACAAATTAAATCCAAGCAAGAAATATGAAGGTACTTTGGACTCCCTAAATGGAATAATAAGAAAAGTGGATAAATGGGAAACTGATCCTGAGAAGGGACCAGGAGAAGAAAAAGGAAATACCATTGAACCTACATACACTAATGGATGTTTAACAAAGAAATGACCACTAAAGGGAAAAAATAATCCAATGCTTTTCCTCGCTCTTTATCAAAGATGAGAGGTATGAAAAAAGGTTTGGTGATCACCCTCAGCAGGGACAACATCAATATAGGCAAAAGCAAAAGGAAGAAGACAAGTGTGGTCCTCCCTATACCTACAAAAGATTAGAAACTGAAGAAAAGGCTCCTAAATACTTTGAACTATTTAGGAATGATAAAGAGTCAAACACAAAAAAAACCAACAATGAATCTTAATTTCACCTCATGGAATGTAGGGGTCTAAAATCCCCTGACTGAAAATACATGGTTAGAAGATTCCTTAATCTTGAGAGAAGCAAAGTTTTTGTACTCCTTTAGGAGGTTAAGGCTACTATTTTCTCTCTTGAAACCAACATGAGATTCATCTAGAAAAATTCATCCTTCCTAGTCACCAACCACGACAAGGGAAGGGGTGGATCTACTATTCTTATGGAAAGGTGCGGGAGCAAACACCTAATAGGATCTGGAACCTCCCCCTACAATAGGGCTGTTTGGGCCACCTATGAAAAAGGGAGTTCCAAATTTGGCATATGCTCTATCTATGCTCCAAATGAGCACAAATAAATAACTAAGTTATGTAAATGGATTGTAAACCTACTTGCCATCCCTTGGGTGCTTGGGGGTGACTTCAATATGGTAGAAAATAAGGAGGACAAAAATGGCGGTCTAGAAATTCATTGAAAGGGCAATGAAAAAAATTACTGGTTGAGATTGAAATCTAAATTTAACCTCATCGACCCATTGGAAGGAAGGAAAATAAATAATAATGGCATTTGGTACACCTGGTGCAATGCACAAAAAGGGGGGAAGAGGATATATTGGAGGCTTGATAGATTATATGCAAATAGAGATTGGTTCAATTTCACCCCTCAAAATGATGGGGAAAGTGTAATGGTGTGTCCATACACCTTCTCTGATCACCACCCTATTAAAGCATCCTTAATTCTAAAATTTTCTAGGAAAAATTCAAATAAAGAGTAGAAATTTATTATAAATACAAACTTTCTGAAGGATGGTGACTGCATAGTAGCTATAATCACACAGATAAATAAATAAGTGAATGCTAAAAGATTTTGGATCAGTAGAGAGGTGGGAAAGAAATGTTAATGGTTGGAAAATTTTATTCCAAACCTTTGGAAAGAAACAAGCCATGGACATAAGAAGAGAGGAAAACTACCTCCAAAATGAGCTATTGAAGGCAGAGTCTAATATCCAAAATGACCCCTTAAATGAGAAGCTCAGTGAGGAACTCAATATGGCAAAAAAATCCTTAAGAAGATTGTAGACTCATAAGATACAAGGCCTAAAAATCAGATCCAAACTTAATTGGCTAAACAATCATGATAAATATTTCGTTTTTAGATACACAAAAGAGAAAGGAGTAAGAGAGAAAATTGACCAAATTTTCCACAATGGGACTCTCCTCTCAAACCAGGAGGATATCTTGAACCAATTCTATCTTTTCTAAAAGGAAGTATTCTCCTCTGAAGGGAATAGTGAGGAGGGGCATAATGCCAAGGCCCTCATAAAAATATGATACTTAAGAAAATAACCAAAGAAGATTCAACCTTGCTTTTTGGGGGAACCACCGAAGAGAAATAAGGAAAGCTATAAAATCCATGAATAATGATAAGACTCCAAGAACAAATGAGCTTTTATATGAATTTTATAAGACCTTCATGGACTAGATATGTGATGACTAGCATTAGGTATACTTGGAATCTCTTGATAAGGGCTCTCTTGGGAACAATATAAACAAAGGACTCATAAAGTTACTGCCCAAGATTGGGGATAAAACTAGCATAAAAAAAATTGGAGGCCAATCACACTCCTAAATATCTCTTACAAAATCTTGGAAAAAGTATTAGCCATGAGGATAATCAAAATATTGCCTAATTTTATAAACAACACCCAAACAAGTTTTATTAAGGGAGGATACATTCTTGAAAATATAATAACCAGTTTGGAAGCAATGGAACAGTCCAAACTCTCTAAGAAAAAATCAGCCATGCTTTTGTTGGATTTCGAGAAGGCCTATGATAGGGTGGAGTATGAGAATATCACTAGAAGTATCTTGTTTCCTTAAGGAATTTTGTAGTATGATTGATACTGAGTTGAAAGACACAACTACCCAAGTGCATGTCAATGGATCCCTATTTGAAGATTTCATTCTAGAAAGGTCCATAAGGCAAGGGCACCCCCTGGCCCCTGCCCTACTTTTAATCACATATGATGCAATCCATTTTCTTCTCAGAGAAACTTGTATTTACCCCAAAGTCAGGTTTAAATATTCCTAATAGTAGTGAGCTCATCAATATTTAGTTTACTGATGATACAACAATCTTTCTGGAATTAGAAGAAGGAAACATAGATAATATTATGTGAAAACTCAATCTCTTCTGCAAGGCTTCAAGAGAAAAAAAATTTAGAGAAAAATCCATCACGTTGGGATGGACAAAAACCCCTCGATTGGCTACAAAAATTTGACTTCCAATTGGGGGGGCCACAAGAAAGTCAAATATCTAGGGATTCCCTTTGTAATAAATCTATGCCTAAAGGATATGTGGATGTCAATTAAGGAAAAAAAATGAAAATAAAATGGATAGTTGGAATAGGTAGTACCTATCATTAGCTAGAAAATCCAAGTTTTCCAAAAGATTTTGTCATCATATACTATCTAATTTTCCTTGGTATGGTTATTTAATAACTACCAAGCAAAGGAGATTCGAAAAAGGATCATGAACTTCCTATGGTCAAATGGTAAAGGGAAAATAAAAAATCATTTAGTTAGGTGGGACTGGTGCTGCATGGAGAAAGCACAAGGTGGGATTGGCCTTAAAGACCTAAAAAAATATGGGACAATACATGTATCTAAGTGGATCATTAATGCTCTTGAGGGTAATGAACTCTAAAAAATCCCGGTGAGAAATAATATCCAGCTAGTAGTACCTAAGAAAGCAAAATCATGAAAAATGTTTCCCTTCAATGATCTATTCATCACCAAACATCCAATGTCCCTACTAGTTCAATGGTGTTCAAAATAATTTGGAGGGCATGGGAACTAATCAAAGATAAAATCACTAATACTTATTTCATTGTGCATAACAACCTCTTTGATCTCAATAGGTCCATTTGGTGGAACCAAGGGCACAGTGGGAAGCCTCTTGCACTTCTCCAGGGTTGTTCTGCCAATAAGTGGGCACAAGATGGAATCTAAATCTTTGATAATATCCTGAAAGATGGGGTGTTTAAGGGTTGGGATTTGTTGAGGGTAGAATTTAGTCTACCCCTCTCCAATATAAGAACCTATGTTGTCTTAAAATAAGCCTACAAAAATATCCCACCTTTATAAAAGCGATCCATCCATTAATTATCAAAATGGACTTAAATGGGGAGGGGTAATACCCCCTTAGCAGATATTCAAACTAAATCCTTAGTTGAGAATTTAAATAAAGTTTGGAAGACCAACATGGCCAGCAAAGAGTGCCTGGAAGTCTTCAATTCCATCTAGTTCAATATGTTTGATCCCAAAAAATCTTGTTTTAGATGGTTAATTTTGATTCAAAGGGTTCCTTTTAAAATGAACCATTCTAATATTGAAATATGTAGTATGGAGGGCCCCTGAATCTATTGAACATATTGTTTTGAATGTTTCTATGTTAATAAAATATGGAAATTATTTTGCAATGACATGATTATTTGGAGTGGAAGTGGTAAAATTAAGTGGAAAGAAGTTTTAATTGGTAATGGTAGAAGGTTAGATAAAGAGTTCGAATCATTTTGGAATTACTTGGCTAATGAAATATTTTGGGATAAATTCAATGGGCAATGAAGGACGCTTACTGAGTCTTCAAAAAGACTCATTATGTTTAATGTTGCAATGTAAGTTATTATCACAATGGAGATCTCTGAACGAAAGTTCTTGAAGCTTCTAAGAGATAGTGTTGTGCTTGTCAACCAAAATAAGATCAAGTATGGGCACACCTGGCAGCATAACTAACCCAATTTGTCCATATTCATGAAGGCACTTGAAGCTTTCCACAAATATTTCAATGAGAAATATGAGGTTGGAAAGATGAACCAAGAAGTCAAGAGACCCAAGCTACATACTAATGAGGATTATGCAATTGAGAATGTATACTCCAATGAAGAGAGGATTGATGCTAAAAAAATGGTGGGATAGAAGTATTTGGAGTCCTGTAATGAGATCAAGAACTTTTAAGGGGCCCTCAATCATAACTTTTTGTATTATGCTAATAATATAATTTATAGATGCAATACCAATGTAAATAGTCTGTATATCAGTACATAATCCTATATAGAAATATGTAATAGTTAGTAAAAAACTTGCTTCAATATATAGTATAGGTATTAGTATGCATTCTCTATAGTGAAAATTTGCAGTTAGAACTATAACATGGATATATGATACATATGGACGTACATGGTGATGTATTTTGAGCATTAACTATTATCAATACAAAAAATATTGGCATGGAGTGAATTAACAATATTAAGTAATTAGTTTAATATTAGATGCTCACGTGATAGTAATATCATTAAAGTGCAATGTTTAATAGTATAATCAACAAGATTATAAGTAAGTATAATAATATTAGTGCGAGTTAATGAAATATCTCTATGTATAATAATATTTTTAAACATTAAAATTCATGCAAGAATTTATACCACGAAAGGTTTATAATAGTACGAAATGGAATTATCTTCAAGTTGGTTATCAATAAGGATTTTATTAACAAGTGCCATGTAGTGGCTAGTACTTGCCTTTATAGTATTATAATTATTATTTTCTAGGTTTGAAAAAATTAAATGTAATTTTTATTAATTTGATTAAAAATAAATGTAAGTTTTCTTAATTATAATGTTTTAGTATTGTTAATTGGTTCTTTGCATGATGTAACCTAACCATAACTCACCTCCTAACTCTAAATCTATCCCTAACCCTTATCCTAACCCTAACAATAAATTCTAAGCCATTATCCTAATCCTAGACCTATCTCTAACCCTAACCATGGTCGCAACACTATTCATAACTATAAACCTAATTTTAAACCTTGTATTATTAACCATAATCATAACCCTAGACTTTCCCTAACCATAACCATAAAATATAATCCTAACCCTAAACCTAAATACATCCCTAACTATAACCAAAAACCATAATCTTAATCCCATCTCTAATCTTAACCATAGTTGTAACTCTAAACATAACCCTAAACTGTAAAACCTAATCTAATCCTAATCCTAACCCTATTTCTCATAACCCTAACCCTAACTCTAACACAAAAAAAAACCTCTAAACCATAATCTTAACCCTAACTCAAACCATAATATAAAATAAAAATATTTAAATATCTAACCTGGAAATATTAGATTTTTTTTTAAAATTGATTTTATTAATTTAATTTAAATATTGAAATGTTCATATATTTAATATAAATTAATGTTATGCATTTTGATAAAAAAATAAATTTTAGTTTCTAAATTTTTAATTTGAATAGTAAAAAATAAAGAAATGATGAAAAAAAATAATACTAAAAAATATATATATTTTTGATCGGTAATAATAGTTTCTTTTATTATTGATAGAACAAAGTTTACAGTATCTTCTAAAATTCAAACCCTACCACCTAACTTCGAATAGTATCTACTAATCAAACAAAATCTCCAAAAAACCTTCCCTCCTATCGCTACAGACTACATACTAACCTACTAGGTATTTCCCGTTCCCCAGGCTATTTACAATTCCAACGGTAAAAAATGGGCTTAACCCTAGAATATCAACATCATAGAGCAAGACAAAACAATAGAAAAAAAAAATTCAAACCAAATGTTTACACCAAGGTTCCAAATGAACTACCCATATATAATGGAATTTGTGCCATTATCTATTTTTGCTTCTTCCTCAGACATCGTAATCCTTTCTTCTCTAGTATCTCCTCTCTAGCTATAGCTTTGAGTTCCTCGATGAACTCCTCGACCTCCATCAATTTCGTACAGAGCTTCAACGCTTTCCAACCCCGGTCCGCTCCTTCCATCCATTGTGATTTGGTTCTTCCTTTTGTCCATCTGATAAATGGACGATTCATCTCAACTTCTTTAGATTCTTCATCTTCCACACCTTCAATCACATCCAGACCTACAATCGGAATGGCCCATTCCAGGATGCTTTCCATATTCACTAAGAACTCGTGCACCAAAGCTTTCATCACTTTTCTCATCTCCTCCATCGGCTCACCCAAGTCCAAGGCCCACACCATGATTAATGAATATACATCCATATTTGTCTGGTATCTATGTTTCAGGTCTCCAAAGCCTTTGTCCATAATTAACTGGACAGATTGCGCCACTTTCTCATCCTTAAAAGGAACATTCATCGTAACTTCTTCAATTGTTGCTTTACCAGTTTCTTCACTATTACTCTAGCTTGAAAATTTCTCACCGTCACTAACTTGGAAGCTTTACTTGCCACCAAAAACCGAGAAGCATCAAGAAAACTATATTGTGTATTATCAATACACATTACATTGCCAACCTTCTCTATTAATTCTGAATGTATGTCCAACATTGGAAACCAAGGAAACATCAATTCTTCAATTGCTTCAAGAATTTCAAAAATAGTCCTTTATTCTCTATCATTTACTCCTTTATGCATTTAATGCGTTTATTGCATCTTCCTCCAAAACTATTCGACGAAAATCTTCTATTCTAAATTCACCAACCTCTGCAAACATTAAAGCCCATTTTGAGAGGGTATACTCTTCCATATTTCTAGCTCTCCTGACATGATTTACCTTGAAGTCATTAAAAAAAGTTAGATCTTCATTGATTTTCCTAATCATTCCCTACAGATGCCAAGCATCTGTACCTCCTTTCATTATTGCTTGGATGATTACCAAAGAATCACCCTCCAAATGAATGTTTGTTGCCCCTATATTTCTAACTTAATTTCCATTAAGGTTGCAACTGCTTCAACCACATTGTTAGTCCCTTCCTCCAACTTCATTGCTCCTAAGGCCAACACATTTCCATTTTAGTCATGAACAATGATACCCGCCCCTGAGGGCCCTAGGTTTCCTTTTGAAGCTCTATCAAAGTTTACCTTCCACCATCCCTCCATTGGTTTTTCCCATTTTACCATCTCTGAAGTCTTTGGAGTTAGATTAACGCAACCGGGCTCCTTAATGAGCCTTAACCGAATTCCAGGCCATAGGGCCTGGATGCATTTGTCCTCTAAAGTGAAGGGGATCTTTGGATTAAAAAAAGAATGAGGCTTCTTCTCCTATCACTTCCTCCACATAATGATTAATTCTAAATTTTAATCTCTCCAGTGTATCTTCTCTTTCTACGAAATTCTTCTATTCCATTCTTTCTAGACTTCCCAAATTACTATATTTGGGCTTACCTTCCATATGCATGAGAGGGTCGATTTCTTCATCTGCACTAGCCACCCTTCAAAAACTCTCTTTAAAGTGTTTGGTAGAGGCCGGTGCCATCCTAAAGACTTTAATAGCATATCCCAACAAGAAGCAACCATTTTACAATGAAGCAATAAATGGTCCACTATTTTCTCCACCTTTCTACACATGACACATCTCGAAGGTCCACAAAAAGCCAAACACCCTCTTCTTTCAATTGTTAAAATACGGCCTCTGATTGCCAACTATGCAAAGGTTACCACTTTAGGTAGACACTCCTTCCCCCAACATAAATCAATAGGCCACACTTCACCCCTTGCTCCAAAATCCAAAAAATAGTATCCCAACTTAACCGAGTACTTGCCATCCATTGCTCCACACCAAACTACTCTATCTTTACAGTTTGACCTCACAATTTTTCTAGATTTTAGAATCTCCTGCATGATATCTTGCTTCATGTCTGATAAACTAACATTGTGGAGGGGTTTCCAACCCCATTCACCTCCTATTCCATCTTCTTTGAATTCTAGATAGTCGCTAACCTTTTCTCCCCAATGTTGTGTAAACCAATTTCGAACTTCCAGTAGATTTTCATTTTCTTTCAAAATTGGAAAACCAACCCATGAATCCTCCCAGAATTTTTCCCTCAAACCATTTCCAATCTATCATGTTACATGATCTATTATTACCTGACGACAAGAAATGATAATACTAAAATATATTATTATAATTTAATATAACCAATTAAAATATATATTAAATCTAATATATTAAACCTTATTTAATATTATATTAAATTATTATAATATAGTAATATTAAATTATTATAATATAATAATATTAAATTATTATTAATATTAGTATTATTTTATATATGCAAAAATTCATAAATATTTATATTATTAATATTAAAAATATTATGGGTTTCCGAAATGTTGTGCGCCTCTACAACTTTCGTAGCTCCTGCAACTCCTGCACCTACCTCCCATGCTAGGCCTCCGTTGCGGGTCTTCCCTTCACCAACAGATGAATCTAATCCTACCATGCCTTTTCTCCCTATCATAGATAAGGTTTTGTTTCCAGGGAAGGATTTTGAGGCCTCCATACCACCGACAGTCTTCCCTAGAACAACTAGGGTTTTAGAAGATCAAAGCATCATTAATTCATGCTTGGGAGTTTCAACACCTCACTACCCTACTGGTGGATCCTAGGGGTCAGTGGACTCAAAATTTGGGCAAAGTTTTTCTTTCCATGATATTCTTGTTGGCTCAAATCAAAATAAAACATTTAAGTTTGTAACTCAGGATGCTCGCCCTCTAAAGGAAAACTAGGCTTCAATTGAGCATGAGATCCCCAAGAACTACCAAAAAACATGCATCAAGAAGGCATCCTCCTCACTTGTATTGGTTATTCAAAAAATCTTAAAAGGGAGGTTGACACTGGTGAACAATACTTTGCTTCTAATGGATTGATTGGCTAGTTCAACTGCCTATGGCCAAAATTACCAGATCTGCATGAATGGATCTCATCGACATGGATGCCCATGCTGAAAGGTAATGTAGATGTTTACCCATGTGCTCAAGGGCTTTTTATTGTGTTGTTTGATTGCATTTAGGATAGGGATGCCATGCTACAAGAGAAATGGAGTTGGGGGCAAAGCATACTCCTTAAATGTTGGTTTCCAAATTTTAACCTTGCTACAATAGCTTTCACTATAAAAATTATTTGGATCCATCTTTCGAATCTTCTGTTGCAATTCTAGTTTGCAGATGGTTTTCATGCGATTGGAGATTCTTTGGGAAGCTTACTTGCAGTGGATTCAGACACAACTAACTCATCCACAAAACTTTTTCTCACATCCTTGTAGACATTGATGTCACAAGTGATCTCCTTGCTGATATCACGTTCAATTTTGTTGACCACAGCTAGACACAATTGCTAGATTATGAATTTTTACCTTTCGATGTAGGAAATATTTTGAAACAGGTCATATGGCCAACTCTTGCTCCACAATCATTAAAAATTATCATCAACAGTGTTGGTGGATGGATGCTCAACCTCATCACTGCTCAATTAGAGCATCCTTAAAGGTGGGGGAGGAAACGGTTATTCCCTCTCAAAAGGCCTCCCCAATTTTTGATGTTGGGAAACACACAACACACCCGACTAAGAATCCTTGTCTAGAAGCATGCTTGGCTCAAAGGCAACCGCAACAACCAAGTAGTCCTTCAAAAGTCAAGCCTCAGATTTCAGCCTCAAACCTAATTGATGTTCTTTCTCTGATGAACAATTGGAAATCATTTGCAATGAGTGGTGGAAGCAATCCACAAGTTTCATCTCAAATTACAGTTCCTAGAGTAATGTAAAAGTAGGATGAAGGGGAAGATTGGAAAGAAGTACAAAACAAGAAAAAGAAAATCCACATGACAAAACTGAAGAGGATTAAAATGGATTTGCAATCCCACACCAAAGTTGGTGGATAAATGTAGCTCAGAATGAGCTGTGGTATAAGGTTGTACCCCTCTGATGCATTATTGCATGCTGGCCATGGTTGGGCATTTATGTAATTTTTAATTTTAATTAATAAACTCACTCTTACGAATGAAAAAATAAAATAAAATTATGAGGGACCAATGTTGGAGATCAGAGTGCATGAGGAGGGATTCTAAGTATGAAATAATTTCGTCAATTTGGCTTTAAGCTAGCAAGGAAGTACTCTCTCACATCATAAGATCAATTCTATAGCTTGGCTAGACTTATTTTAAATGCCTTTAATTTCTTGTTTCCTTTTCAAGTGTGTGTATTATTTATTGGTTATTATTGAATTGTGTGGTGTTTACAATATCTCAAAAAATCCCTAGTCTGGCCTTGACCCATCAGGGTAATCATTCTTCAAATCCTCTCACTTGCTTCCTTTGGCATGAATTAATCTAACACCATTGATGGAAGTGTTGCCACTAAAATCTGCACCCTGTTGAATTTAGAATTGAACAATCTAGTGAAACATGAGAATGATCCCAAGGTGTGGGTACCTTGAATGAGATCAAACCTCTGGAGAAGGCTGACTTCCTATTGTGTATCACCTAACTATTGATTCTTAAGGGGAAAAAGATGAAGAATTAACTGAAAATGAAGTACTGAAACTTAAAGGAAAAGGGTGATGCAGCAACCTAAAAGAGAATATGAAGGTTCAGATTTTAGTACTCTTAGTCATTAAAGATAGACACTGAAAAGCAATTTTTTTTTCTATATTCTCATACATAAATATTTCATAGGATGGTTTGTATGCACTAATCTTCAAAAGGTAAATTACCTTCACAATCTAAAGATAAATGTAAACTGAACACAACCTGTAACTTGTATAAACACACTTTTGTAGAAAAGGCATAAATACATGAGACAAAGTTACTAGGAATGAAAATCCCTTCACAAGCAACTTGATCAATCACTTTGAAATGCACAAGACTACAAGAACAAAATGGAAAAATTGAATCAATAATGACCAAGGTGTTATCTATATTTCACTTCTCCAAGAGTTACAAAAGATGTCAAAATCTCTGTCAAAGGACTGCAAAAGTCACTAATACATGAAAAGCATAATATGAATTCACTCAATAATGAGTTACAAAGGTGATTAAGTAAGAAAGCTTCAAGTTATTCCACCGAAAAAGGAACTAGAAGCAGTTGGGGTCGGATGAAACCATAAGCCCCAAAATTTAGCATCCAAATCTCCTCCAAATGAGCTCCCAATGAATGAAAAAGTCAAACTTGACTTGGTTAAACATGATGACACACCAAACAACTCTCCAAAAGCTCCAAAAGTAAATTAAAGCCTCCTAGATACCCTCCACATGTTTGCAAACTGATCAAAACCTCCCTAGATGCTTGGTATGGTATAAAGATAAGCATATCCATGTTACGACTCTCCTTCATATGTTGAATACCTCATGACTCAGTCATATTGACATATGCTCCTATATTTTTCATTAAAAGAAATAATTTAAGTAAAAGTGATTCATAAAACATCACTTCGCTTAAGTATTTCACAATGTAAAGTAATGCAAAATAATAAAAGACTTCTCTTATACATCAGTCATGGACTTAGTCAAAGGTTACTAAGTCAAAATCACATAAAAATGCCTAAGGTAAGGCAAAGGGATAAACTAAGCACAAGACATATAGTCTTGACCCCCTTAGCATTAGTTAACATACAATTTTTTTTAAAAGAAAAGGCAAAAAATGCCTAACTTTAATTGTTATAATCCTAGGGTTACAAGCCCTAAAGAAAAAAAGACAAAAAGAGAAATGAAAATTCATTTCATTTGCACTAAAGCTTCTCGAAGAAGCTTAGAGCTGCCAATGAGGGTTTCTAGGAAACTTGAAGAAGGATTTTCATGGCAGAAAACACAATTATAGTGACCTGGAAACTTGTATTCTATCTATTTTTCATACTTTACAAGCAAATAAATCATTTATAAACATTATTTTTTGAATGAGAACCTTCTGTTCAAGTTAATTTTCTACTGATGATGGCCCTCCATGGCTGTAATTATTCTTAGTCATTCATTCTCACCAGTTTCTTCTTTGATCTCCATGACTCTTCTGCAAAATACGCCGCCATGAGAATTATTGGAACTTAGGTGAGACCTGATGGAAGCATTTATTGCAACACATGACTTAGGTAATTCATCTTGAATGATCCTCTGCAGTTTCAATAGCATTTTTTGTATATTTTTATGGCTCAAACCAAGCCTTCTATTTTTTTTTTTTAAAATGCCAAACTCTCAAAGCCAGCTTGCATTGTTTGAAAACGACCTTTATCGTTTTAATGGTTGCTCTAGATCTGTGCTTTTTGAGGCTTAATTTCTTTGTCATTTACTATTCTGGGTTATTTTCTCTCGATTTTGCAGATTTTTAACAACAACCCACAAGGGTTTTCCTCGTCGGCTTTACAAAAACTCCTTCTTTGTCTTTTTCTATGGCCGTGGGCTAGGGTATCTGGGTTTTCCTCGAAAATACAGAAGACCAAAAAAACAAAACATGGCCGCTAGGGTTTTAATCCCACAAGGGAAAACTCCACTTTGCTCATAAAATTTTGGTCTGATATTACTAATAAAAGAACCTGCACCTTCTGTAGATTTGTTTATTTCTATATTTTCTCCTTAGTTTTGCAGCTATGAAACTTATCTCTGTTGGATTTTACAAGATTCATTTTTTATCTTTTTTCTATGCAGCCTCATGATTAACTATTCTTTAAATTTGCATAACCTCAAGCATAGCCTCATCTAGATCCACAAAATTTAGATCTCTTCTATCATCTTATTTTGTGATGTATACTTTACTTGATTGCCTTTGTCATTACGTCTACTATGGATATAGAACTCAAACATAAGAAATGTCAAGGACACCCTCAAACCTACTGAAAATGCATTGAATGTCTTGTAACACTCGAGGTCATTGTCTTTTGATCTGCACACTGTTCTTGGACGCTTGCATTCTTTTATTCATCATAGTAGCCCTTTAATATGCTTCAAAGACTATGCATTGAGATTGTTCCATTGATCTTGAATGAGCACATGGACTATGATTTCTTTGTTTCACATGACATATGAAGAACTTTTGAAAGAGACTCATCGAGACTTAGTTAAACATGGTAAAATGCATGCCATCTTCATTCATATCTATAATGAATAGACTTCATGCAACCTTGATCTTCCTAACCTTATTGGGTGACTTTCAATATCCACTCAACCTTGCCTAAGTTCTCAGTCTCTCAAACCTCCAGTCACCTTTACTCAAATGACAATCATCAAAACTGTTTTAACCCCTTTTCACCATATAAGAGTGACTGCTTGCTTTTCTTCCATACTTGAAAGTCACTGTCATACATTGACATCATGGATTTGATTCAAAATGACTTTCATCTCTTGAGTTAATATTACAATGTGACAACCATTTGCTGAAAATTCTCTTCCCATAAGCATTTGATACATATGACTGTCAACTAACACAAAAACCTTTGTACACTTATGACACTATAGAATTGGCTCTAAGAAGGCTCTACTTAAATGTTGTAGCTTAATTTTTCTCTCCATCTATTACTGCCTATGCATTTGTGAGACAACTATCCATTGGGCCAAAAAGATCATTCATTGCTCTAACAATCCTTTGCCACTAGCTTTTGATCAAACTCATGATATGGGCATGTGTTACAGAGGCACGAAGTGCTACCCTTTGCTCTTTTAATAATTATATAATCCCATTGCCTAATTTCCCCATGATGATGATATTGGGTAAGCACATTTCTTCTTGATAGCAAGCTGTTATGTATAATCACCATGAAGTCTTTTATTCATTCTTCATTGTTAACATCACTTGTATACATGTAATGTCATTATATTCTTGCTGCACTGCATGACACATATGAATCATTACTTCATTGATGATTTATGATTGCATCTTGGAATTAACTGAACTAACCATCCATGATTTGCTTGTTCAATGATATGTCCTCTATGAGATTGATAAAAAAGATACTGCCATAGGTGATGCATGGTTGCTCAAGTAAACCATGAGGTGACTACTTTAGTTCAATTCCATGTTGAAAAATAAATAAACATGTTGACTCAAATAGACTATAATCTTGAATTCCTCCATGTTATTGTACACTGTCAAATCTGCAAGTCACCATTATTCTGATTGCAGACCTTTTTATGCACGTTGGGCTCAATCCTTGTGGGAGCCACATTTATTCCACGTGCTTAAAATCAGATAAAAATAACAATGCTTTTGCTGTATCTACATGAAGTAAATTATTAGAAAAAATATGCTTATATATGATGTGCTTGATGGTTCTGTTGCTTCTATTGCTTTCTTGAAAATTTACAGTTTACATGTTTGTTCAATGCACATGGAGATCAGTATACATGTGCATAGGTGTATGTTAATGTATAGTTTGAAACCTTTCATTGCTTAGAGCATTGCTCTAATACCATTAATTTTTCTAGATGCAAGAATAGGAGCGACATAGAGCTAGGAAGGATACAAGTAGTGCGGAGGTAGCAATAGACAAGACGACACATCCAAAACTAGTCATTCTCAGGAAATGACTGGTTTCTCTCTTTACATGCATATTTACTTTTCTGTTACTTATCCATGTATATGATTTTATTTATTTGCATTGAATAAGGTCAGTCTCACTACTTGTGTGAGACAATGTACGTTTCTACATTTAATAAAGATTACTATTATGTTCAGAAAGACTTTTGTAAATCATTCTTCTGTTACATGCATATGTATGGATGCAATAATGTAAAATTTAATCTTTTAGATTATTTCATTTGTGCAATTGAATGTAATGAAATAAAGATTTTAAAATGTACCCTTTTATCAGTTTAAAAACAAAAAGCTCTACCTAATTGAGCTGTAAGTAATATTTGGTAACATTTTTTGGCAATCGCTGTGGAGTGTTTGCTTGATAAACACCATTGACCGGTTTCCTAGACCTATCCTTGGGCACAAAGTCACTCAGAAACTAGGCTCAGAGCTTAGGAAAATAGATTTAAAAACCTCTATAACTCAATTTGATATAGTATGAATGACACCTTGACACTATTGAAAAGGAAAAACAACAGAAAGGAAACTAAATAACTGTGCTGGAACAACACTTAGGGAATGGACTTGCAATTAAACTATAGTGCAGTAGTAATTTATTGAAAGCATAAAACCTAACCTAGTATGCACAAAGGTAGATCATACCTCAAAACAATGTTTGAGGTGTATCCCATTAACTGGGATAGGTAAAACTTCACCATCCATCTTTGATAACTGGAATACATTGTGCTCCTTGCACTCAATAATAATAAAAGGGCCAGACCAAAAGTTATCAAACTTCGAGTGCTTACCTAGCCTACTCTTCAACACATCCCACTTGAGAACATCACCCTCCTTGAAAACTCTGGGTGTAGCCTTCTTATCAAATACCCTCTTTGTTTGGAGCTGATGATACTCCAAAGACTTCATAGCTTTATCTCTTGTCTCTTCCATCTCCATGAGCTCAACATATCTTATGGACATTGGGTCCTATTATTCAAACATCTCCAGTTGATGTACAATATCAAGAGCTAGAAGCTCTACAGATAAAGGAAATATTTCCTCTTTACCATAAACCAATACATATGGAGAATTCCTAATTGACCTCTTAGGAGTTATTCTATCTGGCCATAGAGCAAATTTCAATGTGGTATGCCAAACTCTATGATTCTCCTCCATGGTTCTTTTAATAATCCTAATCAGATTCTTGTTAGTAATCTCAACCAAACCATTACCGTGTGGGTAATAATTTGAAGAGTATTAAAATGAATTCCATTCTTCACATCCCAATCAATTACTCTTAAACCAACAAAAGCCAGAGCATTATAAAAAATAATTGAGTCATGTACTCCAAACCTGGTGACTATATCTTCATAAAAAATTAGAATAGAAGATTCATTAGCTTCTTTCAAAGCTACTGCTTCTATCCACCATGTAAAATATTCAGTTTTTGTAAGTACCCACCTGTGACCAACACTGGAAGGTGGATTTATAGGTCCAATGAAATCAATGCCCCATCTCATGAAGGGATTCTCTACTTGAATAGGCTGCAAAGGTAAAGCTAGCAACCTCTCTTTTCTTGCAAAAAGAGCACACTTAACACACTTTCTTTCCCAAGAATGGACATCTTTAAATAAGTTGGGCCAATAATAACCAACACACATTATCTTCCAAGCTGTAGTTCTTGGGGAAAAATGACCCCCTACAGTTCCATCATGGAACTCATGAAGCACTTTTTCTATTTGATTAGTATCGACACATCTTAACAAAACACCATTAAGATATTCCTGAAAAGAATGCTATCAATCAAAACATATGGAATAGACTGACACTTGAAGTACCTTCTCTTGGCGTTGTCAAGACCTAGCGGACATTCACCAGTCTGTAGGAAATGGGTCATACCTTGAACCCAACCTGCATCTAACACAGGTGCAACATTCTGAATCTCATTGTCATTGACTAGAACAGCCTCTGACTTTGATTTATGCTCATCTTCTGGACTTGAGGCCATCTGTTCACATAGTCCTCTACCCCTGACAAGTTTAGTGATCTTGATATCAACATAAAATTCCATAGCTCTTGTAATCCACCCTGCTCTTTTCTCATTCAGGTCTCTACTCAGCATAAACTCCTTCACACTAGGGTGTGCAAGCATAACATGAATCTTATTGTTAGAGATTAGAGGCTTAAATTTCTGTAAGCTCCCGATCACAACAAGAAAATGTTTCTCAACAAAAGTATACTTCTTCTCATAATCAGCTAAACCTTTACTGAAAAAGGCTATTGGTTGCTCTAAATCATCATTATTTTTCTGAACTAGCATAGTAGAGCTTGAACTTAAGCTACCAAAAGCATACAAAGTGAAATCCTTTGAGAAATCTAGGTTTACCAGAGTGGAGCTGATGCCAAACCCTCCTTGATTGCTTCAAAACTGTACCTGGATTCTCTAGTCCAAATGAAAACTACATTTTTCTTCAACATGGCTATCAAAGGCTATAAAAGGTTTGCAACATCAGGTATAAACCTTCTCAGAAAATTAATTTTGCCTAAGAAAATCTGCAGCCCTTTCTTGTCATTGGGTAATGGCAGCTCCAAAATTGTTTTAACTCACTCAGGATCAATGGTGATCCCCTGCTTTGACACTATATGTCCAAGAATTTTGCCTTCATGGACATAAAAGATGCTCTTTTTCAGATTGAGAGATATACCAAACTCCCTGCATCTTTCAAACACTTGTTTTAAATGAGACAGATGCTCATCAACATTCTTAGAGAATACTGTGACATCATCAAGATAGATGAGGACAATCTTATTAATTAAACTCTGAAATGTGGGACGAACATTAGATAAGCCAAAAGGCATTCTCTTATAGGCCATAGTGCCCCACTTAGTTGTAAAAGCAATTTTAAACTGGTCTTCCTCTTTGACCAACACTTGGTTAGAACATAAATAACCATCTAATAAGGAGAATCTTTTAGAACTAACAACAACTTGCAGGATCTACTCCATAGAGGGCAGTGGGTAATGATATTTTAAAGAAGCTCTGTTAAGGTCCCTAAAGTCTATGTAGAGTCTAATCTCACCTTTTTTCTTTCTAACTGGTACAAGGTTAGATACCCATGAGGTATGTTTAATAGGAAAGATGATACCCCCCTCAACTAGTTTGGTTAGCTCTTTGATCATGAGAGGCTCTAACTTAGGGTTCAAAGGTCTCTATTTTTTCCTAACAGGCTTGGCATCCGATTCTAATTCAATAGTATGCTCGGAAATATGGGGATCAAACCCCTTTAAATAAGAATACTCCCATCCAAATACATCATGAAATTATTGACATAAAGCAACAAAAGCTTGCTTATCTTCAGTTGAACAGTTTTTTCCTATTTTTAGGAGTTTACCTTTGAAAATTTTCAGCTCTTCGTAGTGCTCCTCTTTAATCTGCAGACTAGCTTTACCCTTCTTAAGCTGATCATCAGTGCTGAAAATGGATTCCAAGGTAACAAGTCCCTTGGGTAGCTTATTTTTCTTCAGCTGAATGGCTTGATCATCATAATGTTGCTTGAGTTTCTCTTGGTTCACCACATAAAACTGATCCTCTTCAAGCAGAAATGATAGAATTTTATCATCATTGTCAAACACTTGCCAGTGAATGTTGTTATCAAGAATTGATGGCCTGACTACAACCTTCACATACTGCTATGTTTTCTCTTTCTTGATATCATTGGGGATATCAAACTGTGCTCCAACAACTGCAAGCCTATCTGCATGCTTGTTCTAATTTCTGGGTATAGAAACCAAATTAAATACGTTAAATTCCCCAATCAGGTCCCACACTCTATTTTTGTAGGACTTCAAGGCATCATTCTTTGCAACACTCATGCCTATGACCTAATTTACTATCAACTCACTATCTCCATAGACCTTGAGACAGTTCACTCCTCTTTTCCTTGCCCATTCCAGTCCTTGAATAAGCCCTTCATACTCAAAAGTATTGTTAGAACAAGAAAAATAAAAACAGAAGGCAAAAAAATATTTGTCACCTTGTGGGGACACAAGCATTGCACCCCCTCTAGCTCCATTCTTACTTCTAGAGCCATCATAGTACATCTGCCACAACTTGTCTTGTTGTCTTAGTTGTTGATCTGACTGCTTTTCAAGGTTTGGAATCACTGCTTTAGGTTCATGAAGCACATAGTTTCCCAAACCAGCCTCTTGAATGAAAACATCAAGATTATCAACGAAATTCTCTATTGCCCATTCATTTAAGAGCATCTCTGGTACACTTTCAGCTTGTAATTCATGAGCTACAACAAGCTCACTATCTTCTAAAACAATAAAATTAATATTAAAAATAGATGGATTATAGGGTTCAATGTGATCCTTGGCAAGGGGTTCAAATCTTATTGTTACCTTCGTGCCATATCTAGTCTTGAAGAGAAAATGGGACCAGTCTGATGACAAATACCCCCAATTTTGGCAGTGAAATCCCTAGACAAACATAAGGAAAAAAATGGAGGTAAATCTATAATAATTACATCCTGAGGTATGGAAAAATTAGGACAGGCATGTAAATTCAAGCTTAAATCCTCGATAACACCTACAGTGTTAATTGTTGAACCATATAGTTGAAGAACCCCTTTTTCTAATGGCTGATATGCTAGTCCTAGTTGGTTCATAATCATTTTGGGCATGACTAAGCTACTGCACCACTATCTACAATGAAATTATGAACTAGCTTATCCCCCACTATCAAGGAAACATAAAAAGGAGGAGGCTTAACTTCATTACCTTGATGTTTGATGGGTTGTTGTTTTCTATCCTGAGGAGTGTTTGTTAAAACAACTCTAACCTGACCTAAAGATGGCTCATTAGTCAGCTTTAAATTTGACAAAGCTAATTGTAACATGTATTTTTGACCTGGGATAGCTAATGAATCCCACATAGCCATCGTTATGTTCACCTTTTTCATGTTATCAATTTTATATTGAAAGGCACAACTGGATTTACCTTTTGATGGGTCCTTACACCAACAGGATCAACTTACAAGTTTGGCTACTCCTTGGTAGCTCCTTGAGGGTTCCTGTGCAAGATACGAGGTACTTGTGATGTAGATGGTTCAATAACTACTTCTTTCCCATTGTCAGTCATTTTCTCAAGCTGAAAATCTCTCTTCTCCTCTCTTGTGTTTGCTGCAACTGGGGAATCATCTGCATTGACTCCACATAACTCTTCTCCCTACCAGCTTAACAAAGTAGCATCATTTGTAGGCTGCTCCTACTACTGTGGAGCTCCATCATTAGGTATGTTTTGTTGTGAACCTAAAACACTCTGCATAATTAATGCTTGATTTATGAGTCCATTAGAGCATGTGGCTTGATTATGAGGTTGGTTGCAAGGATATCACCACTCATAATCAACTGCCAAGTTGTTTTGAATAGGGACAAGGTCCCTAGATGCACTAACAGGTGCTGATGCATATGCCTGAAAAGGCCTTGTGTTCACATTTTGTCTTGGGCCTTGGTAGTTACCCTGATAAGGTTGCCTATTACCTTGGTATTGCTGTTGTTGACGTTGATTTTGCTATTGATAAGGTGGTTTGTAAGATTGCTGCTTCTCCAAACTTACCAATTTGTTACCAAAAGTATGAAGCAAACTTTTGATCTCCTGTAGCTCTTGTGACGAGCCTGGAACAACAAATTCTTGAGTTACAACAACTGGAACAATAGCTGGTACTGTTGGTACAGCTGGAAAAGGTAAAATCTGCAGCGGCATATTCAAGTGAATATTTAGGAAGATAGGCATTGGTGGCCTAGGAGAAAGCTTACTAGCCTATATTAAGCTATTTTCAGCTCTGATTGCCACCTCATACACACCTGGTAGAGACACTCCTCCCATTGACTATATCATGACTGATATGTCACTGTTTATAGCTCTGAGATAGTATAGGAAAGCATAGTTAGGAGTAGGTCTTACTGTCTCAAGTATCCTGAACCAAGTCCTCTGAAAATGGAAGTTAAAGTTCGTCATTTGCTCCTAAGGAGTTATATTTATGGTTGTAAGCTGTTCCACCAGGGACAAGTTGTCTGATTTGTCTTGAAATTGCTTATGCAAATTGTCTCCAAATTCATCCCAAGTAGTAATGGTGCCAATTGTCAGACCCCTATACCACTGCAAAGATTTTCCTTTTAATGATGCAATAAGCAACCTAACAACTACATCTTCATGAGTTATGTGGTGAACTCCACATAATGAAGCAACATCTCATATGTGCTCAATTGGGGTAGTTTGACCCTCCCCAGTGAAATTTGGCAAACTTTTGAGGGTAGCCATTGGTATGTTATTGTGTTGTGCCAAGTTTAATGGACTGCTTCCATTAAATGGCACAAAAGGTTGATTCCTTGCTATTAGAGGTGGCTGAGGTGGATTAACTAGAGTTTGAACAGTAGAAAAAAAACTTGCGAAAATTGCAGAATTTAAAAAAGAAAATACAGCAGAAATTGAGAAAACAACAAATGTACTTGGGCTGCTTGAAGGTGATCTTGCTGCTCTGAGGCTCAGTGAAGCAGAATGAGTATCACTCTACTTCTTAGATGGTCTTCCTCTCCTCCTTGGTGGTGAAAATACTTATTCTGGCCTAACACCAAGTGGTGTAGACTAAACTCTCTTAGAGGGAGGTGTTATTTTTGCTATTCTGCCTCATCTTCTGGGTGGTGACAGATGCAGGAACTCAAACTCCTTGGAAATCCTTGTTTGTATTCTTCTCATAATATGTGACAACACTAGTTCTACTACTCTTTCAATTCACGGAGTTTCCATATGTGCAAATAAAACCTCCAAAAAGGTTTGAAAATCATTGGTTGCACATCAAACCAACATAATGCATTGATGGACTAGTCCCACCGGGCATGCCAAAAACTGTTGTCACTAAAATATGCACCCTGATGAATTTAGAATTCAATAATCTAGTGAAACATGGGAATGATCCCAAGGTGTGGGTACCTTGAAGGAGATCAAACCTCCGGAGAAGGCCGACTTCCTATTGGGTATCACTTAACTACTGATTCTTAAGGCGAAAAAGATGAAGGATTAACTAAAAATGAAGTATTGAAACTTAAAGGAAAAGGGTGATGCACCAAGCTAAAAGAGAATATGAAGGATCAAATTTTAGTACTCTTAGTCATTAAAGACAAACACTGAAAAGAACAATTTGTTTCTGTATGCTCATACATAAATATTTCACAGGATGGTTTGTATGCACTAATCTTCAAAAGGGAAATTACCTTCACAATCTAAAGATAAATATAAACTCAACACAACTTGTAACCTGTATAAACACACTTTTGTAGAAAAGGCATAAAGACATGAGACAAAGTTACTAGGAATAAAAATACCTTCACAAGCAACTTGATCAATCACCTGAAAATGCACAAGACTACAAGAACAAAAGGGAAAAAATTGAATCAATAATGACCAAGGTGTTATCTGTATTTCACTTCTCCAAGAGTTACAAAAGATGCGAAAATATCTGTCAAAGGACTGTAAAAGTCACTAATACATGAAAAGCATAATCTAAACTCACTCAATAATCAGTTACAAAGGTGATTAAGTAAGCAAGCTTCAAGTTGTTCCACCGAAAAAGGAACTAGAAGCAGTTGGGGTCGGATGAAACCATAAGACCCAAAATATAGCATCCAAATCTCCTCCAAATGAGCTCCCAATGAATGAAAAATTCAAAATTGACTTGGTCAAACATGATGACACACCAAACAACTCTCCAAAAGCCTCCAAAAGTAAATTAAAGCCTCCTAGATACCCTCCACATGTTTGCAAACTGATCAAAACCTCCCTAGATGCTTGGTATGGTATAAAGATAAACATATCCATGTTACCACTCTCCTTCATACGTTGAAGACCTCATGACTCTGTCATATTGACATATTCCTCTATAGTTTTCATTAAAAGAAATACTTTAAGTAAAAGTGATTCATAAAAAATCACTTCGCTTAAGTATTTCACAATGTAAAGTAGTGCAAAAAAAAAAGACTTCTCTTATACATTGGTCATAGACTTAGTCAAAGGTTAGTAAGTCAAAATCACATGAAAATGCCTAAGGTAAGGCAAAGGTATAAACAAAGCACAAGACATATAGTCTTGACCCCCTTGGCATTAGTTAACATACAATTTTTTTTAAAAGAAAAGGCAAAAAATGCCTAACTTTAATTGTTATAATCCTAGGGTTACAAGCCCTAAAGAACAAAAGGAAAAAAAAAAATGAAAATTCATTTCATTTGCACTGAAGATTCTCCAAGAAGCTAAGATCCCCCAGTGAGAGTTTCTAAGAAACATCAAGAAGGCTTTTCATGGCAGAAAACACAATTACAGTGACCTGGAAACCTGTATTCTGTCCATTTTTCATACTTGACAAGCAGGTAAATCATTTAGAAACATTGTTTTTTGAATGAGAACCTTTTGTTCAAGTTAATTTTCTGCTGATGATGGCCCTCCATGGCCGTAATTATTCTTAGTCATTCATTCTCACCAGTTTCTTCTTTTGATCTTCGTGACTCTTTTGCAAAATATGCCGCAATGAGGATTATTGGAACTTAGGTGAGACTTGATGGAAGCATTTCTTGCAACGCATGACTCAAGTAATTCATCCTAAATGATCCCTCTACAATTTCAATAGCATTTTTTGTAGATTTTTATGGCTCAAACCGAGCCTTCTATTTAAAAAAATAAAATGCCAAACTCTCAGAGTCAACTTGCGTGGTCTAGAAATGACCCTTATCCTTTTCATGGCTGCTTTGGATTTGTGCTTTCTGAGGCTTTATTTCTTTGTCATTTACTGTTCTGGGTCATTTTCTCTCCATTTTGCAGATTTTCAACAACAACCCACAAGGGTTTTCCTCGTCGGCTTTACAAAAACTCCTTCTCTATCTTTTTCTATGGCCACGGGCTAGGGTATCTGGGTTTTCCTCGAAAATAGAAAAGAATAAAAAACAAAACATGGCCACTAGGGTTTTAATCCCACAAGGGAAAACTCCACTCTACTCATAAAATTTTGGTCTGATATTACTAATAAAAAAACCTGCACCTTCTGTAGATTTCTTTATTTCTGTATTTTCTCCTTAGTTTTGCAGCTATGGAACTTATCTCTATCAGCTTTTACAAGACTCCTTTTCTATCTTTTTCTATGTAGCCTCATGATTAAATGTTCTTTAAATCTGCATAACCTCAAGCATAGCTTCATATGGATCCAAAAAATTTAGATCTCTTCTATCATCTTATTTTGTGATGTAGACTTTACTTGATTGCCTTTGTCATTAACTCTACTATGGATATAGAACTCAAACATAAGAAATGTCAAGGACACCCTCAAACCTACTGAATATGCATTGAATGTCCTATAAAACTTGAGGTCATTGTCTTTTGATCTTCACACTATTCTTGGATGTTTGCATTCTTTTATTCATCATAGTAGCCCTTTAATATGCTTTAAAGACTATGCATTGAGATTGTTCCATTGATCCTAAATGAGCACATGGACTATGATTTCTTTGTCTCACATGACATATGAATAAATTTTGAAAGAGACTCATAGAGACTCAATTAAACATGGTAAAATGCATGCCATCTTCATTCATATTTTTCATGCACAGACTTCATGCAAATTTGATCTTCCTAACCTTATTGGGTGACTTTCAATATCCACTCAACCCTGCCTGAGTTCTCAGTCTCTCAAACCTCCAGTCACCTTTGCTCAAATGACAATCTTAGAACTGTTTTGACCCCTTTTCACCATATAAGAGTGACTGCTTTCTTTTCTTCCATACTTGAAAGTCACTGTCATACATTGACATCATGGATTTGATTCAAAATGACTTTCATCTCTTGAGTTAATATTACAGTGTGAAAATCATTTGATGAAAATTCTCTGCCCATAAGCATTTGATACATATGACTTTCAACTAACACAAAAACCTTTGTACACTTATGACACTATAGCATTGGCTTTGAGAAGGCTCTGCTTAAATGTTGTAGCTTAATTTCTCTCTCCATCTATTACTGCCTATGCATTTGTGAGACAACTATCCATTGGGCCAAAAAGATCATTCATTGCTCTAACAATCCTTTGCCACTAGCTTTTGATCAAACTCATGATATGGGCATGTGTTACAGAGGCACTAAGTGCTACCCTTATCTCTTTTAATAATTATATGATCCCTTTGCCTAATTTTCCCATGATGATGATCTTGGGTAAGCACATTTCTTCCTAATAGCAAGCTATTATGTATAATCACCATGAAGTATTTTATTCTTTCTTCATTGTTAACATCACTTGTATACATTTAATGTCATTATATTCTTGTTGCACTGTATTTCATTTATGAATCATTACTTCATTGATGACTTATGATTGTATTTTTGAATTAATTGAACTAACCATCCATGATCTGCTTGTTTAATGATATGTCCTTTATGACAATGATAAAAAAGATACTGCCATACGTGATGTATGGTTGCTCAAGTAAACCATGAGGTGACTAATTCAATTCAATGCCATGTTGAAAAAGAAATAGTTAGCATGTTGACTCAAATAGACTCTAATCTTGAATTCCACCATGTTATTATACACTGTCAAATCTACAAGTCACCATTATTCCGACTGCAGAACTTTATATGCACACTAGGATCAATCCTTGTGGGAGCCACATTTATCCCACATGCTTAAAATCAGATAAAAATTACAATTCTTTTCCTGTATCCACACATGAAGGAAATTGTTAGAAAAAAATATGCTTATATTTGATGTGCTTGATGGTCTTGTTGCTTCTATTTATTTCTTGAACATTTACAGTTTACATGTTTGTTCATTGCACATGGAGATTAGTATATATGTGCATAGGTGTATGTTAATGTATAGTTTGAAACCTTTCATTTCTTAGAGCATTGCTCTAATACCATTGATTTTTCCAAATGTAGGAATAGGAGTGACACAAAGCTAGGAAGAATACAAGCAGCACAGAGGCATCAACATACAAGATGGCGCATCCAAAACCAGTCATTCTCAGGAAATGAGTGGTTTCTCTCTTTACATACACATTTACTTTTCTGTTACTTATCAATGTATATGATTTTCTTTATTTGCATTGAATAAGGTCAGTTTTTTATGGCTTGTGTGAGACAATGTACATTTCTACATTTAATAAATATTACTATTATATTCAAAAATATTTGTGTAAATCATTCTTTTGTTACATGCATATGTATGGATGCAGTAATGTAAAATGTAATCTTTTAGATTATTTCATTTATGCAATTGAATGTAATGAAAGAAATATTTTAAAATGTACCCTTTTCTCAGAAACCGGTCCACTCACTACCTGTTACCAGATTTTACGTATAGCACAATCAGGTAGAGCTTGTTGTTTTTAAACTGAGAAAATAGTTAACAATATTAAATCCTTCAAGGAAATTGTCACGGGCAACAAGAGAAGTAAAATCCTGGTGTCAGCAAGCTTCATTGTGGTCAGTGATGAAAGATCAGAACAAATCCAAGTTGTAGATGATGGAGGAGGTAAGATCTCTTCCTTGAACCCTAGGAAAGATTTCTTTATCCCAAATAAGGACATGAAAAAGCTGTTAGATAATCATGAAATAATGCTTAAAAATACTGTTGTGTTCTTTGCTGCATTAGATTGTAATAAGATTCCCTCATGAATTTTTTTAGATGATTGGATTTTAAATGTGTGGATTAAAAAATTAGGAATCCAACATTCTTTTTGTAGGCTAATTCAAAAAGTGTTATTTTTGATATTTTTTAGAGATAGTGAAATGCAAAACAAAGTCACCGAAAAAGAATTCTAGTTGGTGTGAAATGTGATGTTTAGGGCTATTCCCTAGCTATCAAATATTATTAATGAGGATGTGTTGGCCTTGTCTTATCCCAAATGGATCAATATTAAAAATGTTCCGCTAGTTTTATGGGTGGTTCTCCTACAACTCCTCTCACATTATGGGAGAGTGATTAGGGTTGAAGAAACCAAAAACACCCTATTGCATATGGACACTTGCGTCCTACTTGCTATAACCCTAGGGGTTGAAATACTAGATGAAATTGAAATGGAAACTAAAAATACAATCTTAAAATACAAATTAGAAGTATTGGGGGACGCCAACACATACTTTATTTGCAAAAAAGAAGGGTACAAAAGAAGAATACCCAATCCTAAAAAACAATAATGTGAACAAAACTAGAGTGAAAGAACCTAGTCCAAGGAAAAAGGAAAACCCTAACATTGATAAGGCTGAGGAAGAAAGAAATCCTAAAATTATCAAATAATATTTGAACCGTAATCTTGTTTTGGTGGTGATATTGAGTAGAAATACTCTGGCCTCAACTCATGGCTCGATGGTGGTAGCCTCTTCCAGTTTGGTTTTATCCTCAAAAGAACATAATTTAGTCTTTGGGAACTCCCCAATTTAGGACAACCTAGAGACTAAAGATAAAATCCAGGGGTATCGAATGGATTTTGAACCCAACCCTATTCAATGTGAGGGGGAAAATACCCAAAAAATACCTAGTTTGGAGGAGGACTACCAAAATATGGGTGACCATCTCTCCCTCAGGGTTAATTCGAGCACCCAAGAAATGGTCATGAAGAAGATAAGGGATGAAATTGAAAGAAAAAAAATAAAAATGAGGGACTTTAGAACAGGTTGGAATAATTTTAATACTAAATATGATAAACTAAATTAGTCCTTGAAGAAGGATCTAAATCTAGTAAAAAATTATAACTTTCCTGAGGTTACCTTAGAGGAAGATAAATTAAAAGAGTGAACTCCGGAGTGCTAGGATGTAGAACAACAAATTATGATCCTTGACCATCTCTGGGGGCTTCTAACAAAGAAGTTGAATCTTAAAAAATTATTGAAACTCCTGTCATTACTAATGTGGATGGAGAGGCCCCTCCTCAGTTGATGATAGGATTAGAGGGTGGAGATACACCCTCTAGTGAGGCCATGGACATGGAGGGAAAATCCATCCAAGTTAGCAGTAAAGAGAATATGTGCCCATTACCTGACCAAGAGAATCTGAATTTTTAGATAAAAGAGGGCCTAACAATGAAAATTCTAATAACAAGTTGGCACTTAACCTCTCAAATTTTAAACCTTTAAACCAAGATAATCTTCCTTTTTTCAAGACTATTTAAATAACTTGAACCCAGTTGGGGAGATTGTAACCCCAGACAAAGATGAAGGCACAAAGAGGTATGGTAACTAGGGTAAGGGTGTTGACATGCCCCAACAAGGGGAGGGGGATAAATAATATGAATAAGGAGGTAATGTAGTGGCTAAAATGCTTAAGAAAAAAAGGATGGGGAGAAGGAAGAAACATAAGGAAGATTCAATCCCTTATCAGAAAAGTAAATTGGGAAAATTTGCTCTCCCTAAATGTTTTGATTCCTTTAGGAGTTTAGAAGATGGTCCTCAAATAATGGAATCTAATGACGCTTAACTATATTTCCTAGAAGATTAGGGGGCTAGAGTCCTCAAAGAGGAAATATAATGTAAGGATATTTTTGAATCAAGCTAAGAAAAAAGACATTGTGATGTTCCAAGAGGTCAAAGCAGTAAACTTCCAGCTAGAGACTAGCCTAAACTTTATCTGGAAAGATTCAACCCACTTTACTACAAAAAATGAAAAGGGGAAAGGGGGTGCTGGAATTCTGGAAAAAAATAGATGGGCCAAGTGGGTTGTAAATCAATGCATATCACCCTACAATAGAGCAGTTTGGATATTGATTGAAAGAGATAAAATTTTCTATTTGTTCAGTTTATGCCTCTAATGACTATAGACAAAGAAGTATGATCTAGGATTGGCTAAGTGAACTATAGGATGTCCCCTATATCATTGGTGGGGATTTTAAAATGATAGAGAACACAAAAGATAAATCTGGTGGGAGTGATATGGGTTGGAAGGGTAATGAGAAGCTATTTTGGTATAAAATGAAGAATAAACTTCAGCTCTTCGACCTTATTGAAGGACTAAGGAAAGAGAAGAAAAACATATGGTTCACATGGTGCAATTTCCAAAGAGGGTAAAAAATAATTTATTTTAGTCTGGATAGATTTTATGCAAATAAAGAATCTTTCTAGTTCAAAGTAGATGAGTCCAATGCTAGGTTCAAAGTGACCCCTTGGAATCTCTCAAACCACCACCTAGTCTCGATCAAAGTGATTCTAAGAAATTGCATCTTGGAAATGCTAAAAAAGAGGAAAAGTTCCTACTAAATTCTAAGTTGGTAGAGGATAAGGATTGTTGTGATTCCATTTTCATAGTCAAAGAAATAAAAAAATGGATTCACAAGGGGATTTCTTGTATTGAAATATGGAATACAAATGTGGAAGGATGAAAGAAAATATTCCAAAAAATTGGGCAACAAAAGAAAAAAGGACCAAAGGAAAAAAGAGAATCTGCTGCAAGGAAATCTCCTAAAAGTTAAAATCACCATTCAAGAGGATCCAAAGAATGCAACTCTAAATGAAGTGATAGTGTCTGTGAAAGGGGAGCTGAGGAAACTCCAATTAGTGAAGGATTAGGGCAACAAGGTTTGGTCAAGGTTGAATTGGTTTTCCCTTGGGGATAGGGGGTCCAAATTTTTCTTTAACTGGTTAAAGTGAAAAGAAGAAAAAGAAAAAAAATAATGCGATCTAACATAGTGATAACCTTAGTAAAGAGCCTAAGGACATTCAAAATTGCTTCCTCCAATTCCATAAATATTTGTTTACTTTAGAAGACAATAATGAGGAAAGAAAAAGGAAAGAGAGAAGTGCAAATAGCTAATTCCAAAGAAAATTTCTGATCAAGAGGCTAGAAAATGAATAAACACCTAACCTTGGAGGAGGTGAAGGCTATAATCCTAGCCTTGAACAATAACAAGTCCTCGGGGGTGGATGGTATCCCTAGTGAATTCTATAAGAAGAATACATACTTGGTGAGTGAGGAACTCTTTAATGTATACACAAAGGCAACTAATTTTGGTTCTCTAGGTAGTCAGATAAACAAAGGTATCATTAAATTGATCCCTAAGGAAGGAGACAAGGAACTTGTCAAGAATTGGCGATCTATAACCCTATTAAATGTCTCCTATAAAATATTTTCTAAAGCCATAGCCCCGAGGATGGTAGAATTACTATAAAAGACTATCAACAACGCACAAACATGGTTTATCAAAGGGAGTTACATTCTTGAGAACCTTCTAACAAGTTGGGAGGAAATGGAGTGGGCCAGAAGCTTAGGGAAAAATATGGGGATGTTGTTGGTTGATTTTGAAAAGGCATATGAAAAATTGAGTGGACATTCATAATGATGGTCCTTGAAGCCTTTGGCTTCCCAAAGAGACTTTGTAGAATGATAAAAACATTAATGAAAGATGAAAATACATAAATAGAGATAAATGGAGGATTAACAAAGGGGTTTGAACTACAAAGATCAATAAGGAAAGGTTACCCCTAGCCCCATCACTATTTTTGATAGTTGTTGATGCTCTTCACTATATTATTGGAGATAATCACCTAAGACCCAAAGTAAATGGCCTAATCCTCCCAAATAAATAGGAATTAATAAACCTACAATTTGTAGATGAATCAATTCTAATCATAACGCTTGAGGAAGAGAATGTGGTTCATCTCATGGCTAAACTAGAAATCTTGGAAAAAGAAACAGATTCAAGGATCTCAAAATCCAAGTCTATCTTGCTTAGCTGGGATGAGAAACATCCTCCCTGGTTTGAAAAGTTGGGGCTACAATGGGGGGTCCATGTAAAATTGTAAGATACTTGGGAATTCCATTTGAAGTTAGCCCAAACCTAAGAGATATGTGGGAGTGGAGGGAGAATAAAATTAAGAATAAAATAAACAATTGGAATAAAAGGTACCTCTCCCTAGTTGGGAGGGCTCAAGTATGTCAAAAATCCTAGCCTCCTACAACATATACTACTCAACATGGCTCTTCAATAGCTATCAAGTAGAAGAGATAAAAAAAAAGATCAGATATTTCCTATGGTTAGATGGGAAAGGAAATAAGAAAATGCATGCAATCAGGTGGAAAATATTTTGCATGAAAAAATAGATAGGGGGCCTAGGGCTCAAAAACCTAAAGCAACAAGGCATTTCCTTGGCAAAAAAGTGGACATGCAAGGCTCTTACAAGTGAAGAGCCTTGGAAAGTCTTGGTCAAAAATAATGTAACGCCCCACCACATAACCCTAGAGGATGATGCAAACACAACGTAAGCGCAAGATATTTTTTTTTGAAAGTGCAATTAACAATAAGTAAAGTTAACTACACTTAACACATACATCCTCTAAGGTACGTGACAAAACTTACATTTGAAACCCATAATATATAAAAGTACTAATCCATAGCATATAAATTATACTCATGAAATAAAGAACATAGATCCAATAACATTAAACTCATTTCATAAGATTACAAAGTACATATTAAAACCATTCATAGATTGTGTTCATTCAATATAGTAGTTACAAGGCTCATTTCCAAAATGAGGTAGATCAAAAAAATAATATTATAATTACAATGATACAAAGATTCTCCTTGAATACAAATGAGGAGTAGTACATATACATAAGCATCCAACTAATCCAATAGAATGCAAGAGGTGGTACAAAGAAACAGGAAATGTGAGCTCTCTAATCTAGAAGAAACTGCCATCTCGAACATGAAGTGGAAACCCAACGGTGTAAGTTGCATGTTCCACCCAACCAAGTGGTACCCGAAGGCTCACCCCCATGCTAAGAGATAGTAAAAGGGCTTCCTAGGTATAACCAACATCCTCAAGAAACAAACAACCAAAAGACTAAACTAAACAAGTACAATACAATACAAAAGGTTATATTGCTTCCAGAGTAAAAGAATCAAGTACATCAATTGAACAATACAAACTATTGTCATAGGAGGAGTGCCATCACAAAGTTGCATGGGTTATCTTGGCAGATCTTCCTAGGCCCCAACCCCCATCTTGGGTTATCTAGGTAGCCTCTCACGATCCCCGACCCCACATGCAAACTGATGCAGAGTCAAAAATATTTCAAAGGGACAAGATAATGACCTTTCCATTCCATGCCTTCTCGCCTCATATCAAGTCTAAACAAGCCCTTGAGCCAATGAGTGAGGCACAATTAACAAGTTATGTGTTTTAAGGCTACCCTTTCCCCCAATACTTTTATTTAATTTCCACTGATTATCTAACTCTCACATGAGTTATCCTGGCACCACTTTGTGCACCAACCCCCATTGAGAGCCACTCCCCTACTGACAACACATGGATCTAATCCATAAACCAAGGGTAAACAAAGTAAACAAAACAAATATTAAATGCCAACCATAATGTAAGAGGCAACACATCCCGTTCGTAGTAACCAGGTGTTAAAACTGAATCACAACTAGGTCCACTACCCAAGCAAAACAAAGGGCTGAACAAAATATCACAACAACCCCCACATAATATTACAACATCTGGAAGGCTTACACATTCACAACTAACAGATTTCCCAACTTATGTGGACATAAGACATCATAAATAAATGAGCAATTCAAGCAAGTAATAAAACTATCATTACGATTTCCTTAATCTAATTTCCATTTCAAGAAAACAATAATACATTGCTCAAAATAATTCTAATTTAATACAATTTCATTTATATTCAATAAATAAATTAAACCTAATTATTTAATTCAATTTCCCAATTTACATCTATATAAAAAAAAACAATTTCCCTTTTAAATCATTTAATTCGTGCATTTACATGCACCTAATTATGTATATATTTAAATATATATATATTTGAATATATACATACAAATATTTAAAACTTAATTACAATTTTTTCCAAACAATAATAAATATATATATACATATATATATAAATATATATTTACATAAATATATTTATGCATATATATATATATATGCATATAATATTATATATATTTAATTCCAAATATAAATCAAATAAAAAATAGACTAAAATCTTCGCAGTCATTCATACTGCCTAGCTGTGTACACACAGTCATATCCCATTAAGGGGTCTCGAACTGTGAAGGTAGTGCTGGGTGCTGCCTCCATAGTGCCGCCTCCCTATGGGGACGACTGTGGGGGTAGCCCCCAACCTCATTTAACTTTGAAACTATAAATTTTATTCTATAAAATTTCCTATGAATTTCTTATCCGAAATCGATGTATGAATTTCGATTCGAGGTTTTTTCAAAATGTTTTTTTTTTAACAGGTACTTCATCAAACACAAATATATATATATATATATATATATATATATATATATATGTATATATATATATATATATATATGTATATGTATATATATTAATATATATTTATATGTATATTAATATATATTAATATATATTTATATGTATATGTATATATATTAATATATATATTTAGATATTGTATATGTATATATATTAATATATGTATATGTATATATATATACATATACATATATATATAAATATATCAAAATGATTGCTCGAGATGAGCAATTTTTTACAAAAAAATTCTACAGGAAAATATTTACAATTTACCAGAGGTTTTTAATTTCTCAAGCCAAATTAATCTAATTGAAAAAAAACAATAATCTTCTAGAGGAAGATATTTTCCAATACAATAAGAGGTTTTCTACAAATTTTGACAGGAAGATTGAAATCAATTCCTACATAGATTTTCCAAATTTCTATATAATCATTTTGGGAATTCTATTGTTTTAAAAGAATTCATATTTTCAAAAGAATATAAGAATTTAATCCGAGGCTCTAAAGCTTTCACGACAATCTTTCCAATTTTCAAAATATATTAAAGCTTTTAACAAATAAAATTTTCTTCAATGTATAGGCAATCTTTTCCAAGACAGTAACTAATTATAATAGCCTTTTATAATTTTTATTTAAATAAAAACAATAAAGAACCTATTTTAGATGCTTGAAGAATTGAAGTTTGAAGTAAAGCCTCGCCTTCAGATTCCAAAATTATCAAGCCTCTTCCAAAATAATCCTCTTTTCCAGAAAGTTGAAAAAATAAAACCAGAGCCAATATCCCGAGAACTTCTTCCAATTTTCAACAACCACAAAATATCATTTTCATTCTCGTGAAAAAGCCTTTTTCCCCTCTTTCAGCTAATGCAATGATTCTCTTCGTGAATTATTTTCCCAAAACCAATTTTCAATTTTCTAACTCATGTCACAATCCCAAAATTTCTTTCCAAATCAAATCCCAAGATATTTCCTCTTAGATATTTTATAAGATATTTTTTTATTTAATAATTTAAAATCAAATATTAATTTTAATTATTCATTCATTTAAATTGACAATTTATTTAATTAATTTAAATAATTAATTAAATAAAACTTTTATAATCTAAAAATTTTAATATCAAATTTAATCTAATTAATTTTAATCACTTTATAAAATAAATTTAATCTAAATAATTAAATTACTTTACAAAATAAATTAAATCGAATTAATTAAATCAAATTTAAAGCTTCTAACAACATTAATCATGATTAAATAAATCATCAATTTAAAATATTATAAACATTAATTAACATTAATTTCTCACAGAACATACCTTGCAAAATAATTAAACAACAAGGCAAACGGGGATAACATGACAACAAAGCATGATGAAAACAAGGACTAACGACACACTGTGACTAGGGTTGTGGTTTACAAGGAAATCCTTTTACTACCTCCCAATCAACTTTTCTGTTGGGCAATGGAAACACTCAAACCTGTGAATCCAGGTGGAGTCGATATACTGTACCTGCAACCTTGTAAATAAAAAATATGTCGTACATGTATATAGATCATGAACAATCACACCGTGAAGGAAAAATTATGGAATCGCAGGGCGCTCACAAGCGAGTGATGCAATCATGTCCCCTTCACCAATACAGTATCACATCAAAACTGACGAAATTAAAACATCAAATAATTATAGATGAACATATATCAATATAAACTCACATAATCAACTATGCTAACCAAAAAGCATGTCATAATCAATAATCATCAATATAATGTACGATCGCATCTCAATATAAAAACCATCATTGCTATAATGTCAGCGATCAAATAACAACATCATAGTATCATAATCTATCAAATTAAAAGAAATATCTGAAAACATAAGAAAACCAAAGGGGTGCTACATACTCCCCCCTAGGATCAGGCTTACTCCTGGAAGCCTGCGAATAAATAGGGACAAAGCTCTCTCATCTTGGTTGCATCCTCCCAGGTAGTCGATGTATCATCTCTCAGATCCCACTGGACCCTAACCTACTCAATATCTCAACCCTTGAGGGTGAGTCTCTTGTACTATGTGACGACCACGGGCTCCAAAGCCAACTTCCTATCCTCTACCTATAAGGCATTCCAATCAAGGATGTGAGATATATTAGGGTGGTAAGGCCTGAGTACTAAAACATGGAATACGTCGTGTATGCACGAGAGACTGGGCAACTAAGCAAGACGATAAGATACTAGTCCAATCTTCTCAAGAATCTCGAATGGCCCAACGAAGCGAGGTGTGAGCTTAGATCCCTTTCCATATCAGATTAGAATATTTCCTAGAAACACTGACAAAAAGACTTAGTCACCTATTGCAAACCGACGGTCCACCCGATGCACATTTGCATACTTTTTCTGCCTATCTTGTGCAGCAACCAAATGTTCCCTGATCCAGATCACTTGCTGCTCCATGTCCTAAAGTATCTCAGGACCCAATAGAACTTTGTCCTCTAACCAATCCCAAATCAAAGGAGTCCAACATGGTTGTCCATACAATGCCTGGAAAGGAGGCGTACCAATCAAACTCTAATAACTATTATTATATGCAAACTCCACTAAATAGAGATAGTCCTCCCATCATGTTTGTTGGTCCATCACATACATGTGTAAGATATCCTCAAGGATCTGGTTGAACCTATCGGTCTGTCCATCTATCTCAGGGTGATATGCTGAACTAAAGTTCAATTGCATCCCCATGGTATGCTGCAGTGACGTCCAAAGAGCTGAGGTGAACACAGGATCCATATCAGAAATGATCTGACAAGGAATATCATGCAACCTAACAATATCACCCATGAACACTCTAGCAATTAATGAAGCATTATAGGATGAACGAACAGGTGAGAAGTTTGCCACCTTTGTCAACCTATCCATTGTCACCATAATGGCATCATGTTGTCGCGAAGAGTTGGGTAACCCAACAATGAAATCCAACGAGATTATATCCCATTTCCACTTTGGCATCAAATGTGGCTATAGAATTCTTGTCGAATGTTGGTGTTCAACTTTCACTCATTGACACTCCAAACACCTCGACACAAAGTCCGCGATGTCTCGCTTCATACCTGCCCAGAAGTATAGCTATCACAAATTGACATGCATCTTCTTCACTCCAGGATGAGCTGAATAGGGTGCCCACTATGCCTTTGTCATAACCAAGGTACAAAGATCTCTAGAATATGGAAAATAAATGCATCCCATGTGTCTCAAAAAACCATCTGTCTCTAGAGAATAACCTGAGAATCTACCCTCAAGAGTCCTGCCTATCTCTATCTCTGATCTCACCTCTTGATACTAGTTGTCTATAGGAAGTGTATAAATGATCCGACTCCTCAAATCCACACCAAGATTCACCACTGAAAACTCATGTCTCCATATGCTAAGAGCACCGACAACTACATTCTCCTTCCCTTGGATGAACTTCACCTCAAAGTCATACTCACAAAGGAACTCCATCCATCGCCTCTACCTAGCATTAAGATTGGGTTGCGTGAAGATGTACTATAGTCTCTTATGGCCACTATGCAACTCAAATCTGTGCCCCAAAAGCAAGTGTCTCCACCTCATCAAAGTGTGTACTACCATTGCTAAATCAAGATCATGCATGGGGTAATTAAACTCATGATCCTTGAGTTTACGAGAATCACACGTTATAAATCGACCATCCTACATGAAGATTGCTCCTAATCCCTCCAATGATGCGTTTGTATAGACAAAAAAATCTCTAGTAGGATCAGGTATCACAATAATCGGTGCACTGGTCAACCTCTTATTCAGAGTCTGAAATGCTTGCTCACATTTCTCTAACTAGATGAATCTCTTCCCTTTCCTTTGAAGAGAAGTGATAGGATGTCCTATCCTTGAGAAACCCTGAACAAAGCGTCTATAATAACCTGCTAATCCCATAAAACTATGTATCTTTGCCACATTAGTGGGCGCATGCCAATCAATGATCGCTTGGATATTCATAGGATCCACTGCAATACCCTCACTTGATATCACATGTCCAAGGTACTTAACCTTGGTTTGGAAGAAATCGCATTTGGATAGGTTAGCATACAACTGATTGTCTCTCAAACACTGTAAAACCTGCCTTAGATGATCCTCATGCTCCTCTACTATCTTGGAATAGATCAATATTTCATCAAGGAATACCAGTACGAATCTATCAAGATATGTGTGAAAGACTCCGTTCATCAAGATCATGAATACAGATGGTGCATTCCTCAACCCGAATGGTACCACTATAAACTCATAGTGACCTTAATGAGAGCAAAATGTTGTCTTATGAATGTCATAATCAAATATGTGTAGTTGATGGTACCTTGAATTAAGATCATTTTTTTAAAAGACCGTAGCACCCTTGATCTGATCAAACAAATCGTTGATCCTAGGTAAGGGATATCGATTCTTTATTGTCACTTTATTCAACTAACGGTAGTCTATGCACAATTAGAGAGATCCATCCTTCTTCACAAAACTTATTGGTGCTCCCCAAGGTGATACACTAGGGTGGATGAAAACCTTTGCTAGAAACTCCTCCAATTGCAAGCGGAGCTCCTTAAGCTCCTGTATAGTCATACGGTATGAAGCTTGTGAAATACCTCAGATCCAGGTATAAGATCAATCTTGAAATCGATGTCATGCTGAGGTGGCATCCCTGGAATCTCATTGGGAAATACATCTGCATATTGCTGAAGTATGGGGTGGCTATCAAGTGAAACCTTCTCCTCACTATCTCCCAAGTCTAAGTCATCTACTATCATTGCAAACAATTGACAACTCTGACATACACATCTCCTCAGTTGCATAGCCGAGATCATCCTCAATGATATGGGTCTATGAACTTCCACTATCTTGACCTCCCTACTAGATACATCAATGCAATGAATCGATTTGCGTCGATAGTCAATAATGGCTCTGTGATCCTCTAGCCAATCCATCCCTAAGACGATGTCATATGACCCCAACGGTATAATGCGAAGGTCTAATATAGTGTGAAAGGATCTAATCTCTAATCTACAATCATGTACTAGGGAATGCGCTATAACTTTAGCACCGGAGGCCAATTTGACTTGCCACCTAATGTCTTGCTTAATTGCTCTCAGTCTACAATGCACTATGACAAATGATAAAGTAAATGAATCTGATATTCTAAAATCAAATAAAATGGTTACCCTGTTACCTTGTAACATACCCGAAGTCTCTACCAATGTGCTCTTTTGATCAGCTTGGCAATTGTCAACCGCAACAAATACCTAATTACCTCTACCCGCATCTCCAACAAGCTCTAACACCGCTGGCCTTTTAGTATGAACTGTTGTGCCCTTATTGGGACATTGTTGTGCTATGTGACCCTATTGGCCACAAGCATAACATCCTGTACCCCTGCCAAATCCTCTACCTCGAGGAGGCATGCTCAACTGCTAAACGCTACCCCTATTATAAGTAGATTGTGTACTCTGTGCCGACCGCTCATAATTGGAGCGTTTGACCCATCTCCAATTTCTGTCACCCCCTGAATGATATCTGCCACCCTATCTAGACTATAAATTCTTCCATTTCCCCTATGAGTTTTGATGCTGACCACTCTATGCAGGCACCTGTTGTGTCTTAGGTGTTCCAACTCCCTAAGCCTGGCCACCACATGAACTAGGTCCTATAGCTGAAGCACTACCTATTTGTACTCCAATATGTCCACCCAACACCATTTCCAAATTCTCCTCCACCAACCTGGCCTTCTCTACTACTGTCTCCATGGTCTTAGGTTTAAAAACCTAAACTCCACCACTGATCTGAGAATTTAAGCCCCTAATGAAGTGTTGAACTAGCATGCCCTCATATTCACCAATACCAACATACTATTTGAGTTCATAGAATATACGCTCATATAGTTCTACTGACATGGCCATATGTCACAGAGGATGAAACTCGTCTCCATAATGCTATCACCAATGGTTATATAGGAATTTTTCTCTAAATCTCTCGATGAACATATCCCAAGAAGTTGAATTAATGTAAATACAAAGCTTCTGCTCCTCCAATCTCCACCAAGTAGATGCAAAGTCTCACAAGTGCATGATAGAACATCTAGCCTTGTTGTTGCTATCGTAAGGGTGCATAAAAAAACATCGGTTCAAGTCTATCAACCATGTCTTAGCCTCTAGTCCGCTACTAGAACCATCGAAAGTGGGAAGATAGGCTCTAAGTAGATCTCTCATATGAGCGGTTGTGACCGCCTCCTACTGTGCTGGAACCTCTCTCCATCTAGGGGATCTCTCTCCCTCACCAATATTTATCTGATCTCTATCCTGCCTTGGTCCAAGGCAAGCAAGAGTCTCCTCTAACAATCGATGCAACTAAGTGCCCTCGATCCTTGGTGGATCTTGATTTTGGTCACCGTATCCTTGAGCATTCTGGGAAGCCTGTTGTTCCTCACGATTTGAGCCATGGGTAACATGGGGAGGTGAGTCCTATTGACTACCTCTATTTCCACCTCCTCGGCCTTGACCACAACCTCTACCATCAACTCACCTAGGTGGCATGATCCTACAAAGACATACCAAGGTATAAGACAAGGTAACACAAACTTAAATCCTACGCAACTAATAACTTAATGGGTACAACATTATCCCATAGCACCTAGTGTTTAAACTTGGGCTCTAATACCATGTGTAATGCACTGCCACATAACCCTAGAGGACGACACAAACACAACGAAAGCGTAATTTTTTTTTTTGAAATTTCAATTAACAATAAGTAAAGTGAACTACACTTAACACATACATCCTTTAAGGTACACGACAACGCTTGCATTTGAAACCCATAACATATAAAAGTAAACTAATCCATATCATATAAATTATACTCATGAAATAAAGAACATAAATCCAATAACATTAAACTCATTTCATAAGATTACAAAGTACATATTAAAACCATTCATAGATTGTGTTCATTCAATATAGTAGTTACAAGGCTCATTTCCAAAATGAGGTAGATCAAACAAATAATATTATAATTACAATGATACAAGGATTCTCCTCAAATACAAATGAGGAGTAGTACATATACATAAGCATCCAATTGATCCAATAGAATACAAGAGGTGGTACAAATCAACAAGAAATGCGAGCTCTCCAATCTGGAAGATCCTACCATCTCTAACGTGAAGTGGAAACCCAACGGTGTAAGGTGCATGTTCCACCCAACCAAGTGGTACCTGAAGGCCCACCCCCCATTCTAGGAGATAGTAAAAGGGCTTCCTAGGTATAACCAACAACCTCAAGACTAAACTAAACAAGTGCAATACAATACAAAAGGTTACATTGCTTCCAGAGTAAAAGAATCAAGTACATCAATTGAACAATACAAACTATTTTCATAGGAGGAGTGTTGTCACAAAGTTGCATGGTTTATCTTGGTAGATCTTCCTAGGCCTCAAACCCCATCTTGAGTTATCCTAGTAGCCTCTCACGATCCCCAACCCCACATGCAAACCAATGCGGATTCAAAAATATTTCAAAGGGACAAGATAATGACCTTGCCATTTTAGGCCTTCTTGTCTCATCTCAAGTCTAAATGAGCCCTTGAGCCAATGAGCAAGGAAAAATTAACAAGTTATGTGTTTTAAGGCTACCATTTCCCCTAATACTTTTATTTAATTCCCACTGAATTATCTAACTCTCACATGAGTTATCCAGGAACCACTTTGTGCACTGACCCTCATTGAGAGACACTCCCCTATTTGAAACACATGGATCTAATCCATGTGTCAAGCGTAAAAAAAGTGCACAAAATGAATATTAAATCCCAACCATAATGCAAGAGGCAACACATCCCATTCGTAGTAACCGGGTGTTTAAACTAAATCACAACCAGGTGCACTACCCAAGGAACATGAAGGGTTGAACAAAATATCACAACAACCCCCACATAATATTATAACATCTGGAAGGCTTACACATTCACAACTAACAAATTTACCAACTTACGTGGACATAAGACATCATAAATAAAAGAGCAATTCAGGCAAGTAATACAACTATCATTACGATTTCCTTAATCTAATTTCCATTCGAAGAAAACAATAATACATTGCTCAAAATAATTCTAATTTAATACAATTTCATTTATATTCAATAAAGAAATTAAATCTAATTATTTAATTCAATTTCCCAATTTACATCTATATAAAAAAACAATTTCCCTTTTAAATCATTTAATTTTAAAATCATCTAATTCGTGCATTTACATGCACCTAATATATAAATATATATTTATATATATATATATATATATATATATATATATATATATATATATATATATATATATATATGTATATATACATAATTATATATGTATATATATATAATTATATACATACAAATATATATTATTTAAATATTTAAAACTTAATTATAATTTTTTTCCAAATAATAAGAAATATATATATACATAAATAAATATATACATAAATAAATATATATAAATATACATAAATATATTTATGCATATAATATTATATATATTTAATGCCAAATATAAATCGAATAAACAATGGACTAAAATCTTTGCAGTCATTCATACTGCTTGGCTGTGTACACACAACCGTACCCCATTAAGGGGGCGCAGCCTGTGAAGGTAGCGCTGGGCGCTGCCTCCACAACGCCGCCTCTCTATGGGGACAGCTATGGGGGTAGCCCCCAACCTCATATAACTTTGAAACTATAAATTTTATTCTATAAAATTTCTTGCCAACTTCTTATTTGAAATCGCTGTACAGATTTTGATCCGGAGTTTTTTCAAAATGATTTCTTTTTAATAGGAACTTCATCAAACATAAATGTATATATGTTAATATATATATATTTATATATGTATATGTATATATAAATATATATAAATATATCAAAAAGATTTCTCCAAATGAGCAATTTTTCACAAAAAATTTCTAGAGGAAAATATTTATAAATTTACGAGAGGTTTTTAATTTCCCAAGCCAAATAAATCTAATTGAAAAAAAACAATAATCTTCTACATGAATATATTTTCCAATACAATCAAAGGTTTTCTACAAATTTTGACAGGAAGATTGAAATCAATTCCTACAGAGATTTTCTAAATTTCTATATAATCATTTTGGGAATTCTATTGTTTTAAAAGAATTCATCTTTTCAAAAGAATATAAGAATTTAATCTGAGGCTCTAAACCTTTCATGACAATCTTTCCAATTTTCAAAACATATTAAAGCTTTTAAAAAATAAAATTTTCTTCTTTGTATAGACAATCTTTTCCAAGACAATAACTAATTCTAATAGCCTTTTCCAATTTGTATTTAAATAAAAACAATAAAGAACCTATTTTAGATGCTTGAAGAATTGAAGTTTGAAGTAGAGACTTGCCTTCAAATTCCAAAATTATCAAGCCTCTTCCAAAATAATCCTCTTTTCCAGAAAATTGAAAAAATAAAACCAGAGCCAATGTCCCAAGAACTTCTTCCAATTTTCAACAACCACAAAATATCATTTTCATTCTCGTGAAATAGCCTTTTCCCCCTCTTTCAGTTAAAACAATGATTCTCTCTGTGAATTATTTTCTCAACACCAGTTTTCAATTTTCTAACTCATGTCACAATACCAAAATATCTTTCCAAATCAAATCCCAAGATATTTCCTCTTAGATATTTTATAAGATATTTGTTTGTTTAATAATTTAAAATCAAATATTAATTTTAATTATCCATTCATTTAAATTGACAACTTTATTTATTTCATTTAAATTGACAACTTTATTTAATTAATTAATTAAATAAAACTTTTATAATCTAAAAATTTTAATATCAAATTTCTTCTAATTAATTTTAATCACTTTATAAAATAAATTTAATCTAAATAATTAAATTACTTTACAAAATAAATTAAATCGAATTAATTAAATCAAATTTAAAGCTTCTAACAACATTAATCACGATTAAATAAATAATCAATTTAAAATATTATAAACATTAATTAACATACCTTGCAAAATAATTAAACGACAAGGCAAGCGGGGATAACATGACAACAAAACATGACCAAAACAAGGACTAATGACACACTGTGACTAGGGTTGTGGTTTACAAGGAAATCCTATTACTACCTCCCAATCAACTTTTTCGTTGGGTAATGGACACGCTCAAACCTCTGAATCCAAGTGGAGTCAATGTCCTATACCTGCAACCCCGTAATCAAAACATATGTCATACATGTATATAGATCATGAACAATCACACCGTGAAGGAAAAATTGCAGAATCGTAGGGCGCTCACAAGTGAGTGATGCAATCTCGTCCCCTTCAACAATACAATATCACATCAAAACTGACGAAAGTAAAACATCAAATAACTAAAAATGAACATATATCAATATCAACTCACATAATCAACTATGCTAACCAGAAAGCATGTCATAATCATTAATCATCAATATAATGTACCATCACATCTCAATATAAAAACCATCATCACTATAATGTGAGCGATCAAATAACAACATCGTAGTATCATAATCTATCAAAATAAAAGCACTATCTGAAAACATAAGAAAATCGAAGGGGTGCTACAAATAACAGTAAGCAAGCTACTCCGAAAAAAGCCAAAACCTAGAAATGCATGCCTCTTTGTGACTTAATCTTTGGAAAGTTTACAATAGCCCCTACTAGTTCCAAAGTATTTAAAAGCTTATGGAAATCTCAGAAAGCTTCCAAAGATAAAATTATTGAGAAATTCCAAATAGACATGGATAATAATAATATGTTCTTGGAAAGGTCCATTTGGTGGAATGTATTCCACAATAAAATACTGCTAACATTATTGCAAGGGTGTTCTAGTAAGGCTTGGAACCAAAAAGGCTTGTCTAGCTTTGGACAAATTGTAAAAGAGGGCAAGCTAAAAAGTTGGTAAACTCTGAGAGAAGAGTTTGACTTTCCTCAAACACAAAAAAGAAAATTTGAAACTATTAAAAAAGTCTGATAATACCTACTTCTAACATGCTGTTTGATAAGAATTTTATGTAGGAATGTAAATGGCTAGAAAATAATAGTATTGTAGGTATAAAGGCTAAAGAAATTTATGGGCTCCTGAACAACAATCCAAACCTTGCAGAAGACTTGAACCAAAAGTGGAAGTTGAACTTAAGTTGTAAACAATGGAACCAATTTTTCAATCATAACTAGAATAACACGTTGGAACCCAAAAAGCAACATTTAGATGGCTATTTTTAATGCAAAGGTTTCCAAATGTGAACAACAATAAGGACCCACTCATCTGCAAAATTTGTAAAAAATATGATTCCATAATACATATTTTTTTGATTGTTTCTTTTCAAATAAAATTTGGAATATCTTCAAAATTCATATGTTAAAAGATAGGAAAATAAAAGAGGAAAGAAAATTAGATATTATTATGGGAAAGATGCTGTGTCTTGATAAAACTAATATTATGGATTATTTGGAAAGCAAGGAATAAAGAAATCTACCAAGGCTGTAGAACAGATCTTGTTGAGTTTTTGAGAAAAATCACATGCCACACTATTTATGTGTAGGTATCTATCACCATCCAGGTGTCCAAGAAAAAGTTCAAAAAAATGATGGAGGAAGGCAAGGTAGACATCAATAAACAGGAAGTGGCATTTGTAAAATAGTGGTTGTACCACAGAGATAGCTACAATCCTAAGAAAAGTGGATACCTGAATAGAATATTCCAAGATCCCTAAAGAATTGGTAAAAAAAGGAAAGAGAAAGAAGACGAGGAGGAGGGACATATCTGCCCCCTCACATTCCTTTTTATATAAAGCTTTATATATACATATGTAACACCATTTTTTGTATGAAGTAGAATATAAAGGTGAAGAAACCTATATGAATTATTAGATATGCAATGGATTGAAGTGGTATTCCCTTATTTAATAGATTGAAATACTAACAACATCACCCTATATGTTGGTATACACAAACCAACCTTCATGATCTATTTTAAAGCAACAATGACAAAAAATCAAAGAGTTTTTGAAATCAATCTTTTGGCCACATCAACAACATCCCATAATATGCCAACACCATCAAAATATTTAGCAATACTTCCACAACTAATTGCAATAGAAAATACTATCATCATGTGCAACCGACAACACTACCACATACATGCAACTCACTAACCAATCTTGTAGAACACCTGAACACACAACACTCCAAGGGAAGGTAGGTACAAAAAATATTAGTATGTTCCCAAATCTACAAGACAAGAAGCCTCAATGTGGATAAATGTGGAGTAATTCTATTTCTCTTAGACAACCTTCTTCATAGGAAACACACTGTGACACATCTTATGATGTTGCACGATCCAAAACCTGGAAAATTTGGATATAACACCTTTGAACACCTCTGATAATCTCATCCAAACCACACAAGCACATCTTCAACCATGAAGAAATTCATAGCACAAATTTTCCACCTTGTACACTCTATTCAAAATTTCTCAAAAGAACTTGGAAACCAAGTGAACTAGTTGCATCAACAAAACCACAAACACCTTCTCATCAATACTACACTAGATATTTCAACAATCTTCCCATCTACAACACCAACAATCTCCCCATCTATAACACCTTATCAACACTACACTAGAGGTTGACATAGGTTAACATCAATGACAACACTAATGACAACATAGTGCCACAATCTCCCTATTGACATCAATGACAACGCTGCAAAAATCTCCAACATTTTTTTCCCATTTATCAATGGGTCCTTTATTAAACATTGTCTTTTCATATCACTTTTCCATATAGTTTTGTATCAAATGGTAGTTTTCTACTCCCAAGGTTAAACATTCACAATTCTTCCTTTACATACCTTTAATAACTCATTATCCTATGTGTGTAATTTGAATCCATGTCCTTCACATCATACATGATGGATTAATTGGTTGAATGGTACCCTCCAACACACATCTTGCTTCCTCTATATTTATGATTGCGAGTTGGATAGATTTTATCATTGCTAGTGATGCCACAACCACAAATCTTTTTCAAGTCATGAAAAATTTGGAGGCTCAACCCTTTTCTCCTACATTTCCTCTAAGAATTTATAATATTCAACAATATAATCAAATCGTAGATAAGTATAACACTAGAGGAGTGCATCTTAAAATTATACTTCATTTTCTTAAGATTGTTGATAGAGTTTCCAAGGATTTTTTATAGTTCTACACTCTCACCATGCTTATCAAGATATAAAATATTAAATAATTCTAACATATTTTTATTGAATTATTTGATATTTTCTAGGCTTTTTTTCATCACTACAAATAGGTCTTCAAAGTTCAGGAAGCTACTCCTGAACTAGACATTGCTCTAAAATAATACTTGAATGTTGTTCATTGATAGGTATCTCCACCCCAACATGTATTCTATGATCATATTATAAAAAAATATTACCTAATGGAATCTATCTTTTCTATGGCCAATGATAAAGCCTCTAGCTGTGATCATTTTTGTTGTGAATTCTTTAAAGTTTTGTAGGAATTGGTTGGTGAAGATATTCATTAAGTTTATCTTGAATATTTTCATTCTAATTCCTTAGGAAAAATTACAAAAAAATAGAATATACAGTTCATACAAAATTTTGGTTTTCTTAGGAACATATACAATTAGAGACCAATCACCTTGCTCAATGTTTCCTACAAAATCATTACCAAGACACTAGATTTGAAGCTTTGTCATATTCTTCCTCAAAATGTTAAGCCTAAAAAATTTGGATTCATAAAGTCTAGGTATATTCAAGAGATAATGGGCTAAATATTCTAGACAACAAGCCATGTTTATTAATCTCGACTTCACCAAAGCTTATGATTGTATTGAGTGGCCATTTATCCTTGTTATACTTAAAGTTTTAGGATTTGGTCCCCAATTTGTTTGTTCAATAAAAATATTTTTTGGTGGTGCTTCCATGTGAAATACAACTAATGACCAAAAATATTCTTCCTTTGGGATTTTTTGATCCATCCATCTAGGTTTCCTTTTGGACATGACTCTCTATGTGATTAGTATAGAATATTTTGGCTATCTATTGGAAAATTTCATCTCATAGCCTAGTTAAAAAAAATTCCTTGCTCAAATCTATAACATAGCTTTTCAATGGTCACTTTGCAAATGATTCTTTCTGAATTCTCTTGGAGGAAGAAAATAATATCAAGCAGGCCCTATAATTCTTAGATATCTTTTGTGAGGCTTTTGGGTCAAGTTTCAATAGGAAAAAACTCAATGTGACACATAATGTATTTAAACATACCTACCTAGCTCAATTCCTATGGTTGGAAATGGATTTGATCAAGGAAATTTTTAGGTTCCTTGGTATTCCTTTTATCTTCCAATCCTCTCCTTCTGCCTTCTAAAAAACAATTATTACCAAAATTGAGAATAAATTAGCCTTCTGGATTACTAAGCCCCTTTCCTTGGTAGGTAAATTTTAAGTATATGTCAAAATTCAACTACTACACATGTTTATTACTCTTCCTATTGAGTTATTTCTAAAGCTTCCTACTTGAAGGTTGCAAAATTCCAAGGGGCTTTCTATGGACCTTTGTTGATACTACTAAAAACTTAAAGCATGTAGCTTGGGATTTTTGTTGCATCCCTCATGATTCTAGAGGCTTGGTTTCGATTTTAATCCAAAGTCAAGGATTAGCATTACATGCCAGATGAATAATTAAGCCCTTAAATGAAATGAAGTCTACACTATTTTAATTAGACATTGAAATTTTGTTAGTGTCTAATGTGTGTCAATATTGAAAGGGTCTTGGTCTCCTTCCCCTTCTTATAATGAACCCATTCATATTTAGGGAATTTTTTAACTAAAAGCATATAGAAATTTTGGGAGGCTATCAAACCTTGGCTCTTATGGATGACAATGATATCCATAGGAATTATCTATTAATAGATAATCCATTTGGTGATTTCCTATTCTTTCTTATTAAGTCTGATGACTTGCCAAAGCTCCATAGATTCATTTATTTAACTTTTATAACATGGATATTAAGACTCTACTTGATATTTTTTTAATACTAAATTTTTTCTCTTTAAGCTTGAGGCCAAATTAAAATAATTATTCTCTACCTAGAATTTAGAGATTTAGGCTAAATTGTTATTGATTTAGTTCCCCATAATATGTTGCATAAAATAAGGGTTTGTTTCATTAAACCTTGATTGAATGATTGGAAATGATACTGAGACACACCATTTCACAACTACATACCTCACAAATGATATGCTTTGCTATCTTTGCATCTTCAAATGGTGCCTAAATTGAATCACATATGACTTCTCCATTATTCAATGGTCTCTTAGAATTACAAGTCCTAGATTGTTTGGTTGACTATTCTTAAGACAATAGTTAACTCATTTTACCTAGTGAATTCTCTACCAATTCTTTCCTATTGGTACTAAATTATCTCATCTAGGAGTTGTCAATCCTTAATTCCCATTATGTGGACAACATGAGACTCTTAGTTAGGATTGTGTGGTATTTAATTCTAATTATATGAACATGATTATTGGGCCCAAAACTCCCCCTTCTTTCATTGACAACCTAACCAAGAACATAGGACTACATAGGGGGTTTGAGTGGGGTAATGACCCACCACCCCTCTGCTACCTCCCCCAATCCCAAAGTCCATATAATTTTGTTTTTTTTTCTTTTTTTGGGAAAATTTTGCATCATTTTATTGGAAAACTATTTGAATTCCCATGGTGTTGTAAAATTACCTTTCATATGTGGCTATTAATAGATGAAATTGTATGAGGAGTTGGGATAGTGATTTTTTATAAATATTTCACAAGTATATGTGGCCTACAATAATGTTGAATGGATAAATTGTGTTGCATATGTACTCTTGTGATGAAGATTAAAGTTTTTTCTCACAAGGATTTTTCCACCTACATTTTGTTTTATGTGTTTATTTATCATGATTTTTTAATTTCTATTTGCTTTCATATAAATCTCTTAATCGGTAATCTAATATTGTATTAATGAAAATAAAATTTACATACTTTTGGAGGGATAAAATTTGTAGTAGTTTACCTTGTTTTATCAACATTTGGTATTAAATCTATTAGTTTTATTGAGAAGAGAACACCTTTCTTTGGGTGTTGAAGTTTATTTGGTTAAAGTACGATTTATTTGTTTGAGTGGGTGATTGGAGACAATGGCTTCTACCTCTCATTTGGATATTGAGAAATTCAATCGAATTGGTTATAAGTTGTGTAAGTTAAAAATGGAGGATCTCCTAGAAGAGATAAATCAGTAGAGTTATTTCAAATAAAAAGAAATGAGATGATGAGTTTGACGATGGTTGGACGAAGTTGAATAAAAAGGCATGATGAACCATTCAATTATGTCTTGTAGGTCCAATCCTACTAAATTTTTGTTTGATACCACCAAGTATCTTCATTGGTAAGATCTACCAAGCAAAGAGGTAAATAAACTATATTAGAAAAGTGTAAGAGCTGAATATTAGCTCTATAAGCAAGACCACCTGCAAAAAAAATGGATTCCTTCCACAAGAGAGTATGCAAGAAAATTAGCTTGCTTGATATTAATACCTATCAATATGATGATGAGGTATGAAGTATATTATAAATGAGTACAATGATCTTATTTATATAGGCAAGGTGAGGAATGCGATTAAACATGATTGTGACATGTGTCTTAATCCTATGACACGAGACAACTAACTCATAACAACCTAGGAATCAAGCATTAAATGCTAGAAAGATAAGATCTAGATATGCCAACTAAGACTTCTAGAAGGAATCTGATAATACAAATTAAACTTAACACATGAATAAGTCCCCTAAGTCCCTAGTAAGGAAATTTACTAGGGACAAGACTTTTATTCACACCAACACCCCCCTTAAGTGAAACTTAGGGAGATATTATTATGAAAATGATCTGAAAAAGATGTAAAAATGGGTCTCAGGTATTAGGTACCCATGTACAAATGCAAAATAAATCTCTTATAAACAGAGAAAAGGAGAAAAAATAATGGGAAAAACTCCTCCCCAAAGAGATAAAAGAAACAATCAAGTGATGAAAGATGGAGGACTCCTAGATACCCCCAAGTACACCATCCATCAAATATACATTACAAATGAACCCATAAGAGGGAAAGAAAGAGACCACATAACCCCCCATAAGAGGGAAAGAAAGATACCACATTACCCCCCATAAGAGGGAAAGAAAGAGACCACATAGCCCCCCATAATGAAGTAGCTCCAAAACCACTGAAGAATGTCTGAAGACAAAAGAAAATCCAATACCTACAAACAATATATCTCCCCTTGGGAAAAAAAGATCAAATGGTCGATGCTAAAGAAACCTCATCTCCATGAAGAAGTAAGAGGGAAGAAACCTCAAGAATGAAATCTCAAAAGATGTATCGAGTGTCTCTGAAGATGTCTCAACAAAATCAATTGTGACCTCAATCAAAGAAGAAGACAAAGAATATGGAAACTCAAGAGAATCCTCCAAAGATGTATGATAAAAGAGGAGTCTGACCCCCTCAAACATTTCCTCCAAATATGCAAAAGAGGAATGAAAAACCAAATATAATATACCAGTCATGAAACCATCCTACAAATAAAAATTTGGAAAACAAAAAGTATCTTGCTCACCTAGAAAACTGGAAACCAAGCCAACACTCAAATTTGAAGAAGTAGGAGGTGATGGAACCTCATCAAATAGTTGAAGAAGAGCAAGGTTAAACTAGCCACCAAACCACCATCTGAATAACTAACCACACTAGAACTAGGAGTATGATCCTTAGAACATTCGCCATCAGGAATAAAGTGGGAAAAATTATAGATTTTTGCATCATGTTCAGCCCTAACAGCTACAACAAGTTTCTTTCTGTACAAATCCTAAATGAATACTGAATCTGGAGTGAACTCAATGGAATTAACACCTTGTGCTATTTGATATACATAAAGAGTATTATGCCTAATATTAGGTATGAAAATTACATCATTAAAAACACCGTGAGGAACATCAATAACCCCTTTACCAAATACATCCAAATAAACACCATTAGCCATCAAGATCTTCATGATTGAAGCATGCCTCAAAGAAGAAAACCTAGCAAGTTAGCTTGATATATGACATAAAGTTCTAGAGTCAATAATCCAATTTCTAGATTGTTCAACATGGTTTACAACAAGAGCATGACCTTTCATCTTATTATATTTTATCTTATCACCAAAATGAATAATTATTGGTGTACTTGTATGTGTAGAAGATGAAGGTTGGGAAAAAGAAGATGAACTTATAGATTTAGAAGGAAAAGAAATGGTATGTTCCTTTAGAAGTTTCCTCATCTCATATAACTCTTTCTTATAACAAGTTTGTTCACAATGCCTAATTTTTTTACAATAACCACACTTGGGCTTCTCCTTCTTAGATTTATCCTCTCTAGGAGAGGTGGGTGTATCATTAAATTTTGCCTTAGGTTTAGACTTATTCTTTCCTTTATCCTTATATGATGATGCAATCAATACATGATTCTTAGAATGTGCATCATGTTGACTAATTTTATCTTGTTCCCTAGTCAACCTATCACAAAATGTCTCAAAAGAGGGCATAATAAAAGAATCACCTAAACCATCCATTTTAGAATAAAAGGAAGTAGAGAAGTATGCAAATAAAACTTTTAACTTAGACAAAATCAAGAAGATGCATTCTATATTAGTTTTTTCTTTACCACAACCATCCAATTGAGACCTTAATGATTTAAATTTTACCAAGTAGTCTTCAATGGTAGGAAAATAATATGTGGAAAGTGATGCCAATTCAACCTCCAATTGCATGGCACAAACCTCACTAACTGAACCAAATAAATCCATGTACTTATCCCATACCTACTTAGGAGTAGTAAAATCCTCAATATGGAAGAACAAACTATTGGAAACATGCATGGCAGTTAAACCCATTGCTCCATCATGGTTATTCCTATGAGAAAGTATTTTATATTCTTTGGAAAAATAAAGTTGATGATCACTCAATATGGACCACAAACCCTTAGACTAAATTAATCTTTGCATTCTCACCTTCAATGTATGATAATTATGAGGAGTTAAAACTCTGAACTTTGGTTCAACCATTAGGTCATACCGTACCAAGAGTGCAAAATAGATAAAATTCTAAAACAAACTGATATGATACCTCTCAAATCTAAAATATAACTAAAAATGAAGCCCCCCATAAACAAAACTTCTCCAAGAGAAACTATGTCCAATTAATTGACTAAAAAGTAAATATGCAAAAAATTGAATAAATTATACTTGGGGTCAAATATGAGAAAGTGCATTAACCAAATAAAAAAACTCCTAAATACCTTCAAATTGCAAATTGGAATCACAAAAATCAGATAACTTGACAAAAATTTATGAGCTCAAAGGTCTAAAGGGGTAAACACACTTCAGTTGCAAATAAATTGTACCTATAGAAAAATATATCAAAATTACCTACACCACTATGAAGTACATGGAATTAGCTTTTTGTCGATATATCGTTTGCAAAATTTTGATATTTGAGCAAAAAAATATGCCTTCTTGAAGCAAAATGCCCTATTAGGGGAAGACATGCTAAACAGATGCAAACAATTAGCCCTCAAGGGATAGCACCTAGCCACCCACATGACCACTTGCTACATTTGGGCAAACAAAGATTGTAACTTAGTGAGCGACAATGAGGTGGTCGAAGCGAAGGAACCACTTGTGCTTAGTGGTGGGTATCCTATGCTGCCCACCAGGCCTTAGTGCCCGGGGCTATGTTGGGAACTATGTGCCCAAACCAAGCATGGGGGTTGACGTAGACAAGATCACCACCAAACCCTATAGTCAGAAAAAAAGATGATACCGTAGGCATATAAAACTATCTAGGGGCAGAAAAATATATATATATTTTAAATTATGACCATTATTTTTTTAAACCTCAAAAATATTTGCTTCGAAAATTATAGAATCAGCAAAAAAATCAATTTTTTTTCTGCAAAATAAAAATCATACCGCCTGTACTCGAGGGGTCATATGACCTGCCTAGTTTTTTTTTTTCCTCAAAAACACTTGAGGCCAAACATATGCATGTTTTATATCAAAATTTGTCTCTTGGGCCTTCTGAACATGATGGCGAGGTCGATTTGGGCTCAAAGTATGTTGAAAGCTCAACTACCTTTGGATCTAGAATCTTCAAACCCTTGTAACTTTGGTAGAAATTGTCAGATTTTGATGAAAAAAAGTTGATCTTGACTTTTTTAGATGCCCTAAACTAAAAAATGAGCTTAGCTTTCCTCCAACATGAGCCAAAAAATGGCGTGCAATGAATACCCACAAAGAGAAACCCTCCAAATCTAGTATTTTATTCAAGTTTTATTGATTCCCAAGTTCACCATATGGTGCAAGAGAAGATCATACTCAACCTTACTAGAAATAACCAAGATATCTCACTAGAAATATCTCAACCTTGATCTAAGAATGGTTTTGCAAGGCTTGGATTTGATACCATGTAAGAGCTGAAGACTAGCTGTATACCCAATACCACCTGTAAAAACACAAGATTCCTTCCATAATAGAGTATGAAAGAAAATGAGATTTCTTGATATTAAGACCTATCAATATGATGATGAGGTATGAAATATATTACAAATGAGTACAATGACCTTGTGTATATAGGAAAGGCGAGGAATAGGATTAAACATGATTGTGACATGTGTCTTAATACTATGATATGAGACAACTAACTCATAATAGCCTAGGAATTAGGCATTACATGCTAGAAAGATAATATCTAGATATGCCAACTAATCCTAAGTAAACTTAACATGTGAATAAGTCACCTAAGTTGCTAGTAAGGAAATTTACTAGGTATAAGACACATATTCACACCAACAAAAAGAAAGCTATATTCATAAAAAAATGAAAGATGGGAACTTTGTGGAAGAACATTTGAATGCATTTAATTTTATTTTGAGTTAGTTAACATCCATGCATGTTAATATAGATGAAGAAAATAATTGTATATTGTTACTTTTCTCATTTCTAGAGTCTTGGAAAAGTCTAATCCTTGCTCTAAGTGGATAGATGACAGATCCAAAGTTGGATTCCCTTGTTGATACTTTTCTTGCATAGGAAAAGAGAAAAATCATGGAATAGATCTCAAAGGATGCAATGCATGTTCAAGAGAGGCCTACAGATAAAGTAAGTTTAGAAGAGGATTAAAAATTCTACTAAGAGATCTAAATCTCAAGGTTTTTCTAAGGCCCCTAGGAAGACTAGAGTAAAGTGTTAGAAATGTGTAAAACAAGAGTATTGGAAGGATTGTAGGAATAATAAAACTTATTACTCCACTTAAAAATATTTTGATGGTGATGAAACCTTGCTTATTTTTGCTACTTTTATTTCTAACTAATCATGGTTGATTGAATCAATTTGTTCAAATCATATAACTCCTCACAAGGGGTGGTTATATTCTGGTGCAGGGGCACCTACAACTTGCAATGAAAGAAAATGGAGTGTTTTAAGGTTCAATAGGCTAATTATAGGTCTTTTAATTAATATGCAACGAGGAAGTTGTAAAATATGCTAAAATATGATGCAATGTAATAAATGATCAGTCCATGTCAAGGTTGGTAAAAGAAAGGCTCTTGTTATTTTTTAGTCTAAGATCTCAATCTATGTTACTCTTAATATGTATTTAGTTCTTTGGAGTCATTCTAGGTGTTTAGGGGGAATATTTGGCTTGACATTTGCAAAAAATTACATTTTTTGGCAAAGTTGTCAAGAGATAAGTTGGTTAAGAAGTTCAAAAAATAGTTAGATACATTGGGGGAGCTGAGTTTGAAGGGAAAAAAGTTAAATATGATGTAAATTCTTGAATGGATGTTGCTCTTCAAGATTTGAATGAAATGAAATAAAGGAATTCTTTTATTTTTGTGATTTTCCTATGTTTTCTTGTGTTCTTTCTCTATGTAAAGACCTGTACAGGTGTGTGATGCATTGAAGGTTTATGAGATCATTGATGCATGTATTTATCTTCACTTGAATCAGGTTTTGTGTCTTAATTCCATTTTAGAAGAGAGTTTTAGTCGTTTCTCCAAGTCTGCCCTGTTTTGACAGTGTAAGGGTTTGAGGCTATAATGTATTGATTTTCACCAATCCACCCATTGTAATGGATCTATAACTTAGTGGATTGGTGTGTACCATGTTAGGATAGGTGGAAAATGTGTTTGGGAGTTTGGAATAGCATGGGTTTGGTCGGTAGAGTGAAGCACTAGGCTGGGCAGAGCACATTTCTATGTGAAAGTGAATAACCATGATGGTGATTTTGAAAAATAATGAGTGTAGTGGTATTGTGAGTGTTTGGTAAGTTTTTTTAGAGGTATTGGAAGGTTTTTGGACCCTTGGAAGGACTGGGAGAGGCTTGGAGTTGTGAAATCCTTGAAAACCCTTGTTTTTGCTTGTGTTTAGGAGGGTTTCTTGGAGCAATACGGTAATGGCCTTATGTGGGCAAGGTAATCATGAAATTGGTGGTTTGGTAATATGAACATTGATTTTTCTTGGTGTTTGAGTGGAAACCTCACCTTTAAAAGGTACTTCCTTTGCAAGTTTGGGCTAATTAGGGAACCTTAGGTAGGCTTATTGGAAGTCAAACATAGTCCAAAGAAGTTACCATTGGTTCTGATGTATGATGTGTAGCCTTGAAAAGGGTATCTTAATCCAAAATTTATTTTCCAAGTGTTTTGGGAAGTTCTTGAGAAAAGGGCCTGGAACCGGGTTTGGAATACTACTAGGGGAAGCATGCTCAAAGGGTGAATTTTGGTCAGATCTTTAGAATCTGTTTTGGAGGTTGATCTGAGATCATTCATTTGTAATTTGGAGTAGGTCTCCATCCCTCTCTGCATCAAAGTGGTATTAGAGCAAGGGAGTAGGTCTTTTGTGAAAAGAAGGTTGAAGTTTGTGTGTAGGAAGAAGAAGGTGATTGGAGGAATCAAAATGCCTCCTAAGGGGAATGTTGTTGCAAGGAAGATTGACAATCATGAAAAGGAGATAAAATTCATAAAGCAGGAGATGGCTACAATAAAAGCTAAAGGTAGGACCCTTTTGGATGAAAGTGATTCTAAAAAGGAGGAGACTGATGAGACAAAATAATGACTCATCTTTTAGCCATATGAAAATGTATATTTTGCCTAATTATGAAGTTATCAAGACTGAGCATGATGATGAAAGTAAGATATTTTTAGTTGCAATAGTCAAAGATTTCATCATATCTTTCAAATTATGATTTGGGTTTTAGAGATGTTTGGTCCAAAATTCAAAGATAATATGGTGACAAAACCCATTAAATTTCACGAAAACCTAGTTCGTGGTTTGAGAGAAAAATTCACTAGAATCTGTTGCTCTGGAATTTGTGGAGAGTTGCTTTGGAACTTGTGGGACATCACTTGAAGTTGTTCAAGAATTTGTGGGTTGCAGAACCTTTCCAAAATTTGTAAAAGCAGCAGTTGTGAGCATTAAAATAGATTGGGGTGACTTTGATAGAAGTTGAGAGCATCTAGGAGGCAGTTCCAAGAATTAAGGCAAGTTGTTGGGTTGTGCAAACAAATGGAGAATATCTAGAAGACGATTTTGGGTAGTTTGAACTATTTTGCAAGCATCTAGGAGTTCTTTTATGAGCTTTAATGGTACGCAAGGGGAAGACATGACTATTTCAGTAGTCAAATGGCTTTCTGGAGCTTGTTTAGGGGCTGCAAAATAGGCATATTTGTTTTGGACGACCAAAGAAGATTGACTCAACAAGTTGAAGAAAGACCTATATATTTTCCTTAACACATGTTCATATCTTCTAGCAAGTGGTTGCACAATCATAAAACTTATCTTTCATATTAGTTGAAGAAAAAAATTCTATAAATTCATTGTAATCAAGAAATCAAATGGGGGAGGAGTTTTACAAAATAATATAGTTCAGTATTTTAGTAGCAATCTCTTTGTTTGTAGTTTCATTTCTTAGTAGTCATTTCATTTCTAGCTCTTTACATTTCCAGTATTCCCTTTTACAAGTTTCTTAGGATAGATTTGATTCAAGCATTCCATTTACAAGATCTTACATTAGATTTGATTTTAGGAATTTCTTTCATCCATTATTTTTCAATTCTGTTTGTAGAAAAAACATGTCATTCAAATAATTTCTTCTCCCTATTGCATATTGCCATGGACACCGCCCTGGATTGAAATTTATAGGTAAATGATGAGGATTGTAGAGACACTCATCAGAGACCTCTAGTGAAGAAGAGGAGATGGATCCAGAAGATGTGAGAGAAATGAAGCTTTTGAAGGCTGTGAAGAAGGATGGACATGGAAAAATGGATGTGCCTATGTATGGAGGCAAGCTTGATAGTGAAGATCTCCTAGTTTGGATTGGAGCCATGGAGAACTATTTTGATAGTGAAGAGGTTGATGAAGGACATAAGGTGAAGAGGACAAAAACAAAACTTAAGGGACATGCTTTGGTGTGGTGGAATTTTGTGCAAGAGGATAGGGAGAAAAAAGGAAAGGGAAAGATCACTTCCTAGGAGAAGATGAAAAAAAAATCAAAGGTAAATTTCTTCTTTCTGATTATAATGTTCAAATACTTAAGAAGTTGCAAAATCTTAGACAAAAGGAACTAGATGTGCAATCATACATTGAAGAGTTTTATAGGTTAAGTATAAGGACTAAACATGAAGAAGATGAGGAAGAAATGGCTACTAGGTACTTGAATGGTCTAAGATACAACATTCAGGATGAAATCAACTTGATGACACCAAAATTGGTTGAACAATGCTTTTTAATGGAAATGAGAGGAGAAGAAAAACTAAAGAGGAGATAAGAGAAGGTAGCAAGAGGAAGAGGCAGTACTTCTAGAGGTAGAGGATTTAATCCTAATTCAAAACCAAACAACGAGAGTCAAGGAGATGTCAAGAAGGAGCAAGACCAATATGATTTCAGAGGTGGATGGAGAGGTGCAAGAGGCAGATTTGCTGGAGGAAGAAATGTAAACACCTTTTCAGGGAGATGCTACAATTGTCAAGAGTTTGGACACCCATTTTTAAAGTGTCCTCAAGGTCAAGGTTCATCTTCAAGTGGTGATAGGAGTGAGATAAGATCACAACTGGTCCAAGAAGAAGAATGTGAAAGTGTAAGCAAACTTGTTGATCTAGAAGAGGGAGAAGCACTTATGGTAAGAAGAACTATGTTGCAGGCATCTAAGGAGAAAGACTTCAGTCAAAGAAGGAGTCTATTTAGAACTTCATGCAAATGAAAAGGTAAAGTGTTCCAAGTTGTCATTGATTCTGGTTCTCAAGATAATATGGTGTCTGGGGAGATGGTAGATAAGCCGAGTTTGGAAAAGATACCCCATGTAGCACCCTATAGAGTTTCTTGGGTGAATGATAGTCAAAATTTAGTGTTGAATGAGCAAGAATATGTTGATATCCAGATTGGGGAGTAGAAGGATAGAGTCTTATGTGAAATTTTTCCCATGGATTGTTGTCATGTGCTCTTGGGGTGGCCTTGGAAATTTGATAGGAGGTCTACGTATGATGGTTGGGAAAACACCTATACCATTTGGAAGGATGATCAAAGTTTTAAACTAAAACCTTTGCAAGGAAAAGAGAAGGATAAAGGTAAGCATAAGGTAGTGATGTTTGGTAAGAAGGATCCTTTAAGGCTCGAGGATAGAGTCTGATGTAATTGCAGGTAGGGAGCATGTTAATGATGATGGAACAACAAGTAAGACATCTACCAATGATGCTAGGATAGTTCTATTGAATGTTGATGGACCTATTGAGAAGAAGGGGAAGAGGTCTAAGAAGGATGATGCTCAGTTGGAGGGGGAAAATGATGTGAAGCACATGGAGAAGGCTGATACAGTTATGAGAAAAGAGTTGGGGGTGAATTGAAATAATAATGTGTTGGTTGGAATAATGACATGTCCTTTGATGAAGGGTAAAATTATAAAGTGTGAAGGTTTTTCAAGTACAAAAGTACACAGATATGTTAGTACAATCAGTACAATGAATTGTAATGATAGGAAAATGATGGTGGGTGTTGTTAGAACATAAATTCTGATGGCAGAGGTAAAGGGACAAGGTGTGCAGAGGTTTGAAGATAGTAGTGTACATGGAGATAAGCTAAAAGAAAAAGTAGATCAAAGGAATACTAACATGGGTTTGTTTGCAGGTATAAGGATTAGGAGAACATCAAATTCTGATCTAGGTATAAGGGAAAAGAAAGTAGCAGATTTGATGATGTATGGAGCAGCAATTTGGAGACAAGGAGCAAGATTTTTCTCTTAGGACAAGAGTTTTCCTATGGGGGGTTGTATGGTGCAGGTGCATCTACACCTTGCAATGAAATAAAATGGAGTGTTTTAAGGTTCAATAGGATAATTAGAGGTCTTTTAATTAATATGCAATGAGGAAGTTGCAAAATATGCTAAAATATGATGTAATATAATAAATGATCAGTCCATGTCAAGGTGGGTAAAAGAAAGGTTATTGTTGTTTTTGAGTCTAATATATTGATCTATGTTAAATAAGGTCTATGAGACCACTCTTAATATGTATTTAGTTCTTTGGAGTCACTCTAGGTGTTTAGGGGGGAGATTTGGCTTAACATTTGCAAAAAAATGCATTTTTTGGCAAAGTTGTCAAGAGATAAGTTGGTTAAGAAGTTCAAAAAATAGTTGCATACATTGGGGGAATTGATTTTGAAGGGAAAAAATTTAAATATGATGTAAATTCTCGAATGGAGGTTTCTCTTCAAGATTTGAATGAAATGAAATAAAGGAATTCTCTGATTTTTACGATTTTCCTATATTTTCCTATGTTCTTTCTTTGTGTACGGACTTGTACAGGCGTGTGATTCCTTGAGGGTTTGGGAGATAATTTATGCATGAATTTATTTTCACTTGAATTAGGTTTGGTGTCTTAATTCCATTTTAGAAAATAGTTTCAGTCGTTTCTCCAAGTCTGCCCTGTTTTGACAGTGTAAGGGTTTGAGGCTATAATGTATTGATTTTCACCAATCCACCCATTTTAATGGATCTATAACTCAGTGGATTGGTGTGTACCATATTAGGATAGGTGGAAAATTTGTTTGGGAGTCTGGAAGATCATGGGTTTGGTCGGTAGAGTGAAGCACTAGGTTGGGCAGAGCACATTTCTATGTGAAAGTGAATAACCATGATGGTGATTTTAAAAAATAACAAGTTTAGTGGAATTGGTAGTGTTTGATAAGTTTGTGCAGATGTATTTTAAGGTGTTTGGACCCTTGGAAGGACTGTGAGAGGCTTGGAGTTGTGAAATCCCTGGAAACCCTTGTTTTTGCTTGTGTTTAGGAGGGTTTCTTGGAGCAACAGGGTAATGGCCTTATGTGGGCAAGGTAATCATGAAATTGGTGGTTTGGTAATATGAAAATTGAATTTTCTTGGTTTTTGAGTGGAAACATCATCCTTAAAGGGTATTTCCTTTGCAAATTTGGGCTAATTAGGGAACATTTTGCTAGGTAGGCTTATTGGAAGTCAAACATAGTACAAAGAAGTTACCCCTAGTTCTGATGCATGTTGTGTAGCCTTGAAAAGGGTATCTTAATCCATAATTTATTTTCCAAGTGTTTTGGGAAGTTCTTGAGAAAAGGGCTGGAACCGGGTTTGGAATACTGCTAGGGGAAGCATGCTCAAAGGGTGAATTTTGGTCAGATCTTTAGAATCTATTTTGGAGGTTGATCTGAGATCATTCATTTGTCATTTGGAGTAGGTCTCCATCCCTCTCTGCATAATATTCTTACCATTGATGGAGGAGAAGTGTATCTAGGAGACAATAGTTTGCATTAGATTTTTGGTTGTGGAAAGTATAGTTGTGTTTCAATGATTGAAAGGTGAAAACCCTTACTAGTGTTTTAAATATTCCTTGACTAGCTAGAAATTTGATTTATATTTCCAAGTTGAATGATTCAAGGATGAATATGATATTTGATAAGTCTAGTTGCATATTGGTGAGAGGGAGTTTGGTGGTTGCTAAGGGATTATGTGTAGGGATATTGTTTAGGCTAAATGCCTCTAGATTTTGTAACTACCAATATAATTAACACCAAAAATAGATGTATGTAGTGGCACTAATATTTGGGCCATACTAGTGAAAAATGACGTAGGATCTTGGTTATTTAAACATTGGTTGATGTTTTTTCTTATTATAATTAGAATATTTATTTCTATGAACATTGTGTGTTTAGAACAAAACATAACATATTTTCCTTCAAGAATTTACAAAGATAAGAAAGTTTTAGAGATTATTCATTTGGATGTTTTTGGTCTAGTGGATGTTAAATCCATGGAGAAAATTCACTATTTCATTATTCATTGATTATGCCTCAATCTACACCTCAATTTATTTTATGTATTCTAAATTTAAAGATTTGACTAAGTTTAATAAAATTAAAATCTTGGTTGAAGTGCAAAGAAATTATAAAATAAGAGTGTTGATCTCTCACAATGGGGTGGATAATGTTCTAAGGAATTAGATGAGTTGTGTACACATGCAAGTATTATTTCATAAAAACTAGTCCATACACATCTCAATAGAATAGGGTGGTAGAGAGAATGACCTGAATCTTGTTGGAAAGTGTTAGAATTATACTAAGTGGAATGCAACTAGATTGGTGCATTTGCATAGAGATTGTAAGTACTGCTTATTAGTTGATTAACAAATCCCCTAATTTGGCTCTTCTTGATAAATCCCTTATAAAGGGTGGATAGGTAAGAAAACTTTTGCTTCACATTTAAGGGTATTTGGTTGTGAGGCTTATGTTCACATGTCTAAAGAAAAGAGATTTAAATTGGATCTTAAAGCACATAAATGCATCATTGTAGGTTATGGTGAGAATGTAAAAGGTTATAAGTTTTTGAATTCATGAACCCCAAAATGATATATTCTAGAGGTAATTTTTAGGGAGTTAATATATTTTTAGATATTGAATATCCAAAGGTAAAAGTAGGAAATAAAATGATGTATTTTGAGATGGAGGTTTGGAAGCAAGAAGATATACATGTTTAAGAACAAGATGATGGATTATAGGATGGATAGGAAGAAGATAAAGAAGATGAGAGTTATGAGAAAGAAAATCATGTTAAGCATGCATATCCATTTACTCCTATATTAGTTTAACATGAGACATCATAATTTAGTTGATAGGTAAAACACACCAGATTCCTATTGTGTATTTCCTTTTTTATGTATTGATAATTAACCAAGATCTTTTATGGAGGCTCTCACTTCAAAGGATAGTAAGTCTTAAGTATAGGCCATGCAAGAGGAGATGATAGCCTTAAAAATGTAACACTTGGGATTTTCTTAATTTTACCAAGGGAAGAAAGTCTATTAGTTGCAAGTGGGTGTATACAAAGATTAGATTAGTTTGATCGGTGGCCAAGGGCTACTCCCATAGAGAGGGAGTTGATTTTAGTAAAATTTTCCCTCATATTGCGAAGTTGTATTTTATTAGATTCCTATTATCTATTGTTGTAGCTTGTGATTTTAAATTTAAATAAATGGATGTTAATGTAGGAAAATTTACAATGTAGAATAAATAAAGAGAAAAATAATAAGCACAAATAACATAAAATTTTCGTGGAAAACCTAGTAAAATTATTCCAAGAGAAAACCACAAACAAAGATCTCCCATATTTTATTTCTTAGGAAAAATTATCAATTATAAAAATCTTCAAAAGGTTTTGAAAACATGACTTCAAAAGAGTATAATAAATCAGAGTTGCAAAGTCCTTGTTGAACAAAACTTTCCAAAAATAGAAAGTGTTACTCATGCAATTACTCAATGTTAACTATTCATCACTGTTGAAATAACAATAAAATTGACTTCATATTCCAATAGTTAAAACTACTTTCTTGCATGAGGATCTTGAGGAGGAAATTTATATGTGATAGTTTTAATGGTTGCATTTTAAAGGGAAATGCATATTTGGTTTTTAGGTTGAAACATTCATCGTATGGTCTAAAATAGTCACCTAGAATGTGATGCTATAAGTTTCATGTGTTTGCATTGATCTTGGGTTTTATTCAAAGCAAGGAGGACCATTGTGTTTATGTTAAATACATTAATTATGAGATCATGATCATCATTTTGTATGTGTAACATGTTTATTAGTAAGAACAGGGCGATGATTAGGGAGCTCAAAACTCAATTTTCAGCACATTGGGTATTAGGTGTAAGGTAGGGGTACCAAACACACCAAGGCTCTAGGTCATGAAGAGCCAAGAGCAAAGGGCTTCCCTTTCTTACCTCAACCTAAGCGGGTGTTTAGGTCGAGGGTAGAGAATGAAGAGCACTCTCAAGTGCTTCTATCACTCTACTAATCTGAATACTTAAACAAGGCTAGACGAGCCGATTTGTGGAGTCCTAACCACACTTCAAACAGTTCTCTACCTGAGGACAACAACGTGGGTCAAGGATAACAACATGACACACTAGCGTCTCTCTAGTGTTCTAACATTTGTATGGTCAGAAAGTTAAAAATATAGTGCGGAAAATGAGAAACCTACTAATTGTCTAGTTAATTAAGTTTAACAAAATGAATAGAATGATAAAGTATGAGAAATTGATATATAAATGGTAAAGAAGGTAGATGAAAGAAAGGGTGATGAAGACCAACTCACTGAGGGTCTAGTTCGCCATAGAGCTCTACACACATGTACACCTACACACAACCAAGAAGGGAAAAATGTTGGGGTTGTATAGGGGTTTGCCTCAGTCACACCCTCACTTTGGTGTTTTCACCTCCACGAACAACCAAGAAAGCCACAAAGTAGAAAATATGATAAAGGAAAGAAGAATATCGAACACTACAAAAGATACAATGCTACTTTATCAAACCACAACAATAAAGGATAGTGAGGCAATACCACCTCCACCCAAAGGCACTCAAGGCAAATGAAGGGAGAATGCAAGATAATGAACTTGGCAAAGTCAACATGACCGCAACAGTGACGAAGGGAGGTCTTGTAAGACTCCAAGCTCATAACTTCTGTGGTAGAAAAACACATACAAAATGAAGTTGATGGAGTAACAAGCTATTGTGTAATGTTCAATGGATTACAAAAGATCACATGAATTTCCAAGAAGATGAGATAGATTGCTAAAAGGATGAAGTGATAGTGAAAATTATGTGTTGATGCCAAAATTTGACAAGAAGCAGCCTTATGGGAAACTCAGTTAAAGGGGGGGGACCTATTATGCTAAACTGAGTAACCTCTAGGTTTATAAAGAAGTTGACTTCTTCTGTAATTTAGGGTTTGGAATGGGAAAATGAAACAAGTATATAAAATAAAGATCTAACTAAGGTGATGCACCAAGCTATAGGTGTATTTAGGCATGAGAAACATTCCTTTCAGACATGGTTTGAGGTTCGTTCAACAATCTTCTATGTCCCAGAATAATAGAAATCAAAGATGAAAAACCCAAATAGTTTACCAAATAACATACAATAACTCCCATACACATTCAATGAAAAGAAGAGTCCAAGACATGGTCTGAATCAGAAAAATTATATTGAAATTATAGAAGTTCTGCAAATAAACTACATAGTACAATAATGACGAAGTATAATGTTCTATCAAATAGCTAAGGAAGAGAAAGGCCAAACAATGGCACAGTCTATGAGTCATACAATAATCTAAAAGTAATATAAAGGCCAGGTGTCTTTCCACTATTTTTTTGTATGTTCTGAACTCATTTTTTGAAAGAAGAAGTAGTATTTATAGAAAATGGTCCAACTGACGCTTAGCTAGTAACAAAAAATATTCCATCATGAGAGAAATGATGTCCATCTCAATGATTTCCTAGGCCGTTGCAACATAAAATATTTTGAGCCATAGAATGTAGTCGCCTTTGAGATAGATGCATCCCTTGAAAATGAAGGCAGTGGTCCCAGCGTAGAAGCAACACACTCCCCAACATACATGTCACTAGCCCACAAAGTCAGTTAGGACATGTGGCAATATGGTGCATCTTATCACTCGTTCCATCCTTCCCTTCAATGAAATGCTCATGGAGAAGACACGTGGAGGAGTCTTTGTTACCAGTGTTGATTGTGGGGTCTGCCAAAAAGGTGTACATAGAAAGATGCTATCTGGCATGCAGATGCAACTCGATAGAGAAGCGAAGGGAAGCAAGCCTTAAAGGTGCATGATTTTGACACGTGGATGCATGGTAGGGCTTGGAAAAAAAAGTGAAGAACGAAATCCTTGCGAGGAGCACGTGGTGGACACATAGCACATCAAGCAAAGCTTGGAAGAGAAAATTGGGCCAAAGATATCCAAATGCATAGGGCATGATCGAAAGCCAAGAAAAATAACATTATCAACCCGAAGGGAGCTCAAGGAATTTTATATCCAAAAATTTTGGCGACTACCAGGGGCATTTTTCCTACGGAATGGGAAACACAAAATTTTTGGTTCTCAGACTAGAGTCTTTATCCATTGAGTGATGAAATTGGAGCTTTGAGAGAGCAATCTATAGAGGCAACCAATCAGCTTTGAATGGCATAGATATGGAGCAAAGATTCTCGTACACCTCATGCAGATTGATCACTTCTTTAAATGGTAGCTTCATGGATATCTCGGTCCCAAACTCAAGTTGAAATAGCAGTCGTGCAATCTGGTAACACCCTCTATATCCTCAACAGTTGGGGGTTGACTGGAGCTCTGAAAAGAAGATATGTCCTACTGCTTCTCCTCAATCTTCGTTGCAATCTTCTCTATTGTGGCTACTAAATCATTAGAGAGAAATAGGGAGGGTAGGCCCATCTGAGTTAGTTGGGATAATTTCACCCGTATGTTGTTCATAGTTCGGCCCAGTGTGGTAGCACAATTGCTAGCATGGATTATGGTTGTGTGGAAACAAATGAATTCCTTTATTGTCTTGGAAGATGACCTCTGGTCCTTGATCCCTGCACTCACTAAGTCATCATTTGGCAGATTTTATAGCTTATCCAACAACATTTCTGCCTCAAGAACCTTCTCCGCAATGAATTATGGGAATTGCTCAATCATTGCGCGAACCTCTCGACTCAAACTTGACACTTTCGCCATGAACTATAGTGTCAAATGAAGAGTCCAATAGAAGGTCTTGACCTTTTCCCAATATGAAACATACATTCATTGGGCTACTAGAAGGAGGTCTAACTGGGAAACAGGGGGTTGGGGAGGATTCCTCAAAAGATCGATTTTTGCATCCCTCTTCTTGACGTCTTTCCTTAGCTCTACAATTTTATTGTCCGCAGTGGAGAGTTGCTCTTGCAGGGTCTTCAACTTAGCAAGCCATTTTTCCTCGACCTAGCTTCTTGCCATAGATTCCCTATCTAGGGAGAGCCTTACAACCTAGATTTATTTTTCGAATTGAACTTGTCGGCCCTAGAGGTCTGATTCCTGCTATTGCATTATCTACTCCAATTTTGCACATTGTCATTGAAACTCTTTATCCTTTTGTTGTATCTCCTCCTCCGCCCATGCCAACTGGTTGTATAATTCTTGGTTTCTCTATCGTAGATCATTGACTAGGTTGGGATCTTGGGATTGGAATGTTTTAAGCTCCTCTTGGAGCCTAGCCTATTCTATCATTTCTTTTCGCAAAAAGCATGCAAATTCGGTATATCTTGCCTTGTCCTTCATCAGTAGGACCTCTATCCTTTCCTTGACATTTTTTAGCTCATCCTCCTCCTTCTTTAGTTGGTGACTAGACTTGAGAAATTTGGTGGTCACCACACGTTGGGTCTCCTCCATGAGATCAAATTTATCTTGTGGTCGAGCTACATGTAGATCGAGTCCCATAGCATGGATGGTGTAATCCTTGGGTCACATATCCCCCTAAGGCTTGATGGCATTCAGATGCATGGTTGCAAAGTGCAACGATTGTAGAACCTCATTGAGAAGTGTTTGCACCCTTGGCTCTGTCGGCCTCTTCGCATCCTTGTCCCTCTACTTCTGGAGCCTAAGAACTCGTAATTGTCTTGTTCTATCGCTCTCCAACAAAAAATTTGCTGGCAATCTAATGAGCTCACCCGCAAAGGGTGCATCGGGAGGAACACCAAAAGGGAATGAGAGAGTAGTGGCTCTGGCCGATTTCTTCTTTCGAAGAGAGAGTGTCAGTGGGGAGAACGAGGGAATATGCCAAGGTCCAGTCTAAGAAGTATCAGGATGACTTATGGGAAGCGGTGGTGATAGATCGGAGGTATAGTGGACTCCATTTGTTGAGAAAGCTAGGTCAGAGTTGACACAACAGCTACAAAAGGTGTAGCGATAGTAGTTGTAGATTGTGCTCTAATGAAAGGTGGGATAACCCGCGGGGGAGTAAAAGAAAATTGTCTCACTTGGGAGAATTGGGAGAAACCTCTCGTGACCATTGTAGTAGAAGTGGAAAAAGAAAGGTTGACAGTTGAGGTGATGGGCGATGCAGAGACAATAGAAGAAACTGGAGATTACAAATTAAGAAGAGGGGGAGGGAAAGATACTTGAGCAACGGATGACTCCGATCTTTGGCTTGTTGTAGATTCATGTAAAGCCTCTCCCGAAGCCACATTCGTGCTCTACCTTTTGTTCAGTGGGGATACTTCCACCTCCAAGACCTTCGTTGGGTGTTGTTGGGTTTGACCTCTAGGTATTTTCATAGACCATGAGCGTGTCTCTAAGGCTCCCAAATGTGATATATTCACCTACAACTTTGGAATAGTTGTGCTAGGTTGCTTTACTACTTGTCCAGTTTACTGCATCGGGGTTGTCTTTACTTCCTTTTCCTTCTCCTTTCCCTTCCCTGTATACTTTTTAGCTTCCTCTGGGTTGATCTCTTCATCATCGCTTGTGTTGGTATCATCATGCACTTTGTTCCACAGAGTGTCAAATTTTTCATCTGTGTCTATGTCTTGGAATAAGGCATCATAGCATTTGATTTCTTGATAGTAAAGCCAAAAATCTTTAATATTTTTTTCACTCCACAACCATTTCTTGAACAAATTATTGCGAAGGGCGACACCTATTTGGATTTTCTCATTAAAATTCACCAAAGGAAAAAATAAATTGAGCCATGGTGCCCTCTTATCCACTATAGGAATGTGAACCAGGTCTATGAATAGATCATCCTGGTCTGATAGGGGATTCTGCCACTTTTCCTAGTAAGGTCGGGGGTTGTGGGTTACCTGAATATTTGTGCCTATCAAGTCATTTTTGGGGTTGTATTGTCATTTTTCACAAATCAATACTAGCCCTAGATGAGTCAAATTTGTCTCTAGTAGCTTATGCATTTGCTTCCTTGCCATAACCACCATTTTGAAACTTAGTGGGTAAAAGAAAAATCCTTTCTTCTTAGCCTTCCATCCGTAAAAGGTAAAATCGATAATTGACACTTGTTAGAACATCTCAAGGGCCAACACCTGATCCGTGAGGCATGTCAGGAGCTGGAATGGTTCCTCAGTGAAGCCACACATCTAAATGAATGTGAAATCCTCCCTAAGAAACCAATCACATTTAGGGGTGAAGCTCTACATCCATCTTGTTTGGTCGGAAGAAAGCCGATAAAGGTTGCCATCCTCGCTCAAGTCTCATAGAATCAGAGTTAATAAAAATACGAGAATGCATAATAGTCATAAGTTGTGGAGAGGAGAGTGGTCCATACATAAACTAGCCTTCTAACTCCCTTCTCATCAAAAATAGCTAACCTCATTTTTTTTTTGAAGAAGTCGGGGTTTTGATGTAAAAACATATAGGAAAGGAGACAAGGAAACCTGAACTTATGTTGTGTTCTGTATTCCTTGATTTGACTCATCATTTCTCGGACAATGACTTTTGTGAATTCATACTAGAACACAGAATGTTGCCTTCTCAACTAAAAACCTTGACCCAATTGGAACTCATGCACCCATTTGTCCTCGTCTAGGCCACAAACGAAAGCCATCATAGAGAAGGCATCTTGCATATCCCCCTTCTTAAAAGCATTGTGCGACTGGAATTTTTGGCCGCTTTGTCAAATCCTCCCAGGGTCTTTGGGTTTCTTGGTTATAAAAATCCAGAGCTTTTCTCTGCCTCTCCAAAATTTTTCCCCTTTTTTTGGAGTGAATGACTCCATATTTTCTACTCTAGAGCCCCCTCTTGGGATGCATAACATGTCTTTGATAGCCTCATCACTCATTATAACCCTCAACTCTTGACCTTCAATGGCGTTGGTATCTAGGTTGAAATGTTGAATGCCCTCATGGAATAGCTTCAGACAATAATGCACAAAAGGGACCATGTACTACGGGAGTATGCAGAACCATTGCTTGTACACCAACTGGCGATCACTAGTGGCCACCTTCATTATTTTGCAAGTTGCTTCCCTTAGGATTTTACGGTTGGTTTTGAGAATGGGATCATGAATTTTATCCCACTCTTCCTTTATCTAACTCTGGTCCCTATGAAATTTTTGCTTTTTCACCTTGCGCGTGTGAAATCACTTCGGCTTCTTTGGTATTCCAAGTGAAGCGTAAGAGGTATCACCAAAAATATTGGCCATGGGTGTTGCACACACGGCAGAAAACAAGCTTTGGGTCACTTCACCTTTCTCTTCCATTTGAGGATTCTAGGCCATTTCTTTCTACTATGGATTTTTGTGATATAATAGCGTCCCTTCGTTGCTCTGCAAAATTACCCTTCTTGGAAACACACCAGTATTGGATGAATGGAACCTAAAAAAAAACACCAATACAAGGCTTGTACCAGACACAACTTTAGTTGGACTCCTATTCTTTTTTTGGGTTCAACTCGTTCAAGAATAGTGCATCATCAATAATTACTTCTCTGAACCCGACTGCTTCTATACCTCCTATGTTTTTTAGTAACTCTGTCGTCAACACTCTTTTCACTAGATAACGTACTCAAGAAGCTTTCGCACTATTTATTCTTTTGCATGTAACACTTAGCTTTTTCTCGACCAAAGTTAGAAAAAATGGTAGCCTTTTTGCAATAAATTTGGTATGTATTGCCAAATACCTTGCTCATGTGAAATGAATTTCTTGCCTTTTTGAAAATACAAGAATTCATAATGACAACTAGTAAGCACGTCCTTTGGCACAATTTTCTTGGGAAATTGAGCCGGCGATGCAAGTGTATAAACCCATCGCATGCTTGGCAATTGATATCCTAAAAGAATGATTAAGCCAAAAATGCAATGAGTACTTTGAAAAGATTTTTTTTCTATCTCGAAGGCCAAAACATGCTTGCATCGTGACACATCAACACCTGTTTGTATGGGCAATCACTTGGGACTGCGACCAACTTTTGCTAATTAATTACCTCTCCTTAATCTTGCACACAAAATTTTGTACATGGCAGATGCAACTGGGTGGGAAACTCGAGTCGACTCTTGGTGGGATTTTCGAGTTAGTACTCGATTAGCATCATGCTTATGGCATGCAACTACCTCAAACATTTCTATAAATAGACCCCAAGACAACAGCAAAATCACACTTAGCAATTGGAAAAATTAGCACTTGGGTAGTTGGATAGGATTAGGCATCATGAATACTTCCATTAGGCTTACTTGCAATAAGTCTCATATGACCTTCTTAGGTGAAGTTTCCAATAGGTGTTTGAAACAAATGACAAAGAATAAGCATTTGTTGGCCATTATAGCAATGAAATGGATATTGGGTAGGGACTACATAGCGTACAAGGATAAGTATAGGGTCAATACATACATCTGCTCTCACTTTGTTGTGTCCCTACTTGGTATACAGGTCCCTAAGATGATGATTATGTGACTCACATTGGAAATCTTCCCAAAGTGGTACCTTGGTGGCCTTGGAGAAGTCATGGCGAATGCGGTGTATGGCCTGGGTATCCCAATGGTGAGCGACCTCCACAAACATATTGAAGAAGATGTTGTAGTGTCATGGCTACCATTTCTGAGTGGATTCTGCATTCTATCACATGAAGAGCACCGCCAGAGGGTCACATGTGCCTACCACTTCTTGCTGCATTGCTACAACGTGGTGCTATTCTATGACCTAGAGTGGTACACCAAATTCAAGGGCTTGGTGTTTCCTCAACCACTGGTCATTGTTATCGTTAGTGCTCCCGCTATTGATGTTGATCCTGCCGCCCTTATGAACAATCCTGTTGCTCCTCTTGTCCCATATGCTGCTGATAATGCTCCTGCTCCTGCTGACAATGCCCTCGCTACTACTATTTAAGTCTCAACACCTTTTATATGTTTTTTTGTATATATTCCTAGACAAGGCTCCTTAACTGTATATATAAAAACTGCATAGCATATGGATATACCATTTAAAAGTATGGCCTCTGAGCCATTTTGGAAGTGTAATTTTGAAGCATATAATACTATAGAATGAACATACAATTTTTACTAAATTTTTGTCTCTTTTACTTCTGGTATTCTATATTATGGGTTCCCTTTTCTACTTCTTTGAGTACCTTTTAAATTTCACATATGAGTTCATTTTCAATTTCTGCATATGGGTTGCTTGGAAAGACTAGCCGAACAAAAGAACAAAAACAAAAAAATTACAATAATTAGATATTTACATAGGAAAAATAATTAATAAAGCTTAATTGAACAATTTGAGTTGGATTCCATTAACCGGAAACCCCAATGCCTCTTTCTCCATTTTTTCTAATTTGAATGCATTGTGTTGCTTGCATTGAATTATTTTAAATGGGCCTTCCCACAGAGTATTGAATTTTCCATGTTGGCTAGGCTTTGCAGCTCTCTCATTAAATTTGAGCACTAGGTCTCCACATTTGAGACCTTGATCTAAGGTTTTCTTGTCAAAACACCTCTTAACCACCTATTGGCGGTTAGTCATGGGGTGATCCCACAATATTGGTTTACAATTTTTGGGAAAACTGGACACTAAATTGATTTTTTTAAACTAAATCTTCACTTTCGGGCTCCTATAGCGGCTAAACCGTGAGGAATTTGAAGATGATGCAAACTAGTGATTTGTTACGTTTTTTCTACAGATTCTAAATATGTTTTTTCATTTTTTTTGGAATCATATTGCAGTTCTTTTTCCATCTCCTTCGAAAACTAGCTTTTTAAAAAAACATTTTTAAGGAGTGGCGTTCACCGTATACAACATAACTTATTTTGTATGAAGGATAAAATTATAATTTTTTCAAATTTAGATTTGTAACTATGATATCTAGCACTTTCATTTGATTTCATAGTGTTTTATAAAATATTTTTTTTGTAATCAAGTTTTGAAGTCAAACCAATTACAATTGAAACATAGGCAGATTGTATACAACATAACTTTTTCTATATGTATCAAAATTCAAATTTCTTTTTTTTAATGGGTTAAGGACATCAATACCCAACATGAACATATTTTTTAAAATTTTATTTTGATAATATGCTATTTTCCACATGTGTAGAACAAAGAGCTTGATTTTTTAGTGAAAAACCTATGTTTAATAAAACTAAAAAAAACACATAAATAAAATGAAAACATATTAAAATTATATTCGTTGGATAGCTCGTTCCAAGGAATTCCATGATGATTTGAAATAAATTTTAGATGAATTCATTTCATCCCCCAAAAGGTAAATCAAAAGTGATTTTTTATCAACATTTTGATAGGTGTAAAGGAGACTCCATTGTAGGTATGGTTTAAAAATAGCGGGGTTCTATCTAAGGGGGTTTGGTCTAAGGTGGTTTGATCAACCCTCTTTAATTGAAATCCTTAAAATGGAACTTTTTAAGGCTTAAATCATGATATTTTCTAAAAATATGTGATTTCAACAAAAAATAGAATCTCCCAGAAATTGTAAACCAACTTTGTGGGATCACCCCATGGCTGTTAGGGCCTTTTCTCTTTTTTCCTATACTTCTAGTAACTCAACCAGCCAAACCTCCATGGCTCCATTCTTCTCAACCTCTAGGGATTTGAGTAATTGTAGCACATGAATCTCCATGGAGATGGGAAAAAGCCCTTCTTTCCCGTATACTAACTCATATGATGAAGTCTTGAGGTTTTGCTTAGGAGTTATGTGGCTTGCCTAGAGCACTAGCCAAAATTTTTTTTGCCACTCTCTCTGATGTTCTGACTTGATTATTTTAATGAGTTGGACCAAATTTTTATTAGTCAAATCGGCTAGGCCATTTCCCTACGGGTAGTAGTTTGAAGATATTTTTAAGAATATGTTGTGCACGAGTGAGAATTGACATACCTTAGAACCCATAAAATCCTTGGTGTTTTCGAAGATGATGGTCTTTGGGAGGTCGAATCTTGTTACCAGTTCCTTGATGAAGTTCACAATTTCTAGCTTTGTTTCATTCTTTAGGGGCATGGCCTCGGTCCACTTGGTAAATTAGTTCGTAGCCATGAGGATCCATTTGTGTCCCGTACTAGAAGCGAGATTAATCATCTCGATAAAATCAAGGCCCCATTGCACAAATGGTTCATCAACCACTATCAGGTTGAGAGGCATCACTGAGTTTTTCCTTCTTCGTGTGAAGAATTGACATTCCTTGCAAGCTTTAACCAAAGAGTATGAGTCATTGAATAGTGTAGGCCAGAAATATCTGGCACACATAATTTTGATAGCGGTGGTCCTTGCTAAGAAATGTTCGCCCACGAGACTACTGTGGAAAGTGTCAAGAATTTTCCTCGCCTGTTCTATGGTGACACACCACAGTAGAACACCATTGAAGTTCCTTTTGGAGAGGACCCCTTCAATAAGTACATATCCGTTTTTTTGTAGTTTATAAAATATTTTCTTTTGAGAAGGAAGGCCTGAAAGATATTTTATAGTATGCATAAATCTTACCCTATCTGCTAGCCAACAACCTTTGGACTCGGGTTCATTTTTTAGAACAAGTTCGGGTTTCTCTTCTTCAGCTACTATTTCTTCATCTTGTTTCAAATACTCACAGAGTCCTGTTCCTCAGACGGTCCCTGTGGGCTTGACCTCAATATCTTATTCGAGGATCTGAGTAATCCAATTGGCCCTCTTTTCGGTGATTTCTTCCTCCATGATATATTCACGCACATTGGAATGTGCGGCATATACACTCACCTTGTTGCAAGATATGAGGTGTCGAAACTTCTCGAGCCCCTTAACAATGGAGAATGCTTGCCTTTTGATGAATTTGTAGCTCATCTCATAATCTTTTAGGGTTCGGGAGCGAAATTCTATTGAATTTTCTCCCTTTCCTTCATCATCCTTTTGGGTCAAAATAGTAGCGATGATAGATTTGCTACATAATACATACATTATGAAGTCCTTTGATAGGTCTATATTTACCACCACAAAATTTGAATAAATAGCTTCCTTAACCTTCTCAAACACTTCTCTAGCATCCTTTGTCCATTTAAACAATTGATCCTTTTTTATCATTAGGGTGATAGGCCTAATTATCCCTGCAAAATTATAAATGAATCTGGTCACAAAATTTACCTTTCCTAGAAAGGACTAAACTCCCTTATTATTGATTGGAAGGGGAAGTTCTCCGATTGCCTTTACCCATTCTGGATTGATTGCAATTTCATCTTTGGACACTACATGTTCCAATAGTTTGCCTTGTGACACTCTGAAAACACATTTTTTCAAGTTCAGGGATATCTCGAACTCCTAGCATTTTTCAAAGACTAGTTCAAGGTGGTCAAAATGATCATCCTTATTCTTAGAGAACACCATAAGATCATCGAGTTAGATCAGGATGATTTTATTTATCAAACCCCTAAAGGTGATACCATTTCCCGTTGGAAGGTGGCTCATGCATTTGAGAGGCCAAAGGGCATTTTCACATATGCAAACATTCCCCACTTAGTAGTAAATTTTGTTTTGTATCGGTCCTCCTCTTTTACCTAGATCTAGTTGTAACCAGAGAAGTCATCTACTAGATAAAACATCTCTGCCTCTACCACTTCTTGCAAGATAGACTCCATGGAAGGCAAGGGGTAGTGGTCCTTAAGGGATGCTTTGTTCAAGTCCCAAAAATCAACACATAGGTGGATGTATTCATTCTTCTTTAGGATGGGAATTAGGTTAGATACCCATGTACTGTGCTTGATCGAGAAAACAATTCGGGATTGAATTAGCTTTGTCAGATCTTGCGTCATCAAGGCTTCAATCTTCAGTTCACTAGCGCCTGCTTCTACTGGACAGGTTTTGCATCTTTCGTCAATTCTATAGTATGTTGGATGATTTTGGGATAGTATCCCTTGAGGTCATCATATGTCCAGGCCATCACCCCTTCATATTTCTTACAAAAATGGATGAGTATTTCCTTATTATGTTGCGAGACATATTTTCCGACTTTGAGCCTCCTTCCGTCTCCAACCTGGAGATCTACATAGTTGATTTTGTCCACTACAAACCTCCTCTTGTCATTTATTGCATCATCAAAATTGAATAGGTTTTCAAGAGTGACCAATCCTTTTGGGAGTTTTTTGGACCTTAACTAAATAATTTTCCCTTCATATGCCTTGACAATTCTTGGTTGGAGTTGCTCAGCGAACTCTCCTGAATACTGGATGAATGAGGTGATGTATTCACCACTTTCAAACACTTTCCAACTCTGATCATTATCTGGGATGGTCGATCAAACAATTAAATGTATAGAGTGTATGTTATGAATCAAGTCGAAAGAAATATTACATTGAGAGACAATTGTTTCCATGTGGTTCACTTCTATATTTTTCTCTTTGGGCACTATCTGGATATTGAAGGCTTCAAATCTTTCAATTAGGTCCCAGACTCTATGTTTATAAGATCTCATGTATACATTCTTGGCTGCAGAAATCCCTTGGACTTGGTTCATCACTAGCTCAGAGTCTTCGATTACCATTATTTTCTTAGTGCCCATTCGCTCTGCAAGGCTTAGACCTTGCACTAGGCCTTTATATTTAGCTTTATTGTTCAAACAAGTAAACTAGAAGCGTAAGGACCAAAGTGTCTTTTCATTGGATGGGGACGTCAAACAGATCTCAACTCTTCCACAAAATTTGCATCTTGCTCCATCAAAATGCAGCGTCCATATCTCTGGGGCTGGGCAATCCTCGCTCTCCTTTACAATCTTCGAGATCACCTGATCTTCATCATAGATGACATAAGTTTCTAATCCGGTGGCATGATAGTTGCCAAAAGGATCAACATCTATATATTCACTCAAGAGGACCTCTTCTTGATCAGTCCGGTCTCCAGTCACCTTCTCATCCTCCAATAGCTCAGTACCGTATAATGTTTTCTCTTTGATGAAAGAGGTATGAGCAGCCTCAAAATTAATCATGGCTTCATAGACCACATGTTTTGAATGTAGGGGTTCAAATATTATTTTCATTTTAGCTCCATGTTTGGTCCTGAGAATCAAGTGTGACCAACCCAAAGAAAGATATCCACCTATCTTTGAAGTGAATTCCTGAGATAAGCAAAGATCGAACATGGGGGGAACATTTATGATCATGGTATCTTGTGGAACTGTGATACTGGGGTAAGAGAATAGATTCAAGGGGAGGTTTTTGATGACACCTACGATTTCAACCTTGTTCCCATCAAGCTGCATAACCCCCCATTTTAAAGGTTCATAGCTAATTCCTAAGGCTTCAGCTATCTACTTGGGCATGATTGTAGAGCTAGCACCAGAGTCAATCATAGAATTGTGCAATTATTTCTTCCCCACAATAAGAGTTGAGAAAAAGGGCTTAGGTTTTGGCTTATCTCTAACTTCGATAGAGGCCTCCTCTGCACTATTTGTGAGAACTTTGGTAGGAGATGATGGATCAATGACCTTTCCCTTCAGTGATAGCTCTATTAGTTCAATAACTGCATCTTCTCGGAGGGCCTTTTGTAGCAATGACTTCTGCTCCAGAATCACTAAGATATCCCAAAGGGACACATTAGCGAAGGAATTTTTCAATTGTTCCAACACATTGAATGTCAAATAATTTGAAGGCTTTAATTCTTTAGGCCTTGTTATAAAAATTTCCCTGCACAATTGAAATTGTTGTGCAGTTACAAAGGTACTAGGAGTCTAATTAGAGGCACTTTTAGGTTGCAGAGTGACCGACTCACCCATGAATCTCCTCTTTGAGTGAGTGTTGCAATCAGACTACACTTGTGGGGTCTTTGATGTAGATGCCTTATTTGAAAATACTGCCTCTTCTCATTCCATCCATGAGAAGAGTGTGTGGTCGGGAGCTATGTCATTTTCTTGTTCCAAGGAAATCCCTTGCATTTGAGCGGTAAGCACCATGTTTTACATTTCGGAGAGGTATAAACATAACCCTCTGAACTTGACACTGTGCCCTGACTGCGTTGCTCTACCACCTTTTGTTGTAAGTTGTCACGTGGACAGTTTCAGGGCATATATGCGTCAATGCAAGGGAAGCACCAGGGGTTTATGTCATCGGTAAGATTGTTTTTCCCTACTACCAACTCTCTATTTGATCTCAGTGGGACATTAGGTAGTGGAGTAGATACTGGAACCGTCTGATTACTTGATTGAGCTTGTATACTCATGCGCGTACCTCCTTGGTACTGGTTCTATTGGTAGGAAGGTCTTCCACCTTGGTAATTTTGGTATGCTAGCTTTAGAGGCATGGAATGATTGCACTTGATGGTAGTTACTTCATTTTAGATACTTTGTAGCAACTCCTTGACGTCGTTCATCTCATCCTTGAAGGATTAGATGTAGAAGCAACATTCTATGGCACACCCAAAAATGTGTACATAGATTGAGGAGGAGCGAGCACATAGGTAGATGCTATTTCTCGGGTGAGAACTGATATGTCTACAAATATAGGCATAATGGGCCTAGGTGGTAGCTTTTCAGAATCGATCAGGTTATTCTTTGCTTTGATAGTGATGTTGTACGCATCCGATATGGTGGTTTTTCCAAGGGACTAGATCAACATCGAGATGTCGACATTGATTATTTTCAGGTAGAACATAAATGCCAACTCGACCGAGAAGCGAATAGTAGTTTGGATCCTCTACCAAGTTGTGTAGAACCGAGCGTTGAAGATAGTCATGGCTTCATATGGGGCTCACTTTATGGTCGCCAGTTGATGATATAGCGAAGACCAATATCCATCATTCAAAAATCTTTTGTAGAAAGGATCTCTGAGCTGATCCTAGGTACCAATAATGCTATCTTGTAGAGTGCGATACTAATCTAGCGCCTTACCTTTGAAAGAGGCTGCAAGTAGCCTCAATGCTACATTTTGATCAGCCACACCATGCACCAAACATATGTTTGCTACATCTTGCATATGTTTGGATGGTGTCTTTGAGTCATCTCCAGTGAATTTTGGTACAACTTTTAAAGCAAAAATTGAGATAGGGGCCCAGATGGAAGGTGCTACTAGTGTTATAAGGGGGATTCTGGCATTCCATGCCACATACTTTCTATTGGAAATTGACAACATGGCTGGTGGAGGGATCATAACGTTTACTGGATGGGTTCTAGTTCATGATGTTACTAGTGGTGGCACTAGCAAGCCAGGGTTATTTGTTGTTTGAGATCTAGTAACAGGCCGATGGCTCATACACCCACTTAAGGTTTAAGTACATTTAAGAGGTTCCATTGGGCATGTCAGAAAAAAAAAAACTGTTGATTCCAAAATTTGACAAGTAACATCCTTATGGGAAACTCAGTTAAAGGGGGCAACCTATTGTGCTAAACTAAGTAACCTTCAGGTTTTTTGAGAAGTTGACTTCTTCTATAATTTGAGGTTTAGAATGGGAAAAAGAAGCAAGTATATAAAATAAATATCTAATTAAGGCAATGTGCTAAGCTGTAGGTGTATTTAGGCATGTGAAAATTTCCTTTCAGACATGGTTTGAGGGTCATTCAACAATCTGCTATGTCCCAAAATAACATAAATCAAAGATGAAAAACCCGAATAGTTTACCAAATAACATAAAATAACTCCCATACACATTCACTAAAAAGAAGAGTTCAATACATGGTCTGAATCAACAAAATTATATTGAAATTATAGAAGTTCAGCAAATAAACTACTCAATACAATAATGACAAGTATAATGTTCTATCAAATAGATAAGGAAGAGAAAGGCCTTACAATGTCACAATTTGTGAGTCTTATACAATAATCTAAAAATAATACAAAGGCCAAGTGTCTTTCCACTATTTTTTTGTATGTTCCGAACTCATTCTTTGAAAGAATAAAAAGTATTTATAGAAAATGGTCCAACCGTTGCTTAGCTAGTAATAGAAAAGATTCCATCGTGAGAGCAATGACGTCCATAGCAATGATTTCCCAAGCCATTATAACAGAAAGGATTATGAGCCATAGAATGCAGTCGCCTTCGAGACAAATGCATCCCTTGCAAATGAAGGCAGTGGTCCCAACGTAGAAGCAGCACACTCCCCATTAGACATGTGTCGCTAGCCCATGAAGTCAGTTAGGACACGTAGCAATATGGCGTAGCTTGTCACTCGTTCCATCCTTCCCTTCAATAAAATTCCCATGGAGAAGACACGTGGAGGAGTCTTCGTTACCTACATTGACTGTGGGGTCTGCCAAAAAGGTGTACGCAGAAAGATGCTATGTGGCGTGTGGATGCAACTCGATAGAGAAGTGAAGGGAAGAAAGCCTTAAAGGTGAATGTTGCTCACATATGGATGCATGGCGAGGCTCGGCAAAAAAAGCGAAGGACGAAATCCTTACATGGAGCATGTGGTGGACACATGGCACATCGCATGAATCTTGGAAGAGAATAGGGGGCTGAAGATATCCAAATTCATAGGGTGCGGTTGAAAGCCAAGCAAAATAATATTATCGACCTAAAGGGAGCTTGAGGGATTTTATATCCATATTATGCATTTGAAGGAAGATTAGGAGGGAAAGATCCATTTTTGGGTCGGTTGGTCAACACAGAGATGTTATGTTTCATGGCAAATGAAGAACGTAAAGTCCATATAGAATCCAAAGGCGGGAATTTGTCAGGGATGGTAGCGCGTCATGTAAACGTCTGTGCGTCACGCTCACATCGCTAACAAAAATTCCCCCACTGAAACAAATAAGTTCCAAGTGGATTTATTTCAGTTGGATGATGTGGAATTTTTCATTTCGGTTTGATTTTCTAAGGTGGATGGATGCAAAAGGAGAATTTATACAATGGGTGAAAATTTTCTCCTATACATTTTCCCCCCACTTTAGCGAGCATGAGTGTTCAATAAAGTAGATCAAAGAGTTTAGAAATGTATACCCAAACCATTGAGAAAGCATACTACAATCTAGTGGTCTCGAAAGTGTAGGGTAGGAAAATAGCTCCACAGGTACTCTCTTTTGAGGAGGTTTGAACAAAAGGACTCTGTAGCTCCTTGGAACTACATAGGTGAACAAAGTACACCAAAGGCCCACAAACCAATGATGGATAAATCTCGTAGGATGCAAGCGCTTCACATGCCCTCAAAATTGCAAAGAAGGTGCCCCACAAGTACTCTCTCTTGAAGGAAGCTCGATCTAAGGGGACTCCATAGAGTCAAACTAGAAAGTAGCTTAACACGTGCACCTGCAAAGCAACATGTTAATCCATAGATAAAACATGTTAGAAAACAAAGAGTAGCCACACAGGCAAACAAGCAGACAATCAAAAGAAATTGAAGGAAGATCTTTCAAAGGGGTCCCTCAGGAACCCTTCAAAAAAAGAGGGGTCCACTCAAGGTATGCACTGTTTGAAAGTGTAAGAATTTTTTTCAAAAATTGATTTGTCATCAAGGAATCCTTTTGAAATATGTTCACTTCATCAAGGAATTCAAAGGGAAGTAAATGCCCCCTCATGAGGGGGAGGTTGAGGCTTCTCCCGCAGGAAGAATTGCTCCCTCCTAGGAGGAAATTTTGTGAAGTTATTTCTTTACGAACCCATGATGAAGGAAACACATTCCACTAGGGGTCCTTGTTGAGAATGCAATTTTTGAAAAATTGATTTGAAACAGATTTTTGAGAAAATATTCGTTGACCGCCAAATGCATTTTTTGAAAATCAATGTTGACATAATATCCCTCCTTAGGATGGTGCATGTTGAACACAAAGGCACGTGGCATCCTAAGGATATAAAAGTAAGAATGAAAACATGATGTTGTAGCATGTGAAACATAGCGAGATGTCACCGTGGTAATGTTGTCACACACACAAGGGACAACACATGAACACTACATCACAAAGAAAGCATGAAAGATAAGAGAGAAAAAATGTAAGAAAATAAACACTAACATTACGAACAAAGGGAATAGGGGCGGTCTGATATTTTGGGGTCAGAGCTGCTCATAAATATATATATATATATAAATATAATAATAGTATATAGATGAACTGTCATCAAGCCTCTACTAAATCAAACCATATGATGAATGCACGAGAAGACAAAGTAAAAATAAAAAATTGAGTCAACATGGAAGGGAAGCCTAAATGCCCCCAACACTTTGCATCATCCACAATTGTCAAAAATAAATACACATAAAAAAGGAAGAATGATGATACAATTAGAGGAAGTTTTACAACACATAATCACTCCTGTATCCAAGCACCTACAAGGGTGAAAAGGGTCATCCAAGAACACATAATGCAAGCATGGGGGAAGAAAAACACACACACACAATCTACACTATAGATAAAGAAGAGGTGCTACCCTAGCACTCATCAACCAAGAGATCATCAACCTCCCAATCTAGATCATTATACGGGGAAGGCCGATGATCCTACAAGGGTGGAATGTCAATGGGGGAACCCTGCAACCCCCACAACAAGAGCCAAGGAAGAAGGCCCTACGAGGTCTTCTCCACTCAATTCTTATGGGGAAAAGGTTGAAATCTTTGCAAAGATTGTTCAAAGGGTTAGGACCTCATCCAAAGAGTTAAACATGCACTTAATAGGAGTGCCATGTGTTACCTCAATGGATGAAGGATGTGGCACCCGATATTCACTGCTAGGCTCACCGAGTGACTCGAGAGCAGTGAAAAACTCCAAGGACACCAAAAATTATTTCATCACGAGGAAGGTACATGTGAACGCTGATCCACCCTTTGAAAAAGGTGGAATCCTTTTTCAATCCCTATTTCTAGCAGGGCCATCCTCCATCTTCTGCTTCATCGGAGGATGCGAAATCCCCACAGATGAGGCAAAAGTCGTGGAGGAGGAGAGAACCATGGTGGACACCACCGAGGTGTTCCGCATGTCCATAGGCTTAAAGAACAATGGGATGTCCGGGCGGGACATCAAGAGAGGAGGCTCGACCAAGGGAGCAATAAACACCTACAACTTTTTAGAGTTAGGGGTGTTTATACTCACAACAGGAGCCAAAAGAAACATTGAGATTAGTTGAACTAAAGCAGAGGGGATGGGAGAGGTGGACACCACAATAGACCCCAAAATAGGGGTGGTTGAATCCCCTTCCTTCCTCTGTAGAGCGGCCTACTTAGAAGCCAAAGCCTTTTTCTAACGCTTGTGCTCATGCGCAAGGCAATTCTTGCAACTTTGGGAACTAGAGGCCAAAAGCTAGGATGGAACAAAAGGCTCCTGCTTGGCAATCAAATGTCCATCATGGTCATTTCCGATGAAGGGAGAGACTCCTATATGGGAGCAGGAGGGAGAGGGTGAGAAGAGACTAGAGTAACAATAAGGGGAATCGACTCTAATACCTCAGTGGCGGGTCTCTTCCCATTCACCGCCTTAGGATCGTGAGTGGTAGGAGGTTGTAGAGGCCTAGACATAGAGGAATCCCCATGGGGAGCCTTCCCTTTACCATTAATATCGGGTCAAGGGCCCATGGGTAAGGTAGGAAGGTTGGATACCTGAATCTTAGCCTTACACCAAGTAGGCACCATCAGACTTCTTATGCAAAAACTAGGGGTAGTCACCCAAATCCCATCTTCAAGAAGGGAGGAAAAATTAATACCCTAAGGACAGGTAGTCTTCTCCTTTCCCTTTCAAGAGGAGGCAACTTGTTGCTGCACTATCAAGTGAGTCACTTTTGGCTGTCCTTTGCCCCTGGTTTTGTACTTTACATAGTTTCAGTAAAGCAGGTCCATTCTAGGGTGGAGAGGACTAACCGAGGTGGGCCAAAATGGTCCAATGAATAACCCCCACAGGATACCAATGGCTGATATCCAATGTCATGCACAACATGCACAATGCCTTAGTGAGATAACTTTAAATATTTGTGAATGATGGAATAAATTTTGTTCATGGAAGCTAGCCATGGGATGCCCAACTTCACTCTGAACAGATCATATTTCGGGACAACATCAAAGGTTATATCCACAACCCTAGGTCCAACTAGGACAAAAATATTTATAGAGCCATATGGCTTAAGAGAGAGAACGTCATGCATACATATGGTAGACTTAGTTTCTTCAATTTCTCCCTCTGTAATGAATTTAAACATAATGTCTCCTCTGTAATAACATTTACTCAGCTCGCGAGATTGACTATGACTCCTATCATAATGTTCCCATTGAGGTGAGTAGGGATGTATAGAGGAGAGGGTTTATTATTCAATGGCAAGTCTTGTGAGGTGAAAGTCACATCTGTCAAACCAGTCACAGGATACAGGGGAGGAGTAATAGAAACCATGTTAACATACACTAAGGGTTGAGGAGAAGCATTGGAGAAGTCAATAAACAAATTTTCAGAATCAGACAGAAATGGGTCCATATAAATCTGCAACTCGCTATTGGCCTTCGCTACCAAATTATTCATGTTTTGTTTCTTCCCATCGAGATGGATGGTACTTTTTTCGATGTGATCCTGTGTCTCATGACGTAGGCATATACAATGCTTGGTACCATGCCCATTAACATGATGATATTGACAAAAATCATTTTCATTATACCAATCAAGGTAAGGTTCCTTTAGAGGTCAGGGATTTTCCAAAGTTATGATCTTATCTTTTAACAAATTTTGCAAAATAGAAGAATAAGATTTAGATAACTTTATAAACTTCATGTTGTGCCTGAGGCTATTATCATTAGTTGCAGCGACCACATTTGTAACAGCCTTACCCTTTTTTGAGATAGACACAATAGACTTTCCTTTAGAATGGGAGCACGAGGAGAAACCCTCGAAATGAACTACCATTTGTTGATATTCTTGCAACGTGAAACACAGATGTGCGAAAGAAGGGTATTTCATTAGGGAAAACTTCTCCTACCAGGTTCGATTGCATTTTTTGTATGAACAAATTTTGCACATCAGAGTTAGGAAATAGGTACAGGATTTGTGAAAAGAGCACTTGGTATCACACTATGAAGTTAGTTATCTTCTTGTTATCTACCTACTTACATCAGATGAGATTCAAGAAGGTCATCTTTAAACTGATGTTAGCCTGGAATTGTCAAAGAAACTGATTGATGAGTTGATCAAATGAAAATATAGAATTGTCAAGAAAGGAACAGTATGACTCGAGTGTTCTATCCTTGAGATATCGAGGGAATATTTTTTCCATTAAAGCATCATGATGAAAGAAATCTGTACATATTGCGTTGAAGGTTGACACGTGTCTACAAATCCCCTTTACCACCATACTTTTCAAACTTATGAATCTTCATTCCCTACAAGAAGGGAGTACTCAAGATCACCACCGAAAATGGATTATGTCAGAAAGAGGGTTGGAAAATAGGTTGGGTGGAGGTTTGAGAAAGGCTCACTAAATAGATTTGCATCTGACCCATGTTCTGAAGAAGAGGATTCAAAACAGGGTCAGAGGATGACAAAGGCCTAGTGGAACCTCCAGAACCACCACCACCATAACCGCCTCTAGAGCCACCTCCAGAGCCACTACCATGACCACCGTCGGAGCCACTACCATTAGTAGGACCTCTGTCAGAGACACCTCCACTATCAAAACCACCAGCATGGCCTCCACCAGAGCCACCTCCACCAGTGCCACCCCTACTACCAAAGCTGCCACCACTCATTCCACCGAAGCCCCCACCGCCAAGGGCAGTAGGAGGGGTGAAGATGAAACCAAGGGGTATTCTACTTGCCTTGACAGTAGGGAGATTTTGAGAAGTAGAGGAAACACTAATCAAAGGGCTTGTTTCGTTCATGCACACAGACATGGTAGGCATCAAGATTCCTGTTTGTCTCTCATAGGCATCGAGCACCTCTCCTCGAGTAGTACCTGATCTAGTATTATACAAGGGGATATAGGATTTGGTTAGATTGGTAAGGCCACACAAGAACTCTATGCTTGTCTGATCATTTCCTAACAGTTATCTCACCTTGTTAGCAAGTCTAGTGGTCCTCACAATGTTTAGTGCTTTATCCAAGTGATTCACAAGGTCTAAAAATCTGTTATCCAATGCCAAAAGGTTTTTCATAGGGATATGCACAACATCATCCCCATCCATGAACAAATCCATAGGGGATCTATGAAACCCATCTCATCGGTAAAAATTGTAGGAAAAGTAATAGTAAATTCAGTAGCCAGACCAGAGGAAAAATTGGAGGTAAAATTGGATGTGACCTTCACCTTTTTCCATTGGTAAGTGTCGCACACTCCTAACAATGTACTGGAAAGTCATGGACTGGGTTGTGATGCTCATAAACTCTCACAACACTCAAGTTTACAATAGTCACCAGGTGTGAGGGAAAAATTCTTGACACAAACAAATGGATAGACGTTGTTCACGTCAGGTAGGGGAACCAACCGCACCAAGGCTCCAAGTCATAGAGAGCTGAGAGCAAAGGGTTTCCCTATCTTACCTCAAGTTAAGCAGGTGTTTAGGTTGAGGGTAGAGAATGGAGAGCAATCTCAAGTCCTTTTGTCACTCTACTGATCACAATACTTAAACGAGACTAGACGAACTAGTTTTTGGAGTTCGAATTACACTTCAGAAATCTCTCTACCAAAGGATGGTAGTGTGGGTCAAGGATGATAGCACAACGTGCTAGCATCTCTTTGGTGCACTGGCATCCGTATGGTTAGAAAGTGTAAATATAGTGCGGGAAACGAGAAAACCTATTAACTTCCTAGTTAATTAAGTTTAACAAAATGAATAGAATGATAAAGTACAAGAAATAGATATATAAATGGTAAAGGTAGATGAAAGAAAGGGTGACGAAGACCAACTCACTGAGGGTCTAGTTCGCCAGTGAGATCCACACACACGTACACCTACACATTTCCAAGAAGGAAAAAATGTTGGGGTTGTATAGGGGTTTGCCTCAATCAAATCCTCGCTTTGGTTTTTCGACCTCCATAGATAGCTAGGAAAGCCACGACATTGAAAATGCAATAAAGGAAAGAAGAATATCGAACACTACAAAAGATACAATTCTACTCTATCAAACCACAACAAGAAAGGATAGTGAGGCAATACCACCTCCACCTAAAGGCACTCAAGGCCAATGGAGGGATAATGCAAGACAACGAACTTGGAAAATTTGACACAATCGCAATGGTGATGAAGGGAGGTCTCACAGGACTCCAAGCTCACAACTTGTATGGTAGCACATCATGTACAAAATGAAGTCGATGGAGTAAAAATTTGTTGTTTAATGCTCAATGGATTGTGAAAGATCACATGAATTTCCAAGAAGATGAGATAGATTGCTAAAAATATGAAGTGATGGTGAAAATTATGCATTTGAAGGAAGATTAGGAGGGAAAGAGTTATTTTTGGGTCGGTTGGTCGACATAGAGGCGTTACACTTCATTCTCAATGGAGAAAATAACGTCCATGGGGAATCCAAAGGCAGGAATGTGCCAGGGATGGCTATGCACCGCACAAATGTTTGTATTTCGTGCTCACATCCTTGACAAAAATTCCCCCACTGACACAAAATACAAGCACCAAGTGGATTCATTTCGGATGGGTGATGTGAAATTTCGCATTTGGGTTTGATTCTCTAAGGTGGAAGGATGCAAAAGGGGAATTTACACAAAGGGTGCAAATTCACTCCTATAGAGAAGGATTCAAGATATGCAAAACATATTCTTGGTATGGAGATCAACAAGGATCGGTTAGAAAAAAGTCTTTAGTTTAGTAAAATTAGGCATGTTGATATCATTTTGCATTGTTTTGTATGCATGATTTCAAATGTCATGCCCACATTTTACACATGATCATGAAACACAACTAACATTTTTTCAAAAAAAAAACTTTCTAACTCTTATCATAATCCACATGATATATTCACATGCTCACTTGTTGATGTTGCATGTGCAACATCATCACAAGCATGTTTTCGAAGAGTGAGGGAAGGAAATTAATGAGCATGGGTGTAGTGAAACCCATTTTGCATACCTTGTGATGGTGGTTAGCCTACTTAGAGTTAGGTGTCTTTAGGAAAGATGCCTCAAGGGAGGACCGCACAAGGATCAATACATTTAGGTTTATTATGCAAAATTAAGGTGGTCACACCACCAAGGCATTACCCAATGCTAAACAACTAACCATAACTAAAATTATATCACCATTAATTTTAATTAAGTTTGACTAAATTAACTAGCATTTAACATTCATAATGATTGAAACAATAACCTAAATGAACCTTTAATTAACTCATTTTTAAAAATTTGCATCATTTACCTAGGTCAAGTCACATCTGGAAACACATAAAACTCCAATTTGATATTTAATGCTTTCCCTACAAAATAATTGCAATAGTACATTATAATTTCATATCGATTTAACTAGCATTTAAATACATATTTATTCCAAAATGAATAACATTAATATTACATTAAAATACAACCTCTAATTAATAGCTTAAACATTAACACACGTTTTAATTTTCCCTCATAAGTTTAATCCACCATTATAGAAAATAATTGTAATAATTAAATTAGTCTGTCTTGACTTGATTAAAGAATAAATTGGCATTTCAATTCTTCGAGTTCATTGGGAATAACTATAAAAAAAATGAAAATTTATTATAAGATATATATAAAGCTTATTTGTTTAGTTTTCTCTGAGAATCAATTTTAAAAATAAATTAAATAATGTTATAATTTAATTTTCCAAATTTCTTTAGGTTAATAATCGTTAAATGAACAAAAAAAATTAACTTGCTAAGAAAATAGTTTAGAAATTTTATCAAATTTTTCTCACAATTTAAACTAGCCTTCATAAAAAAAAGATATATGAAAAACATAAAAACCTCGTACAACTTAAACTAAAGGAATTAAATTTACTTTTTCTATTTTAAATTATGATAAAAAAACACTTTAAGTTGTGACATAAATCATGGATCCTAGACTCATGAACCCCACCAAGGTCTAAATCCTTATTAGATTAAGAAATTTTTTAAGAGAATTCAAATTACCAATTTAGATTCTTAAAAGATTGTGCAACAAATCTCATCCTTTTATTAGAAACCCTAATCTATAGGATAATTCTTTAAGATCAAGTTCTCTTTGCATTCTCTAGACTCATGAACCCCCACCAAGGTCTAAATCCTTATTAGATTAAGAATTTTTTTAAGAGAATTCAAATTACCAATTTAGATTCTTAAAAGATTGTGCAACAAATCTCATCCTTTTATTAGAAACCCTAATCTATAGGATAATTCTTTAAGATCAAGTTCTCTTTGCATTCTCTAGACTCATGAACCCCCACCAAGGTCTAAATCCTTATTAGATTAAGAATTTTTTTAAGAGAATTCAAATTACCAATTTAGATTCTTAAAAGATTGTGCAACAAATCTCATCCTTTTATTAGAAACCCTAATCTATAGGATAATTCTTTAAGATCAAGTTCTCTTTGCATTCTCTAGACTCATGAACCCCGACCAAGGTCTAAATCCTTATTAGATTAAGAATTTTTTTAAGAGAATTCAAATTACCAATTTAGGTTCTTAAAAGATTGTACAACAAATTTCATCCTTTTATTAGAAACCCTAATCTATAGGATAATTCTTTAAGATCAAGTTCTCTTTGCAATCTCTCTTTTATTTTGATTGTTTGCATGATGGAGTAGGAAGGAAAGCACCACAATAAGGAGACATTATTTTTTTGATGAATTTACTCCATTAGTTTTTTTACTAAGTTCACATTTGTTTATTTCTTCTCCTTTAACTTGTAGGGATATATGTGTGTGTGGTTAAAGATTTTATACTATTAGTAATAGTTTCTCTTTTTTTCTATATATAAATATATTTCCTCGGTGGACAAATTTATTGAGAATTATTTGTTTAACTTCTAGATTAAATTTATTATAACTGTTTTCTTGCAAATAATACCAAAATCATAGAAAGGAAGAAGGGTAAGTGTAGCCAATGCAAAAATGGGCAACCTTGGCCCCAAATAGGGGTGGGGTGTTGGCCTCAAATGGGGCCATAACCTTCCCATGGGTTTTTGGACCCCTTGCTGAGGGCTTGCACCTAGTAGAAGCCACGACCCCCATGGGAGTTGCACTGACGATAACGCCTCATTTCAAATATTTTATTTATATATAAATATTACAAATAAAATTAAAATAATTTATCTAGAAAATGTAATTATATTTAAACTAAATCCCTTACATGGACTTTATATATACATGATTCTTTTATTTACTTCAAAGCTTATTTACTCCCCAAAACAAATGGATGCATAAATATATGTATTATTTTATGAGATAAGGTTAATTTGACTTAAGATAAGTGATTTGAAAGAGTATGTTCAAATGAGTGATTGAACATTTCAAAATAAAAATGTTAAAAAAATAGAAACAATAAAATAATTCACTCATTTAGAAAATCATACATGACAATGCATCTAAGTAGATCTTATTTCTCTTTTAAAACAAGGAAATTTTAAAGAATATGATAATCACAATCTTTTGAACAAAAAACATTATTCCTCACAATATTTTTTTACAAATAGATTTCACTCCCACTATATCCACCTTATTTACAATCTTGGAGTAACGTTTAAAAAACAAAACTAGAACATAAATTAATTTTCCTATGAACATAATAATAATAACTTGAAATACATAAAAGGTCAGGTACTAACAAACTAAATATATATTTGAACTAAAAATCACTACATCACATAACTTAAATATTTCTTTTCATCAACTCATCTTTATATAATATAGTCATTTCTTGAACCTTACATCTTTTGTAGAATAATAACCATTTTCTTCAAGAATATTTATGAACATATTTCACACACTCATCAATTATTTACAAACTAGGAATAAATGATTTACAAGGAACCACTTGAGGTACTTTCCAAAACACACATACTATAAAGGATTTGAAAACCATTTGATGAACACTATGCCCAACTCAACATAAGATGAAGATTTTCACTTCAAGGCAAGTGCACTCCAAATGCTTCACCATACCTACACAAGGAACACAATCTTTCACAAGATAATGGGAAGATCACCTCCTAGCTATATAGTTTCTCACAACCCATCCTCAAACTAGGAGGCCCTCTAGAAACCTAGAGATAAAATATCATATAGAATGATTTGACACTCAACCAAAATAGACTACCACACTCAAATCCAATGAAAAATCACAATAATTGACTCTAAAACAAGATTCATTAAGAGGGGAAAAGAGAGTTTCACTCCTCTTTTTATCTTAATACTTCACAAAACATAACACCAATTACTAAAATCATAAACAAACCATTATCAACAACCATTCGTCAGCAATACAAACTACATAAACACAAAAGTAAGAAGGCAATATAACAAAAATTTCAAGAAACTTGAGAGACTACCTCTCCAAATACCCAAGAGAATGGTGAAGAGTTAGTGAAGCTCTCTTCCATAAGCCTTTTTCCAAGATCTCCATCACCCAAGTCTAACCCTTCAAATCCCTCATTTCCTCTATCCATTCACAATCAAAGAAAAGCAAAGAATAAAAAAGTCATTTCCACACTCTCAAATGGAGAATAAATGTAAAAATCAATCTCATAATCCTCTAATGTGAAGGTGACTTTTACCTCCACACTCAATCCTCATGAGCATCCCTATCCTCTTTCTCACACATGTATGAGAAAATTACTTGAAAACTCTTCCTCATGAGGACCTTTCAAATATTTTTACATGAAAGATTCTTCTTCATGAGGAGTTTTTGTGTCCTCACATATATGGGTGAGTCATGGAAGGCCAAAAAAACCCTAATAAGAACTTAGAGGATGAAATGGGATAATGATACATCACCCATTCCACCTCTTAAATCCAAAATTTCATCACATTTACTCAAGACCATTTATAAAGGGTTAAAACCTATTTAAAAATTAAAATACATACCCCAAAATATATCTAACCCCTAACCAACTTTAAAAACAATAAAATAAGGTAAAAATTGACATTTTAAGACCCTTTTTAAACCCAATAAATGATGCATCCAAAAATGGTCACCTAAAATCCAACTCATCTCACATATTGCCCCACTAGCCTTAAAAAAACACTACTTAACACTTTACAATTCACATTTCAACATTTAACAACACAATTTGAAAATTAGTTAACATTTTACTTCACACAACATAGAGATATTAGTAACAAATAGTTCCTCTAGCTCTTTTTCTTTCTGCTTCCCTCTCCTCTATTTGTATTTGAACTTCCTGCGTGCTTGGTGGATTCTGCTCTAGGGGTACCCCATGGTCCCCCTCTATCCCATCCTGGCCTATGCATCTCACATACGGTCCCGTGTCCCTCAAGGTTCACTCTTGCTGGGACATAGCTTTCGCCTATGCGTCTTTCGAAGACTATTGATATTTTGGTTGTATTTATTCACTTTGTGCCGGTGGTGGAGATTCTTCCAAAAATTGGTTAGAAGGATGTGTTGACCAATGGAAAACAAAACTCCACTCTGGTTCCTCCTTTTTCTGAGGTTTTCACTACTTCTGGGACAAACTTTTCCATTCCTGATTCCGTCTGTGATAGGATCCTCTCCTCCATGGAGAACACGGTTGTGGGTATATTTCTTTCCTTTCGTCCAACTGTGGATATGGTACGGAAGTGGGTTGTTGTGAAATGGTATCTCAAGGGGAGTGTGGATATTTGTGCTATGGATGGTGGTCTCTTCCTTTCCAGGTTTATGGTTGTGGAGGACATGGTGGTGACTCTTTCCACGGTTCCTTGAGTGTATGGAAAACACATCTTGGCTATGTGTCGTTGGAAGCCGGGGTTTGACCCGGTCGTGGACCTTAACAAGTCGGCTCCAGTATGGGTTCGGCTGCTTGGTTTACCTCTAGAGTATTGGGACGAAGCCATTTTCAAATGTATTGGGGATTCTTTGGGTTAGTTTGTCACCACTGACTCTATCACCAAATCAAAATCTCAGTTAGTTTTTGTAAGATTTTGTGTTAACAACTGTGTTGATAAATCTCTTCCTAACACAGTCAAGTTGTGCTCCAAGTTTGGCAACTAGACCCAACCAATGTGTTATGAAAATGTTGTTGTCTATTGTCAGAAGTGTGCTAAAGCTGGCCACCTTATCTTTGACTGCAAATCTTCTTTCAATCGGGAGGCTAAGGTGGATAGTACCTTGGAGAATCCTACACCTCTTGTGGAGAATGTTTCGCCTTTGAAGGAGGCCATTGTGGTCAAACCTTTGGTTGCTTCACCTACTTATGGTGATCCACCGTCTGGTCTGGTCGACTCTAGTGTAAGTCTAGTGACTCTATCTTTAAATGAGACTATTGTCAAACCCCAGGATGTCTAGTTGGCTCAGGGCCTTGGTCCTTTGGTTGTTGATCCACTACTTGTTGCGAGCTTGCAGGGACAAGAGAAACAATGGGTGAGGAAGGTGAGATATGGGAAGAAGAGAGTATTGGAGTTGTTGATGAATCTGTAGAGAATATGGAGGGCTTGAAGCTTGATAAAATTGTAGAAGAAGAGATCTGGACAACTCCAAAGAAAAAAGGGGGGAAGAATAAGGCAGATGTGGGAGGAGATTCAAAACCAAGAAGACCCACCCAGAGACACACTAGGATGAGAGAAACTACAAATGAGATTTCCCTAGGTAAACAAAGGACATTGGACGTGTCCTCTAAGAAAGGTCAGAAATGAAATTTATGTCGTGGAATGTTCATGGGCTTAATAGCTCCCACAAACAACTTGAGTTGAAGAACTATGTCCTGGAACATAATATTGATGTGTGCCTACTACAAAAAACCAAAATGATTAAGACAAATTTTGATAAGATTGCTAAATTTATTTGGCCAAATGCTTCCTACTTCTATAGTGATGCTGAGAGAGCTTTGGGTGGTTTGGCAGTGCTTTGGAGCCCCTCTAGATTTTTGGGTTCAAAAATTTTTCACTGTTAAAATTGTGTGGGGCCTCTTTTTCTTACTTGGGTGACTCTTGGTCTATAATCAATATTTATGCTCCTAACCAAATGAATGTGAGGAGCAACTTGTGGCAGGATATTGCTGTTAAAATTAATCACAATAGGGGAACCCATTGGTTGGTATTCGGGGACTTCAACTCTCTCCTCTACCCTTCGTAGAAAAGCGGTGGCCTATTGGATTACTCTGACAACATTTCTGACCTAGAAAAAAATTTGAACTCTTCGAGGTTGATAGATATTGATCTTACAGGCCATAAGTTTACTTGGTTTAACAAACGCTCTGGCATAAATCTGATTCAGGTCTGATTAGATTGTTTTCTTTGCTCCCCCCATTGGACTAACATTTTAAATGCCAATCTAAAAACCCTACCCAGAACGGTGTCTGACCACAATCCCCTGTTGTTGACCTCAAATGTCCAGCCTGTTGTGGGCCCTATTCCGTTCCGTATTGAGATTATGTGGAATTTCCACCCTGACTTCAAAAATAAAATTGCAAAATGGTGGAACATCCCTATTCGTGGCTCCCCCATGTTCAGGATTTTTTTCAAACTCAAACATATTAAAAACATGGTAAAAGGATGGAACAAGAGTGTGTTTGGCGATGTGTTTCAAAAAAATAAAAAATTAGAGGAGGAATTGAGAACTTTACAAAAGAAAATGGAGGAAGGGGATGACAATTAGCAGACTCACAACCAAGAAATAGAAACCATGAAAGAATGGGAACGAATCCTCAAAAATGACGAAATCTTTTGGAAGAACAAATCTAGCGTCCAATGGCTGAAAGAGGGTGACAAGAACACGTCCTTCTTTTATGTGTCTGCCATCAAGCATAGGAAAGGAAATCAAATTTCTAAATTGAAAGATACTACTAGCGTGGTGATATCGACTCCCGCCCAGATCGACCTTCTAGCTACTAATTAATTTAAGGAGGTTTTACTTGGCCCCGACTGAGGCGCCTAACCCGACTTTGGACAACCTGTTGCTTAACCACCTTCCAACCATCATCTCTTAGGAAGATAATTTGGGGATTCTCGGTGTTGTTTCTCCGGAAGAGGTTTGGCTCGCTACCTTTAGTATGGGGGCTTTCAAAGCCCTGGGCCCAAATGGTTTTCCCCTTGCTTTCTTTCAGATATTCTGGGAAATTGTGGGTGGGGACCTTGTGCTAGCTACTCGTGATTTCTTCAAAACTGGTAAAATCCTTAAACAAATGAACCACACCTTTATTGCTCTAATTCCTAAGATTGGTGATCCTCAATCCATGACTGATTTCTAGCCTATTAGCCTGTGCAACACCTTTTACAAAATCCTATCCAAGATCCTAGTGAACTGTATCAAGCCCCTTCTTGATAAAATCATTAGTCCAACCCAAAAAGGTTTTGTCCCTGGGTGCCATATTCTTGATGCTACTCTGACCACTCATGAGCTTCTCCATTCTATGGACAGATGTAATTATGTGGGGATGGCTCTCAAATTAGACATTTCTGAAGCTTATGATAAAGTTATATGGGACTTCATCCCTAAGGTTCTGGCCAAGTTTGGTTTCAACCATTCGACTATTAAACTCTTAATGGAGTGTGTAAATACTGTCACGTATTCTGTTCTGGTCAATGGGACCCCCTTTGGGTTTTTCTCTATTGGTAGAGGGATTAGACAAGGTGACCCCCTATCTCCCTATCTCTTTATCATGATAGTTGATGTGTTGAGCAAGAAATTTACTAGTCTATTGTTGAAGGGCTCTATTAGGGGAATTAAAGCAGTTTCCTCCCTGGACCCGGTTGTGGTGCAACAATTTGTGGATGACACTTTCTTCTTTGGGAAAGCCTCTGTGGTGGAGGCTAGGAAATTGAAAACTGCCTAAAAAATTATGTTGCCTGCTCTGGTCAAAGCATCAACTACAATAAAAGCATGATTTATTTCTTTAACATCACACCTAACTTACAAGCCAGGGTGACTGCGGTTTTGGGTTGTTTAAGTGAGACCCTTCCATCGGTTTACCTTGGGCTCCCTCTCATGGTTAAGGAGGTCACCCCTGACTTTTGGAATTCAGTGTTTGAAAGGATTCAAAGGAAACTTGTTGGGTGGAAAGGATCCATCCTAAGCCATGTTAGTAAGCTCCAATTACTCAATGCTGCTCTTCAAGGAATACTAGTTTACTTCCTCTCTATTTTTAAGATACCTAGGTACATTGTTGATAAACTTGAAAAAATCCAAAGGAACTTCCTTCTAGTCTGGGACTGAGATAAGAATAAATTTGCTCTGGTCAAATGGAAAAAGGTCTGCCAACCCAAACATTGTGGTGGCCTTGGGACCAGGAATATCGTCAACTCTAACAAGGCCTTGATGGACAAGGTGGGCTGGGATCTGATAATGAATACTAAGGATTGGTGCAAAATAATGAATTCCAAATATCTTCAAAATAGGCCTTTGGTCAATTATCTCTCAGAGGTTCACCCCCAGGGCTCTTTGGCTTGGAGGAGCATATGCAGCACACAGAGCCTACTAAAGAATGAGATTAAATTGAAAATGGGTAATGGAATTCAGATCAGATTCTGAGAAGACCCGTGGATAATTGATATCCCCCTGGAATGTTCTAATTTCAGGAATCTAAAGAGGATGGCCCAAAGATACTTTGGGCTCCATATCAGTGATTATGTTTCTGGACCTCCTAGGGCTAGGGTGTGGAAGGATCTATGTCTCTATTGTCCTCTATCACAAGACCTTTGTTGCCTAGCTAGGTCTCTCCAGGACTTACTCTATCTTACCAGGCTTCCCTCCTATGACAGAGGAGATGAGTTTTTTTAGACCCTTGACAAATAGGGGGATCTATCTGTTAGGTCGGTGTATAATCTGTTTACAAACTAGGGTACCGTGGTGGACCCTTGGAAGAAGATATGGAACCACCATATGATCCCTAAAATTAATTTCTTTTGGTGGACTGCATGCCATAATAGGATTCTTACTTAGGACAATTTGAGTAAATGGGGATTTTATATCCCCAACAGATGCTTATTGTGTAAATGCAGTGAGGAAACTATTAATCATTTATCGTTACACTGTCTGTTTGTTGCTGAAGTCTGGGGGCTGGCTTTTGAAAAATTGGGTGTTTCTTGGGTCATGTGTAAGGATATCATATCCTTCATCTTGGGCTAGCGTGGTCCCTATATCCACCCCTTGCCTGGAGAAATTTGGAACTAGGTCCCTCCTATTATTGGTTGGTGTCTGTGGAAGGAAAGGAATAATAGGGTCTTCAAGAATATTGAGATGAATTAGGGAAGTTTTTGGTATTAGTGTCTAGCTTATTGAGGAAAAAAATTCTCTCTTCAATGGGAAACCCCCGGAGATGGGACCTTTTGATTATGAAATAAGAATGGCCAAGGCCTAGCACCAAAATTTAGATGTTAGCTCGTTTGATAATTCTAAATCCCTGGGTCAAGAAAAATACCAAATGGGAGCCTCCGGATAGAGGTTGGTTCAAACTCAATTATGATGGGGCTGCTAAGGGCAACCCAGGCATGGCTAGCATTGGAGGAGTGATTAGAGACCCAGGGGGGTTCTGGTTGCTGGATTTGTGTGAGGTATTGGTTTCCAGTCTTCTATAGTGGCGGAAGCTTGTGCACTGCTCAAGGGCCTCAAAATTGTTGTCTCTCTGGGGATTGTGAACCTCCACATTGAAGGGGACTCTAAGTCCATCATTGATGCTATGAACCTGGGAAGACTAATTAGGTGGAGTACGAAGGATATTCTGTTGGATACTAGGTTCCTTTTATCCAAGCTAAGAGAAAAAAAAGTGACACATTTTTAGGAAGGGTAACCAAGTGGAAGATGCTTTGGCTAATTGTGGTACCTATTGGGGTCACTGTAAATGTTGGAGGAATATGGTGAATTTACCGCCAAGGATTCAAGATCTCATCTTGAAAGAACAAAACACCCATTTATTATGATGATTTCAAATCTTCGGTTGATGGGTGTCACTTGGGGGGTCCACTTGGTTGTTCTTTGGGCTTGGTGGATGAGTTCTGATGTTGGGGTGGCCTACAAGTGGCGGATTTCAAAATTAAAGGTTAATCACGTGGTTAGTGAAGGTGGCTCTACAAAGGGTTTAGGAAAGTATGCGACATTTATGATTTTGAGAGGTCGTATTGTGCGATATCTTCTCTTTGGGATTGTTTTAATCCATCATGCCCTCCCTGTAAGACTGCAGTTATTAATGTCAATATGACATTTCATAATGAGGGAAAGCTACCTTCTAGTGCCTTCGATCTTGCTAGTTTAGCACTGCTTTCTAAACATGCTTACATTAACATTTCTAAATTTGGCCATGCAGCCACCATGCCTAGTTTTTTGTGCAATTGCATCACAGCCAAGAAACTCTGCATGCCCACCAATTCCCACTTAGCTTGCCGCAATCACCTTAAGATCCACTTTAATGACATCATTATGTTTACTTTTGGTGATCTTTCTTTTCGCATGTGTGATCTGTACACTGGCATGATTATCCAACGTTGCAATCTTTGCCTTAATATCCACAATGAGAAGAAAGCCTATTGCTCTGCCAGTGTTTCTAACCTTTTATTATTGCAAGCTCTCTGGTTTCTTGTGCAAGTAAAAATCATGGGTGGTGATCGCGCTCAGACTGAGCCTGATAATTGCGGAGAGTTCCGTAAGAATCCTTTGGTCTGGCATATTTGTGTTGAGGGTGGCCTTGCTCCTCTCATGGAGATTCTGGTGGGCCATGACCCTAACTTGTCTAGACAATTCGCTAAATCCTGGAAGGACAAAAGGGTTACGTTGGGTGGCATTTCCTTTGAAGTCAGCAAAGAGGTGATAGCACAAGCTACCAAAATGTAGTGCACTGGGAAGAAATATCCTAAGCATACTCAGACTCCGGACAATCACAGTTTGAAATCTTTTTTCGTGGGGAACAAGGAGCCGGTCCGCAACCAGTCGGGCTTTGAATGTGAAGCCCTTCCGTAGCCCTGGGACCAGGTGTGTTTAGCCCTTATGAAGTACGTCATGCTTGAAGGTAGGTTTAAAGCCTACTTTTTCTATCATTTTCCCCTTCTGAATCATCTAAGGCATAAAATCCTACTTAGTTTTCCTTTCTTTCTGCTCATGGACCTGGAGAATTCAATTGAAAAATGCAAAGAAATGGCCAGTCTTAACCCAAATGACATTCCGCCTCTACCTCTCCATTAGGGGCTTATCTTGAGACTCTACCATCTTAATTTGGCCTTATGTCCTCCTAAAGCCATTTTTTCTATCCATATTGAAGAGATTGAACCCTTGGTTGTTGCAAATATCTCCCCTACTGAATCTAAAATCCCTTCTAGAAAACCCCAAAACCAAACAGGTTGCTAAAAACTTAAGGGAGGTGTGGGTAATGTGCATACTAGTGTCGTGACCAGCCTATGTGAACTCAAGGCCACCTCGACTTAAGTCTGCTTAGAGAGCCACCACAATGAAAAAATGAAAAGATGATAAAAAAGGTGTGTCGGAGCCGATGGTGAAAGAGGGTAAAGGGAAGAATATTGTAGGGGAAGATTCTAAAGGTGATATGGTCATGGGGACCAGGATCATGACTAGAGGGGAGACTACCATCCGAAGTTCGGGGAGATTGGCGAAAAACAATAGGAAAAGACATATTATTGAGGACTCGGAGGAGGAGCAGACGGACAACAAGGATTATAAGGAAGAGGAGACCGAGGAGGAAGATGAAGAAAATGTGGAAGGGCCCCTTTCTACCCCGGACAATAGAACAATCCTGAAAGAGAATTCAACCTCTCACTCTTCGCACCCTCTGGTTGCTGAGCATGGCGAGGTCCCGAGAACCACAGATGATGGTGAGGAGCTTCGTGCTTTGGAAAAGAAGATGGACACATTTGATAAAAGATTCAGAGGCCTGATCTGCTTCACGATGAAGTTAGGTCATTTTGTGAATAGCACCCTGTCCATGGTGATCAAAGAGGAGCTAGAGGGAAATAATGCTCAGGAGAATCAAGACTGGGTCAGGGATGACGTTGTGGACCTCTTGTTCAAAAACTAGGACAATGCCAGTTAGTTGTTGCCTGGGCCTATTTTTTGTGTCTTTGCTGCCTATCTGGGGTCATTGTGTTGTTTTTGTTCTTTTTTTGACTTGCTATTAGTTTTTTGGACTTGATCCTTTTTGGCCCTTGTGGCTCATTGTGAAGGGTACAACACCCTATAAATGTTGCTTACTTTTTCAAAAACATAGAGATATTAGTCCCTTCATATGGACTAATGTCAAGTATCACTAGATAATCACATTAGGGTTTTCTAAAAGACCTCTGAATTTCCATTGGTCATGAGAATTATTTGCACACTCAATTGTATTCATTAATATGTTTAAAAAGTCATTGAAGTAACTTGAAATACAATCAACATTATAATATCAACTTAATTTCAATTTACTTGTTAGAATGCATATCATTGATAAAATTTCATTTTCCTATTGTCTTTCACAGACATCACGTGTCCATCATTCTAATCCACCTAACATAGATATTTCCTTTCACAAAAATACAACTAGGTAAATTTAATGTCAAATCTTGTTTGACTTACTTTTGGTAAAATGTATGATTTGGATATATATACAAGTTATTTTGGAGGTTAGAAAGAAAATTCTTCAATGCAAAATCATTCCTTTTAAGAGAAAAATTAGGAGAAGAATAGAAAATTTTAGAAGAAATAAATAGATTTATAGCAAACGTTGTGCCTAATTTGGAGTGGACCTTTAAGGCAGATTTATAGAAGACATTGTGCTTGATTTGGAGTAGACCTTTAAGGCAGATTTATAGTAGACATTGTGCCTGATTTGGAGCAGACCTCTAAGTGCAAATTTGGAGTAGACCTAAGAGTTGATTTGGAGTAGACCTAAGAGTTGATTTGGAGCAAACCTTGTGCCTGATTTGGAGAAAATTTTGGATAAAAAACTACATCATTTTGGAGTAGACTTTATTGCAAACCTTGAGTAGAGATATAAGGTAGATTTGGAGCAAATATTAAGGCAAAATTGGAGTAGAAATAAATGAAGTTAACATCAGAATTATGACAAATTTGTAAATGGAAGTGCATGCAGATTTGAGAAAGAAAGTGTATGAGAGAAAGATTATGTATATTCAAATTTTGTGAGTATAATATGTTCATCATCCATTGAAGGAGAAACATTCCAAAGGTGATATTTTGTAGAAGAGGTTGGTGCCTCCCAAAAGAAGAGATTGGTGTCTCTTGTTGAGTTGGTGCTCAATTGTGAGGATTGGTGTCTCCAATGCCTACAAATCATTAAAGAGGGGATTGGTGTCTCCTATGGTTGGTGCCTACAAATTTTTTAAGATCTTATATAAGAAATATTTTTCCATGGTTTTCTCCCAAAAGGGTTTCCACGTAAATCGTGTGTTCTTCTTGTGTTGCATAATTGTTAGATCTTATGTGATTGTTATTCCTAAGGTGATTAAGTTTTAAAGTAATATTGCTATGATTTTTCAAGTTGTGAAAAGTAAAATTTTGTCTTATACTGATTCACCCTGCACCCCTGCTACCCTATGTTGCCCCACTCACCACCCCCCCTCCACCCTCTCAATACAATTGTGTGTTCATAAGACCAAATATTTCCCAAATAGTGGAATTTTGAAGTATTAGAAATATGTTAAGAGTGTGTTTAGATATTTTTGAGGAACTTCTCATTACTATTTGTATTATCATGGCAATATGAATAAAATAATGGGCATACAAGGGTTTGTTGATATTGAGTAGGTGAGTTGGATAGTTGAAGGTCCACTTGTGGCTATGTGTTATTTTTCATTTGATAGTGCAATTAGGTGAAGCAAAAGGAAACCTGTGTAGAACACAATGATCTATTGAGAGGGGGATGAATCAGTAGATCTAAAAAAATTTAGACTTGAAAACCTATTTGCAGATTCAATCTTATAATATAGATGTGTAGATTAAAATATAAACCAATATAACAATCACATGCACATGAAACAACAACTCATAACACCAAATATACGTGGAAAACCCAAGATGGGAAAAACCACAATGACAAAAGTTGCTTGAGTCTACTACTCAAATCCAATATCAAAAATGAAATATATGTTACAAAGTTTAGGGTTGCAACCCAAGGAAGCTTCAACTCCCTGATTTATAAGCTACAGCTTCAAGGATGCTACAACACCCTATTTTAGGAGCTACAACTCCAAGGAGACTACAATCATTATTCTGAGCTACAACTTAGTTCAATGAGGCTACAACCTCAACACAATTACAAATTCATATGTGCATACAATGAAGTTCTACTCAAACTAAAAATGCACTGTTACATTCAATAAATTGTTGCTCACCTTGCAACTTACACTACTTCTTTTGAAGCTACACTTTCAACAACACTCCCCTACTCTGCACTCTCTTCTGCTCTACACTCTCTTTTCTAATGCATTCTCAACTATATATCTCTTTGTTCAACACTCTATGCACTCACAAAGTTCTAACTCTACACAAACACCTATAGACTCAACAACATAGAAAATACCTAATTGTCTTTCTTCTTTACCAACTTGCAATCATTATCTCGAGATTTGCTACTTTATCCAGATCAAACCTCGTATCCTATTTGGGTTTCCCTCGATTGAAAAGTTCACTAGAAAGTTACCTGTTTATCGAGATACATGCCATCATCAAGTTCATCATAAATACATATGATAAGGTTTATCATTCATCACCATTCCTATACATCGAGCCACACAACATTTAATTCTGATACGGAGAAAATTCCCTCATTCTCTCTATCAAACCCTAAAATCCAATTATGCATTCAATGTGTTCTTTTGATTACTCGATATGATCTTGATTTTTGTCTCTGCGATCACCTTTGTAATATGTACCACCGTTTTGTGCATCAAATCTCATTTATGTTGGTCGTTGGGTGCAGTTGGACCAATTAATTATTTCCTTTGTGTTAGTTTTCAGTCAAAACTCTCTTCACACTGAGTTAGTCATTTGTGATTACTGCATTCAAATATGTGTTGTCGATCTATTGACTTCGTGCCATGATCTTGCGCTTTCCATTCATTGTCACAACTTTAAAACACAACCGTCTGATAAATAGTTGTTTAAATATCTGACATTGATCACATAACCATCATATCCATCGTGTATCACCAAAATACTTAGAACCATCACATCCATTTCCATGTTGTACCAACCTCCATCACATATCACTATAACACTTCAAGCTTCTCCATTCATTATTGTGATGGGAGGAGATATAGCGATCACCGTTAGATCATACACCTTTTGATCTTTGTCATTCACAACTATCTTGTTAGCTCTGACAATGGGTCCACAACATCTCCAAGAGATGGCAAGCTTATGCCATGTGTCTATTGCTGACATCATGCTCTACTACCACTCAACACTCATCATGCATCGCTGAAAACTTTGACTCTTAATAATGAATTAGCGTGATCTGCCTCATACATCATTCTCCACTAACATCGCTCATCATTGAAATATTGACTTCCTTTGATCTCATTACCGTGATGAACTAAGACCTTGTGATGCAATAACATTCAGACACCTGTACATGTTGATGTCACTTTCCACTAACATCGCTCATTGCTCAAATCTCCAAATGGTTCACTTCACAACGGCGATGTGAAGCAATCAGGCGATATGATGCCACATGTCATTGGTCCCACCATGGTACTACTCTCCATCGCATATCGCTGAAATAAAGATTAGTTCTCAAACGCTTTCGATGATGTGCAATATCCAACAATAATCGTTGGATCTTCAACTTTCGATCACCACTGTTCCCCGTTGATCGTTGATTGTCTTCATCGTGTACCGCTGAATTTAAAGAAAACTTCAATTTTCTTTCCGCATGTGCAAGATCAAGTGATAGGCGTTCATCACATATTGTTGAACTTACCATGCACTCCAACTAGCTTTCTACAATGTACGATATCAAGCGGTGACAAAGACTAAATGACAAGGTGAAGGGGTCGGTAAACGAACGATCTTAAAGGCTTAAGTAGTAACTTAAGCAACCTGCAACCACCTTAACCAGTCAACGACGAATTAGAAGACCTTTCTACACCCATGAATGCAACCCTAGGGTTTGACCAGTAAACCCTAATTCTAATTGAGAGGAAACATAGTTCATTTCTGAGAGTGTTATAAATCCTCTGGACCTGCACATCACATTTCTGAGAAGCTCTCAAAAAACTCATATCAGATCTAATCTTTGATTTCTCTTTAGATTCCTGGAAGAATGCTCTACAATTTCATGAGAACAATGCACCACATTAAGCAACATTTTGCAATCTACACATCTTCCCTGAGCCAGATCATCAACATGTGATGTTCCTTTTTGGCATCAGTGACATAACTCCCATAGCTAAGATTAGTTCCATCTCACTCCTGATCCCTTTTTGACATCAATGACAACAATATGCCAACAATCTCCCCCTTTGTCATTGATGGCAAAACTAAATGCTCATACCAATCGGTTGAAATGGTTTGATACCAACTGAAATAAATTGAGATCTTCTCCCCAATTGAAATCAATGGAAAAGGGAAGACTCCCCCTAACACATTACTCCCTCTTTGACAAGAAATTCAAAGAGAAAGTGGGAATCAACCATCAAGTCGTTAGAAATTCGTAAAATCATTGGTACCTGACTTAATCACACTATCCTTGTCCAGGGATAAGAAATAGTTAGTGAAACTCCCCCTGGATGTACGCCCTATCACTAACATTTAGAGATATGATGTGGGAGAAATCACTCCCAACTGTTGCCTCAGATATTCAAACGACTCTATGGGAAGAGGCTTAGTAAATATATTAGCTACTTGTTCCTTTGTAGGAACATACTCCATACTAACTTCTCCATCTACAACCTTTTCTCTGATGAAGTGATACTTGATTGATATATGTTTAGTTCCTAGAGTCCATCACTGAATTCTTTGATATATTGATGGCATTGGAATTATCACAAAGAATAGAGATAGGTTCGTTGTATTCCACTTTGAGGTCTTTTGACGTCTACTTGATCCATAGACCCGAGTACAACATGCATCTATTGCAACATATTTTTCTTCTATAGTAGAAAGAGTGATAAACTCTTGGTTTTTCTCATCCAAGAAACCAATTTGTTCCCCAAGAAGAACACTCCACCACTAGTACTCTTCATATCATCTACACTTCCTGCCCAATCTGCATCTATATATGTTGTTAAAGTGAAATCTTTTCTTTTGAGACACCATAAACCATAGTCAATAGTGCTTTTAATGTATCTAAAGATTCTTTTCACTGCATTGATATTTGATTCTTTTGGTGCTGCTTGAAATCTAGCTACTATACAAACCGCTTGCATTATATCAAGCCTGGATATAGTTAGATATAAAAAACTTCCAATCATTGATCTATACAAATTCTAATTTGCATCAGGTGAATCATCTAATTTACTCAACTTGCAGCCAGTAATCATGGGAGTACTAACTAGTTTACAATCTTCCATGCCAAAAAATTTAAGCATTTCTTTTGCATACTTGGTTTGTGATATAAATATACCTTTATCTATTTGTGTAATTTGCAAAGAAAAAATTGAGTTCTCCTAGCATGAACATTTCAAAATCATCTTGCATGTTTGTAGAAAATATTTTGCACATTACATCACTACTACCACCAAATATAATATCATCTACGTAGACTACAACAATGATCATGTGCTTACCTTCAGATTTGAGATACAAATTGCTATATGCAAATCCTTTCTTGAGTCCTTGTTATTGTAGGTACTGGTCCAACCTTGAATACCAAGCCCTTGGGGCTTGCTTCAAACCATACAATTCTTTTCTCAATCCATAGAAATAATCACGACCCTCTGACAGCTAAAAACCTTCTGGTTGTTCAATATATACTTCCTCTTCAAGGTTCCCATTTAGAAATGCAGATTTGACATCCATTTGATATACTTTAAAACCTTTATACACAAAAAATGCAAGAAACATCCTAATAGCTTCTAATCTTGCAACTGAAGCAAATGTTTCTTCAAAATCAATACCTTCTACTTAAGCATATCCTTTGCATACCAACCTTGCTTTGTTTCTAACCACTGCTCGATCTTCATTCAACTTATTTCTAAATACCCATTTTATGCCTATTATATTCTTGCTTGATGGCCTAGGAACTAATTCCCAAGTTTTGTTCTTTTCTATCCGATTGCGTTCATATTCTCTTGCTTTTATCCAACTCTCATCTTTACTAGATTCATAAAAGCTTTTTGGTTCAATCTGAGATAAGAGGGAAAAGTTCACTTGTTCCTTGTTCTTTGCAAGCCTTCTTCTAGTCTACACACCTTCATTCTTATCACCAATTATTTGATCTGCAAGATGATCTTTTTGCACATATTTTGGAGGTGCTCGTTCAATCACTTCTTCATTCTCTTCTTCTTGTTCTTCTTCTTCAACTTGTGCACCTATGTCATCCTCTTCTGACTCAATTTCAAGGTTGTTTCTACTAGACTTACCTTGATTTGCATTTTCATCAACCTTGACATGTATGTTCTACACAATTTTATGCAGTCTCTTGTTGTAGCATTTATAAGCTTTGCTTTGATATGAATACCCTAAAAATATCCCTTCATCATATCTTGACTCAAAACTTCCCAAATCTTTAGCTTCTCTTTTGATATAGCATTTACTGCCAAATACTTTGAAATGCTTGACTGATGCAAACCTACCAAACCATAATTCATATGGCATTCTACCACTGTTAAATCTAATAAGAGATTTGATTTAATGTATACAACAGTTTGTGTTGCTTCTTTCCAAAATTTATCTATCAAGTTTGCCTCGTTCAACATGGCTTTAGCCATCTCCTTCACAATCTTGTTTCTTCTCTCTACCACAACATTTTGTTGTGGTGTTCTTGGAGCTGAATAGTGGCGTTTGATTCCATGATCTTCACAATATCCCATGAATTCACTTGACATAAATTCTCCACCTCTGTCTAACTTGAGACATTTGATTCTTCTCCCAGTCTCATTTTCTACCAGCTTCTTATAAACTTTAAATGCTTCAAATGCCTTAGCCTTCTCCCTCTAAAATGTGACATATGACATTCTGGTATAATCACCAATCAACAACATGAAATATTTTTCTCCTTGAAATGGCCTTGTCCTCATTGGACCACATAGATCAATATGAATTATCTCCAAGGGTTTTGTAGTTGAATAATCCTTTGTAGGAAACTTAAACTTTGCTTGATTTCCTTGTTGGCATCCTTGGCAGATGGTACTTTCAGGCTTTGCAGTCTTAGGTATATCTCTGACTAATCCTTTTGAACTTATCTACCAAATTGTCAAAGTTTACATGTCCCAGTATTTTATGCCACAACCAACTCTCATCTGCTTGGCTAATTAGACATGTTTGGCCTTCCACTTCACATAGATTGTAGAGATTACTATCAATTCTTATCCCTTGAGAAATTGTTTTACCATTCATTCTTATCTTACAACCTTCAGAATCAAATACAATTTTGTATCCATTATCACACATATAGCTGACACTAAGAATATTATGTTTTAGACCTTCCACATATAGCACATCTTTGGTTTTTTCTTCCCATCTATGCTCAAAATTCCTTTACCATGAACCTTAACAACAACATTATCACCTAGGCTTATTGAGCCTCCTTTTCTCATTTCAAGTTTAATGAATTTATTTTAATCCTCGGCCATGTGCTTAGAGCAGCCACTATCAATTACCCATAAGTCTTGTTCCTTTCCATGCAATTCTATTTGGGCAATCATTGATTGAGTAGGATTTTGCTTTTTCTCCTTCCATACCTTCTTAGGTTTATTTTCAACTTTTTATTCCTTTTCTCAATGACCTCAATTTTATTTTTAGCTTTAGAAGATATATTTTTCTTCTTCTCAGATTGAGCATTTTGTCTTCTAAAATTTTCTCTACAATATCTAGTTATATGACCAAAATTATTGCAATTGAAACACACTACATTCATATCAATTAAAGGAGCGAATGGATTTTTACTTATGAAATTTGTATTTCTCCTTGGAATGACTTTACACTCTCTAGCCTTATAACCAAAATTGTTACAAGTATAGCAATACCCATTAAAATATGATGAGTACCTGGTCATGGTGTTTCCTTTAGCTGGATGAGGATATCTTCTTTGTCTAGGTCTCCTTGGATAGTGTACTCTTGTGAAACCATCATTGTTTGTTCTCTTAGTATTTTGCTTCTATTGTTGATCAGGAATCGACCAGCTATCTTTCTTGTCTTCAATTGGTTCCTTCTCTTTAACAAATTTCTCAATTGCAATTAACTTCTTTTCATCTTTAGAGGCTTCTCTTTTGTCATATTTTTCACCATTGGGGACCAATTTTTCTTCTACTCTAAACCTTTCATAGAGCTTTGCAGAAGCATCAACAAATGAACTTTTTCCCTTTTCAAGTCTCGAGCCTAATTTTTCTTTATTAGTTGGCTTTTGTGTACTTAGCAATTCATCTAGAATATTAGTACCACCTTTTAACTTCAAACCTTTATTGATCTGCTCATTATCTTTTTCCAATTCTTTTCTTAAGGCAACTATTTCTGCCTCAAGTTTCAAGCATTTATCCATCTCTAATTGCAATTTAGGTTTCATAACATCTTCAAATATTTTGAGTTCTTCTACATGAAATTCCATACCAACTATCACCTTATTAGATTCCTCAAGTTCTTGAGTTACTTTGTCGGTCTCCTTTTGAGCATTCTTCTTTAGTTTCTTGTTTTCCTTCTTCAGATCATCATATTTATCTCTTAACTCATCAAGGTCTTCAAGAGCACTAATTAATTATCCTCAAGATCAACAATCGCTTCCTCTTCTTCATGTAAGTCCTCAAACTGTGCATCTTTCTGATCCATAGTTTCTTTAGCCATAAATAAAATTTCTCTTCTATTTTCTCTCATTACAGGGGGCATGGTCTTGGTCCTCTTTTGAACTATCACTAGCATCAGATGCTTCACTTTCTTCATTGATATACAAACTCTACTTCTTTCCAAAATTCTCCCTTTTTGGATAAACCATTTTCTTCATTTTGCTACCTTCTTCTTGCTTGGAACTGTCCTCTTAACCATATGGACACTTTGAAGCAAAATGACCTATTCTACCACAATTGAAACACTTGAAAGGGAGCGTACCTTTGTACTTGCCAGATCCTCTCCTTAGTCTTCTTATGAAGTTTTCTTCTTCCTCATCAGTTTCTTCATAATCAGATGCAATGACAACAACTTTGTCTTTCTTATCAACTTCATTTTTTCCTTTCTTGACAACTTTAAATGTAGCTTCTCTCCTGGATGACTCGACATCAAGAATTCATATGCAGTAATTATGCCCTGCACCTCGTCAAGAGTGAGTTTATTAATTTCTCTTCCTTCTTCGATATAAAAAATCTTGGAGTCATATTTAGTTGTCATAGACCTGAGAACTTTCAACACAACATCTTATTCTTTCATATCTACACCATATCCTTTAATGGCATTTACCACATCATCAACTCTTTGAAGATAGTCTGCAATCTTCTCTTCTTTAGACATCTTCAAGCCTTCATTTTCTTCTCTCAGCACTTGTAACTTTTCTAGCTTCACTTTGGTGTCACCTTCATAGATCTTCTTCAATTTTTCCCAGACATCATAAGTAGTTTTACAATGCATAACTTTGCTATGCACATAATTAGAAAAATTATTCATAATGATAAACCAAGTTGTCTTATTGCTCTCATAATCCTTCTTTCCTGCATGATAAATAGGAATAGTATACTTGGTCACGACAGACATCCAAACTTCAGTTCGAAGAGAAACTAAATATCCTTCCATTAATGAGCTCCACTTAGCATAATTTGTTCCATCAAATCTAGGTGGCTTGTTTGAACCTTCTTGACCTACCATTGTGTTCACCTATCCAAGATCTACCTGAGTTGATTAAGCTTCTCCTAGGGAACTTGGCTCCGATACCAATTGTTGAACACAATGATCTACTGAGAGGGGGGTGAATCAATAGATCTAAAAACTTTTAGACTTGAAAACCTATTTGCAGATTCAATCTTATAATTCGGATGTGCAGATTAAAATGTAAACCAATATAAAAATCACATGCACATGAAACAACAAATCATAACACTAGATATACATGTAAAACCCAAGATGGGAAAAACCACGGTGACAAAAGTTGCTTGAGTCTATTGCTAAAATCCAACGTCACAAATGAAATCTTTGTTACAAAGTGTAGGGCTGCAACCCAAGGAAGCTTCAACTCCCTGATTTAGAAGCTACAACTTCAAGGATGCTACAACACCCTATTTTAGGAGCTACAACTCCAAAGAGACTACAATCACCTAGTTTGAGCTACAACTTAGTTCAATGAGGCTACAACCTCAACATAATTACAAATTCATATGTGCATACAATTAAGTTCTACTCAAATTGAAAATGCACCATTACATTCGATGAATTGTTTCACACCTTGCAACTTACACTACTGTTGTTGAAGTTGCACTTTCAACAACACTCCCCTGCTCTACACTCTCTTTCTAATGCATTCTCAGTTGTACATCTCTTTGTTCAACACTCTATGCAGTCGCAGACTTCTAACTCTACACAAACATTTGTAGACTCAACAACATAGACAATACCTGAATGTCTTTCTTCTTTACCAAACTGCAATCATTACCTCGGTATTCGCTACTTTGTCCAAATCAGCCCTCAGATCCTATTAGCGTTTCTCTCGCTTGAAAACTTCACCAACAAGCTACCTGTTTATCGAGCTACACGTCATCATCAAGCTCATCATAAAGACATTCGATAAGGTTTATCAAATATCACCATTCCTATGCATCAAGCCACACAACATTTAATTCTAATACAAAGAACATTCCTTCATTCTCTTTGTCAAACCCTAAAATACAATTACGCATTCAATGCGTTCTTTTGATTATTTGATTTGATCTTGATTCTTGTCTTTGTGATCACCTCTGCAATCTGTGCCGCCATTTTGTGCATCAAATCTCATTTACGTTGGTTGTTGGGTGCAGTTGGACCAATTAATTCTTTCCTCTATGCCAGTTTCCAGTCGAAACCCTCTTCACACTGAGTTAGTCGTTTATGATTACTGCATTCAAATCCGGGTTGTCGATCTATTGACTTTGCACCACGATCCCGCGCTTTCCATTCACTGTCGCAACTTTAAGACACAACTGTTTGATAAACGGTTGTTTAAATCTTTTTCATTGATCACATAACCATCATAGCCATCACATATCGCCGAAACACTTAGAACCATCGCATCCCTTTCCACAATGTAGCAACCTCCATCGCATATCGTTGTAACACTTTGAGCTTTTCCATTCATTACCGCGATGGGAGGAGATATAGCGCGATCATCGTTAGATCACACACCTTTTGATCTTTGTCGTTCACAACTATCTTGTTGGCTTTGACAATGGGTCCACAACATCTCCAAGAGATGGTGAGCTTATGCCATGTGTCTGTTGCTGACATCATGATCCACTACCGCTCAACACTCATCGCACATCACTAAAAACTTCGACTCTTAACAATGCATTAGCGCGATCTGCCTCAGACATCTTTCTCTACTAACATCGCTCATCATTGAAATCTTGACTTCCTTTGATCTCATTAGCACGATGAACTAAGACCCTGCGATGCAATAACATTTAGACACCTGTACATGTTGATGTCACTTTCCACTAACATCGCTCATCGCTCAAATCTCCAAATGCTTCACTTCACAACGATGATGTGAAGCAATCAGGCAATATGATGCCACATGTCGCTGGTCCCACCAAGGTACTATTCTCCATCGCGTATCGCTGAAATATAGATCAGTTCTCAAACGCTTTCGGCGATGTGCGATATCCAACAATAATCGTTGGATCTTCAACTTTTGATCACCACCGTTCCCTGTTGACCATTGACTGTCTTCATCGCATATTGCTAAAATTAAAGAAAACTTCAACTTTCTTTCTGCGATGGACGAGATCAAGCGATAGTCATTCATTGCATATCGATGAACTTACCATGCACTCCGACTAGCTTTCTACAACATGCGATATCAAGCAGTGACAAAGACTGAATGACAAGGTGAAGGGGTCGGTCACCGAACGAGCTTAAAGGCTTAAGTAGTAACTTAAGCAACCTGCAACTGCCTTAACCAGTCAACGATGAATTAGAAGACCTTTTTGCACCCATGATTGCAACCCTAGGTTTTGACTAGTAAACCCTAATTCTGACCGAGAGGAAACATAGTTCATTTTTTAGAGTGTTATACATCCTCTGGACCTGCACATCACATTTCTGAGAAGCTCTCAGAAAACCCATATCAGATCTGATCTTTGATTTCTCTTCAGATGCCTGGAAGAATACTCTGCAATTTCATGACAACAATGCACCACATTGAGCAACATTTTGCAATCTACACATCTTCCCTGAGCTAAACCTCAACATGCCATGTTCCTTTTTGGCATCAATGACATAACTCCCTTTGCTAAGATCAGTTCCATCTCACTCCTGATCCCCTTTTGACATCAATGACAACAATATGCCAACAACCTATGATTTCTTTGTCCACCATCAAAGAATAATATATGGTGTCTACATGTGTTTCTAAGGAGGGGGTATAGTTGCACATATTGTATTTAGTAATTGGTTTTGATTATAGCATGGTCAGAATTGGTTGTGATAGTCAGAGTGTTATATGTTTTCTAAAGAATCCCAAGTACCATCCCCATACCAAACATGTTGATGTTAAATATTATTTTGTTTGGGAGATGGTAGAGAATGAGAAGGCGATCTTGCAAAACGTTGACACTCAAGATATTGTTGTAGATTTGTTGACAAAGTCAATAAGTACATAGAAGTTCTCTCGGTGCAAAGAGGGCATGGACCTAGGTTCCTATAGTTGATGGTTCCTATGGATGTTATTACAATGTATAATATTGAGTTAAAGGATGTTAGGATTGTATGATATCTAATTGTATTCATATGAATGTGATTAAAAGGCCCAAAGGGTCCTCCAACCCCTTGAAACCTTGACTATAGTTGAAGGGTCTGATAAGGTAGCAGAATGCTACAATGCAACTATAAGTTGCACCACTATGAAGGGTGGGGAAGCCCCCAAAAAACATTGCGTCAGTTTTGTATTTTTTGGGGTACTTTTTTGTGTTGTTTTCTTGGCCCATGGTTTTGGTGCCCATGAAATTGTAAATAATTATTTAATGTTATTAATAGACACACTTGTATGAAGGGTTGAGGTAATGAGTATTATAGAGATTTCACAAGTATACAGAGGCTACCAAAATGTTGAAGGGGGAAAGTAGGTTGCCTATCTACTCTTGTGTTAAATATTAATATATACTTGTGTCTCTCTTTAATGGTGGATTTTTTTCTATAAGAGTTTCTCCATGTACATATGGTGTTATGTGTTTATTTAAAATGGTTTATTGATTTCTATTTGCTTCCATATTAATCTCTTAATAGGCAATCCAATGTTGCATTAATTAAAATCAAATTTATATACTTTTGAAGGGTTAACATTTGTAGTAATTTATCTTGTTTCATCAACACTCTCAAGCACCTTTTTTAGTTTTGTCCCAAAGCTTGGCTAGCTTGGAATTAGATTCATGGCTTTTTCACACATTTTAGATCTAGGTGTTTCTCATAGCATATGGTTAGTCATAGCGAGAGATTGACCCAAAAGTGTTTGTTAAATTTCCTCAAATATGGCATGCTTTCAAGGTGGAAATTCCTTGTAGCATTTGGAGAGATAAAAATTATTGCTTTCATTTATTTCTTTATTCATATTCATTTCTTGCTTTATACTAAAGCCATGATTTGCTCCAATATTCTCATGCAAATTAAAGTGCAAGCTTACAAAATTGCACTTGAAGTGGTGAATTTTCAAGGGCTTTTAGATCAGTGGGATAATGACCAATGTATGATTACTAGAGTACCAACAACTCCAACCTCTAGCAAGGATCACTCTTTGCCCTATGGATGTGGACCTGGATACAATCAATTTGCTTGATGACATTGCAATTTTTAAACATGTGGTTCCTAGCCCCCTCCAAGAAGATCCAAGGGTTAGTGTACTCATAGTTGATCTTAGTCACCACCTTTTATCTTCTCTCAACCACATGACTTGGGGGCCCTCAGTTGGCTCAATCCTGGCATATTTTCTCACCTTGCTTTGGCCATCTCATCTGCTCCTGATACTCAACCTACCAAGGAAGAAAATGAAGAGGGAATGATCACTAGTTGTGAGCTTGTTCTTGATGACTTAGATTGCATTGATGTGTCGGGCAAACCTGGTGATTGTGACCACCGCCCTCCCCCTCTAGTGGTATAGCTCTTGCTACTTAGTGGCTTTGTCTTGTATTTTAATGGTTTGGGCTTGGCCCCATGTGGACTTTGGGATGTGACTTCTTCTACCCATCCTTTTTTAGAAAATGTGTAATATTGTCTTTTTTACAAGTAATATAGATGCTTATTCATAAAATAAAATAAATCAAACTTTTTGCAGCCCCTAGGCATTGGATGCACAAAATAATCTCTGAAATTCCATGTAATCAAAAAATGGGATCAAATTTTATTATTATAAAAAATAAGCAAGTGTACAAGTAGGCTGAAAACCACTCAGTAAGTCAACAAAGACAGCCATTCCAAACCTCTTTCCATTACTTATAAAAATTAGCAGCTTTCTCACTCTCAAATGAAAATTGCTGCTTGAGGACAGGTTCATAATTGAAGTAAACTAAATGATAAAACTTCTATTTTCTGTGCATTCTTTCTAGTGTTTATTTACCAGACATCTCTCAGATATCTGCCTTCTGACTGAAGTTTCTTCAAGACAGACTCTGCTTCACTGCCATCCACAGACTCCTGCCATGCGGACAAATCATTTATCAGTCTAAGATAACAGGAATGGATGTTGTCTGATCATTCATGCATTAAACTTGGCTAACCCTTTCTCTTTATCTATTCATAAGAAGATTTACCTGCTGTTGAATAATGTTCAACAAAGCCTGATGAACGTCTTTTGCCATACCCTTTGCATCACCACATACATAGAAATAGCCACCTTGAGAAATGAGTTCCCATATATAGCTTGCCTGTATTTGGCAAATGGAGTAGATGTGAGCCACTGTTTGAAAAAATACTTGAAATATGTAGTGTCAAAATCACCAAGCATACCAAACAGCTGAAACATGAGAAATTTAAAGCATGCTTGTGGGGTCCAATAGTAGCGGTAAAGCTACCGGCTACATGGTCCAAGCTAGGTTGCTAGAAATGGTTGTGAACATGGACAAACTACTATGCAACTAGTTAGGCTCCAAATATTAGTTGCTCAATCACTATAGATCTCAGCTATTCTTGTAGCTAAGGTACTCTTATTCTTGCAAGATGAATTGCATAGATTTGTTGTAATAAAGCTTTGGGAGAAACTTAAAAGGTACATTCTTTTTCTCCCACATAAAGAAAGAATTTCATGCTAACGTGGACAAATAACATAAGCAATACAGGTCCATGTGATTGTAAAGGTGAGGCAAGCTTTAGAATAGACGACTAGTTCTCAACAGGACTCCTAGAGTTATAAGAGAAAAGTACAGATCTTCGAATGTATTCACCTCTTTAAGAATTTTGTGCTGCACATATTCCTTTTGGGCACCTTCTCTGGAGAAGGCTACATCTAGTCTAGACAGTATGCCTTCTTCAACAAATTGGTTTAGCTCCTCCTCATAGATGAAGTCCTGCATGTTCATTTATAGTTACACTCATCAGCAAATCACCTTCCTTGTTGAGAAAGTAATATTCACATTATTTCTTTTAATCGGCTTAATCAATGAGGATCCCAAGGTGATGGGATGTATTGTTACCATTTTCCTGTTTCTGCATCCAAAATAGAGGACAGCTGTACCAAGCTGCAAACCGGATTTTTGCAGAGAAGCTCTTTCCTGGAGGAAACCTCTGAACGGTGCAATACCTGTGCCAGGTCCTACCATGATGATTGGAACCATAGGATCTGAAGGAAGCTTGAAATTTGACTTCCTAATAAAAATTGGAGCCCAGCTATAGTTCTCTGCAGATTCTATGTGTGGGGTAGAATTCTGCCAGACAAACAACAAACATAATCATCAGCTTTCATTTGCACCTTACTCAGCATGAACATTCTGAAGACTGTCCTTCAGTAGGGTTAAATATAGACTTTGTGTGATATTACCTTCATCCATGTAGAGCACACACCCTGGTGTATACGTCCTGTAGGGCTAGGGCCATGGACTAGAGCACATGTAACATGGACTCGGTTTGGTGCAAAGCTGTCAAAACCATACAACAGAAACCTCTTATGAATATGTAAGATTATAAGAAAGAAAACGAATAAATCCTCAATTTTCAAACATTACCTTGAGGCTGATGAGATGGAGTAGAAACGTGGTTGTAAACGTGGAGTAATGGCACCAAAAAATACTCCTAAAGGAACCTTCACTGATGGAAACTCAGCAAGAACTTCTAGAAGACTCCTTTGGCATGATAAGATCCATTCAGAATACTCATCCTGATAGTCAGAACAAGATTATATTTCAATGTAAAGAAAAAAATGAACTTATTATTTGGAAGCAATGACTTGAAGAGCAAAGATTTATAATTCAATTTGGAAAATCTATTCTGTTCAAATTTGAGACAATTCCTAAAAGCTAGCCAGAAAACCCGGTGGCCCTGTGAATTATGACAACCTTGCAAGCAACCACATTGATATTAAAAGAAAACACACCTTTCCTTCTGGTGAAGATAGGAATTTTAACTGTTCTGCTTCTTTGGAATCAGATGCATATGCTGCTAATGCTGTAAGAGACCCCTGTATGAAAATCAAATCCCTAGAGGTTTTCAGTTTCACAAGTTGAAATGAAAGATTAAAATATAAAAAACATTTGAAATCAACAGCTACACTGTAAATTCAATGGCATTTTTACAGCAAAAAATATAAATAAGCTGCTTAGGTTGAAGGAATGCTCTGGAGAATGCAATTATTATAAAAAATAGTGTTTCAATTTCCTAGAGCCTTCTAAAAATAGATGCATTAAAGGTTCAACAATAAAAATTAAGTCTACTTACTTTACGAGGTGGATTCAGGAGGTCTGCATATCGTGCTAATGCTGTATACAAAGTGCAGGGACCTGGGAAAGGGGCAGGAAGAGAACTACATCCAGGTACAGGCTCCCCAGTTTCAGTTTCTTTGTGTAGGGATATTATCATATCAGAAGGATACCCAAGAAGCTTGGCTGCTGTTTCAACTGTTTCTCGGTCATTTTCGGCATGCACTCCAACATGATCTCCAGCCTCATAACTGCAAAAGAAAAAGATATAAGCATAGAATCCTTTAGCTTACCCTAATTGCTTCTCTCATAAATTCAGAAACCATGTAAAGTTTAGTGCACAGAGTTGTTAAGTTTGCCTTCCTTTTCCAGGAATTAAAAAACATAAACTATCTGTCATTTAGTAAGGTTTTATCCTATTTCAAAATTCAGCAATTTCTTTTAGAGTTTAACGAAGAAATGTGTACAATTACTTAGGAAATGATAGAGCTCTAATAATTTGCTACAATACTTTGAGTATTCATCAAAGTATTGAGCATTAACCAGCACTTAAACTATGGCCCCTATTCATTTCAAATGGTTAAAATGAATAAAACTTCACAAGGTCAAAAGTAATTTATGCTCACTTTAAGCCTGATCCAGCAATATCAAATTCAAGATGAGTGCATGAGCGGTCTGATAGAGGTGAGTGAAGTTCCTTCCGTATCATAACAGTGGCTCTGCAAGAAAAATATAGCAACCATGCTACTATTTACTCAAATTATTTTTAGACGAAACAAATTTAAGAAAGATTTTGCATAATAGGCATACCTATAGGGGTTATGAACATCATGAATAACTCCACCGTTGATTTCACCATTATATGATTCCTCCACCCCTCTATCTTTGTCATGCATAACAAGGTGGTACTGTGGAATTACAGCCATGTATGGAGTAGTGCAGACTGGTTGATCATCCCCATCTTGAAGCAAGCTATCCAATTCTGGCCATAATTGCTCTTTCCTAAAGAAGAAAAGTAAAAAATCTTGAGAATTAAGATAGGATTGCATGATTTAAAATTATCATAGCTTCCTAAAGTTAACTGTCAACAATAATGTGTTTGTTGGTTGAGGGCATCCCAATACTTCAATTCACCTAAAATCATTTTCTATGGCACAAAAAGTTTCAAGTTATTTAAGATATACCAGGCAGTGAAATCATCCTCTATCATTTTGTCATCATCTCCAAGTCCACAAGAGAGCAAACATTTGGCCCCTGAAAACCATGAATCAAACATAACTTAAAAACTATAGAAATAAACACGATATTAAAATAGTATCATCTTAAAGGGCATGGCCCAATGATGCATACCTTGATTGGCCAATGTTTCGTCAACTGTCAATCCCACCTGTATTCACAGAAAGCAAATTTGGCAAATATAAAATGAGGGTCGCAAACATAAAATTAGTCTGCCAGACTAGATTTGTATATCATGTCTGCCACTAACAAAACGTCATATTGGGTTACCTTGTTGAAATGCTCATATTGTCTGTTTCCAAGAGCAAAAACTGCATAACTGAGTTCTGAAAATCTGGTTTCTTTTTCCCCTTCCTGGAATGGAAAATCAGTCAGATTATTTACTCCCAAGAAAATATTTGACGCTTGAAATATTCTTTGAAAAGTACCAACATTCAAATCAAACCTAATATATTTACCGTTGTGATCCACTTGTAAAATCTTGATGCATTATCTGTAGGCTCACCATCTCCATATCTGAAAACAAGACAGTGTAATGAGATCAGAGTTATTCTTTAGCTTCAAAATATTCTATTTGGCCAAGTTGAGGCATATTATATGGGTCAAATATTATGCCTTCCTTCTCTCCTATTGTTCAACTGTATCAATGCTCTCCTAAAAGCCTTCCCTCCTCCTTCTGTGAAGTCAAAGAGGCCGACTAATTTTCTCTTAAGAATGGTTTGGCTTCAAGAAATATATTTCATTTGAAGTGCCAATTTAAGAAAATAAAAGTCATATAACATGTGTGAACTCTGTTTGTTGACATTTGAATTGGAGTTACTCCATTATATTTTAATGATTATCAGCTAAATAAATGAAGAGAACATGAGTGTGCCCCTAATTCTTACGTTGCAAGAGTAAAAATGGCTGTTTTTTCTTTTGTTAATTTTTTTTCATACTCGTCATCATCCTCGCCACAATTCTCCTGCAGCATATAAGAATACAAGTCAGATTGAAGTTCATAGTTACATCCATCAAAAGTAGTAGTGAAGTTCTATGATCAGTCACTGGTACAACATGCCAAAATTGGTTTGCAGCATCAAGGAAAAAAGGTTTCATAAACAGGTTCTGAAAAGCAACATACTTACCAGATCAATTGCCTCAAAAACCACTTTGCCATTGTACCTTACTTTCCCTTCCTCTGCAATTGCCTGAAATGAAAAGAAAGAAAACTTTATTGCTTGCAAAATGGAGTTTAAATCTGTTCTTTGCTACAAGACAAAACCTGACATGAACCACCAAACAATTTTATCTCTTAAACTTTTGCGATCCAGACTTAAAAGCATTTTTATTTCCATAAAGCTGAAAACCGAGCCTAGAACTGTTAGATTTTTTACATATGTGATACTTTTAACTTATACAATGGATTTGCAAAAAAAATGCATCTTCAGTTTTCAAGAAAGTTTTTAATCAAATCAGCTTGTACCTTAACATTTAAAGCACATAGCCTTCAGTGTGAAACTTGATCCTTTACTGGATTTGACATTTTCTGGCCAGCTGAACATTCTAGAATGTAAATGACCTATTTTGTTATTAATATAAAGAATAAATTTTTAGCCTAAAATTAGACATAACATATGAACTTTCCTGGGGTATCGAGCCTCAAATTTTAAAGCCTAACTTCAAACTGTATTCTCTAAGTATAGAGTCAACTTTAATAAGCAGGGCTTATTTCCACTCTGAATTATTTGCTGGAAGAAGATGATTTTTGTATCAAAAGCTGCATTATAGAGTTGTGCAATGAAGGACACTACCACTCCAATTTAGAAGCCTTGGTGTTCCAATGGATTTTTATTATTTTTTGTCATTTATTAATTGGGGTCTTTCCCAAAGAAATAAGAGTGCGAGATTTTCAGCTGCCGTTGGACAGTAAGGGCAAAAAACTCGAGGAAAACCTCAGATATTCTATTGCTAAGAAAAAAACAGTTTCCAGAGGAAGAAATCCCAGTTTTGTAAATGTTATGAGATGAATATACTGTAGTTTGAGTGGAACAAACCCCAATTTTCATGTGCCACACAAGTTATAGGTTAAGGAACACCAGAGTTCTGGGAGAAACAAAACCCAGTTTTGGACATCTTAAAAGAATACTATACTGTAGTTGCGGGGAACAAACCCCAGTTTTCACTTGCTATTCAAGATAAAAGGTTAGAAGCACCACACTTTTGGGAGGAAAAAGCCCCAGCTTTGGACATGCTATGAGACATATGGGGGAACAAAACCCAGTTTTCATGTGCTACTCTAGGTCACCTTGTTGCAGTGTGTTGATTTCACTATTTCTAGGCAATGACTCAAGCCTTACCGAAGGGGGATTTGGGGCTAGCGAGCAATTGACTCAAGACTTCAATGCAATTATTGCCCCTTCCTTACCAGTCAATCTAGCCTAATAGACAAAATTTGCAATTTTGATTCTTGCCGGATTTTTTTGGCAGATTGACTCGGGAATATTTACTATTCTGGTAATTTCTTCTTTAAATAACTTTGTCCCACCAAAACCTTAATCATAAAAGAAGAAAACTATGGCATCTACTCCTGAGAATTTCCCTCAACCTACAGATAATTTTCTTACAATTTACTTACGCACATTCACACATTATAGCTTCAGAGTATCAAGGAAAAAGAAATATTAACAATCTTGATAAAAGAAAGAACATTTCACCTAGGAAATGCAGGCTTAACTTGTAATATTTTATCTCTAACACTTGCTTTTTTTATTCAATGAAAAAGATGTTCAAGATTGAAGAATTCATTATATTTTTGAATAACAACGATTAGATTTCAGCAGTAGTCTTTGGTGAAACAAAACAATTCAAAATGTAACCCAGCTTTGAAAAGAAATCGGCAAATATCTTAAAATACATGTAAATTTCAGATCTACTCTCGTCTCAAACAGAGCACGTGTCAAATATTTAACCTGAAAGAGTGAATCTAAACAAAATCTAACCATCTGTTTTCAATGTTTAAATTTCAGGAATAATTATCTACAGCAAAGCTTTGTTTTTTTTTAATTTTTTAAGAAATAAACATTTATAATCAAGTAGTATTCCGGGTGGATGGAGAAGAGACTCCTCACTTTCCTTCAGCCGGCCAATCAAAACTATTGCCCCACCCACTAGCCGAAGTTAGGTCTCGTTAACTCGTTACTCCCTTCCGGTTGAACAACTAAAGGAGGGGCCACCCTTTACACCCCCTCTCCTCGCTCGTTAGGCTACTCCATCCCTCACCCCCTCCTCATTAGGCGACGTTTTAGACGCGTAATTCTGACGATAAATCGCAAAGCGTGTCTCGAAACCTTTTTTTTTTATGAAAAAGAATATATATAGAGCTCCAGAAACATAGCAATGTTAAAACTTTAACCAGAAAGACGAAATATTTAAGCAAAATATACAATCTTTTCAAATAATATCAATTCTCATCTCTGTTAGTAGAAAAGCTTGAGAAAATCAAAGCTTTATCGAATACATGAAAGTTTTCAGAAAAATTAACCAATTGTGCGGAAGCTTTTCTGTCTAAAACTATGAAGCCTATATTCAAACAAAAGTTAAAAATCCAACACAAGACGTGTAATTTTGGGAAAAGAAAGCCTGAAATATGAACAATTACCTGAGCAAAGCGCTCGGCAGTTCCAGTCTGTGTGCCAAAAAACACGCTGACCTTCTTTTCATCCTTATGGTCCTCTTGAATGGGAGGCACCTCAACCTTAATATCTTTAACCTTGTATTCAACATCTTTACGGCCAGAACGAGGGCCGCGTAGCAGAAAAAATCCGAGAACTAATCCCAGCAACACGGTCAATCCTAGCACAACAAAGGAGGCGGGGAGGGTCAAGGGATCGAATCCTTTCGTCGAAAGCTTACCGAATTCTCCTTTGCTGCCACCATTAATAATCGTCCACAGCCTCACAAGCTGATCTTTATCCACTATAGTGCTTGTTCCCACTGAGTTTGAGCTTAAAGACAGCACGCCTCCCATTATACACAAAGCTCGTTGATCGTTCGATTCCAACTGTATCTTTCTTGGTTGTCTGGATCGATTGATCGACTCCCTGCAACTAGTGGACGTGAGAGGAGAATTCAACTGAGGTTTCTTGAATTGTTGGGTTCCTCTATCACATAAAAATTAGCAAATGGGGTTTAAAAGGGTGTGCAGGCGGGCAGTCAAACAAGTGCTGGTCAGAGCCCACGTGTATCTTGTGAGGGGTTTGTTTTAACAACGCATGTCGTTGGACATTTTCACGCCATCCAAACACCTAACTCGTCTAATGTTACTATTTATAATATTCTAACGCATTATGCCTCTATATTATATTTAAAAATAAAAAATAAAAAATATCATCATAATATGTCATTAGTGCTTTTATATATATATATCAAATTAAAGATTATAAAATATCATCATATCTGTGAATATTATTTTATGGATAAAAATATATTGAGTGGTTTTTATTGTTTTCAATCAAATATTTTGTCTTGTTTTTTCGTGGTTATGTATACTCGTTATTAAAAATAGGAGAAACATTTTTAAAGGTGATGTGGACATTTTTATATGATCAAAATATCTTTCTAGTCTAATATCATAATTTATAATACATTAAGGAATTACAATCTTTGTATCTACATATATATTTAAAAATAAATAAATAAATCTCATTGGATCTCGTGGATGCTTCAAACAGAAACATCTTATGGACAAACATATACTTTAGCAGTTCTTGTTATTTTCAAAAAAATCTATTTTGCCTTATTTTTCCATGGCTTTGACTATCCATTTTTAAAAATAGGGAAGCATTTTCAAGGATGATGCAAAATATACTCAGTTTTATGCTAAAAGGATTAGTAAATCTTATGGTCAAGGAAGCATTTGTTGACCATGGAAAATGAATTTGGGTTGGAGCTAATACAAAGGGATCATATCTTGTAAGTTGTGTGGTAAAATATTGCACATCACTATTAGTGGTGGTTATTATAGTTGATTTTTTAAGAGATTTATTAAAATGGATTAAGTTTAGGTCAGATAACATTAATGGATATTACGAATATGAGTATGAAATGTAAATGTATAGCTCACACTTAATTGTAAGAGATAATGGTCAATATATCGAGATAGAGTTAAAAGAGAGCTATAATGGACACTCTAATAGGGTTTAGATCATTATGGAACCCTTACCTATTCTCAATTATGAAAAATAATAAATTAAGCAAGTTCATGGTTGTTGAATTTGGACCTTGCAAAAAATTAAAATGTGTAGATTTCACAACGATTAGAATTACAATAAACAATTTTGAAACAAGTGAAACCGAATCATGCTAAATTTACACATTACAACAATCTTATCTAAGACCAATCACACAAATGGAAATCAATTTATTGCATTGTCTAACTATTAAGATAAACTGGTTGTTGAAATTTTATGTGTTGGTTTATTGATAAAGAGTAAGAATATGTATGAAAATAGTGACCTTTTGAAGTTTCTAAAACTATAGTAGTTGTTATAATTGAGTGTAAGAAAATGTTTTAAGGTATTTTATATAGTATTATAGATCAAATCAAGTAGAGGTTTTATTGTAATGATATTGATTATTGTCTCATAGTAAATTTCAAGTCCCCAAAGAAGATTATGGCTTTGAATCTCATTGATTTTAACTAACATAATGGGGAACAACCCTTATTTGTTTGAGTTTCCATCCCTTGTCTTTTCTAGGACCTATATATTAATGCAAACTTATTTTTCTAGGTTTTTATGCCATTCCCTTGCTTAGTTGCTCCCATTTCCAACACTCATGCAATCACTTCAATTTTATACATAAGTTATTTTCATAAGTAAATAACTTGATTATAGTTGTAACTTGATTAATTTCAATCATAATATAGTTAAGGTCCATGCTAAAAAGGTTAGAATTGGTACAATTATTCTAATTAAAAATCATATAATTGTGGCATAGCTTTCTAATAGTCCTTTATTTGTACAAAACTTGTGTTATGGTCATATTTTGAGGTTTCTGCCTTTGACAAGATCAACAAGAGCTATAGGTGAAGGTGAATTTATTCTCTTACAATAGGAAAAGGATCCAAAATTTAACAAGGAAAAGGAACCATGTCTCACCATGATGATGAAAGGGAGTTCCCCAAAGTTAGAAGACTCTTATCAAGAGAGACTATGAAGATAAAGATTAGTGTTGAAAGCATAAGGAAATGTATGTGAAATATTGATAAGATGGAGAAATAGATGAAGGTTTTCCTTGAAAAGATCATTTGAGATTTCATTGAGACACCCAAAAATATTGAGGAGACAAGAGGGAAGTCACTTAAATAAAGGAAATAGATAATCCCCATAGTAGCTCAAGTAATGTCCCAAGTCAACTTCCTTCAAATAAAAATCTAAGGTGGTGATTATTCAACCAAATTTATTCACAAATAAATATGAAATCCAAAATTAGGGAAGAAACAACAAAATAAAAGAATTATATTTCTTTCTTTGAGAAAAAAATGTACATGTGAATAAATCTACATGAAATAGCTATGCTCAACTCCAACTAACTCATAAAACTACAATAGTCAACTAAGATATGATAAGATCATAACTCATAATTAAACCATGTATGTGTGTATAAGACATAATCTTCATCACTTAGCTAACAAATTAATAATATCTCTTATGTGAGGATAAATGCACCTAAATAACAACCCCTTACACATAATGATGTCATGTGTATACCTAGACCTTAGACACATACATGATATAAATATAAATGCCTCAATGGGCATTATTTCTTACATTATCTCCCATAACAACTATTTGGAGGAAATCTAAGTAACTCTCTTAATCTATTGTATTGATCACTAGTTAATCACTTTTAGAAATATGTACTAGGTACTATATGCTAATCATATAAACTTTATCTTAGCTAGTACATCAAACCTTGAATGATGTGATGAGTTATATGCTTGATATTAATTTGAAACATTATCTTCCTCGTCTAGATAGGGCTCTTGTTATCATAGGGTATGACCACATTGATTATGTTATAGATCCTCAAGTATCATGTAAAGGTAGACTAGCTCATAATTGGTTGAATTTTTTATATACTCAACCTTTGTTGAAGAAAAAGAAACTAAGCTATAGCACCAAGAAATGATTACTACACCAAGAAAGAATGCATATCCTAGAGTGAAATTCCTATTGTCCAAGGAATCTACATAATTAGAACCTATATTTATCCAATTGAATTGTAATTCTAAGAACATTAAACAAGATCCCATATCCAAAAATCCCTCTAATATTTCTTAAGATCCTATTGCTTGCATTGCAATTCAAATTAATAGGTTTATCCATGAAAATAAACCAAAGACAATATCAATTCTTGTGATGGTCAAGTTTGTTAAACTCCCAATCAAATTTTTCATAAAATTTATCAAATCATATGACTCAAAACCATTGAGATTGGTGTCATATATGCCCACCCAAGATACCTAATTAAACATGTATTTTAATTCACTACTTGTAGATCCCATTATAATGTGAATATGAAATTATCTTGTTTACATGAAATTATTTTTATGGAGATCATTTTGACTATTATGAAGGAATCTATGCTTATATAATTAGAATTGTGTTTGGATTAAATGAGCTTAATTAAATGCATTTCATGAATTTGAATGGTACTAATGGTCATTATTAATATAACATATTTTATTTCAAATGAGATATTAGATGAATATGAATATGTGCACACATATGTAATATTTATTCTTACATTGATTCTAATCCTTTGTCATTATACATTTTACAAAATGTATTACTTTTGATTAAGTGCGTCCACTTGTGGGCCAACTTTAGTTTTTATTGAAATCATACAATGGTTGAAAAAAGCATGGGGTTTCAATTTAAGTATGGGGATAATCCAATCCTAGGGGGTTCATTCTAAGGATTTAGATCAAATACCCCCTTTCTGAAGACCTCAACATAGTCTCCTCCACTCCTACTAAAATGTTGATAAAAATACCAATTCACCTTAAGTTTTGGGGGGTCAAATGAAGTTATCTAAAGATGTAGTTGTGTAGTTACATTGACCTTGGTGTTAGATTTATGAGAAATATGATATGTATTATAGTTTTCAATGTTATATAATTTTTAAAATTTTATAATTAACATAGGTTGATTATAAATAATGAACTCAAAACATAACAAAATTCGCTAGATAAATCTCTAAAAATTGTACTACACTCTACAATGATGTCCTTGTTTCAATAGGAAAAAATGATACATACATAGAGAAACATGTTATGGTAAAATATAGGTCTAGTTTTTTATTATTAATAATTAAAAGTATATGTTCAATAAATATTACTAAAATATCAATGCATTAGATATTGGAGTTGGTGATTTTCTTAAGAAATCATGAAAGTATTTTATTTGTAGTTCACATTATGCATTGTTTTAAAATATTTAATAAGGTTAACTCTACATTAGAATTATATTTGATTAATATTTTAGTAGAATATTATAATTTTTCTAGTTGTTTTGTACTTTTCTTATATTGGAAGCTTTCAAATGCTTTAATTTAATTTAATTTTCTTCTTGAAGCTTCCTTCTTCTAGAAGCATCTTTATATTCCTTTATAAGACTTGTTATGAAGACGTTTTGGTATCACTTTTGTTGAGGGAAAATTTCTTGTATGATTTTTTTGTGTTCCCTGATATCAATTAGTATCAAATTCATGTGATCGTGGCCTTGGATCTAGTACTCCAAAAGGTTGTAGCCAACCTTTACTAGATCCTAGATCCCTCACCTTTAGTTTCCATAGATCTATAATCTTTAAGTTTTTTCCTTGGTTGTATTGGGACTCAATTTGAAAGTGCCAATTTTTTCTTGAGTCTCAACTCCTTTGTGCACTTAGGACTCATTTTTCCCATCACTTATAACCAGTTTTAGAAATATTTATATTGGTCTTTGTTTGACAATTTTATCTATGTTGTCCTTTGTCCCCCATGTTCCTACCAATGTGTTAGAAGTTGCAGAGGATCTTGAAGAGTTCTAAGTGTGGAGGTTTTATGTTTAATTTTATAATATTTGTGCTTATGTCAGAGTTTTAGAGTTCCCTTCTTGGTATGCCTTTCCTTCTAAGTTTTTATTTCTTCTTTGTCCTAATTTGTATATTGGACATTCCCATATGATCATGCCATTCATCCATTCCCTTCCCTCATCCCCTTTTTTCTACTAAGATTTCACAGTTTTCATTATTGGCATTAATTTCCTCTAAACCCACTATTTTTCCTTCTATTTGTCAAAGTATCAAACTTTATCTTGTTGACATACTTTTTTTGAAATATTGATCCTTGATCCTTTAAACTAAGTTATCTTTTAGAGTTATATTTTTAGTCATCCCTTTACTTGGGTACATTTTCCTTCGTGTACCCGATCCTTGACTTTTGATGTTTCTTTCTATATGCTTTTTTAGAGTTGGAGATGTAGGAATACTTCTAATGGGGTAGAATATATGATGTATCCTCGAACCCCAATCCTAACACTTTTCACTATGTTATCTCATTAGCATCATTCGTTCAGACTTATCCTTATTACATTCCTTAAGGGATAAATTCCTTGGTATCCCCAATCCTTGACTCCCCAACCATTTCCTTTATGTATCCTCTCACAGTCCAAGACATGAACATACATTTGTATTTTTAAAGCATGAAGTATGCCTTACCCCAATCCCTACCTCTTTGATAGTTGCATGTTTCATGAGGTATCCCTAACCCCCAATCCTTGAAACTTTGAAACTCTCACATTTTGCATTTTTTTATTCTACTTGCCTCCTTGCATGACCCAAGTCAGCATTAATGACCAAAATTAATGCCACAACCACCTAAGTCCTTTCATTGTTCCTCTCATTTGTTTCACAAGTAAAAATGGCTAATGAAAAGATAATTTTTCAATTTCAATTTGTTGGGAATTTCACAAACTCTCTAAAATTCCAACAAGAAAAAGTCAAGTTTGAAATATTGGCAAGTTCGTAAGTTCATGAACTTGCTAAAGAGCCAACAAGAGAAATAAAAAAGTTCAATATGGGGAGTTTAAAAGTTCCTAAACTCCTCAAATCTTTGCCAAAGGTTTAAAATTTTAGTTTTCTAGGGAAAAAGTAGAAAAGTTCAATAATTAAGGAGGCTCATGAGTTTTCAAACTCCTTAAAAATTTGACATGAAAAAGGAAAAGAAGAAACATGGGTTGTCAAAAATTTCATAGGTTCTTAAGCTTGTTGAAAATGTGAAAAGGTTTGAGAGGAGCCCAAATCTCCAACAAGTAAAGGTGAAGGTAACATTAATTATTTTTTAAAGGAAGGAACATTAAATTTTTGTAACCCACTATGTTACCTACCCTCTCTAGTTCCAAGATATTTCATCTACTAGGACTAATGGTGCTCATTTTTAATGAACACCTCTATAGTTTTTAAAGTATTTTCTATACCCTTGCACTTAAAGATCTAATAACCATTAACGTAAAGGAATTTTGTAGATCATATAAGAAAATTCATCCATTATTTGCAAGTTTTGCTAGATGTCTTGGGTAATGATTTCAAGAGTGATCTAGAAAGAAACTACACCCAATAGGTATCAACATCTATTGCAGTGTACTGGACTTGAAGTATTCTTAAGTTTAATTCATATTTACATGCCCTCTTGCATTAGTCACATATTTTGGAGTGTTTCTAGTACCTTGACACATCTCACCCCTAAGCTACAACCTAAATCAAGACTATAAATGCCCAAACTTCATCTACAAAAGGGGTTAGTCATTTCTTGTTCTCACCAAACCAAATTGTACTAAGAATTATAGGATTCCAAACCTATTAGTTCATTCACCATCTGGATAGTTCATTCCAAAATTTATAGAGAGGTATTTGATTTAGGCAAATATTTATTGGCATTTTGGAAGACTTTTGAGCAAAGAGGTGTGATTGGTCCTCCCTCTTTGAAATTTTCTCTCACCACATTTGTTGGTGTAATTATAACATTATTTTAATAAATGTCACCATACTTTAATTCACTACAAAGTATATTTTAATGGTCTTTTTCTTGTTACATATGGATTTTTGTAAATTTGGAGAAGGACTATTAAGTAGATTTGGTTATTATATATCATACCTTTGTTGCTATTTTTTTTGTTTCTTATGGAATAACGTGACTTTGTAACCCATATAAGGCACCAACCTTGAGAACCTTGACCCTCCACATGCTTAAAATAAACAAAACCTATAACCAATAGCATAGTAGCACGAAGTAGTTTTTTGTGCTTCTCATGATTCAACATGATACACAGGGAATATTTGAAGTAAGTCTTGAAATAATTCATCTTTACATAATCATGTTTTACTTGTGTAGATCAACTTATTAGAGGTCATAATAGTGGCTTAGTTTTGGTCTAGTGATAAATTTTGGGATCAAAACTTTGCATTTGGGTACTACTATAATTTGTTTATCATATGAATTATCTTGATTTCTAACAAAAACATTGTTAAAGTTCACATATAGGAACACTATCCTAGGTCTAGTTAAGCCCAAAGTGAAGGGGATTTTACCCTCTTAGTAATTGGTCTATTATCCCTCACTCTTTACTGATGAGCATATTTTTCCATCCTCAAGAATGTCAAATCCTTGGATTTGAGCTTGACAAATCTATTTTGAAGTGTGACCAACAATCTTAGGACCCAACATATTGTTCTCTCTAAAATTTCATTTTTATCCCAAATATCTATCCTCCTTAAGGGTTTCCACCTTTTTCCCTTGCTAGATCTCTATTACCTTTTTCTTGGGTTTCACACTGCAAATCTTTGAAGCTCATGTTCAAGGTCTTATGAGACTATTTTGAGTTTGTTAATATTTTTTAAACTAATCTTAGATCAAAAAAATGTGTTCATATATTTATGAGATATTCCACTTCAAAACATATTGAAATTGGAGTTGTAGATCAAAATTTATGCCCCCTAGAAGGTACTTCATTTTAAAAACCCTCAATAAAGAAAATTTTCTTTACTCATCCTTTTTGCATTGGATCTTAAGAAAGATACATAGTAAGAAGATATTTCTAAAGATTTGATGAAAATTATTATCCCCCCAAAAAAATATAAAGTCAAGAAGAAATCACAAATCATGTCATGTAAGATCTATTATAGCATTTCAAAAAGTATTCTAGTGTACTCCAACCAATATGCATGTTGCCCAAACCCATGGTTTCCAACTCAAAGAAAATGTTTACATCCATAAATTTGATGGACACTTAGAATAATTTAGACTCTTGTTTGTGTAACCTTGAGGAATATTTTAAAACTTGATTTGATTTGACCAACCATTAGAGGATCTAAATGCATTTGAAACTTAGTTGTGTACTAGTGGCAAAATCATTAGATAATGTATTGATCTAATGCAATGATCAAGGAAATATTAGCCCCTAGTTACCTACATAATAAGTTATCTTGATGGGTACAATTTAGGAAAGCTCAAGGTCAATCAAATCAATAGTATTTTGGTACCTTCGCCAAACTCCATGACAAGATCAATATTTCAAATATAAAAGAGATATTTGTTAAACTTATTATAGATCTTTCCACTATCCTTCTTATTGAATTGGTTATTTTTTAAGTTGAATATTCAAAGAGGGATTTTAAGCATATAATGGCTACATAAGATAAGTTAGGCCTTAAAAAGAGGATTCAATAGGGTACCTCTAATCTATCCATAAACTCTTCTAGCTAGTAAAAAGTCTACATTAATCCTCCTTGCCTAACACTAGTAGAAATAAAAATCTTTGTAGCTATCGCAAGTGCTAGTGTTATTTGACTAAGGAGTGTAGAGTAATCCAAAGTAAGAAGATAAAATACTCCTTATAGGTTATTAAAAAGAAAAATTAAAAGATGTTGACAATCTAAATGTATTAGAAGTTTAACCCTAGGTCTTAACCCCACCATTGTTCTCATGATTAAGAAATACTCTAGGACCTCTTGAGATGCTATCTTTATATATAAACTCCAAAATAAATAATAAAATGGATCTCTTGATCATTGACAATGGAAGAAAAAATAATCTAGTTAAGAGCTACTCTAAGGCCTCTTGAGAAGCTATATTTACATAGAACTACCAAATCAAGAATAAAATAGTTCTCTTGATAATTGATAATGGACGGAAAAATAATCTAGTCAATAAAAGGTTGGTCACCACTTTCTACGTCCCCATATATAATCATACTCAATCATACCATTTGGGATAGGTACAAGAACATTGGCCTTGAAAAATAATCAACAAGGTTTGTGAAGTCACTCTTGTTATAAAATATTTTAAGGATATACTTGAATGTGATTGAAAACTCTTGGATTGATTGTATCTCCTTCTTGGATTCCTATTCTAGTGTGACTATAGTGTAACTTATAATGGATGAATAAACATCCACAAGAGCCAAAATGTTGGTAAGGTTTATAAACTATGTCTACTTAAAGTACTAAATAACATTTCATTTCAAGTAACCCTATAGTAAAATAGGTAAAATTATCAAAACACATTGCATTATTTATCATCTACCAAGATAAGGAGGATGATAATTGTAAGTTGCCACCTCTTGCTATAAGAAATTTGGTCAAGATTCACTAGGATGTATTTGAAGAGATAAAATGGTTTCCACATTTTAAAGATATCAATCAATCTATAGTTTTCTTTTCAATGTATTCCTTGCCAAATTTATTGAGTATTTCCTCAAAAAGAATAAGTGTGAAATAAATAAGTAGATCCAAAAAATTATGGAAGGGAAGATACAAATCAGCACTTCTCCTTGTAGGTCTCCAAATTTCATTATCCTTAAGAAGGTGAAGGATGAATGGATGGTGGGATCTAAGTATAGAGCTTTAAATATAATCATTGAAAAAGATATATATCCTTTACCCAAGATTGATGATCTTCTTGATAATCTCAAGCCGGAGCTCAATACTTAACTGAGATGAATCTAACTTTAGACTATAATCAAGCATGAATGATGGATCTTATTGATTGATACAAAATTGTTTTGAAATAAAATCTAGGATTTATGATTGGTTGGTGATTTCCTTTGGGCTTAGTAGTGCTCTTGTTATATTTATGTATATCATCAATGATATCTTTTGACCTCACATGATACAATTCACCATTGTGTATTTGTATGATATTCTTGTGTTTATTAAGATTTTGGAGGACCATAGTCAACATGTTCATACTATCTTAGATATCCTTTGATAACACAATATTCAATATAAGATGAAGTCCTTTGGTCAATGTTCTATTAAAACCTTAAGTTTTTTTATTGATAAAAATGGGGTATGTGTAGACCCTAACAAGGTAAAATCTGTTAAAAAATGTCATGTTCCTAACCGTGCTAAAAATCTAAATATTTTTAGGTGGTATGAACTAATATAGAAAAATTATTAAAAAAATTCACATATTGTTCAACCACTTCACCAATTGTCCAACTAGAATAATTATTTAATTTTTACAAAAATAGATCAATCCTTCTAATAGCTTAAAGAAAAAAAATTCTTGGATACAATAATAGTCCTTATAACTCTTTAGAAACCTTTTTAAATAGAGATAAATGCCTGTAATAGTACTATAATTGAGATAGATGTTCATATCTAGCACTAGTCCTTTTAGATCATTGTTATTGGATAAACTAGTTCTCTATTGAATAATGGAAAATGAAATCTTGAAAAGGTCGATGTTGGGTTGTTGTAATCCTCAAATTGAAATGTAACATCAAGTTAAAATGTATCAAGTGTTGCAAGGTATATGATTTTCACAAAGAAGCAATCATGTTCAAATCAAGGAAGAGGAAGACCATAAGACTTGAGTAGAATCCATGAAGGTGAGTAACATTTTATTTTATTTCAATTTTAATGTTGATAATGGGGTAAATGGAGCAATTGTAGGAAACATTAGTATCCATGATTGGTTTACATGTGCATGACGAGAAAATTGGGTAGGTAATACCAATCCCAAACAAGCAAGGATTTTAAAAGTTGTGTGGAATAAGATTTCTTCAAATTAGTTCTTACATAGTATCTTAAGTATTTTTGGGACCAAGACCCTTTGGATAGGGATTTGTGATATAAAAATTTAATGGAAGAATCTAGATATAGTGGTTTTATAACTATGCAATGTTATAGGATGTTATAAGTACCTTTCCAACAAGATGTGGGTTATCTTTAACAATGTTATAGATGATCACAAAGCTATTGCACGAGTCTTGTTAGCTACTATAGGATTATCATTACTTTTTGTAAGCATTAATAGACTGCTATAGGTGAATGATCATAAGATATAAATAAATTTAGTTTACAACTGTAGGTGTTCATATGACTTCTAATGTGATGTGATCATTATGGATAACACTTTTGGTCTTATGTTGATCAATTGGGAGTATTACCTTTTTCTAGAATCATTAGTGAGGGTGATTCATATTTCTCTTAGAAATGATATAGGACTTGGGATGGTAGGACAAGTATATGTTTATAAATTAACACTATAGGTGACTTGACGGTGATTCAAAATTCTATCATACATGTGGATTCAACATATGCATATCTTCATTGTTACACGATAGTTCTAGGGAATTCATAGTAGCTAATACCTCATTCTAGGAAATATAATAAACATAAGTAGTTTTCCTTGCATAAATAGTTTGATGTTGGCGGCATATCACTCCTTCATCATGTGGTGGTGCCAAATGCGACAGAAACTATTTTATGTGTTGTTGGCAAGTTATCTAATCATCCTTAGGCCATAATAGTTAGGTCATTTTGATTAGTGGTGATACCTTATTCTTTTGTATATGTCATTTGGGGCCATTATGATATGTTGGAAAATATTCTAGGTAGTTGAATGTATATTATTCACTAGTATTCCATATAGAGTGTAGTAGATATAATAGTGATGGTTATATGAATGATCATTTCCTTGGAACACAATTTTTCATATTCCCAATAAAGGAAGTTGAAAGGCTAACCATTTCCATCCCAAGGTAGCTATTGACCCATATTGGAAAAGGGAGTAGGAGAGAAAGAGGATGGATAATTAGTTTATTGGAAAAGGAAAGAATAAATTCTAAATTTTGGATGTGAAGAGGAAGAGTGGACAGGGATTTGTGAATTACAAAGAGTAAATTGGAGACATGTGACTATATGATTAGTTTGATAGCCTAATATGATCATTAAGATGGTTGTCTTCTTGTATTACTTTTGATATAGTGAATGTGATGCTAAATTACACACCCTTCCTAGTTTTTTCCCCATTTGGGTTTTATCTAGATGTAAAACCATGTCATGTGTATTATTCTTATTGGTTGCCTCAATGCTTATTTCATTCTTTCATTTTTATTACATATTTAATACTAGTGCCACATTATGAAATATTACTAGAAGTAGTGTCAAATTAGCTCTCAGAAAAATCCATTGTTGATACAACTCTAGGGTTATGTTACTAGAGGTTTATAGATCATCCTCTTCTCACAAACCCACTTTATTCAGTAAGAAATATCAATTTTTTTTCAAAAAATACATGTAACTAAGAGATCTCGTTGGGGTTTGATGAAAGTCTCTCTATGCAATTTTTCACCTCTTGGACGACAAGAAGGGTGACAATGGGGAGTATTTCCTTTGAAGTGAATGAGGAGGTAATTGTTAAGGCCATTGGTCTTACAATGGATGGGTGAAAATGGAAGAAAATGAGCAAAGTTTCTGACCAAGCCAACCTTAACCAATTTTTTCGTGGAGATGAACAACTCATCAAACTCCATGGTGGCTATGATCGCGAGCAGCTTCCAGAACCCTGGGACAAAGTGTGCATGGTCGTAACGAAATATTTCACACTTTAAGGGAGATTCGCTGTGTATTACTATTACCATCTTCCTTTTCTCAATCCTCTCAGGAATCATATCAATATTTCAATTCTATTTTTTCTTTTGCACTCTCTGTAAAATATTGTGAAAATGTGGTTGAAGCAAAGAATTTGGGTAGGAATTTTACCATTTTGCACCAAGGGCTTATGTTTAGACTCTACCATTTTCACCTTTCCCTTTTCCCTCCTCAACCCATTATTGTTGAAGAAACCCCTGCCTCTTCTACTCCACCGTCGGCCAGTAACATGGAAACCCTAGGCCCCAACAAGAAAAAATGCATTAAAAACCCAACCTTGAAAACCCCATGCTAGGACACATCCCCTAATATTGGGTCTTTTGAAAAGAGGAAGGATAAGAAATGAAATGCCCCACCCCTCAAAATTAAAGCCAAAGCTTCAAAGAAAACCAAATTCAGGCTGCAACAAATTGACTTAGATATTGAAATTGCTGAGACCAGTACTCCTCTCAGGTCCAATAGACTCGCAACCAAACCTGAAAAAGAGAAGAGTCTCAAGGGGGCCTTTGAGTCTAATAATGGAGGGGAAATTGAGAATAAGAGCAAGGATGTGAAGAAAGTGGAGGAGGAAGCCCTTTCTTCTTCTACAAGCAGCTCCTCCCATGTCTCTGAAAGTTTAAAAATGAATTCTTTGGATCTTACTTGTGATATGGTTAAGGGGAGTAAGATTAGGGCCACAACCATTGTTGAGGGTAAGGCCCCTATGGAGGAAGGAAGTAGAAAATAGGACACTGTTTGGGAGGAGGTTGAAAAACTTAAAAAGAAAATGGAGAAATTGGAAAAACGACTTCATGATGTCACCCACTTTGCCTTGAAGATTATGCACAAATCTGCCACCACTTTGTGCCTGCTACAAAAGGATACTTCCATTGAGGACGATGATGAAGATGTCGACCACATGGAAATTTTCAAGCTCCTCACTGAGGATTGGACCACTATGATATTGTCGAAGCCATGCAAGGGAAAGAAAGATTAAGGATGTTTTCCTTCATCCTATTTTGCATTTTGGTCGGGAATGGCCTTACTGGCCATCGTGTCTTTTTAATTTCCATGTTGATACTTTTCTGGTTTTTGTGTTTAACTCTGATTGGTATGGCCCTTGGTGGTCTTTGGTTAAGACTTTTTTAAACTTGGTTTTCATATTTTTTACTATCAGTCGTATAGTGAATAGTTTAGCGATTTACATGATTAATTATGCTGATGTTAAGTGTAGGCTAGTTAGTTTTCTCTAGATGTCTATTGGTTTTATGGTTACTCTGCTCATGTTTATGCTATTGTTTTTGATATGGAAAGGTTAGGGTGTCTAGTTCAGTGTTTTGTTTTTTGTTGTTAATGTGTTGAATATGTTAGTCTACTACTAATCGCCCACATGGCTTTGTATTAAAGGGACAACACCCTTGTTTTGTTGCTTTTTATATCAAAAACTAGGAGATCTCAAGATATCCTAATCCTTTTCTTCTCTTTTACAAAACATAAATGCAACCCATGTCTTTTCATGTGTACCCACATGGGTAAGGTATGGTGAAGTAGGGTGTAACTAACACTCCACTTACACAAATGTCCTTAGGAGGAGGAGACAATTGAACTGATAAACACACACTTAACCTTTTCATGCCTTTTAATTCTATGTTATTCACAAGGCCCAAAACATAAAATATGTATCCCAAAGAGTACCTCCTTGACAGATACTTACCCAAGTGAGCTATTTTCACCCAAAAAATAATAAAACAACATTTGAACCCCTTTCAAGATTCACTGTAAGTACAAATCTAGGTTTATATTGAAAGGAATATTTTTAATATTAAAATATAATCACAAATGAAATAAATCTAATTTAAATCACTTAAAACAAGGTAAACCACTTAGGCTAACACAACTTAACAAACAAGGGCCCTTGTCTCTCACGGGCTAAGATGATAGGGTTTAATTGGAAACACAATCAAGTTCCCATTACTTCATGGGGTGAAGTGGAAAGATTAATTAAGGTTCTAGAGTGAGCACTCATCCTCTCATTGGCTAGCCTATTTAAATACATGTACACTTGATGCACTTAATAAATACATTTAGAATTTATAGTTGAAATGATACAATACAATTATACAATTCACTTTTAATAATCAAGATTAGTCATAAATACAATAGCAACATCATCATAATAATCCATATCAAAATCATATCTCAACATGATTTAGTTTAATATAATCACCCATATGCATCAAAATGCTAATCCATATCTATTTTTCTATAAATCCCTATTCATATAAAATTGAATATTTTACTACTCAAACCAAATTATATCAAACTTTATTCTAACATTTAAGTCCATGTCTACAAATCATCTAAGATCCATCTTTAAATCATAATCACATTAAAATGGCATTTAAATTCCCATAAGGAATGAAATGTGGCATTAGATAAATAGTATCACCTAACATGCTTGTCCATTATGAAATATATCAATTGAGAGTAATAAATAATAGATATCTAAATACTATATATCTATGAATTAACTCACACATCGAAGTAAAATAATCATTAGGGATGTTCAATCTATTATAATAATTCATATGTCATACATAAAATACACCACTATATCAACATTATTATTAAATCAAACATCATTATGCAAGTCCAATGATATCAATATCTAAAATGATATATAATGTGTGTAAATAAAATTGCAAAAGGAAATGGGCCTTACAACCCTTTATAACCCTCTATTTTGTAATGTCACAAATTCAAGTTCTCTGATACAATAAAAGTCTTCAACATTCAATTTATATGTTTCACTTTCACATATTGTAATTTTTGTTTGTTTATTTCTTGGTTAGACAACCCTCAATTGGACTCTTTCACCTTGGTATTGCATCACATGAAGGTAAATGTCTAACATGATAATTCAGTGGATGCAAGCTTCTTGACCTATGCACACTGAAGAACCCATTGCAAACCATGATGAGGCAAACCATAGACTAGGATCTAAGAACAACATACATCATTTGACCTATACACACTAAAGAACCCATTGTAAACCACAATGAGGTAAACCATAGACTAAGATCTTAGAACAACATAAATCATTTGACTAAGACTTTGTCACATGCAATATACATTGCACATAATGATAAAATTTTTAAAATGAGAAAGCAACCAATACATTCAATACAAGGAAAAAAAGATATGACAACAACAAATTAAAATTATCCGTTAAAATAAAAAAATAAATGATGTGACAAAAGTGTTAAATAAAAATATATAATATTTATAAACAATTGAGGTACAATCATATTAAAACCGATAAACTATACAAATGGTTACACTATTTTAAAACTACCTCACTTGAAAATAAAATAATAATTATATATATAAAGTGAGAGGGGGTGGGTGGGTTGGTGGGTTGGTTTGCAAGTTGAGCTTGCAAAAGACCAACGAAGAAAAACTTAACTTCAACGTTCTATTAAACTTTCCCTCGCTTAGTCAAAGTATTAAATAGTGTTTTCTTTTTCCTTTGAATTATTTAAAGCAACTTTTTATTTTTTTAAACATACATCTCCTTTATAGTCTTGCCATACGAATTTGAAAAATAACAAGATACTTGGAAATTGTCTTGCCTTGAACGCGAGCACAGAATTTCATTCACATACCAACAAATAAGAAAACACCGTCAACAAAATAATTATTATGTTAGTTTTTTCAAATGCACATGATTTGTTGTCTTTAGTAATAAATGTGTGAGACAAACTTACCGTTTCTTATATGTCATAGTTATTTCTTACCTCACTTAAAAAAATATTAGTTATTAAATGTTGATGTTCAACCATTGAGAACAAATCCACCTTAAGATTTTATAATTTAATTAAATTCATAAATTTCCAACGCATTGACTATTGGCTTTGTTTTTTACGCTTGCTTTTGGTAGGATATTAATGTTTTCATTGTTGTGTATTTTCCTTGACTTCTAAAATGTGGGGAGGAAAAAAATAAAGTGAGTTTCTAATGTTTATATTGTAGCTTTGTTTTTAGGTTTTTTTTTTTCTTTGCTTTGGGTCTAGTTTAACACATTTTTTAGAACATGTAGTGTTGCAAATGGCTGGTATTCAGGGTTTGTTGAGGATATGTGCTATTGTGTCTCAGGGTTTGTATTTAAGATGTGTGCTTTTTTTTCTTGGTAAATGTTTTTTTGTTCATTTTTAGAATGTATTTTTTTTCTACAAATGAAGTGTGAGTAATTGTGGAAACTCTTTTCAAATTAGCAAACCGAGCGGTTAAAATCTATTATTGCAATTCTATTTATATTCCGTACAACACCACAATTTGAATAATGAAGACACAACAACACATATTTTGGGTACTATAGGCCTCCAACATGAAGGAAAAGTTGAGAGAATGGATATTAGCTTCATTATTAGACAATTTGATAACATTAGTGATAGCAATGAATAATTTTAACCTTCATTTTTTCTTTCCACAAAATTTATGCTTATCTTGAGAGCCTCCTTTTCATGGTAAAATTCAAATTTCTTTATGTTTTTTGGTCTTTGTGACTCTATTTGTGATAATAATTTTTGGGGCAAGTTTTTTTTTCAATTATGTAAATGAGTGTGGTTTGGGCAAGATGGGTCAAAATAGATTTTTGTAAAGACTTGCCTCCAATATTTTGTAACTTTTATGTGTTTTAGTACCCAAGCTAGCATCATTGGATAAACAAGACTTATTTTTATGAAATACAAAATTGCTTTGCCTAGTCATTATATTATTTTGTTGGTAATTTTGGGGCATCATGAGTTCGGGAATCTAATTGAGGTCACAAATAGTACCCCATTTCTCTAATAGGTTTTGAGCAAGATTTGACGTCGAGTCTTCCCAACGGTAACTCTCCACATTAACATTGATTGCAGCCACTACACTATAGTGTGTTAGGTATGTTGAATATAATTGCTCGAATATGTTTCACAATCTTGACATTTTCTCAAAGAGGAAGTTATTGAACTCTATATAGTGTTTGCACTCACACCATAAAAGACTTGTGTTGTATTCTTGTGTTCATTATGGACATGCACTTTTAATTATTTCACTTTAGTTATGGAGATTTTGATTAGAGTTTTTATTTTTCCATTTGATAGCTCCATACACTCTCATACTCATACAACTAAAATAAAGACCTTATGAACTCCTTATTTTGACCTTGATTTCTAGGATTTTCCAATTGTACATGGTTTATATTTGAGATAAAAAATTTGTACAACCAATGAAAAGAAGTGCAGACTTTCCAAATTGATCTTCCTCATGTTATTTTGGTTGTGTTTTGATAATGCTATGGAGAATTTGAATTTTCAACATTGTTTGCTTTGAATTCATTTATTACATGAGATTTGTCCTAGCAAATTCTATTTAGTCAAGTGAACATAGATAAACAAATTTACTTCATGGACAGTCTTTCTTATCAGTACTTCTTAACCATGCAGTTCACCATCACCCTTGTATTGACAATGTACAAGACAAATCCATAACATTGTTGGGTATAACAAACTAAAAGAGAATTAATTTCTTAGTTTGCCTCAAGTTTCAATTTAGCATGTTCTATAATTGAAATAAACTCCTAACAAAAAGTGAGCCATAACTTTAACTTTTGATCAACAACATAGTCTTGCATATTGTATGCATACTCTTGTTTTTCTTTTCTTAGTGGGTTTTTGAAGCTATATTCTTTGGTAGTTTTCCTTCTATGCTCAAGAAATACACCAGCATATCATATCAACAAGAAATAAACTATTTTAAAGCATGTTTATATGGGATATACTCTCTTCTAAATGCCCTTGATTTGACCTTATTTTCTCTAGTGTTTTTAATTTGCACTTATTTCACATTTGAGATAAAATACATGTACAACCAATAAAGAGCAACATAAAGTTTCCAATTTGGTCTTCCTCATATTAGTTTGGCTTTTTTCTAGCAATGTTGTGGATAATTTAAATTTTCAACAATATCGGTGCTCCAATCCTCTAAGAGAGAATCAATATGTAGGGTTGATAACAATGTGGAATGTGACAGAGGGGAGATTCTATCTAAAGAGGTAGGCCTAGGGTTGTGGATTGTGGAGGTGAGAGTGACACTCTAATAACTATCTACATTTAATTGCATGGCTATTTTATGATCTTTATTAGAATTATAAATAGTTTGTGATCTTTATTAGAATTCTAGGGTTTAGTCTTTATTGAAAAACTAGGGTTTTTTGAACATGTTTATTAACCTATATAAAATTCTTGAGCTAGACATAGATTAATACCCAAAGACTCAAATTAGAGGGTTCAATCGACATAAGTACATTTAGCATGTCATTACCATTTGAAGTAGAAAGATTTCATCGTGTTCTCTTTGCAAGTAAGTTTTATTCCAACATTAAGATGCCCACACTATCATATGAGTTTTCAAGTGTATCTTAATTTAGTGTTTTGTACTAACGACTGACACATTTTAAAATCTAAAGTTAGTTACATGGCATTGATTTAGAGCTTGAATATCATGATATATGGGAGCTATGTAATTGCACTATTAGGCTTAGGGTTTGTTGAGTATACATGCTATTGTATCGTGTGATGTACATATAAGATGTTCTTTCCCTTAAGTAAAATAGTTTTCTACATTTCTAGAGAAAGAGTATTTGTTCATGTGAAGGAGAGGATTCACTACTCCCAAGTCCTAAGACAAACAAGGTCTAAAGGGATTGAATTTCCCTTGGTCACCTCAATGACAAAGGTTAAAAGATGAGATGATAAAAAAGGGAAAATCTAATCTATGTTTTTTGGTTTTCAGGGTGGGGGACTTCATAAATCAAACGAATAGACCATAGAGGTCTCAGATAACAAACTAGTTGTTTCTTGGCCAAAGGATGGTAGTGTGAGTCAAGGGCGACAACACAATGCGTTGGCAACTCTATGGCATGCTGGCATCTTGTACAAACAAAGAGCAGAGTTCACAACCCAAAACACACAGGGTGTGCTAACAACCTGAGAACCTTAATTCGACAGTTTAACTAGAAATGACAGAATGTTATAAATACATAAAAAATTAACTAGCACAATAAGAAGAAATGAAAAGCAAAGGGTAGTAGAAATCCAACTCATGGTAGGTCCAACCTACCACAAGCTTCACGCGAACAAAGTACCTACACACACGAAGATGAGAAAATGTTGGGGTTGTGTTTTGGAGTTTGCCTCAGTAAAACCCTTGCTTTGGTGTTTCCACCTCCATAGAGAATCCGATAGACCATAATAGAGAAAATATGATAAAGAAAGGAGATATACAATACATATAGAAAGCAAGGATAATCTATATGCTAAATATAATACTGATAATCCAATAAAAGTAACAAAGCATTACCCTCCCTACTACAAGCTTGAAGAAGCCAAGAGGAAGGACGAGAGCTTCAAGAGTTCAAGAATGAGGTAGAACTTGAAACTTGCAAGAAAGTGGTGTAGAGAGAATGGAAGCAATAATGGAATGGAAGGATTGATAAAGTGAAGTGAGAAGTTGTAAGAGTATGCGTTAGAATGTGAGAATAAATGGAATGAGAAAGTGTGTTCAAAATGAGGATTTGGAGGCAAAAGAGTCATTTTCAAGTAGGTTTGCAGTTGTAGGAAGCGTTACAACTTGTGGATGCCATGAAATGTAATGTACTAATGTCCATTGACTTGAGAATCTATTAGGGATGTTCACATGATGCACATACATCTATGCGGCATGAAAGTGTCCTAATCAAAATTCCCTCCATCGACTATGACAAGGGGCTTAGAGTGACGGGTTTTAGCATTATCAATTTTATAAGGCTAAAGTAAGGGTATATTATGGGAAATTGCACTAGGGTGTAATTTTATGCTATAACATTTTCCCCCCACTTTAGTGAGCATATGTGTTAAAGCATGTGCGAGCTAAATTAGAAAGAGATTGAAGAGAATATACTGAAAACAGGGAGGAAGCAATCCTTCGATTTGATACACCTAATGTGAAAGGGGGGCTCCACCAAAATGCGAACAAGACATGAGTCTTTGATCTTGCAAAGCTAGCTACGATCTCACCATAAATAGGTTAGCTGCAGACAAACATGTTAGGTGAAAAAGCCAAAAAAAAGACACACTAATTTGTTTTATAAGACATAATAAGACACAATCTGGTTAGATATAAGATGACACTGATAGGTATGGATAACATGGATAGAGTCCATACATCAAGCATGTAGGCTTGTGGCTATTGCAAACTGCATTGTAAGACATTCATAGAAAAGACAGGTCTAGTCAAGTTTCCCCCAAGCTAGACACCAAGATATAAGACATCAAGACACAAGACATAAAATATCAAACATAATACATAAGACATGAAACATCAAGGAATCCTTTTGAAAGATGATTTTCATCAAGGGGTTCTTTCATCGAGGAATCCTTTGAATAAGACATCAAGACATCAAGGAACTCTTTTAGAAGAGCACTCATTTTGAAAGACATGGAATTTCCCGCAAGTGATTATGTCATCAAGGAATATTTTTGAAAGAAACTTTGTCAATCCTTTTGAAAGAATACTCCTTGTTTAAAATTAAGCAGGTATGGGATACCCCCCTTAGAATGATGTGTGCTACATAGAGGAGCACATGTCATTCTAAGGAGAAAAAAAATATAAGATATATCATGGCACGAGATACATGGCAAGATGCAATCGTGGAATGTTATCACACATGCAAGGGACAACACATCAAAACCACAACATCACAAAGCAAAAAGGCAGAGATGAAGAAATCAAGAGCACAAGGGATCTGATAATTCAGGGTTAGAACTACTCATAGATATAGATAAATAGATATAATATAATATATGTATGAACTATCATCAGTCCAAAAATGTATCAAAACATGAAGAAGAGCACATGAAGAAAAATGAAAAATAAAAATCGGGTCAACATGGAAGAAGGCCTAAATGCCCTCAATGTTTTGCATCATCCTCGACGTGAAAAATCAAAGTTTTACGATATATAGAAGAATGATGAGACAAATAGAAGAAGGTTATGATAGATTCTCTCACCTATATCTAATCACCTATGAGGGTAGTAAGGGTCCTCCAAGAAAGAACACAAAACACATATAAAAAAGTATGGTGGAAGTACAAAGAGTCACACAAATACACTCTCAAGATGTAGAAGAGGCGTGACCCTAATTCAAATCCAACAACAGGTCATCCTTCTCCCAATATAGATCATTGTAAGGGGAGGGAGGATGAGCCTAGAGGGGAGGGATAGCAATGATTGCACTAGTTGACTCACCTGCAACAAGGGCCAAGGAAGAAGACCCATCAAGGTCATCTTCACCGAGCTCTTGTGAGACTAAGATCACTGATCTCTCAAAAGATCAAGGAAAAAGTTGGGATGTCCTCCAATGAGTTGAAAATGTAATTTTTTGGAGTTGCATGTGTCAACTGAGTGGGAAAAGGATAAGACACCTAAGAGTCATTGCTGACCTCCAAAAAGAGGTAGTGAAAAACTTTGGGGATGCGAGGGCTGCCTCCATCACAAGGACGACATAGGACAAAGTGGAACAAGACTAAAGAGAAGATGAAAATGTCTTACAACCATCACCTGAAGTGAGGTCATTCTTCGACTTGCGCTTCATCAAAGGATGCATAATCCCCACAGGTGAAGTAGAAGAAAAAGGAGACAAAGCCACACAGGACATCACCTTTGTATGAGGCATGCACACGGACTACAAGAAAGGAGGAATATCAAGAAGAGAGGTATGAAGGGGAGGCTTCATCGAAGGAGCAATGAACACTTGCACCCTTTTGAGGTGAGGTTCATTAGGATCCGCCAATGAAGCTAAAAGAAGCACAAAGGAAATGGGAACTAAAGCAAAAGAAAAGACAAGAGCATAAGCACTAACAAAAGAAACGTGAGCATAAATAGAAATAATAGGATCCTCCCCACTCTTCTACAAGGTAGCATGCTCCTTAGCCAAAGCCTTTCACTAGTGCTTATGCTCACACACAAGACGGTTATGTTAGTTGTGGGCACTAGAAGGTACAACATGAGAAGAGGCCGGGGGCTCCTACTCTACCATAGTAGCAACCTCCACAACTATCACCAGTGGAAGGATGGGCCCCTTAGGAAGAGCAGAAGGAGGAAGCACAAAAGTAGGAATAAAAACTAGCGTCTCAATGATGAGCCTCTTTCCTTTCCATTCTCTGGGAGTAGATGGAGGAATAAATGGAGGTCATAGAGGCCGAAATGCAAGAACAACCCCATAGGAATACCTCCCCATGTCGTAAAGCGTGGGTCGAGGAACCATGGGTAAAATAGGAAGCTAGAAAACCTGGGGCTTCAACTTCCGCAACATGGGTGCCTTTCCTTTTCCTATGTTAGGCATAATAGCAGGAATAGAGGATGCCACCAAGGGCTAGGAAGAGGAAGCTAAAGGCGCAGAAGGAGAACTAGAAGGGGAAGGCCTGAGGGAAAAAGAAAGCTTGTCCTTCCCCTTTAGAGGGGCAGAAGATGAAGCATGTTGTTGCACATGCAGGCAAGCCTTCAAAGAAATAACATAAGGAGACAGGAAAAAACCACCCTTCAACATTGAGCCCCCAATCTTGTATCTATAATAAGATTTGTACAAAAGATCTCCCCTAGGAAGGAGAGGTCTGATTGGGGTGGGCCAAAAGTGGTCAAGGGAGAAGCCCCCACGTGCTACTAGTGGCTTGTATCCAGTATCCTAGACAATGTGCACAATATCCTTACGGGGAAACTTTAGAAATTTTTGGATCATAGAAGTGACTACATTCATAGAGGCTGCCATGGAATGCCCAACCTCGCTTTGAATAAGTTAGACTCCGAGATCACAACAAATGGTACGTCCACAGCCTTAGGTCCTACTAGGACCGATAAAGAAATTGTGCCCATAGGCGCAATAGAAAACCCAACATGAGTGTGAAGGGTAGCCTGTGACTCATCATATTTCTCCTTATGTAATTTTTTAATAAACAAGGCCTCCTCTGTGATAACATTTACATGGCTCGAGGGATCAACCATAATACATGTTACGATGTTACCATTGATTTGAGTGGGAACATAGAGTAGAGAGGGCTCCTTGTTCAAGGGAAAATCGCGTGAGGTGAATGTAATGTCAGGAACAACATTCACACACTCTGCAAGAGAAATAGGAGTGAATGAGACCACATCCACATATTCAGATGGGGCAAGATCAGAAGATGATGAAGAAGGAACAATCAAATTCAATTCAGAGATTTATTGACATCAACACTGCATTAGCGTGACATCAATAGGTTGACCTAATTTTTCACCCTCCTTTTCATTGTAGTTTTGTTTTTGGAGGGAAATTTTCAAATGCCCATAACTTGGTCATATAAACTCCTTTTTTTGTAATGGAGGTAGTGGATTGCATGTTTGAGAAGTCTTTTGAGACTCATCAAATATGGGAGAATAGTGAATAATACCTTGTGGACTATGAAGTAGTGACAATAAGGTTGAAGGATCTTAAGACCCACAATACCCTGAAACAATGACTCCCCTGTAGTAATTAAGTAGGCAGTCTATAGGGCATAGTTTGATTTTATAGAAGGATTCTCATGAAAGGAATCTTCAAGTGACAATGAGTGAGTTGTTTGAGATTGTAGCCGAGGATGCAATATCCAGTCTTAAAGGTAGTTAGCAAAGCAATAAATGTGCAAGAAAATCAAACCCTACACAACAAACAATTCACAATGTTATCTTGCATAATGCCTTAAGTTTGAAGATAAAAATATCATTGTATCTTGATGAAAGTAGTGACCTTAATGGTCAATCACTAGCAACCATGATTTTAAAACATGCTATTGTTCTTATGGAGGCAACATTTTAAGCAAGGCAGTGAGTGGTGGTTTGGAACAATGGTAGGTATGAAGGACTTGCTTTATATGCATACTATGTAGTCTAGCTTAAGACAACATTCTTAGAAGAGATTGAAGGTGGATTATGGAACTCAAGGGTTACCATGATAAAGATTAAAGCAAATAATAAGATCTATTTAAAAGCCACTGTCATGAAGATATTAAAGATGTCACATGCAAAACCCTAGCAGCTAGAGTAATGAATACAGTGCCAAAGAGGACAGTGAGCTAAGGCATATTTAGGAGATCTCCACATTACCTAATCACAGACAAATACATCATTTATTTATTTTTTAAAATTAAAAGAAATCATTTTAAACCCTATATAGGATACATTCTAAACCCTATATATGATACATTGATACTTCAAAAGCATATGAAGGAATTTGAGATTATGCAAATATATGTCAATTAAATACCTAGATTACAAATAGTAGCACGAGCAATGTTACCCTTGTTGAGTAGAGCAGGAATGAGATAAGAAACAATGAATCATATGCCTCCTGTCACACACATCTCCTTACCATTCTCTGTCATTCTTTACTGAAACACTTCTCCATTTTGGCAAGCTATGCCTATAAATAAGGTTTCAACAAGGGTTTTAGAGTATGTTTATTAAAATGAAAACTCCATTTTGGTGGGCTACGCCTGAAAATAAGATTTCAACGAAAATTTTAGAGTATATTTATTAGAGTATTTTGGTAGACTATTGAGTCTTGATTCCTTAAATGATTTTCTAAATAAATGACTAACTATTTAGTCATTTTTATTTGTGTGACTAAATAATTTTTTAGTCAATGACCAAATTAGTCATTTATTTACTCATTTATAGTTGAGTTGCAAAAAAATAATATAATTTATTCATTTTTAGTTGTTGTGACTAAAAGTTTTAGTCACATAGTCATTTATTTGCCAAATTCTAGTAGTGTATGAAGACCTTTAAGTCATGAAAAGAGGCATACAATTCTAAATAAACCTAGGAGATGTAGGATAACATCCCAAAAAGGAATGATACCACATTTTGATTAGGTTTACCATGATAGAACAAGACTCTAAACAACTCTTAACATGAACCCAAAGGAATCAAATGTGAATTCAAAACCATTCAAATATTACAAATCATGTGCAAGAATGAGTCATCCTATAAATGATAGACAATAAGAAAGAACCCATGAGAATAATGAAAATTGACTCATTCACTCGATACCTCAAAGTGCACTTATGCATCTAGAAAGAATGGTATGCTCCTAAGAGTTATGGGATCTACTTTTCTTTATAATCTAAATAACCTCTCAAGTGCTACATAACATGAAGTGTTACATTTAAACAAAAAATAATTTAAATTAAAAAATTTACACCTAATATAAGTGAATTTTTAGATCATGGGTGGATTGGAAATGAACTAATAAAACCCAAAAAAGTTAGGGATCCACTCAATCACTCAAATAAAAATCTTATTTTTGCTTCAAGAGTATAAAATTTTCTACTAAAAAATATCAACCACGATAAGGTGGAAGATTGTTTGGTACCACTAATCTACATTTTAAGAAGTCAATAAAATGACAGTCCTAGATTAAGAAGTACATAACAACTTGAAATAAAAAAAAGTACAAAGAATACTTACAAACTATGTACAACCTTTGATTCATTCCACCAATTCAATCCAACAAACCATCCATATCTTCTCTACTCTTTATTGTGTCAAGTATTACCTTGTGGTCAAACTCATGAACTTTAAACAAGTTCTTATTCAATGGTCTACTCCCATATTTGACAATTGAACATTTGATGCCACAATAATATTATAAAAATAAAGAATCTTCCTATGTGTGTCAAGTCCTCAAACAACCACAATAAAATTATTCATTGGGTACCCTTTAGGCTATGTTCTAATAACAACCATTGATCTTGTAGGATACTCAATTTCTTCTCCATATATGATAGGGGCACCCAATTTCTTTTTTCCCCCAAAATAATGACAAATAATAATCTGTTATTTTTTGCCTTTTGTGTAAACATACCTTACATTGAATTGTGTATTAAATAAGATGAATTCAGTAAATGATACAAAAAAAAGATTAAATTTTATTAAACACTGCATCTATAATACTTGGTTGAACTAGATCTAAAATATGGTCAAAGTTAATTGATGATTCCATCTCCATGAGTTGTAGTGCTCTTGGAAGTTGAAATGTCTCAAGTGGGCTTAGATTTATAGTACACCATTCATCTATCCATTCTTTTGAATCACACTTATTCCAAATAAAATTTGTACATGAAGAACAAAAACACGTCATCTGCCTCATAAGAATAGTCCATAAACATGCATTTGATCTTCTAAAAGAGTGGAGCTCACTTGATCCTATGAATGTACAAAAAATATCATATTTTTCAATGTTAGCTTCATCTACCAACCAAAAAATCTATGAACTTTAGGATTACCTTTGTTACCTAGACCTATTATAATATTAGACCATTTGATGATAAATGTTACATTTTTCAATTTTGCACTATCTATGTACTTCAACTCTTCTCATGTAAATAATCTTTTAATATATTATTTTGCACCATCATGCTCCTTTTTTCCATGCCCACCCTCAAAGAAATTTCGTATATGATGAACCCTACTCATATTATGCATCCCACTCAACCAATAGAACATCTGTGAATTCTTGAATTATGATACATATAATATGTCAACCAAATGTGATGTTCCTACTAGCCAAATTACAATGGAACTTCTCAAAGAAACCTTGCACAAATTCTGTATAAATGCATGCAATCATCACTAATATAAAAATTATATACTACCTCAAGATATTATTATCTTCCTTTATATTGTTAAGTGTATTATTGAATGTTATATGCATAAATATAGCAGCTTGGGTGGATTTTTTTCATATTGTGGTTGCACCTCATTTTATGGTCGTAGTGTATAATTCTCTGCAAACTCTACAACTAAAATGATGGTACCAAGTAAAAATGTGTAATTTCATAAATTAAATTTTAATTCCAACCATCCAACTCTATAAGTATGTCTTGCATACTCATGCACTATATTCTCTTAAAAAATAAATATAAACTAATATATTAGTAATTTTAATGACCAATTCACACTTTTTCCCTCTTTACCATCTCTTAGAGTGTATGCCACTAACATATTTTCCAAATTTACTTATTCATTTCTAATTACATGTGTATTATCCATGTGTACAAAAAATTTCAAGCATTTCAAGCCATCACAACTATCACTTGTTTCATCCAAAAAAAAATTCTTGTAAAATAATTGTCCATCTACTCTTTCATAAAAATGCTCAAGAAATGAAATCTCTTTCAATCCAAGTGGAGAATTTAACATACAATCTTGCACAATCTAATTAGTTTGCAAAGACATGCATGTATGTTGATAAAAATCATAATGACCTTATAAAATTTAATTTATACTCTACAACAAGTTGTGTGTGTGTGATTTATTTTGACATAAAGAAGTTTTTCGATTTCAAAATACCTTTGACTAATTTTTATTTGAAGATACATTTATATAGATTTAGAGAAAATACATATTTGAGTTATATCAAAAAATGATTTGGATGTAGCTCATGATTTCAACAATCAATTCTATTTTTTACATCTCTTTGATTAGGTAACACTCATGTGTAAATTTTTTCAAAAGTATTCAATTAAGAATTTCAAGGATTTAACTATAATTGTATCTTTCCATGGGTGTATATACCAGAGAATGATCATAGTTTATTGCTAGTTGGGTACTTAACTCTTTCATGCCTCCCAACAACTTTCATTAGTGTTTTTTGACTTATTTTCCTTATTAGGTGACATTTATTTGCTTGATTACTCACTATAATTGATGTACTTCCACACCATGTAATATTACTATTTTTGGTGTGTGAGGCTAAAACCTCACTTTCATATGCATTCATTAGATTTTTACAATAGAATTTAAATGTTTGTATATGATTTTCTTAGTCCAAGTATCTTCATTATGGGTCTAAACATAAGATTTCTCATCATTTCAGTAAAAAATGACACGTTCTTGTTTCATTTGTTTTTTTTTTAAATCCATAATTTATTCATATTTTTTCTACAAGTACATTTAGGAATCTTATCAATCATTGGTTTTAAAATTTTCTCATCGATTTCAATTAAAAAAGTTTTTCTATGCAAAATTCTAGGAGGTGTCCTCCATGGTAAACTTGCTTCATTACACAAATTTTATGTATCTTAAATGTTTGGCATGTTTATTGTGTTTTGAATAGTTTGATCAATTGGTATAACATCATCATTATTATTTCATTTTTTATTAATTTAATTTATGATTGAATAATTATTTGTTCAATATCATCTTGAGATGGAAAATAGGATCTACCTTCAACTTTGGGATTTAATTTCCTTATTCCACAAAGAGTTTGTATTTGTTTTCTTTATTTATCCAAATTCTTTTCTTACATTCCTTGAATAGATTCTTCATGATCTAATTCAATTGGAAAATATGATATATCTGTTGAACACACCATATACTAAGAGGGGGGTGAATTAGTATCTTCAAAAACTTAAACACCTTTGAAGCTTAATACCTTCAACACAATTCAGACTTCTTAACCAAACCAAAAACACTTAAATAGAATAGTAGCAATGAATGATTTAAAAAGTGCAACAACCCTAACCAGATCAACAACAATAAAAGATAAAACAAGGAACAAACATGCACAAGATAACACCATATTTACATGAAAAATCCAATGAGGGAAAACCACAGTGAGAGTTAACTTACAATATATGAAGCTCACTAACAAAATAAGGCTCACTACCAGAAGAATTGTAAACTAAGGTACACAACTCTAGGGAAAGATACAAAGGACTTACAAATTGAAGAACACAACTCCAGGTCAAGATATAAATTACAAGGATTTGATGAGATTCACTATCTCAAAGCAGGATACATGAAGATTTAGGAATTACAACATATCTCAAAAATATACTCTGTTGACAGAGGCGTTAAAGCACATATGATCTATCTTCCACACACTTTCACACTTATTCTATGAGATATTCAATTAAATTCCATTGAAACTCTCTTACACCTCTTGTATCTAAAATTTTCTTACATTTATATTCACCACAAGACCTTAATACATCAATTAGGTTGGCCAAGAAGAAGATAAACAATAATCTCAACATGTTAGCCATAAAACACCAATGTGGTCCTATCTAGGGGATAGAGAGTACCAAGGGCAACCTTATTGCATCTTCCAATGTGATCCCAAACAACTCACATGTTGGTGTACATTAGATCAAGTTGGTAACAAGGAAACATGTAGATAAAACATGCAACACAATATCAGTGATCCCAAAAACATACTTCCAATTGAATTCACTCGATGTGGTTCTAACCAAGATAGGTCAGGACCCAAATACATCTTAACAAAACTTCATATTCTAACACAAACTCTCAAGCACATAGCACAAGAAAGATAACAAGCCTTGTCATCAAGATATCCACAAGTTACCTAAAAGACAAACTCAAACACAATGCAACACGAAAAGAGATCAACCACTGATGTGCAGATCACAAAGATATTTTTTGAACATCCAAAAACACTTCCAAACACTTCTTTCATACTATCATGTCACTAAAAACCACCCTAGATCAAACAAAAAGACAATACTTCAGCTTGGAAGCACATAATGCACAAACATGAGATATAACATTAATAGAACTACTTGCAAACCACTTCAACATATGAAATTAGAATTGAGACACTACAAAAGCACTGAGAAAACATCCACCAAGCTACAAGAGGAGAAACATCAATGCAGATAAATGCAGAGCATTTTATGGACTAGTCCAAACAACCAACAACATTGCCAACCTTCTGCAATTATCAGAAACCTCCTCGGCAATATTGGTGACTTGAAAATATAGGAGTACACCATCCACAAAACATAAAATCTGAATCCCAAACTACAAGACCATATCTCCAACAATGGAGGAATGTGGATTATTCTCCCAAATAGTCTTCACAACACCATTGTGTAACAAAAACTTCTTACCCACTTGCGGAGGCCAAAAAAACCTTGCAACAACACATACTTCTTCAAGAACATGAGAGAGCATAAAACATGTTATATGCCATCAAAAAAATCTCTTCACCATCAAAAATACTTCTAATCCTCATCTTAATGCTTATAATCCTCATCTTAATACATCATCATGAAAACAACTTTGTTGATAACAATAATGTACTATACCACTATTAGACAAGGCATGACATCCCACCATGAACATCAGTAACACAACACCATACTCAATGATAACCCAAGCTAAATGTTGTCAACAATGACAACCAATGCAATAATCTTCCCAAGTGTTGACAACCATGAGAACAAAACAACCACTGTAACATCCTCACCAAGACATTAATGACAACCAACTTATCAATGAAAACCAATTCCAAACATACAAAAATCCCAAGGGTTGACATCAATGAAAACCACTACCACTAATATCTTCATATATGGTATTCAATTTATTACTTTCATGAAGTTGTCTCTTTCATTCCCTTTTCTTCACATTCTTGATTTTAAGTTCCTTTGATGTTTGAGTCTTTGTTTATTTCTATAGCACAATATTGAATCATGAATAAGACATGGTGATTAGTTAGTCATGATATGGTAAAGCATCAAACCACAACCAAACAAAAATATAATGCATGATGAAAACACCAAAATGTCAACACAAAATAAGAGCCCATAAGATTCCAAAGAGTTTATAAGAACACAAAGTAAAGTAAGTGTAAAAAAGGAAGATAATTAGTGCCTTGGGAAATTTTGAAGATAATAATTCATCTCTATAAATTTTAGCTTTTTCCTTGATTATCATATAATATGTCAACATGAATAACATTAGAATCAGTTAGGCCCTCTATGTTATTCTTTGGGACCATTCATTCTTGGATTTCATGTCTAGGAACCCAATTATATTTAAAAAATTCCCTAACATCATAGCCCTAAGGGAGAGGAAGGGAAGTATCAAGTTTATGAGTAAGAGGTAATGTAAGAAGATTAAATGTAATATGAATTTTTCATCATGGTTAAATATGAATTGGTTATATTTGTAAAGGATTGATTAGTTTTAATTTTAAATAAAATAGAAAAAAAAGAAAGTGAACTAGTAGGAAAAGATAAATATTGTGCAATATTATTCACATTATCTTGTAGCTCACCCTTACTAATTCATAAAAGTATTCTTAGAAGGTTTATTTTGATATTTAGAAGAAGAAAAAATATGAGTATAAGGAGTGGAAGATAGGAAGAGGAAAAGGTAGGATCATAAGACACATGTATAACTTCATAAATATTTGTCCTGGGATCTCACAATGTAGCACAAAGATCTAAAAAATTTGTATATTATTGGAGCTTTGAAATTCATTCATGATCTTTGTAAGAACTGAAGATTAGCTCTATACCCAAGACCACCTACAAAAATAATGAAAACCTTCCAGAAGAGAGTATGCATGTAGTGCCCCTCCGTGCTTCACCCTATTAGTATGGTTAGCTTGTATTGGTCTATCAGTATTGTTGTTGTATTGCCGTCTGTCTCGCTTGAGGTCATGTATTGTTTGGTATTATGTTCATTTGAGTTAATTGTTTGATTAGTGCTTGATTGATCATTGTATCAAAACAAAATATTATTGTGGATAAGGTATTTGATAATTTAAATAAATGTTTTAATACATTTGTGGCCTTAATAAATAAAATACCATTAATGTTTTACTTGATTTAAATAAATTAAAATTTATGACTTAATAAAAAAATATTTAAGTAAATATATTAATTATTATATTGTGCAAGAAAATTAAAATCAAAGGATTAAATTAATAAATTAAATATTTTAATAGTTGATTTAATTGTGTGCAAATTATAAGGAAGAGTTAAATTATAAAATATTAATAATTAGTGGTAGTTGTCAGTGGTGGGGAAGTAAATTAATTAATTTGCATAAAGAAAGGGCTTTTTGTTATTTTCTGAAAACTAATCTTGCATTCGGTTCCTGTGGGTTTTCTTGTTCTTGGAGTTTTCTCTGGTTCTTGGAAGTTTGTTTTCTTGATTTTGAAGGCTTTGGAATTGGGGATTGCAGTGTTCGTCGAGATCTTAGAAGTGTATTGAAGTTGCAAGATGGAATTGGTGAGCTCTGCAACAAAACTTTCCTTTGGCCAGAAGGAGAATCCAGGTTCCACTATATTTCCCAGATTAAATTTTGTTTAGGAAAAAATGTTGGTGTTGAGCTATTTGAGATAAATGATTCTTTGTTTATTTAGTACCAATCAAATAAATTAGGAATTGCATCTTCAATTTTTTTAGAACTCTTTTACTTCATTAGAATAAACCTTCGTGTTCTTTTGTCTTCCAAACAAGTGAATGCCCTGAAATGTATTGGATTTCTTTAAACTTCAATGGCCATAAGAATATTTTGTTTCTTTAAATTTTTTATTGGAAAATTCGTTGTCTATCAATGCGTACCCAAATCTTACTGTGCACAACTGTTCAAAGTATGTTTGTACATTATGAATCGATATGATAAAAGATGATTGAAGTTTTGGATATTACACCTGTATGGTAAACTAAAATCTGTATATATTGATGCCCCCTCACATGTGTATATCATGCTTTATCAGTGCTATAATTATTTTGTGTGCCTCTACCTCCAGTATGGGAGTGGTGGAATTGATGTGAGGAAATTTCGATCTCCTTGCAGAGCTATATAATATTTGTTCACGCATTTCCCTTTATAATTCGATGAAGTTCATTCTTAATGATATTGGCCTCAATTTTAAACGTGGGTATTCAACTATGAGAAGCAATACCCTATTTTCCTCTTTATCACTATTGGTGGTGATGGAAAATGTCTCATGTAATAGATTCAACCTATGCAAATTTATTGCATGTTTCGCTTGCCCCGTAGGTTGCTTTGTAACCTTCTAGTTTCTTGTAAATTGCTATTCAGGCTTACCTTTGGTATTCACATTTTCTTATCTTAGATGTAAATTGTTTAAGTTACCCACATCACCGCTAAGTCAAGTTAGCCGATACACCCTGCATACTAATCTCCTTGATCTTTCTATTGATTCGATAGCCTAAAGTTTGGTAGGCATTCTTGAGTAAACTTTAGTTTGGAATGTTGATATAGAAGATAAACTCGAGTTCAAAACTTAAGATATGTGTATATTGGGTAGGCATTGGTTGTGTTAATTATGCTTGTAGTTGTTACCGATTCATGATGTTATATACGTTTATAATGGTCGTTTATTCAATGTATTAAATACGCTTGTAATAGATACTTGTTCATTTGATTATATACACCTGTATATATATACATACATATATATATACATCTATAAGTGCATCTTAATGCATAATCTCTTATATAATTTTCTTATGGTTGTTGTTAACAACAGGTTGTGGATTATAAAATATTCATTTTTAAATATATATATATATATATATATATATACATATGTATATATGTATATACATACGTATAGATGTATATATAAACGTATATATGTATATACATTCGTATAGTTGAATATAACATGAGTTAGTTTATTTCAAATTAGATGATCTTGATAGTAAATAAAATTCGATAGAGAATATTGATTTAACTATTTTGAATAATTGTAAGTTTTGATCGAATAGGTGAGATAGTGTTTATTTTTATGAATGTTGGCTTCTCTTAATCATTAAGCTATTTAATGCTTTGCATGAACATATTGTAATTTGATCAATAGGATAATGTGTTGGATTTAGAAACTGGGGTGTTTTTGTAATTGTAAGTTTGATGTTATTATGTAAAATTGTACTAGAAGTCTTCTAGAGGCTAGGGAGAAATTTCTTCTTGTTGGAGTTCCTTATAATCTATTTTGATATGGATGTTTATGTATTGAATAGTACACGAGGGTCCTTATCCTTGCATGGTAAATTCTCCACTTTGATTGGGACTTGTGTGCATAATGGTTTATGCCTCGCCTTTTTGTGTATGTTTTTGAGGTTTGTGAATTTGTGCAAATGGCTTTACCTGATTGGATATTTTTGGATCTTCTAGGTGTTAGTAGGGGGAGTGGCTCTCTATGGGGGTCCAACACAGAAAGTGGTTCCAGGGTAACTCATTAAGAGTTTCTTTAATCAATGATAACCTAAAATAAATTAGGGGGTTGGGTAGTTCACCTTAATCAAGATAACACTTCACTCATGGCTCAAGTGCTTGTTTAGGCTTGCGATGAGTGGGAAGGCTTAGAATGGCAAGGTCAACTACTTGGTTTGATTGGAAGGTATGATGATCTTGCATGAGTTTGTATGGGGATCCGGTGGTTGGTAGAGGTGGTCCAGGGTAACCCAGGATGGGGGTCCGATAGCCTAGGAAGGTTACGCCAAGGTAACCCATAGAAAACTATATGATGACACTCCTTATAGCAACCTTGGATGCCTGGTTTGTTTTCCCCTTGTTGTTCTTGAACCTTTGGAAATGATGGTTTATTTATGTTTTGTTTGTTACCTTTGTATGTTGGAGTCATGTTAGCCCTTTTATGTCATTCTAGTGCCTTCTTCTTTGCTTTGGTGGTGGGACCTTATCGTTATCTCCTAGCACGAGGGTGGACCTTAGGGCTCCACATGGTTGGTTGGAACGTGCCATGCACTCCATTGGGTTCCCTCACTTTTTTTGTGTTCGTAGTGACTAATCCTGGATATGAAGACTTCTGCACTTGTTCTAGTTCATGTGGATTATATTTCATGTACTTGTATTGTGCCATAAATCTATTGTGTCATGTATTATACTTTTGGTGTACTCTCCTCACATGTATATGAGGAGACATTGTTGTTCAAGATGTAACAATGTAATGATGTAAATAAATGTTGAACTCTCTTATGTAATGGACAATGTAATAAATGTTATTGTTAATTTAAGGACCTTTGATGTTGTTATATTGCTGGCATGAAATGGTTAGTTCATATTGTTTGTTCAATTGAATTTGATGGATTAATGAAACCCATATTATTGATGGAATTTATTTAATGTAATGATTTAAATTTCTTGTTAGTTTCATAATGGGAATCTAGTCGCGTAGTCATGAACCTTAGAGAACTTAGGTTAGAATTCAAGATTTTGTTTCACTTGTAATTCTTGTGTATATTTCACTTCAAAAAAAAAATCCCATTTTTAGGTGTTATAGTGTGTTGTCCTCTAGGGTATTGTGGCGGGGCGTTACACATGGTATCAAAGCCCAAGTTCTAACACTGGGTACTCTAGGTATATACAAGAGCCCAATATGTTGTCTTAGTTGCATAGATTCTGAAGTTTATGTTCCCCTCGTTGACCTTGTCTAACACCCTGAAACTTGTCCTTGGTATTGGTGTCTGTGTAGGACAATTCCTAGAGGTTGAGGTTGTGGTTGGGGACGTGGTAGAGGTCATGGTGGTGGCTGTGGGGCTAATCACCAAGACACCCCTCCCTATAGTTTGCATGAGATTGATCACGAGGAACAACAGGGATCCCAAAATAATTAGGGAGGCGAAGATGAGAATTCGGGTCACTTGGGGTTGGAGGGTGCACATTTGCATCATTTTCTTGAGGGGGTTCTTGCCCGCTTAGGTTTGAGACCGGAGGGTGACCACTTGGTGGTTAGAAAGAGAGAGAGGTCTCCCAAGAGGAGAGAGATTATAGTTGAGCAAGAGGCTATATTAGTTGGGCATATGAGGGGTCTTTTGAGAGCACTCCCTCCTACTTTTGATGGGACTGGTAATGGTTTGGAGGCAAAGACCTAGTTAATTGATCTAAATAGGCGTTTCACCATGCATCCATATGGTAGCAACACCAAGCCTAGGTGTGATATCATGCATCTTAGAGATTTTTCTTCCACGTGGTGGTGTTTAGAGGAGAAAAAGATACATTTGGAGATAGACTCAGTCTCTTGGGAGATGTATTTAGAGAGATTCAAAGCTCGATTCTTGTTCGATCATTGGAGGCAACATTGTGCAACTAAATTTCATGAGCTAAGGTAGTTAGCCATGTCAGCTGAGCAATATGAGCAAAATTTTTATGAGCTTAAACAATATGCTAGCATAGGTGATGATGAGGGTATGTTAGTGCAACACTTTATCAGGGGATTGAATGCTCGTATCAATAGGGGTGTTCATGTGTTTGAGATGAAAACCATGTAGGTAGCTCTAGAGAAGGATAATATATTTGAGGAGAATTTGGCCATGGAACTTGGTGGTAAAACAAGTGTATAGATTGGTAGTACACCTCCACCCGATTTCAGTTCTTGAGGTGGCCAAAATCAGGCAATGGGTTCTTTTAAGGGCCATCAATCACCTGCTAAAGGTGAGCAGCAACAAAAACACTCTTAGTCAAGACCTGAGAACTCTCAGTCTCAACATGGTAGTAGGTTCTAGAAAAGAAAATATTAGAGTTGGAGGCGAGCTCAACATGATCGTTCTGATCAGCTAGCACAGAGCTCACAATATGCAGTTAGTGGATGTAATTTTCCATAGTCTAGTACACCCTCAGGTGGTTGGGGTTATGGTAGAGGCACAAGATGTTTTTCTTGTGGCCAACAGGGCCACATCACTAGACAGTGCCCTCAAAAGGGCGCAACTAGTTTTACTCAGAGGCTGACGTCTTTAGAGCTGACAATAGGCAATGCAGGAAGGTCCCATAGGGTGTTTGCAGTAGTAGGTAACTGCCAGGCCTAGCATCAGGGTACAATTGTTGAGACTTCAGGAATGGGATAGGAAACATTCTTTGGAAACCGTACTCATCCTGTAGCATCGGGGATTGACCCTCGGGGGGTGAGTCATGATCCAGGTGAAGGTCCAGTGGGATCCTTATGACAAGCCTTCTGCTTCTTGGGAGGATGTTCTAGATGTATGAGTTTTACCCATATCTGCTTCAAAGATTCTAGAAGTAAGCCTAGTTCTAGGGGGAGGATGTAGTGACCCTCAATTTGCTTTTGTTTCTGATAGTTACTTGGTTGTATTGGAAATTATGATACTTTGATGCACAATTATGATGATAGTTGATGATACTTTATTACTGATGTTTATATTTATGCCATGCTTAGTAGATCGATTTAATTGATTGTGTGGGTTCTTATTGCTATGAGAATTATGTGATTATCTGATGTATGTTCTTATCATGTTATTACTATTTTATTATTGTGCATCGATGTATTTTGGTGAGGGGGAAAAATGTCTCATCACTTGCTCGCGAGTGCCCTGCAGCGTTGCAATTTTCCTCTCACGATGTGATTGAATGTTTGATTATATACATGTTCAATGGTGTGGTTTGTTGCAGGTTGCAGGTACCAAGAATCGACTCCACCTGAATTTTTGGGGTTTGAGCGTGCGTTAGACCCAATGGAAATTGTTGATGGAGATATCATTTGATCCCTGTTGAGCCATCATCCTTGACGAGGATGAGTATTCATTGTCACCCTAGTAGTGTTGTTCATTTGTGAATTGATAATTGATATTGCTTGTATTTATGTATGTTCTATTCTAACTTTGCGACTTCCAACAGTAAGTCGAATATTAGGGGGGAAGGATGTAGTGCCCCTTCGTGCTTCACCCTGCATGTCTAGTTAGTTCATATTGGTATGTCAATATTGTTGTTGTATTATCGTCTGTCTCGCTTAAGGTCAGGTATTGTTTGGTATTATGTTCATTTGAGTTAATTGTTTGATTAGTGTTTTATTGATCATTATATTAAAAAAAAAGTATTGTGGGTAAGGTATTTGATAATTTAAATAAATGTTCTAATACATCAATTACATTGTCCATTACATAAGAGAGTTCAACATTTATTTACATCATTACATCTTGAACATCAATGTCTCCTCGTATACATGTGAGGAGAGTACATCAGAAGTATAATACATGACACAAGAGATTTATGGTACAATACAAATACATGAAATATAATCCACATGAACTAGAACAAGTGCACAAGTCTTCATATCTAGGAGTAGTCACCACAAACACGAAAAAAGTGAGGGAACCCAATGGAGCGCATGACACGTTCCACCCAACCATGTGGAACCCTAGGTCTACCCCCCTTCTAGGAGATAATGATAAGGTACCACCACCAAAGCAGAGAAGAAGGCAATAACATGACATAGAAGGGCGAACATGACTCCAACATACAAAGGTAACAAACAAAACATAAAGAAACCATCGCTTCCGGAGATTTAAGAACAATAAGGGGAAAACAAACCAGACATCCAAGGTTGCTATAGGGAGGAGTGTCATCACATAGTTTTCTATGGGTTACCCTAGTGTAACCTTCCTAGGCTACCAGACCCCATCCTGGGTTACCCTGGACCACCTCTACCAGTCGCTGAACCCCCATACAAACTCATGTGGGATCAACATACCTTCTAGTCAGACTAGGCATTTGACCTTTCCATTATAGGCCTTCTCACTCATATCAAGCCTAAACAAGAACTTGAGCCATGAGTGAGGTGTTATCTTGATTAAGATGAACTACCCAACCCCCTAATTTATTTTAGGTTATCACTGATTAAAGAAACTCTCAATGAGTTACCTTGGCGCCACTTTGTGCACTAGACCCCCATCGAGATCCACTCCCCCTACTAACACCTAGAAGACCCAAAAATATCCAACTGGGTAAAGCCATTTGACAAAATTCACAAACCTCAAAAACATACACAAAAAGGCGAGGCATAAACCATCCCGCACACAAGTCCCAATCAAAGTGGAGAATTTACCATTCAAAGATAAGGACCCTCATGTACTATTCAATACATAAACAACCATATCAAAATGGATTATCAAGAATTCCAACAAGAAAAAATTTCTCCCTAGCCTCTAGAAGACTTCCAGTGCAATTTTACATAATAACATCAAACTTACAATTACAGAAACACCCAAGTGTCTAAATCCAACACATTATCCTATTGATCAAATTACAATATTTTCATGCAAGGCATTAAACAACTCAACGATTAAGAGAAGCCATCATTCATAAAAAGAAACACTATCTCACCTATTCGATCAAAACTTACAATTATTCAAAATGGTTAAATCAATATTCTCTATAGAATTTTATTTGCTTTATAATTTTATTTACTATCAAGATCATCTAGTTTGAAATAAACTAACTCATGTTATATTCAACTATATGAATATATATATATATATATATATATATATATATATTTAAAAATGAATATTTTATAATCCACAGCCTATTGTTAACAACAACCATAATAAAACTATATAAGAGATTACGCATTAAGATGCACTTATGTATATATATATATATAGGAATATATAATCAAATGAACATGTATCTATTACAGGCGTATTTAATACATTGAATAAACAACCATTATAGATGTATATAATATCATGAATCGGTAAAAACTACAAGCATAATTAGCACAACTGACGCCTACCCATTATACACATATTTTAAGTTTTGAATTGAAGTTTATCTTCTATATCAACATTCCAAACTAATGATTACTCAAGAACGCCTACCAAACTTTAGGCCATCGAATCAACAAAAAGATCAAGGAGATTAGTATGCAGGGTGTATAGGCTAACTCGACTTAGTGACGATGTGGGCAACTTAACCATTTTACATCTAAGATAAGAAAATGTGAATACCATAGGTAAGCCTGAACAATGATTTACAAGAAACTAGCAGGTTACAAAGTAACCTACGAGGCAAGCGAAACATGCAGTAAATCTGCATAGGGAAAATCTATTACATCAGACATTTTCCATCACCACCAACAGTGATAAGGAGGAAAACAAGGTATCGCTTCTCATAGTTGAATACCCACGTTTAAAATTGAGGCCAATATCATTGAGAATCAACTTCATCAAATTATAAAGGGGAATGAGTGAACAAAGATTATATAGCTCTGTAAGGAGATCAAAATTTCCTCACATCAATTCTACTGCTCCCATACTGGAAGTAGAGGCACACAAAATAATTATAGCACTGATAAAGCATGATATACACATGTGAGGGGGCATTAATATATACAGATTTCAGTTTACCATACAAGCATAATATCCAAATCTTCAATCATCTTTTATCATATCAGTTCACAATGTACAAACATACTTTGAATGATTGTGCATAGTAAGACTTGGGTACGCATTGACAGACAACGAATTTTCCAATAATGTTTTTAAAGAAATAGAACATTCTTATGGCCATTGAAGTTTAAAGAAATCCAATATGTTTCAGGGCATTCACTTGTTTGGAAGACAAAAGAACACAAAGGTTTATTATAATGAAGTAAATGAGTTCTACTAAAATTTTCTAAAGATGCAATTCCTAATTTATTCGATTCAATACTAAATAAACAAAGAATAATTTGTCTCAAACAACTCAACACCAACATTCGTTTCCTAAACATAATTTAAACTGAGAAATATAGTGGAACCTAGATTCTCCTATTGACCAGAGGAAAGTTTTGTTGCAGAGCTCACCAGTTCTAGCTTGCAACTTCAATACACTTCTAAGATCTCGATGAACACTGCAATCCCCAATTCCAAAGTCTCCAAAATCCAGAAAACAAACTTCCAAGAACCAGAGAAAACTCCAAGAACAAGAAAACTCACGGGAACCGAATGCAAGATTAGTTTTCAAAAAATAACAAAAAGAACTTTCTTTATGCAAATTAACTAATTTATTTACTTCCCCACCACCGACAACTACCACTAATTATTAATATTTTATAATTTAACCATTCCTTATAATTTGCACATAATTAAATCAACTATTAAAATATTTAATTTATTAGTTTAATCCTTTCATTTTAATTTGCTTGCACAATACAATAATTAATATATTTATTTAAATATTTCTTTAATAAGTCATAACTTTTAATTTATTTAAATCAAATAAAACATTAATGATATTTTATTTATTAAGGCCATAAATGTATTAAAACATTTATTTTAATTATCAAATACCTTAGCCACAATAATATTTTGTTTTAATATAATGATCAATCAAGCACTAATCAAAAAATTAACTCAAATGAACATAATACCAAACAATACCTGACCTCAAGCGAGATGAATGACAATACAACAACAATATTGACAGACCAATATGAACTGACCACACTAATAGGGTGAAGCATGGAGGGGCACTACATCCTCCCCCTAAGATTTGACTTACTCCTGGAAGTCGTAAAGTTAGAATAGAACATACATAAATACAAGCAATATCAATTATCAAGCGAACCAATTCACAAATGAACAACACTATGAGGGTGACAACAGATACTCATCCTCATCGAGGATGATGGATCAATAAGGACCAAATGCTATCTCCATCAACAATTTCCATTGGGTCTAAGGTACGCTCAAACCTGACAATTTAGGTGGAGTCAATGCCTGGTACCTACAACCTGCAACAAACCACACCATCGAACATGTATATAATCAAACAATCAATCACATCGTGAGAGGAAAATTGCAGTCTCGTAGGGCACTTGCGAGCAAGTGATGTGACGTTGTTCCCCCTCACCAAAATACATCGATGCACTATAATCAAATACTAATAACATGATAAGAACATACATCGGATAATAACATAATTCTCATAGCAATAAGAACCCACACAATCAATTAAATCGATCTACTAAGCATGGCATGAACATAAACATCAGTAATAAATTAGGTGTTGAGTTGTTTGAGACAAATGATTCTTTGTTTATTTAGTATTGAATCGAATAAATTAGGAATTGCATCTTCAGAAAATTTTAGTAGAACTCTTTTACTTCATTAGAATAAACCTTCGTGTTCTTTTGTCTTCCAAACTAGTGAATTCCCTGAAATGTATTGGATTTATTTAAACTTCAATGGCCATAAGAATATTCTATTTCTTTAAATTTTTGATTGGAAAATTCGTTGTCTATCAATGCATACCCAAATCTTATTGTGCACAACCATTCAAAGTATGTTTGTACATTGTGAACCGATATGATAAAAGATGATTGAAGTTTTGGATATTATGCCTATATGGTAAACCAAAATCTGTATATATTGATTCCCCCTCACATGTGTATATCATGCTTTATCATGCTATAATTATTCTGTGTGCCTCTGTCTCCAGTATGGGAGCGGTGGAATTGATGTGAGGAAATTTTGATCTCGTTGCAGAGCTATATAATCTTTGTTCACTCATTCCCCTTTATAATTCGATGAAGTTGATTCTTAATGATATTGGCCTAAATTTTAAACATGGGTATTCAATTGTGAGAAGCGATACCCTATTTTCCTCCTTATCGTTGTTGGTGGTGATGGAAAATGTCTCATGTAATAGATTCACCCTATGTAGATTTACTGCATGTTTTTCTTGCCTCGTAGGTTGCTTTGTAACCTACTAGTTTCTTGTAAATTGTTGTTCAGGCTTACCTCTGGTATTCACATTTTCTTATCTTAGATGTAAACTGTTTAAGTTACCCACATCGCCGCTAAGTTGAGTTAGCCAATACATCCTGCATACTAATCTCCTTGATCTTTTTGTTGATTCGATGGCCTAAATTTTGGTAGGCATTCTTGAGTAAACATTAGTTTGGAATGTTGATATAGAAGATAACCTCAAGCTCAAAACCTAAGATATGTGTATATTGGGTAGGCGTTGGCTGTGTTAATTATGCTTGTAGTTGTTACCGATTCATGATATTATATACATCTGCAATGGTTGTTTATTCAATGTATTAAATATGCCTACAATAGATACTTGTTCATTTGATTATATACGCCTATATATATATACATACATACATATATATAAGTGTATCTTAATGCGTAATCTCTTATATAATTTTCTTATGGTTGTTGTTAACAGCAAGCTATGGATTATAAAATATTATTTTTTAAATACGTATATATGTATATACATACGTATATATGTATATAGATTCATATAGTTGAATATAATATGAGTTAGTTTATTTCAAATCAGATGATCTTGATAGTAAATAAAATTATAAAGCAAATAAAATTTGATAGAGAATATTGATTTAACCATGTTGAATAATTGTAAGTTTTGATTGAATAGGTGAGATAGTGTTTCTTTTTATGAATGTTGGATTCTCTTAATCATTGAGTTGTTTAATGCCTTTCATGAACATATTGTAGTTTTATCAATAGGATAATGTGTTGGATTTAGACACTGGGGTGTTTATGTAATTGTAAGTTTGATGTTATTATGTAAAATTGTACTGGAAGTCTTCTAGAGGCTAGGGAGAAATTTCTTCTTGTTGGAATTCTTGATAATCCATTTTGATATGGTTGTTTATGTATTGAATAGTACATGAGGGTCCTTAGTCTTGCATCATAAATTCTCCACTTTGATTGAGACTTGTGTGCGGGATGGTTCATGCCTCACCTTTTGGTGTATGTTTTTGAGGTTTGTGAATTTGTGCAAATGGCTTACCCGGTTGGATATTTTTGGGTCTTCTAGGTGTTAGTAGGGGGAGTGGCTCTCTATGGGGGTCCAACACACAAAGTGGTGCTAGGGTAGCTCATTGAGAATTTCTTTAATTAGTGATAGCCTAAAATAAATTAGGGGGTTGGGTAGCTCACCTTAATCAAGATAATACCTCACTCATGGCTCAAGTGCTTGTTTAGGTTTGAGATGAGTGGGAAGGCCTAGAATGGCAAGGTCAATTTCCTGGTTCAATTGGAAGGTATGTTGATCTTGCATGATTTTGTATGGGGTTTTGATGATCGGTAGAGGTGGTCCAAGGTAACCCAAGATGGGGGTCCGGTAGCCTAGGAAGGTTATGCCAGGGTAACCCATAGAAAACTATGTGATGACACTCCTCCCTATAGAAACCTTGGATTCCTAGTTTGTTTTCCCCTTGTTGTTCTTGAACCTCTGGGAGTGGTGGTTTCTTTATGTTTTGTTTGTTACCTTTGTATGTTGGAGTCATGTTAGCCGTTTTGTGTCGTTCTACTATCTTCTTCTCTGCTTTGGTGGTGGGAACTTATCATTATCTCCTAGGACGAGGGGTGGACCTTAGGGTTCCACATGGTTGGGTGGAACATGCCATGTACTCCATTGGGTTCCCTCACTTTGTTTGTATTCATGGCGACTACTCATGGATATGAAGACTTATGCACTTGTTCTAGTTCATGTGGATTATATTTCATGTACTTGTATTATACCATAAATCTATTGTGTCATGTATTACACTTCTGATGTACTCTCCTCACATGTATACGAGGAGACATTGTTGTTCAAGATGTAATGATGTAAATAAATGTTGAACTCTCTTATGTAATGGAAAATGTAATAGATGTTATTGTTAATTTAAGGACCTTTGATATTGTTATATTTCTGGCATGAAATGGTTAGTTCATATTGATTGTTCAATTAAATGTGATGGATTAATGAAACCCATATTATTGATATAATTTATTTAATGTAATGATTTACATTCTTGCTAGTTTCGTAATGGGAATATAGTTGCATAGTTACGGACCTTAGAGGACTTAGGTTAGAATTCAAGCTTTTGTTTCAATTTCAATTCTTGGGTATATTGTACTTAAAAAAAAAATTATCCCATTTTTAGGTGTTATAGTATGTTGTCCTCTAGGGTTTCATGGCGAGGCGTTACAATGCAAGAAATTATCTTGCTTAATATTAAGATCTATCAAATATGATGATGAGGTATCTTACAAAAGTGTACAATTACCTTTCTTATATAGACAAAGTGTGATGAACTACCTAATTTAAAACATTAAATGATGTGTCATTATTAAATGAACTAGGACACTAGAATTAAATAAAAGTTAAAAAGATAAGATTGGATAAGGTCTTATCTAGACAACTGAGACTTCTAGAAATATGCCTAGGACCTAAGTGGACTTAACATGTAAATAAGACCCACTAATTAACTAGTTAGGTAAAATACTCATTTACACCAAAATCCCCCTTAAGTACAACTTAGGGAAAAAAAATATTATGAAAATTATGCAAATATGCAAAGATAGGTCTTGACTACAAGGCCATGTTAGGTACCCATGTACAAATTATCTCTCATAAATGAAGAAAAGGAGAAAACCTAGTGGGACAAAACTCCTCTCCTAAAGAGAGAAAAGATACAAACAAGGATCATATATGAAGGACTCAATGATAACCCCCCAAGGACTACATCCATAACGATTATAAAATCAATAACCCTTGATATAAGGGAAAGAGAGAGACTATGCAGCCCCCCCACAATGTATAACCTCCTACAAAAATGGTGAGTTCCTGAAGAAAAACATGATCCAATATTGAAAAACAACTTGTATCCATTTTGGAAGAAATAAAACCAAGTTCAAATGTAAGAATGCTTCCTAGTCTAGAGAGGAATTGATAGGAAGAAGCATAAACATATGATATGATTATGTCTCTAAAATATACTCATGTGTCTCCTTTTCTAAGGTAGATGATGATGCCACACTAAAATTAGGTACATGTCCAATCAAAGAAGAAGGTGACAAACCAAGACTATGTGGAAACTGATGTTGAATAAGATCTAAAGAAAAATATGGTTTGACAAAAATAGTACAATCACTGTCATCAAAGAGGAGAGATAACCCTTCAAATTTTTCCTCCAAATTTATAATGTTAGATTCCTCAAACAGATATATAATGTCTGATATAGAGGAATCCCAATCAAGAAGATAATTAGATACCTATTATAATGAATCATTGGAATTTCTCAATGAATTGTCATCAAAAGATGAAGGTCATGCTGAAAAGGAATGATGGGAGCCTCAAATAATGACTCTACACAAGGAATCATTGAAGATGAAGGTAAAAAAACCATCTCTGAAAGAGAAGGAGTATATGAAAAATAATCATCATCCTCATCTAAAAATTCAAAGTAATTCAAATAATCAAACTCTTAAATAGTAGCATAATCATAGGGTATCATGTTTGAAATATGAAGAGGAATAAGACAGTCTGAAACAAGATCATCTAGAAATGGTTGAGTACCATGATCTCCATATATCTCCCAAAATTTAGTCCAAAGAGCATGAGAACACTCAAAATTAATAATAGCATTCAAATTTCATCATCAACATGCATAAAAATAACTCCTAAGATATGATCCCTTTTACAAGTCCAAAAAAATTTCTTACTATCAATTGTAAGAGTTGGTATAGAATACTCTACACAATACAATATTTGGCTGAAGATTATAGCCACCCAAGATCTAGGAACTTCATGAAATCACAAGAGAGATCAACAATGAGAGAAAAATGTTATGTTGTTATGAATTACACATGAGACCACTTGGTTATAGAGCCAAGTTGATACATAAGATTAAACATGATTATCACAAGTGTCTTAATATTATGCCATGAGACAACTAATATTAAATGACTTAGGATACAATTATTAAAATTTAAAATATAAAGGTAAGATCTAGTGACAACTAACACCATCTAGAAAGATTCCTTCCTAGGACCTAAGTAAACTAAACATGTAAATAAGACCTAGTAATAAACTAGTTAGGTAAAACACATATTTACACCAACACCCCCCCTTAAGTGAAATATAGGGAGTACACTATTATGCAAATGATGAAAGGATGGGTCTTAGATATGAGGCCATGTTAGGTACCCATGTACAAATACAATCCCAAGAATGGAGAAAAGGAAAAAACCTAATGGGATAAAACTCCTCCCCAAAAGAGAGATGGAAACAAGATGCTCTCAATGATGAATGAGGAGGACAAAACCCCATCCAAGGAAAAATACACACCCCATAAAAGAGAAGAAGAGAGACCATGCAAACCCCCCTTAATGTTGAGTCTACTACAATGATGGTAGATGTGTGACATTGAATTTTGAAGACCTTCCAATACCGTTGAACAACATTCCTCCCCTTAGGAAGAAATTAAAGCAAGATGGTATACATGATGTCTTCCCATTCCTAAAAGCAACATGAGGAAAGATGAATGATATGTGATTTCTTTAAAGAATTCTCAAGTGTCTCCATGTCAATGTCAAAAGTTGTCAGGCTCTAAATAGGCATTCTAGGCCACACTACAAAAGATGTCAATCTATAATCTCCTAGAAATGGATGTAGAACACAATTCAAATACAAGGATACCTCCTCTGAAGAAAAAGAAGCCTTCTCCAAATATTTTCCAAAATAATCCCCACTCATGTCAATCTGTAAAAAATTATCATGTAGAGAATGAACAAGAGGGTAAAAGTGTTCCCTCACAACAAATGATGAAGGATCATCTCCATGAAAGAGAAGATGAATAAAATAAATTATGTCTCCCAAATCTGAAATGCGAGACTCACAAAACAAACCAACAATGTTTGTCAAGTACTCGTCCCAAGTAGCAATCTCTAGAAGACAATGTATATCTTGTCGCATTGAATCAAAAGGAGCCAAAATTGTGGCAACACAAGAATCATTAGAAGAAATAGTATATGAAAGAGATGGAATATCAACACATATCTCTAGACCCTTAGAAGATCAAAAAATACCAAGATTCAAATGACCTTACTGAATCTCCTAAAAAATGTCCACATTAGATGTCTAAATGTGTATATTCATCAACTCAAGATTGGTGATCAACCTCCCAACTACAACTATATCTCTGCTACAAAAATCTTGGATTATGACATAATCTAGTGTGAACTCAACACTCTTGCATGCTCCACCATGTGTGATTTGATATATAGAAAGGATATTGGTTCACAATTAATGCACATAAAGAAATTCATTAAATTCTATGTCATCCATGTCAATGGATCCCTTCCCATAAAAATGTATATATGCGTTGTTAGCCATCAAGACGTGTAGTGATGAACAAGACTCAAATGAAGAGAACATACTCTCAGATGAAGCCATGTGATGTGAGGCTTCTAAATCAAGTATCCAACTCTCTAAATAAGAATCTACAAATACAAAAAGTTCTTACCCCTTATTTCTATTAGATTTGAAGAAGAAGAAGAAGAAGAAGAAGCCTTGAACATTAAAGGCAAAGAAATTTTATGCTTTTTAAGAAGATGCTTCAACTCATTAATATATTTTGAATAACATTGATGTTCAACATACCATATTTTCTTGCAATATGTACATGTAGTATTCTCCTTCTTAGATGATTTCCCTTGAGAGGGAGAGGTTTCAGATTCTTTATGTAGCTTATTCTTTTTCTTCTTTTGTTTCTTTTCAAGATTCCCTATTTTTTTTGTACCTTAGACTCACTAGCCAACAATGATTCTTTCTGATCACACCACTATAAAGCACACAAAAATTATGCACTTTCAAAAAAATCACACAAAAAAATTATTGTGGGAAAAAGAAGGGAGCCCCAAAAGTTCTTAAAATGACAATGACTCAACAAAACTTGTGAGAATCTATAATTTCTGAAAAAACTAGGCACCAAAATAAAAAACCAATTGTACCACTATGAAGAGCACAAAATTCTACCCCAAATAAAAAAAAATCTCGAGAAAAGGAGTCTGCATGACTGAGTTATGAGCCCAAGGAGTTGGACTGCAAAATCAAAATTGTTAATGGAGAGGGGGTTAAAAAAATCTTAAGGATGTTGATGTAGTGCTAACATCAACAAATCACTTAAAAAAGTTGATGATTGACTAGATGTCATAGGTCAGTGTAGGTCTGGGGCTTGATGGAATATTCGAGGATATTCCTTTAATGGAAAGGTTGAAAAAACCCTAGGATGTGATGGAATATTCTTCAATTTTCACCGATAGTCAATTGACAGGTGGTCGTGGTCAATGGATCGTAAATCCTATGTGGCCCACTAACAAAGTGCCATATGGTGTCACTATAGGTGCCTAATACTCTATTGTGGGTATGTGGTACCCTACAGGCACTCAACAACTAAGGTTTTTTTCCTAATGACGTGTACCATCTTCCTGTGACTATACTTATGACATGACTATACAGTCATACGAATAGTCGAGGAGCGAAAAAATATGTGATGGCTTGATGAAAAGTGCTCAATTTTTTCATGATTTGATAATTGATCTTGGGGTTTTTGGGCCTGTTAAAGGAAATGGTAGGGTCTGTTTTGACCCAAAGTGTTCCAAAATTGCAACTACCTCTTGGATTTGACAACCACTCTTTAGCTTCAAAACCTCATAGATCTAGTCTCATATGTCTGATTTGGATAAAAAAAGGAAAAAATTACTTTATTAAACCTCTTGAAGTCAATGGTGAGCTTAGATTTATGCCAACAAGCTCCAAACTCAACCTACAATACAAAGTCACAAAGAGGAAACCATTAAATTTGGTATTTATTTTCAAATTTTTATGATTCTCCAAATCATCATTTAATGCAAGAGAAGAACATACTAAATTTTTTCAATATCTGGAAAGATTTAAAACCTAGATATCTCAATAAATACTAACAAGAAGCAATCCCACAAACTCTTATACATGTAAGAGTTGGTATAGAATACTCTACAAGGTGCAAAATTTGGGTAAAGATTGTAGCCACCCAAGATCTAGGAACTTCATGAAAGCATAAGAGAGATCAACTATGAGAGAATAGTGATACTCTATCAAATGATGCAAATGATAGATTAATGATCATATGATTGATCAATGTTGTTATGAATACACATGAGACTGCCTAGTTATATAGCCAAGGTGAGACATAGGATTATGACAAGTGTCTTAATCCTATATCATGAGACAACTAATATTAAATGACAAAACATAAGTATTAAAATTCAAAAAGTAAGATAAGATCTAATGACAACTAACACCTTCTAGAAAGACATAAGTAAACTTAACATATAAATAGGACCTAGTAATGAACTAGTTAGGTAAAACACCTATTTACACCAACATCAGTACCAGGAGGGGAAACATGACCATACAAATGTGGCAACATATGAAGACAAAGAAGATGCTTTATGATTCCATCTCTCCATTGTTTATAGTTTCCCTCTTTCATGATGATTAAAGAAGGATGAAATGAAAAACCCATATTGAACTATGAGAAATATCCAAAATTACAAAGACAAAAACCTTCAACAGTAATTAGAAACCCCCTAACATGATGTATACTACAAATTAAGCCTTCCCAAAATGACTAAACCTCTCTAAGAGTCAGGATGTCCAAGTAATCAACCATAATGAAAATATACAAAAATATGAATGAAACAGCCTGGGGTTGAATCTAGAAAAAGTGCACGGGTAAAAGCACAAAACTGTGTCACACTTTCAGCCAACATATCAACACAACTGAATTTAAGTATTTCTAACTAAAAATCAATTTTGGTCAAACATATGACCTAGTAAGATTCATTCTAGCTAATTTAGATACTTCCACAATTTATTCAACTAAAATTGTTGGCTAAAAATATATGGAGCACCACTTTGAGTCCAATTTACCAAAAGAAAAAAATATTTGAAAAACTTGAAGTTTTAATAAATCCTCCTCATGTAAATAACATTTTTTTTAAAATGTAAAAATACCCTTTTGTAGATCCATAAGTGTAGTTTTCAAAAATATATTTATTTTAATAGTTTAATCATTATTTATATTTATATTTTTATTTATACTAAAAGTAGGTTATCAACAAAAAATATTAGGTTGATTACCATGCCAAGGAAAAATACTAAAACTTATTAAAAAAAATAAAAAAAAAAATGATGCACTAGATAAAACAATCTATTTCAAGATGGTATATTTTTTTTTCCATTTTAGATAAATATTTAATATGAATGTTGACGTCCGATGGAAACAGTTGTTTTTTATTCACGCACATTTTAATACATATATAAAAATATATATTTATCAAAATTGGAAAAAAATATATCCATGCACTAAAGTTTCAAGTTATAAATACACACAAAAAATTTGAAAGAAAAAAAATAAAATTTACTATAAAAAGTTTGACGTCCCGTGCAACTTCATTTTTCAGCATTTTATCAACAACTAAATTATAGTGTTAATTATGAAAAACTAGTTAAAATAATTTTTTAATTTCTTATAAAAAATACAAACATAAAATATACAAAAAAATAAATATTTTACTAGTTTACATTTTTTTAAAATTCAAAACATATATGCTACTTTTTAGTGATTCAAGTTTAAAAGTTGGATCAGTGTTGGCCGTTTCCTTTATAAAGTGTGACATAGCTTTGTGCTTTTACCCGCACGTGTATAATGGTAGAGCTCCTCAATACCTTTATGATGACACAAAAATCATGAAAAATGAAGATCCAAGAAAAAAGTTATGATCTCAAAGATTCAAATAGGAGATCTGACTTCAAATAGAAATGAAATATTCCAAAAGTAAAACTTGATAATAATACCTACACCAATAGAAATTTTATAGAACCAAATTTCTAACAATATCTTGTTTGCCAAAATTTGATACTCGAGTCAAAGGTTATGATGATTTTAAGAAAATACACAATTACGGCTTAAGTGGCCAAAATTAAGCCTCCTAAGGCTAGTAGATGGTCACCCCATGCGAATAGAATCTAGCAGACTATGTTGAGAATTGGTATGATGGCCATTTAATCATCAAATTTAACATAATCCTCCATGACACTCATTTGGTCATCAAATTTAAGAGAGTTTCCCCAATTTTTTAAAATATTACAAAAAAATATTCAAAATATAAAATATTTTGTATAAAAATTAGGGTTTTTGGGTCTTTTGGATTTAATGGAAGGGTCTATTATGACCCAAAATTCTCCAAAATGAACCTACAATACAAAGCCAAAAAAAGAAAACCCCAAATCTAGTGTTTCTTCAATTTTTTCCAATTCTCCAAATCACCATATGATGCAAGAGAAGAGCATACTCAATCTTACTGAAATCCACCAAGATCTCTCATCTGGAAATAGATCTACCCTCAAATATAAGAAGGAATTTGCATGAACATGGATTTGATACCATGTAGGAGCTAAAGATTAGCTAGTCTATTGTAATGCCCAAACTTTTCACTAAGAAAACCTAACTACTTTTTTTTAACCTTAATTAAATTCTTATCACCACCCAAGTGCATGTTCATCAACTTACATTGAGAACCTAGCCATGGTTTGAGCTACACAAATTCATGTTGTGACATCCCATAAAGTATGAAATTAACTCTAAGGGATTCTCCTTACGACCACACTAAGGTTTACCTGCAAACACGTCTTCTCACAACCTTCTAGAATTTACCCTAACACTTAAGTTTCAATTTAGTCAAGGTACATATCTAAGAAAATCATCTAAGACCAAGGGTTACTCAACTATTATATTCTTTCAAAGATATCCTAGGTTCAAGTGGGTCACACATTGGTTGGCCATGCATTGAGTCTAAAGGAGTTTAAAACTCAAACATTTAGACTTAGACTTAGCTATCTAACATGACGCTATTAGTTATTCTCATATTCCCCTTTAAGGAAGTTAGGTTATTAATGTCTTTCATAACTTATTTAATTATGTTTTTTCCAATAGTTTAGAACTTAATACCTCAAGGTAGGGATAATTTATTTATACCTATATTTGATTCAAGAGATAGATTAATCCTTTGCATCGGATGATTATCGACCAAATTTAATAGCTTGAAATAATTTGTAAAATTTTGATAATCATTTGAATTTATAAGGGAATTAAATTCTTAGATCCATCTTTAGCCAAATAATTAATTTCACATTATGTAATTAAATTCATATTGACACAAATATCGAGGTGTAGTATCATAGTCTTCACCCACACCCTTATTTGTGAAATGACTACATCAATTTAATTCACAATGCCCATCTTAAATTACATGAAACATATACCCTTGATTTACTCTCAGAATGATTCACTCATTTATATTAATTTGTATTTTTAAATATATAAGGCCTCATGGCCTATTTAACTTTACGAGGGCCTTGAGTTTTAACTTGAATTAATAGAATTACTTTAGAAAATTAAGGTATCATTTCTAATAGTCTATAAGCTCAAAAATCATTATTTAATTATTACAAAAGTGACTTAAATTAATTTGTAAAGTCCTTGTAATCTAGGGTAAAATCCAGATTGAGGTAATAGAACATCAAAAATATAACCATAAACCCTAAACTAACAATAGAGCACTATACAACATAGAAATATAAACATAAAGAAAATATTACCTACACCAAGGTTGCTTGACCTCCATTATCCTTCTCCAATTTTCTTGATGTACTAGTTTTCCCTCAAATTTTAGTATGCAATGATAGCCCGATGTCTATGATAACAAAATATTAAAGATTTATAGTTGTCTCCATAAGTAGCATATACTTGTGCATAAACTAGATTGGTAGAAATGACAATGATAGGTGTTGTTTTATAGTAAGAAAAATTGGAATGAAGGGTTGATATTTAATGTAAATAAGATATGACAATCAATGGCCAAGAATGAAAGATGTAGTATGAAATATGGTTAGGGCTAAATTAGGGAAAAGATAAGAAATTAATGATTGAGATTGAATTATAAAATAATTCAATCAAGGGGGAAAATTAAATGAGATGTCAAGAGATAAGAATTTCCTAAGATCAATGTCAAACATCAAATCAAACCAAATTATTCAAACATCAAATCAATGTCTGATAAGAAAATCTAATAGTGGATGAATGCAAGGATTGATGAAGAGAAATGCTAGCGAGAGGAAAATGTTAGCATGGAGTTAGTGGAGACAAAGAAAGATGAATATTTTTCTATGCGAGGCATTGCATTTAATCATCATTGAGTGTTAAAATATGACAAATGGAGAATAAACACCATGATATGACATAGACCAAGGTGTGCAAAGTCATCCACTTGTGAAACAAACAGTCATCAGAAAAGGAATGTCCTAACTCATACTAAGAGCAAAGTTGCCCCAGTCTTTTTGCCAAGACAATCCACATATAACAATCAAAGAAAAATGAGTCATGAGACATCATTGCTCCTCTAAATACTTCATGGGACATCCTCGAGGTAGATAGTAACATGACCCAAGAGACAAGTCAAAATGATAAGACAAATTAGACCAACAAAGTCAACAACCATTCAAAGTGTTTGCCATCATGTGTTTTCCACTATGTGATTGACTAAATGATTCATGAGTTGATTGTTTGATGATGATTGGTTTCAAGAGAGGAACATGTTGTATAAGACGTCAAGTCTAGTTTCAATCATGTAACCACTTGTATAAGGCGAATGACAAAACTTGATATAATGACAATGCATGTTTTGCAGGAAGGACACATCCTGTATAAGATAAATTTTTGACCGATTTGATGTTTGACTGATTAGGAAATTGAATAATTTGGTTTGATGACTCGTTGGATATTTTTCCTTGTTGATTCGTGATGTGGATTATAGTTCAAGTGGTTGTTTGTGTATGATTTGACAATGTTTGACTTATTGTGACATGAGTAGTGATTGACTTGATAAACCCTAAAGGACTGACCTAGGGCCTCAGGGGATCATTGTTTGATGGCCTTGCCTACGTATCAATGTGCAAAGAGCTCGTAGTTTGACAAGACTTGAATTTGTTTTATTTATTATGGATTGATGCATGATTGACATTATTCAAAAAAACCTAAAGGACTGACCTAATGCCTCGAGGGCTCATCGACTGATGGACTTTTCTACATTATACATGCAGAGGCAACGTAGTTCAACTTGACTTATGACTGACTTGACTTGACATTGATGTTGTTTTGGGGATTTTTGAAGGTTATTTGGATGTTTTTGTGTTTTGACATGTTTTGATTTTGATTTTTAATTTTTGGGGTTTTATATTTTTTTTGTCTTTTTGAGGTTTTATGACATTTTTGTCTTTTTGAGTTTTATGATTTTTTGTCTTTTTGAGATATTGCAACCTCCAACAAAAAGTGTAGGATCCAATAAAGACATAGGTTAAGGATATGCCCCTAGTCGGGTATAAGATCAATTGATGAGGGGTGGAATGGGATATGACAAGTGGAAGACACAAAATGTCAATCATTCTAGGTTATGGAAAGGACAATAAATCATGATTATGGGTGATGGGGAAAAAGGGAAGTATAGATTTATTATGAGTGGAAGTGGGAAAAGCCAAATAGAATAATGGTAGATGATGGAGCAAAGATCAACTACACATGGCACCTGTTTTTCGTGTTTTCACCATGGTACTTATCCAAAGTGTCACCAAAGTGGTTTTCACTATTGGACAAATTATTTCTCTTTACTGTTTTCTTGATTTTTTTATTTTTTTGGTGTCACCAAGATGCCTGTTTGCTAGGTTTTCATCAAGGTGATGATTTTTCTTTTTTTTTTTAAATTGTTTTTTAGGTTTTGTCATAGATTTCTAAATCTAGGTGTAGAATTTACGCAAATACAAATTGTTGATAGGATTTGACAAAGGTTCCCCTTCAGGAGTTGAAAGTTGATATGCTCCTGATCCATATACTGTCATGACGAAATTGAATGACCTTGTTGAATGAAATAATAAGAATGGTGTGAATGAGGGATTGAAAGGATGATTGGTAAGATGGACGAAGTAGACTAGAATATTATTCCTATTGTGCACACTACATGGTCCATCAAACTTCATTCGAGAAGGAGTTTGGGTGACCAATGAGTTAAAGTATGTGAAGGGTTCATCATCAAAAGTCCATCGGGAGACATTGCCAATAGAAGTGGAGTGACATGATGGATGTGCGAATATGAATGAATTTGGTGGAGTGTATGGAATGATTGAAAGTGATGAGGTAGAAGATGTTCGATCAACAAGCTCTTCGTTTGTCATTTTTCCTTGATAGATTCCCCTAGTTATTTTTGATGAAGGAGCATTAATGGAGACCAATGCTTTTTTATTTTCATTATTGACTTGTATTTTATTTGTAATTTGTCCAATAGATTTTTATTTTGACTAGAGGACTTATCTTGATCATTCTTTCTTGGCATACTTTCTTTTGATGCTAGATCTCCTTTTGAGAAAGGCAATTTCACCTTTGATTCTTGAGCTTTATCCTTGTTATTTTTGACTTGTTGATCCTTGTATATGAGGTGGGTGGACGTGAGTGAAGTGGATGAGTCATATGAGATGGATGAAGTGATAAGAATGTGTGGTTCATACAAGAGATTGGTGATGCACTCAATGGATTCTTCCGGACTATCCTTGTCAGTGTTGAATATCCAAAATACTGAGAGGGGGGTGAATCAGTATTCCATAAAACCATTCACATAAAATCCATCTAAACATTATCACAACTTTGAATGAATGAACAAGAGAGAACATGGAAATAAGACAATGCATCATCACACATGAACACCAAGATTTTTACGTGAAAAACCCAAAATGGGAAAAACCACGATGAGGATTAGCTCACAATATATTATATCTGGATACAGTATATTACATGTCTCACTGTAAGGACTCATTGTTCTTGAAAGGTGCACAACATGAATACAAAATATGTCTAAATGCCAAGATACAAAATTTGTGGCTCACTGCCAAAAGTATGAACTGATGGAATACACCTTCTATGTGTGAGGTTCAATTCCAATGAAGCTCTGAATAAGAAGTACTACTTCCCACATCAGTTTCTCAATAATTATGTTATGATCCTCAACTGATAAATCATTTAGGCTCACGTATTCAAAAATTCCTTAATCCTCTTCACACTTCACCATACCTCTCTTCTTCCTCCTTCCTATGCTTACACCTTCACATGTTCACTCCACACACCATCCATATTTCTCCTTCAAAGAGTCTTACATATATATATGAAAGTCTATAATCTCATTCATCAATTAGGTTGGCCTAATTAGATGGAATTAAACCAATGAAAATCACTCTTGTCGACACCATATAATATTTAAAACATTTTTATCCATGTAGTGCATCATATCAGGTTGGTGAAGATCTATAGAAAACATTCACAAGGTATATTTAATATTCTTAATGCATGTCATATGTTAGGTCGGCCAAGACTAGAACCTAAACACAAAAATTCCAAACCAACATACACTTCCCAAAGAAAATACCTTCCAAATCCAATATTATATCAGTTTCTCATCACATTACCATTAGAGAGACTACCATTAGAATTGCAACATTAGAATGTTCTTCTTAAGAAAATGCGGAATCTCCCACATTGATATGTTGAGCAGTGAAACAACTGTAGTGTACAGAGTTAAAATTTATCGATGATAACTTTTTGCTCTCGACACATAAATTCACAAGATCCTAGAAATAGTTGTCTGAATGATTCATAATAACATGGTTAAGATATCCGAGTAATATCTTTTCTTGTGGTGAATTTTGGACTCAAAGATCAATGCACTAGTTCATTAATAAAGAACACTTCCAGTAGAGAATAGCTTATGGTATACCAAGTAAACTTCTTGTACAATTTTCACCATGTTGACATCGATGTCAACATAGGAACAACTATCACAATCCATATACACTTCACGCTCATGTTTCAAGACTCCATATTCTCAATAGTTGGTATTGTTAACATCACAGGAAGCTTGCACATCCTTTACAAATTGACAAGATCGTGTAGTAGAGGTAATAATAGGGAATGCATACCCTAATCTAGGATGGTTGGAATGGGAGGATGATGTATCAGGAGATGGAGTGAAAGAATCATGAGATGGATATGGATGATCTTGATTAGGATCATGAGGAGATATGGTAAAGATAGACGTGTTATCAAGATCCCAAAAAGTTTCAATCCAAGAATAACCATCTCTTTACATTCCTTCTGAAAGTGACTTGACATTGTTGTTGGAATTTGGGGTGTCATTCTTAGCAGTATTAACATTTTCACCTATGGGAAAATTTTTCATTCGATACTCTCCACATCCCATGTCATGGACTTGGACCTTGGTGTTTGATGGTGTAGTGAATGAAGTAGATGATTTGACCAAGGAAGATTGATCAACGTAATGTGACGAGGTGGAGGAAGAAGCTTCTTTATTGATAGGAACTTAGAATTCAATAGTCCCTCTCAAATTACCGCAATATTGAAAGGGGTGAAGATCACCAACTATTGTAATCTCAGTGTTATTATGGAGAAACTTGAGGCATTAATGATATGTGGATGGAAAGGCTTTCATAACATGAATCCGTGGTTGACCAAGGAGAAGATTGTATGGGAGATCGAGGTCCAAGACTTGGAATGTGGTGTCCAATATTGCAGGCCCAACTCTAATTGCTATGGTTATGAAACCCTTGGAGGAACACCTTATTTTCATAGGATTTTATAACAATTCTCTTTGTCATGTCCACACATGCTTCAGAGAAACATAATTCCTTAACCAGTTTAAGGGTGAAAATATTCAATCCTACTCCACCGTCTACCAAGACTCGTCTAATTTTATGTTTATGAACAAAGAATTCTAGGTGCAAAGGACCATTGTGATTGGTCTTCTAGATGAATAGTCTTGGTCTGGAAAAGTGACATGATGGGTACTAGCTAAGTAGCCCACCATTTCCTAGAAATGATTGACATCAAGGTCAGTTGGGACAGAAGTGTCTTGTAAAGCTTTGTCAATGATGGCTCGATGCTCAAGAGAAAGTCGAAGTAACTCAAGGATGGATATTTGAGCAGGCATTTTTCTCAAGTGGTCCAAGAGGTTATATTGGGACTTTGGTTGTTTCTTATAGGGAGCATCTTGTATGGTCACCTTGGTTCATAATGTGTTTATTGCACATTCCAGTCGATTTTTAATGGTAATGGTGTTGAAATGGTTGACTACAGCTCAGATGTGGTTTATGGTAGTGTAGTCAAAAGCGACATGAGTATAGTTGGCTTGATTATTGGTCTGTGTACCCAAAATGGAGGCCTTATTTTTCCCATGGTCTTGTAATGGATTCTTAAAAATTGTATGATCATTATTAGAGGTTCGTTGTTGACTCTCAATTTCTAACACCTTTTTCAATTAGGTCCTTAATGATATTTTTGAGTTATCTGCAAGATGAGGTTTTGTGTCCATTAGCATAGTGGTAATCACAAAAGACATTGTTGTCCCACCATGAAGTTTTAAATTACCTTGGTTTGTAAGGTTTTACCTCTAGAAGTTGTATGAATTTTGAGTGTAAAAGCTATTTGAGAACTGGTTCAATTAGCTCCCCTAAGGGAGTGTATTTGCGTCTTGTCAAAAAATTCCTTTGAGGTCTTTGTTCTTGATTGTTTTGAAGGGAATTTGTTGTTCGATCAAGGAAACATGGTGGACTATTTGATTGTAGGACTAGTGTGAATTTCCTTTGCATCAACAACTCCGTCATTTGTGAATTTTTTATTACAGGCCTAATATTTAATTTTGTCATTAGATGTACCTTGGGAATTTTGTGTCTTGGTGTATGTCTTTATTTCCCATTTTGTGATAAGGTCCTTCTCAAGTATGGTGCCTTTTTGCAGTAGGTCAAAAAATGTTTTGCAACAATGGGCTTGTAGTTGATATTCGAGGTATGTGATCAAGTTTTCTATGAATGTGACAATATTTTGTTTCTCAGGAACATCGTTAGGACATCGACTAGCCAAGCTCCTCCATCATTGGAATAATGTTATGAATGACTCACCCTCTTCTTTATTTGTGTGACATAAGGTGGCTATGATGACATCATTTTCAATATTATAGGAAAAGTGAGTGATAAATTTGTTAGCCAGTTCATCCCATGTTCTTATGCTGGAAGGTAGACGGGCGAACCATTCTAGTGCTTGTCCGACAAGACTCCTAGGAAATAGTCTCATAAGATATGTCTGTTCAGATGCGATGTCTATCAAAGCCATGTGGAATTATCTTACATGTTTGATGGGATTCCCCTTTCCTCTATATTTGGGTAAAGTTGGCATGACGTAATGGGGAGGAAAGGGAGGCATGTATAAACTTCTATCAAAGGGGTATGGACATAAATCTTGTGTATAGTAAGTCTTTTTGGTTGATAATGTCGTGTTTTCTACTTGTTTTTGCAAGGAAAGAGTTTGATTGGCTAAGATATCAACTTGAGTGAGTGATGCGTCCACTATATTTTTGAATGCATTATGATAGGGGCCCATGTTTGTGTTTTGCAATCCCATATGTGTTGGATTTTGTGGTTGTGTTTCTGATATGTGGTTGTCATTGATGTCAACACTATTGGCATTGATGATTCTGAAGGTTGTATATGTCGAGGATATTGAGAAAATTATAATAAATATGTTGCAGGAAGTCTGTGAAGCTATGAAGATCAAAGTGGTGGAAAGTTTTGTAAGTTGGTAATTAGAAGTCGCACATTAAAGGGTTTTTTGCTGATCCTATCTAGTATGTTCTTCGTAAGTTTCAGAGGTGCACATCAAGATTGGAGCGAGTTATGAATTTCTGAGTTCCTACAGTTATTTTGTTACTGTAGCTGGTGGTTTTGGAAGAAGAGAATACAATTATGGTAAATTAAGTTGTTGTGTATGCTACTGTGATGTTCAGTCATGGTTCTAGATCATACTCTATCATTTTTGTACGTCTGCATTGATTGGTGTGATCGTGATCAAATATTTTTCCTTTGTTTGTTCAAGTTTTCATGTTCTTGGCCGACATGGTGGTTGTAGTGTGTTGCGGATCCTTGTGGATTAATTTTTGAATTCTTGGAACGTTCAAGGATGTTGATTTAGGTCTTCATTATGTTGTGACCAACTTAGGTTGGTACACATTGAGATTTGCTCATGAATTGGGCCGACAACTTGTAATTCATTTATTCTTTTTTCTTTGGCCGACAGAGTTGTTGATGTAATTTCATGTAGTGGATATATAAGAGAGATTGTTTTCTTCATTTGTGGCATATGAGCATGAAGTGAAAATGAAAAATGTGCGAAGAAAGGTCAGATCATTCGATTACAGAGTAGAGTGTGAGGGAGTTTGAGCGAAGTGTGAAGAAGTGTTTTTGTGCCTAATCAGAACTGTCATTAGGATTTTGAAGAAGCTAATTTCTCAGTTCAACCTCATCAGATGGATTTAATCTGATTGTTTTATGTAAGGCAATGGGCCTTCCCTTCTGAGCAGTGAGCTCTAAGCAGTGTGCCTGAATGCATGTGCATTCCTTATTCATTTTTCTTTATAATTTTAATAGGGTATAAATTGTGGATTAACATCCACTGTGGTTTTTCCCCTAACAGGGTTTCCACGTATAAAATCTTGGTGTTCATATTTTTCTGATGTGTTGTTGATTCATACTTTCATTGTTAATTATCAGATCTAAGATTAAAAGTTAATAAGGTTGAATAAGTATTAAATTATGTGACAACTGATTCACCCCCCCTCTCAGTTGTCTATCCTTGTTTGCCAACAATTGGTATCAGAGTAGGTTCCTCTGAAGAATTTTAATAGCTTGAGGTGATCCGAGATGGCATCATACAAGAAGGGTAGTCCCAAATTCGATGGTACAAATTACTCTCTGTGGAAGGTCAGAATGGAGTGTCATTTGAAGTGCATTGGTGAACCCTTCTAGAAGATTACAAAGAACACATATACTATTCCTCAGAATGGTCCCTTTACTTCTGATGAGATCAAACAAGCTAAAACTAATATCAGGGCTATAGAAGCATTGTTGAGTGCTTTGATAGATTCAAAGATGACAAATGTGATAGGTCTGAAAACAACACAGGAGATCTGGAAGAAGCTAGAAACATTGTGTGAAGAAGATGCTCAAGTGAAAGTTGCTAAGCTACAAAGTCTGAAAGGCAAATGGGAAAAAATGAATATGAGTGATGATGAAAACATTGTTTCTTTCATGTAGAAGTTAAATGAACTAGTGATGGGTATTAGATGTGCTGGTGGAATTATGGAAGAAGATGAGATTGTGGCTAAAGTGCTCAGATCAGTGCCTACTTCTTACAAAATGAATGCTCATGCTATTGAAGAGCTCAGGACAATAAAAAATGTGACAAGAGAAATATGTTGATTGGTAAACTAGCTGCCTTTGTGTTGAGTGAATTTGGTGAATCTACTCCTAAAACATAATCTGCATTTAAAGCTACTATATTCGGAAAAAGCCAACAAAGATATGATTAGGGAGAAAGTTCCAGAAAGACATTCAAATATGAAGATGAGATGAAACTGATTGAAGATGAAGAAAGAGAGCTAGAAGAGCTGGAAGTATTAATTGTGAAAAGAGAAGCCAAAGGACAAGGTAAGTATAAAGGAAAGCTGCCTATTAAATGTTTCTCTTGTAGTAAGATAGGACATTTTGCATCAAGGTGTCCTGAAAGAGTTTCTAAGTACAAACCTGACAAGTCTAGATTTCAAAAGAAATGTTATTATGTTGAAGAAGGTGTTACTGATGATGAATCTGATAAAGAAACTAGAAATGAAGATGGATGGGTATTCATTGCTATCAAGGAAAATGGTACGATGTCCACTGAATATGCTAGTGATAAGAATAATGAGAAAGCTCTTGCAGCTAGAATTGATGAAAAGGATGAGTGGGTGATTGACAGTGGATGCTCACATCATATGACTGGTGAAAAAAGCAAGTTTATAAGCTTGGAGAAATATGATGGTGGTGTTGTAAGATTTGGAGATAACAATGTTGGTGTGATTTATGGTAGAGGCACTATTTCTCTTGGTGGTAAACATAACACTGATGATGTACTTTATGTTGAAGGATTGAAGCATACTTAGTTGAGTGTTGGAAAGATGGTAGACAAGGGATACAATGTTCAATTCAAAGATGGTAAGTGCATAATATTGGGAAGTTCTGGAAATATAATTGCTTCAAGTATAAAGACAAGAGGTAATATTTTTCACCTAAGTGCTGCTAGTGAAAGTTGTTTAATTGCTCAAGTTGATGTAAGTTGGTTATGTCATAGGAGGTTGTGTCATGTGAATTTTGATAACATTATCAAAGTAAGCTCCACTCAAGCAGTCAGAGATCTACCTAAGTTAGTGAAGCCTACTAACACTATATGCAAGGAATGTCAGATGGGAAAGTAGACAGGAATTTATTTTCAAAGCAAACAACATCATTCTAATGGAGTGCTGGAGCTGGTACATACTGATCTATGTGGTCCATCTAGAATCAAAAGTCTACAAGGAGAAAGGTACTTTATGTTGCTTATTGATGATTACTCTAGGATGATATGGGTTGCTTTCTTGAGAGAAAAATATGAAGCACTAGAAAAGTTCAAATGTTTCAAGGCTATGGCAGAGAATGAGACAGGTTTGAAGGTTAAATTCTTAAGATTAGATAGAGGTGGTGAATTCACTTCCCGAGAGTTCAATTCATTTTGTGAAGAGCATGGAATCAAAAGATAGTTATCTGCTCCTCAGACCCCTCAACAAAATGAAGTTGTTGACAGAAAGAACAAAAAAATTCTAGATGCTACTAGAACTATGATGTTGGAAGGTAATGTTCTTCATATCTATTGGAGAGAAGTTGTAAGCACTATTGTATACACTATCAACTAGGTAAATGTTAATGGTAATTCTGGTAAGATTCCTTTTGAGCTGTGGTTTGGTTATAAGCCTATTGTTAAATATTTCAAAATCTTTGGAAGTAGATGTTATATCAAGAAAGATGAAGATATTGGAAAGTTTGATGTTAGAAGTGATGAAGGAATCTTTCTGGGTTACTCTACTAAGAGCAAGGCCAGTCGATGCTACAATATAAGATTGAAGAAAATGGTTGAAAGTGAAAATATCAGAGTTGATGAGGATACTGACAGATCATCCGAATACTATGGATATGATTCATATGACCAACATGATAGTACTAATAATGGAAAGACTACTCAGACACATAATCAAGTTCAAATTGTTCCGGTGAATCAAGAGAATCATGAAGGAGAAGCTAGTGGAAGTGTAGAAGAGAGAACAAAAGAACTAAAAGTTAACAGGAATCCCAAAGTCCCAAGGTATGTAAAGCTAAATCACTCTGAAAATTAGATTCTAGGAGATAAGAACAAAGGTGTACAGACTTTGCAGAAGAATATTGCCTTATTTCCAAAACTGAGCCTAGCAATGTCAATGAAGCATGTAAAGATGAATATTGGATGGAAGAAATGAAGGAAGAACTGATGCAAATAGAGAAAAATGATACATGGATTCTTGTTCCCATACCTCGGGATAAAAATGTGATTGGAACCAAATGGGTCTTTCAGAATAAGTTGAATGAACAAGGTGAAGTGGTTAGAAATAAAGTAAGACTGGTATGTAAAGGATACTCACAGATGGAAGGTATTGATTTTGAAGAAACCTTTGCCCCTGTTGCTAGAATTGAAACTGTAAGGTTATTTCTTGCTTATGCTGCTTTTAAGAACTACAAAGTCTATCAAATGGATGTGAAGTCAACATTTCTGAATGGTGAATTAGAAGAAGAATTTTATGTTGAGCAACCAGATGGATTTCAAATGACTGATAAACAAGACATGGTTTTCTGATTGAAGAAAGCACTGTATGGACTCAAACAATCCCCTAGAGCTTGGTATGCTAGACTGGATAAATAGTTGTTGAAGCTTTGATTCAATAAAGGTATTGCTGACAACAACCCGTATTTCAAGATGGATCAAGATAAAGAGTTGATTATTGAAGTCTTTTTTGATGACATTAATTTTGAAGGTGATGGTGACTTATGCATGAAGTTTGCTAATGAAATGAAAATTGAGTTTGAGATGTCAATGATTGGAGAGCTGAAATTATTTTTAGGATTGCAAATTACTCAGTTAGATGATGGAATATTTATATTTCAGTCCAAATATGTAAGAGAGTTACTAAAAAGGTTTGGCATGGAAGACTCAAAGCCAGTTGGTACACCCATGGTAACCAAATGCAAGTTAACATAGAATGATGATTCTCCTAAGGCTAATCAAACAAGGTACATGTCAATGATTGGTGGATTAATCTATTAGACTTAGACCAGATCAAACATTATGAATGTTGTATGTATGTGTATCAACATGAATTTTCACCCCTAATGGAAATTCCCTTTTGACCCTTAACACTTTAGAAAATCAAAAGAAGAGGTTTAATTCCACTCTACTTGGCACCTGGTTCATGTGTCGGTGGGGAAATTTATGTCAGGGATGCCCACGCGGCACACAGATGTCCATGCGGTGCACTTACGTCCCTGGCAGATTCCTGCAACTAGAGACTGCAAAGGAATTAAATTTTTTATTGGAAGTCGAAGAGTAACGTCCCTCTTCAACTGGCTGACCCGAATATGGTTGTTTTTCATCCATCTCTTCAAAATATTCACTCTTCCATCCATAACATTTTTCAAGCAGAAGTTTGAGAGAAGTTTTGCAAGATCGTTTGAGCATTTTTCTCCTCCATTTGCATTCATTTCCAAGATTTGTAGCAACACCATTCACTCCATTGTAGCAATCCACTACTCTGTCACTCCAATAGGGTGAGTACAAGACATACACCATGGCAATAGAGGATTGAGTCCCTCTCGTTCACTCCTCCATGAGCCTTGAGTGCTTTGGACGGAGGCGGTAAGCTCATACAATCTCTCCTTTTGCTTTTAATTGAGTAAGCATGTACTGCTTGTAGTGTTTTTGTGTTTACGTAGCTTGTAGTTTCTTTTCTTTATCATTTATCTCTAATATTCCAAACTTGGTTGTCCATGGAGGTGGAAACACCAAGACGGGGGTCTGACTGAGGCAGGGCCCTATACAGCCCCAACAATTTCTCCCTTTATTGTATGCAGGTGGAGAGAACCTAGAGCAAGCTGGCGAGGAGAGCATTGTATGAGATCATCTTCGTCACCTTGGTTGTAATACATTTCCTTTACTGTATTCGTATCTACATTTCTCTTTACTTAATCTCATTTGATCACTTCAAACATCTCTAGACTAGGTTGATAGTCTCCCTTTCAGAGTTAGATTTTTGTCTTTTCGGTTCTCTAGCCGTACAGATGCCAGCGCACCTGTGAGATATCAGTGTGTCATGCTATCCTCCTAGAACTACATTTGTGTCCTCAGACAGAGAACTTCTTGAGACACAAATCTAACTCTAAAGGCTGACTCATCTAGTCTCCTTCCAACATTTGAGATTTTAGAGTTCAATCGAAGGACACATAATCCTCATCATTCTCATCCTTGCCATCCTAACTTCCCCTTAAATTGAGGTGGGTTAGGGAAGCCTTTTCGTTCTTGGCCTTTTGTGACCTGGGGCCTTGCAGTGGGTGGTCCCCCTCTCTCACAGTATGGTTGCTAGATATCAGGCTGATCCGAAGGAATCACATGTGACTGCAATAAAGAGAATTTTCAGATACTTGAAAGGAACAATTGACTTTGGTCTTTTGTATCCTAAAGATGATGATCTAACTTTGAATGCCTTTACAGATGCAGATTGGGTAGGAGATGTGGATGATGGGGAAAGTACTAGTGGTGGTGCATTCTTCTTGGGGAAGAAGATGGTGTCTTGGTTAAGTATAAAGTATAATTCTATTTCCTTATCTACTGCTGAGGAAAAATATATTATTTCTGCAAACAATTGCACTCAAGTAATATGGATGAAACAGATGCTGAGAGATATCAGAATTTAGCATAATGAGCCTATTGCTATATTTTTTGATAAATTAAGTGCCATAAAAATTTCCAAGATTCTGGTGTTACATTCAAAGACAAAACATATAGCTATCAAGTATCACTTTTTGAGAGACAAAGTGAGTGGCAAAGAAGTCAGACTGAAGTATGTGCCCACTAAGGAACAAATTGTAGATATCTTCACTAAATTGTTTCCTAAAGATACTTTTGAGTATATTAGAGGCAAGTTAGGGGTGATTTCCCCTCCTAATCTGAAATAAGATGCAAGTCTTTGCATCAATCCATGCACTCATAGTCATATCTTGTTTCAGATTGATGTTATGGTGGCTGCTACTTAGGGGGAGTAGTTAGATGATTCAAATATGTGGTTCAAAGCTTGTGTACCTTTGCCATTGATGTCAAAGGGGGAGAAGAGTAATGTGAGAAACCTTTGTAGAAGGAAGGGGGAGAAGTCTAATAAGTACTAAGAGGCAGAAGATGGAAGAGTAATGTAAGGAGGAGAAGAACAGTTTGAGAAGAGATAGTTGTATTGATGGTATTTTTCACATCATGTGTTGCCATCAATGCCAAAGGGGGAGATTGTTGGATGTTGTGGTTGTGTTTCTGATATGTGGTTGTCATTGATGTCAAAACTATTAGCATTGATGATTCTGAAGGTTGTATATGTCGAGGATATTGAGAAAATTATAATAAATATGTTGCAGGCAGTCTATGAAGCTATGAAGATCAAAGTAGTGGAAAGTTCTATAAGTTGGTAATCAGAAGTCGCGCATTAAAGGGTTTGTTGTTGATCCTATCTAGTATGTTCTCCAAAATTTTTAGATTTGCGCATTAAGATTGGAGTGAGTTATGAATTTCTAAGTTCCTACAGTTATTTTGTTACTGTAGCACGTGGTTCTAGAAGAAGAAAATGCAATTCTGATAAATTAAGTTGTTTTGTATGCTACTTTGATGTTCAGTGATGGTTCTATATTGTACTCTATCATTTTTGTACATCCGCATTGATTGGTGTGATCGTGATCAAAGATTTTTCCTTTGTGTGTTCAAGTTTTCATGTTCTTGGCCGATATGGTGGTTGTAGCATGTTGTGGATCCTTGTGGATTAATTTTTGAATGATTGGCATGCTCGAGGATGTTGATTTAGGTCTTCATTATGTTGTGACCAACTTAGGTTGGTACGCATTGAGATTTTCTCATGAATTGGGCTGACAATTTGTAATTAATTTATTCTTTTTTCTTTGGCCGACAGAGTTGTTGATGTAATTTCATGTAGTGGATATATAAGAGAGATTGTTTTCTTCATTTGTGGCATATGAGCATGAAGTGAAAATGCAAAATGTGCGAAGAAAGATCAGATCATTCGATTACAGAGCAGAGTGTGAGGGAGTTTGAGTGAAGTGTGAAGAAGTGTTTCTGTGCCTAATCAAAACTATCATCAGGCTTTTGAAGAAGCTAATTTCTCAATTCAACCTCATTAAATGGATTTAATCTGATTGTTTTATGTAAGGCAGTGAGCCTTCCCTTTTGAGCAGTGAGCTCTAGGAAGTGTTCCTGAATGCATGTGCATTCCTTATTCATTTTTCTTTATACTTTTAACAGGGTATAAATTTTTGGATTAACCTCCACTATGGTTTTTCCCCTAACAAGGTTTCCACATATAAAATCTTGGTGTTCATGTGTTTCTGATGTGTTGCTAATTCATACTTTCGTTGTTAATTATCGGATATGAGATTAAAGGTTAATAAGGTTGAATAAGTATATTAAATTCTATGACAACTGATTCACCCCCCCTCTTAGTTGTCTATCCTTGTTTTCCAACAATATGTTGGTTGGATGAGTTGGTGTTGAATCTAGGTGTATATGGTATATTTTGATTTGGGATGTTATGAGTGTATATGGGGGTTTGATTTTGGAAATGTGGAATTTGAGGTTGGATATGTGGGGTTTGAGTTTGAATATGTGGTGTGAAAGTTTGAGCTAGAATATGTGAGGTTTGAGTTTAGATCTATGGGGTTTGAGGTATGTGTGAGGTGTTCAAATTGGATTGCGTTTGAAATGGGTTGAGAGTATTTTGACCTTGTGTAGTTTGGTTACCATATTGGTTGAAAGGCCCTTGTGTGTTTTGTTGGGGAATGTTTGCATTAGGACCTTAGGATGTGTTGGTGTTTGAAGTGTTTATTGGTGTCTTGGATCCAGGAATATGAATCTTTGTCCTCTTATTCTTGCCAAAATGATTTGATGATGCATTCATGGCATGAGATATTCCAAATGGATTGAATGCATGGCCAAAAGGTGGTCACATGGCTTGTGTTCCAAATAGTGACATGTGCATTGTGGTAGAATCTTGTGTTGACCCTCCTAAAGGTATTGAAAAATTTATTTGTGGGATGGGACCTTTGGAGGCAGATGTATCATGTCCTTGACTTTGTTTGTTTGGTGATGGTTCTTCTTGAAGTGTGTTGAAATCAAAGCCATGTGGTAGTTTGGCATCATTATGCAAAAATTTTTCTAGGAACCTTTGAGGGTCTAGTGCCACTATCTTATCCACAAATTGTGACACATCGGTGTCTTGGGATGCTGCCTCTATTTTATCCTTAGTTATGTATTTGGTCTTGTATTTTTCAAAAGGATTGTGAGGTCTAGGTGCTTCATTGGATGAGGAGCCAAAGTTTATGTTGCTAGTGTAGTTGTAAAGGTCATCATCATCATCATGAAAGAAATAATTTTTATTTCTCTTCCTTTGTGCTCTTGTTTGGACCATAAAAGGAATTGTAAGTGTGATGAGGATGGGATATGAAGCCTAAGAAATGACAATGCAAAAGTGAGACTATGACTAAGGGTATGCAACTAGACAATGTTTTTGGATTTTTAAAGATAAAGGATGCCAAATGATAATGTACCAAGATAAGGAGTCAAAGTGACAATAGTCAAAATGTCAACGGGATAATTTCATAATGATCAAAATCTATGGTATGTCTATGAATAAAGTGTGTAAAGAGTAATGCCAATATGATGTGGTGGTGAAGGATGTAACATGACCTAATTATGATGACTGATCACTTTTTGGGTAAACCTAAGAAAAGGTTGTCAACCAAAATAAGATAGGAAAAGTAAGAAATATAATTATCTATGACCTTAAGAGGGAAAAGGACTAAAATAATGACAAATGACAAGGTGGCCTCCAAACTAGACTTGTGAGTTGAAAGAACCAACCTAAAGGACAAATGACTAAATTGATTGTTTTGAAAGATAAGGGAAAAATAATATGAATTTGTGACTATGGTTTGATCTAATGTCTGATAAACTTACTAATCTAAGGTTTGCAAAAGGTACATGTAACTAAAAGATGACCTAGATTTTGACCTATGATGTAGGCAACTAATGCAAAGGTGAGCCAAATGGATGAAATGGAATGATAGGTCTGAAAAATTGTAAGTGTATGATTTGATAACAAGATAACATTCATGATTTGATAAAAAATGAGATTGTTCTAGAATTCCAAAAAAATTGATCAACTAGCAATTGTGGTGTTTAGAGTGTCAAATGTGACATTTAGAGAAGCAATTGTGGTGTTCTGGGTTTTAGCAGTTATGACGTTATGAGAAGCAATTGTGATTAACAGTGGTAGTTACAGTGAACAACTTGTTTTGTCCTATTTTGACTAACTTTGAATGGTTTTTATTTTGGTTTTATGGAATTTATTAGCAAACACAACAAACAGTTTGAAAATAGTGTCTTGACTGGTTTGAGTGTCAAAATGTGTAATCGTAATGTGTATGTTCAGAGGTTATTCACCTCAATTTCTATGGGTCTAGCATAAATCAAAGACAAATCATACACATAAAACACTTTCCTATCCTAAGGTCAATGGCCAATGGTATGATCCTCATACCCACAACTTGGAATCTACGTTGATGCGAGTGAGGGACACCCTTTCGGGTTATGTATCAACTCTTGTCTTCGAGAAAGGATAGATAGGGGCCTCTTGGAATGGAAGGATAACCCAAATTACCCTTTCCTTGAAAAGTTACAAGTATAAACAAGTAACTTATGTTAAGCCAAGGATTCTCATCTCATCTCAAGAGAGTGATATGGTGAGTAACTTTTGAGGTATGATACACATCCCCTACACTGAGCATGATGCCAATACAAATTTAATCATAAAGGGTGGGCGTCTAACTAGTTTTTCTTTTAGTCGCAACTCGGGGACATACCTCCTAGCAAGCGGAACAGTTGGGTGACAAGGTTGTTCGGACTCGGGTTTCCCCTAATCCTTTTATATATTGGCCTGAGGGAAAAACCAGTTGGAGTCACCAAGGAGTTCACCGTACGGATATGTCTCACTTTGGCAGGTCCCTCTAATTGGGTATAAAAAAATCAAGACAAGCACAATTTTTTTGATCTCCAAGATCACTCAAGGTGTGAGGAGAGAGCATACACAAAGTACTTGACTCACACTAGCAAGAGTTAATTATAAGAAAATCCAAATGTGTGATGTGATAGTGCAAATGTCAAGAGATTTTTTGATTCTCAAGATCACCCAAGGTGTGAGGGAAGAGCATACACACTTCAAAACAAGTACAAAATCGCAAGACAATGAAGACAATGGTTCTTTTTAAGCCCCAAATCAAAATGTGGGAGTTGCAAAGACACTTGATGCAAGTTGTTAATTTTAAGATCAATGAGTGTGAAAAATGCAAGTTCTTTTTAACCCAAATGAGTGTGATATGCAGGATTGTTGTTAATTTTAAGACCAATGAGTGAAAGATGCAAAGTTGTTTATTTTAAACCCATGAGTGAGATATGCAAGTTGCGGTTAATTTTTAGCCCAATGAGTGTAAATGCAAGTTGTGGTTTATTTTAGACTCACAAGTGAGATACACAAGTTGTGGTTAATTGTAAGCCTAATGAATGTAAATGCAAGTTGTGGTTTATTTTAGACCCATGAATGTGAAATGCAAATTTATTGTTCTCTTTGGACTGGATGAGTGAATGATGTAATTTGTGGTTCTTTTTAGTCCAATGAGATGTGTCAAAAACCATAAAGCTCATATTTTAAACAAAGAAAACAAAACCTTGCAAAAAAAGGATTAGTATTCTCAAAATTTCCTCTCCCAAAAAGCCACACATTGCAAACAAAAGATTAGTAACACATAAAAAACCTCTTCAATGAAAACGAAAAAATCGGAACAATGATAACTTTTGCAAATCTAAATAAAATTCAAAACTATAAAATGTTGTAGAAAGTTGAAAGTGAGATTTGTAAAACCTAGAAATCATTTTATAAAATCCTATGTTTCCATTTTTTATAATCAAAATAACACAATAGGTTTTTTATGTGAATTTCTAGTTGTAACTTGCAAAACTCTTAAAAAACTTAGATAATTGATTCACGTTGGGTTCATCAATGTAATCTAGGGTAAAATTTAGGTTGAGGTAATAGAACGTCAAAATTGTAACCATAAAGCCCTAAACTAACAATAGAGCACAATCCAACATAGAAATATAAACATAAAGCAAATATTACCTACGCTAAGGGTGCTTGACCTTCATTGTCCTCAATTTTGCTTGATGTACTAGATTGCCCTCAGTTTTGAGTATGCAATGATAGCATAATGTCTATGATAGAAAAATATTGAAGATTTATAGTTGTCTCCTTAAGCAACATATACTTGTGCATAAACTAGATTGGTAGAAATGACAATGATAGGTGCCTTTTATAGAAATACAAATTGGAATGAAGTGCCGAGATTTAATGTTAATAAGATATGGCAATCAATGGAAAAGAATGAAATATGTAGTATGAAATAGAGTTAGGGCTAAATTAGGGAAAATATAAGAAATGAATGGCTGAGATTGAATTATAAAATAATTCAATCAAGTGTGGAAATTAAATGAGATGCCAAGAGATAAGAATTACACTGATAGAGAGAAAAGCACAAAAAAGAGGAAACTAAATAATTCTAAAAATTATTTAATTTTGGAGGGAAAGTGAATAATTAAATAATGAAAATATTATTTAATTATAGAAGAAAAAGGCAAGTTTACTTTTCAATTAAATAATGATTTAATTCAAAAGTGGGAGGAAAAGACAAATTAGTAAGTCATTAAATAAATAAAATGTATTTAGTTTATGGAAGAAGACGATAATGAATAATTAAATAATTGAAATAATTATTTAATTATAGTAGAAAGTGACAAAAATTAAATAAATATAAATTTATTTAATTAAGAAGAAAATAAGTCATTAGTACATAGTTAAATAAATAAAATTTATTTAATTAATCAAAGAGAGGAAATAAAAGAAAAGAGATGAATTAATTAAATAATTCAATTGTTTAATTAATAGAGGAATATGAATTTAGACAATAATCAAATAATTAAAATTATTTAATTATCAAGGAAGAAAGGGGATTGACAGAGAAAAATAGTGTTCGCAGGAGAAGGATAATTTTTAGTGTCTATAGTCCCATAGTACTCATTCAAAATATTATAAAACGTGACTTTAATTCACAAGTTAAAGTCAAGGGACCTAGTTCCATTGTCCCCACCATGGGTTAAATTTACTATTAAGTTGAGGTTAATTAAAGTAATCATTAATTAACTGATAATGGAATGTGCAACAAATATCTACCCTTGGGTGAGATCAAGTTTTGACTCTTAGATATTACAGAAACTAAGGTAAACCTTAGATCATAATGATGCCCATTTAAACTTGTTTTCTTTCATTCTCTCTTCCATGTTTGTTTGTAGATTTGTAGGGGGTGGGAGAACAGACTCCCAAGAAAAAAAGGAAGAAGATTCCATTGAGTTGCCTATCCTCTTATCCTCTGATTTCTTTCATTATTATTATCATTTTTTTTGTGTATATATGATATGTATAAATATACCCAAAATATTTAAAATTTAACATATATTGGTTGGTTTACAGATCTTCTTTCACCCAAATATTATCTTGGAACAACATAGATACAAAAATATACTCTCTTATATGTATATATGGGTATATAAATGTTTTTATTTGCATCCTTTGTAATGTTATTTTGTGTTTTTGTTTCTACTATTTAAAATAATTTAAAGAACAAAGGGTACTGTGTTGGATATGGCCTATGGCCTCAAAGGGTGGGAGACTGCAACTGCAACTCCCTTGGGGACCCACAATCCCCTATAGGGGAGGCCACAACCCCTTGGGTACCACAACTCCCCACATGGGAGACTGTGGCTCCTCTATGGGAGTTGAGCTCCTTTTGGCAGGAGGGTCGCAACATGGTAAAGTTCCTGTCATGAACCCTTTGTAGTATTATATATACATATATATGTATATATATTGAGTTTTATTTATTTATTATTATTTTATTATTTTAATAAATTTGATCTATTATTAAATTTATATATTTTTAAATTAAAATTGTAATCTTAAATTATATATATATAAAACATATTAAATCTTTAATATGTATAGATATTAAAATGTATAAGAAAAAGACATCAAAATTTAAGCCCTTATAAAAATTAAAATCTTTTCATAATTATATATTTAAATATATAAAATTATTTATATAGATATATTTTGATATATATATAAATATATCCTATATATATTAAATTTCCAAATCATTTTAGTCAATAGGGTATCAAGAAGCCCTTTCCCATGCTTCCCAAAACAAATTCATTTATATTTTAGCTACTTGTCCTAATTTTTAAAATAAACATATATATGCAAATATTTCTTATATATACACCTAGGTGTGTATGCATTCTTAATCATATGATTTTGTATTTTTATAAGATGTAGACATGGAAAATGTACAATTTTGATTCAGCATATTTGATCCTGATTACTAACGACATTTCCTCCTAAATCATACTCTCAACATTTCATCATATTCGGTCTCTTAATTTAATAAATCATTATTTATTTGATTAAGTCTTTCTCCTCCTGTGATTAAATTAATGAATTTAATTTAATTAACCTTAAATCAGTTCTATTTGATTAAAGTATCTAAAGTCCTCTTATTAAATTAAATAAATTAAACCTTATTTGATTTAATCTAACATTTTCCCACTTATTTAAATAAATTAAAATCATTTATTTAATTAATCATTTCCTCTCAATTCTGATTTAAATCAATTCATCAATTTAAATCAAAATTGTCAAATCATCTAATCCTTCGAAATGCAACTTGCACATGAAAATAGATTTAATTCATTTATTAAATCTCTATTTTCCCTCACATGGCATCAAAAGGGAATATTCCCTCAATTTGAATTCAAAAAGTCCAAGTGGACTTGGTCCTTCCAACAAGGCATTTATTTCACCTTACAAGTCCTTTCGCCTTGAGCCAAGTGGCCATTACTCCATTTTAATCTCCATCCACCTTGTCATTTCAACATTTTCAAAATTCAAATTTATGCATTTATGGGCACTTTGATCAAAACTTGCACAACCATCAACCATTCACCTTGTGACAAGTGGCATTCAACCATTGGGTGAAATTTAGTCCCACATTGCCCAAATCTTGATCTCTCTTCCAAATTCAAATCTATAAATTGGAGGCTTCTCTCCTCATTATTCATCCACAATTTTTATGCAAAGTTACTCTCTTGACATTGAGAGCTAATTTTTTGCACCTCATTCCATCATTCACACATTTCATCATTTTCATAGCTAGGTTATGCTCAAATCTCATCATGGAGATTTGATCAATCTACAACTTCAACATTGCAACTTAGGAGTTGGGAAAGGGCCAATTTCAACATTCAATTGGCACCAATTCCCCCATGGGATCATAAGTTTATTTGCCTAATTAGGATTTACATGCATTTTCACATTTTGTTCTTCATTTTCCTAGTTTAAGTTTTAATAGATGGATTTCATGGGGAATAATTCATTCTTGTTTGCATTTGATTTAACACATTGATTTGTTTGTTTGTTCTATGTGCAATTGCAGGTTAAGGGGTTCACATTTTGGCGCTAGAAGGAGGGCTTGAGCATTTTTTATCACGTTTTTCAAAAAATTCTGTGGTTTTTCACGTTCTGTTTTGCAGGTTACAGGTTCGCGGCTCCATATTGCACTGCATTTGTAGGTACGATGCTATATTGCGTTGCATCTTTTCCAAACTCCGCCACACCTATTCCCATGGCTCCATATTGCGCCGCATTTGCAGGCGCGACGCCATATCGCGCCACATCATTCTCCAAATAGCACCGCACCCGTGTTCTCGCCTATTTTTTTTGAAATTTGTGAAACTCCACTGTGTATTTCAATTCCAAACTGTGCCACACCCGCGGTCTTTGTTTCTGCAGAGCGCCACACCTAATCTAATGCGCGGCGCTATATAATGCTGCCTCTATTCCAAACTGCGTTGCACCCGCTAACTTTGGCGCGAAAAACAATCTGATTTTAAATTTTAACATGTGCTTTTTGATTTTTTGATTTTCTAACTTTTGACGTGTTTGCTATTTTTGTGCTCTCTATTTTCTGTCATTTTGCAGAATGGAAAAAGGAGAAAGCAAAGTAGGATGTTCATCATGGCATCATGTTCATTATGCACAAAGTGTTTTTAAACACTAAATTGTTGTTCAACACTTTTTAAAGGATTTTAAATTCTGTTTTTAAAAAGGAGTTTGTTTACTTTTATGCCTTAGAAATACTAATTTTCTTTTGGGTTTTAACAAGAACAAAAAAATTTCTTTTTCAAAGTTTGCAAAAGGCTAAAAAGAACTTAGAAACAATCTACTAGATTTTGTTTAAAGGTTTAAAAAATTGAACAAGACAAACTCTGACACTTCAAAGTTGGTGCTTTAAAAAGAACTCATTTCTTGCTTTGAGGATTAAAATGAACATGTGTGTTTTTGATGTTTTGTAATACTTTTCACAAAGTAATATCATTTAAAAAGTGTATTCGCTTCTCTCGCACCTCACGGCAATCTTGAGAATCAAAAGTCTTTTTGTGATATTAAGTTGTCAAAAGAATTACCTCCACACTTCATTTTGGGTTTAAAATTGAAGAAAACTTGTCTAGTGTGAGAAAAAGGCATTGTGAGTGTTATCTCTTTGTTCACGCAAACAAAGATGATTGAACTACGGATGCACTTACTTGCTATTGTATACCTTTAGAGGGCCTACCTTGGTGGGAAAAAGTACTCACCCCAAGGGAAAAACTGAAGTGGTAACGGGCTAAAGCCAAGCTCTTCCAAATCGCTATATAAATTTGTGTTCATGGTGAAAGCCATGGACAATGGGAAGCGGTGCATGATAAATCTCCCCCAGTATCCGTGTGATACGTAAAGCCCTTGTTCTAAGGGTTGGGAGATATCTCACAAGGAGTTTATCATTGCAACCCCTAAACTGGATGCCCTTACTAGAAACTTTTGTTTAGAGGCCAAATCCTTATCTATTTTGTTGGTGCAAAAGGTCATGTCCTTTGAAGCCGCCCCATGTTATACATATGGTTTTTTGTAGAGATGAAAAGTATGCCATGGGAGATTCATGGGTATTGATGCTTGGCTGACCCAAGAAGTGTGTGCCATGGAGGGGAGTCAGTGTGGTCAAGCATCTAGTCATCCGCACAAAATATGTGTAACTGGATTCGTCCAAGTGGGAACCCAACAAAATATTGTCTCTTCATCCTAGGGTTGTACATGTGCTTGGAAATGAAAAATACATTGCTTGGTCCTCAAAACAATTGAAAAACAACATTCACAAAAAGCTCCAAATTTCAAACCCCTTGGAGGAAACAAATATCCTTGATGAATTTAAGTACTCTTGCTTTCCCTAGGGATCATATCCTTAGAGGTTTCTAAGTGCTTGGATTTTATCATCATTTGTTTTCACTAAGGCTAAACCTAGGAAACTTTTGCCCTAATTTCTTTGATTTCCACATAATGGACCTTGTGGGATGAAAAGAAAGTGGGACATTAGACATGCAGTTTGAAACATAATCAAGAATGTGCTTTTGGTAAAAAGGATTCACTAAGGAAATATAAAAGACAAATTGGACCTCGCATGTGTTATTTCAAATGATTTCCCGAAAAGTCAAAATCCCAAAACCAAGATTCAAAAGGATAAGTCTAAAAGCCCACGAACAATGTCTTGAAATGCTCCTTGAAGTCAGAGAGAGACTAGTGTACAATTTCTATAAGAAGGCTTCAAGGAATAACCCAACTTTGTATGCATTCTATTATCAACAAAATCCTGAGCTTTTTGAAAGGTTTGCTTTCCTCACATAGGAAGTATAGCATGTTCTTCAACACTGAGGTTTTGTTAAAGGAGTCGTGTCTAGGTCAAGGTCTAAGATCAAAGTCATCATTCTCATCTGTCTTTCCATCAATCAAATCTCATCCCATCAACAAATTTTTTGAGAACTTTCGAAAAATCATTCATGCTAAACTTAAAAGGCTAAATTAGCATCACTCTATCTTGGCTTAACACACCTAGCCAAATAGTCAAAGCTCTTGAAAAAATTTGCCTCTAGGACAATGCAACTTCTTGAGGTTTACTAGTTCATGATCACCTTGGTTGGCTTAACACACTTAGCCAATCCATTCTCTTGTGTAAGTTTTCCCTAGGATAACGCAACTTCCTATGGTTTACAAGCTCACCACAATCTTGTTTGACTTAATACACCTAGTCAAACTATCACAATCAATCCAAGCCCTAAAGTTTAGCATAACCCCTAAAAAGTTCTTCAAAGGTTTCACTCATTCACATCATCCATTTATCTCATCATCATCACCACCCCCTTTGATCCTTTTCCTTCCCTAGTTCTTCTCTTTTGGGCCTAAAGATTAAGATCAAACGATCCCTATTTCTATGGTCCAAACAAGATCACAATACAAGAAGAATATGGAAAGCATCAATGAAATACCAACTTCTAGTGACTTGGGTCGAGTAACCACCGAGGTAAACCTTGCGGGATCAAGCAATCCCCCAAGTAGCTCTTCTCTACCATCACAAAATCCTCAAGAGGAAAGCTATGAAGAGGACATCACAAATGAGAACTTTGGGATGACACAATCAAAAACAGTAGAAATGGTTCAAAATCTAGAGAATCATAAAATTGTTAGTGCCATGTTTAAATAATTATGCACATTAATAGAAGGAGGGGTCCCCTTCCCTTCTGAACTTGACATAGGCACTAGTATGGATAGGCCTCTTACAAACACATCCCAAATTTCAACTCTGAATGTCACTCAAGAAATGCCTCAAACCATATCGACAATCACACCAACCTCACCAAATGTAAACAAGGGAAGTGCAATGTTTCGTGAGTTACAAAAGCATCGCCTTCTAAACAACAAAGAGGTAAGTGTCAGCACCACACCAGAGAACTTTATGTCGGTGAATCCCTCACACCCATACGTCCCACTCACCTTCCATAATCCCACAAATTCGTCTTCGCTTCATGCAACACCAGCCTCCCCATTAAACATACAAAATTCTCTATTGCAAGGAGAAGATAGTTTGTTCGAAATGGCAGGAGTCACTAACCCATTCTTCATCCAGGGGAACTTACCACCTTTCCCCCCATTACCACTCACATCCACATTAGCTCTTGGGTTTGGTCTTCCCCCCCTAACCACATCTAGTTTCTCAAATCCAGGCAATCCGAGCATCACATCGAATCCTCTCTTTTTTCCAGCAATATCACAACAACAAGTGGCAACTATTCAAGCCACCAGAGTCACTACATCAGTCGGTCCTCAAATCTCTCAAAACATACCTTCTCAAGGACCGATCATCTCAACCACACCTCCATCAACCCAAATCTCGACCACCAACACAAACCTTTCACCCATCACAATAGTTGGAACCATTCCCAATCCCACCAAAAGCTAACATGATGAATTCGTTCACCACCCTAATCCAAACCATCCAGAAAGCCAATCATCAAAGGGTACTCAAACAAAATCAACAAGTTGCACAACAAGCTGCTCAACAAGCACAAGCACAACTAGCTGCCCAACAAGCTACACAAGCTGCACAAGCAGCACAAGCAGCCCAACAAGAACAAGCTGAAGCTCAAGCCCAACAATAGACGCAAGAACAATACCGAGCATAATTGCAAGTGATCCATCAGCAAGCATACCAATAAGCCCTGCAAGACTTTCAGGCACAACAACAAGCCAAACAATAAGTTTTTTTGGTACAATAGCAGCTCAACCAACAACAAGCTTTGTTGGCACAACATTAGTTTAACCAACATGTTGGCTTTATGGGAACAACAACAGATGGACCAACAACAAGCATTGTTGGAACAACAACAGTAAGATCAACAACAAGCATTGTTGACACAAATGCAGGCATACCAACAAGCCTTGAATGCACAACAGAGCTTGCAGCAAACTCCCACCAGTACCCCTCCCACCAATCAAACACCCCAAACACCTCAAAACACATTCATCCCACCTCCTGATACACACAACTATGTCGCAACGCAAATCAAACTACTCTCACAGCACGTGTTGGACCTCCAAGCAGGAAAAACAACCAGAACACTAGGAATTTTGTCCCCTTATCCGTTTGACAGGAGTCTCACAATGGTACCATTCCCAAAGGGATTTGAGATCCCCAAATTCGACAAGTATAATGGAACAGGTAACCCTGAAAACCACGTCAGGGAATTTCAAGTGCATTGCATGGAGGTTGCATATGATGACACATATCTAATGTGACTCTTCCCCCAAATTTTAACTGGTCCAGCCATGGAATGGTTTTCTCATCTACCCACAGGCATTAAAAAATTTCAGGAAATCATGGAAGCTTTCCTTAAGAATTATTCTTTCAAGATGGGTGCAGATGTTAGTTTGGAAGAACTATCAACACTCAAACAAGAAAAAGGAGAGTTATTTGCGACCTTCTTGCAAATATGGCGATCCAAGACCAATAAGAGCAAGTGGACCATGCCAGAAGAACAACAAGTTTGCACGATCATAACCAATCTGGATGAAAACTTGGCGTTCTACTTGAAAATGCAATGCATCACATCATATGATCAATTGATCCCAAAGGCGCTCAACATCAAAAGAGCCCTTACTGAGCGAGGAGGTGCATCAACATTTACTCCACCACAGAATAACCACCCATCTAACAATTATAATGATAAACCTCGAACGTGGTCGAGAAACAAAAATATCACAAACGACAGTGTGGTCAATGCTAAAGTGGTCATAAACGCTCCCAAGCCAAATATCCAAACTCATCACCAACCACAAAATCATAATTGCAACAATGTGTAGACTAATGCAATAGTAGCATAACAACAACCACTTTCCACCAACCAAATAAATAACTTGGGTAATCAAGGAAGATCACCTCCCCAAGGCAAATATCCGCCCAAGCGTAAGTTCACGGCTCTTGGGGAATCTATTGAGTCCATAATGAAGAGGTTGGTCAAGGAAAACCTAATCAAAGTCTCCAACTTTGGGCAATACGTGGAACCCATGACCAAACCACCATGGTATAATGAAATTCTCCTTTGTGACTTTCACAAGATCAAAGGACATACCACCGCCAATTGCATGAGGCTAAAGAATATCATCCAAGACCTCATCGAGGACAAGATCATCAATGTCGAGCAACCAGCCGGCAATCAAGATCTGAAAATATACTTAAATCCAATGCCAAACTACAATCAAAGAAAACATCAGGGGAACAACAAAGGCAAGCAAAAATATGCTAGTGCTAACCTAGTATATGAGGAAATAGTTGCATGTGTCGATGAAATGGTCACAGTAATTAATGTCAAGGGTGCCAAAACTGACTGTGGAGTCACCAAACATGGCGGCAAGGTCACCATTGCAGGGGCACCATCTAAGACCCCCACTTCAAATACAAAAGTCGTTCCCTATGATTACAATGTCATCGAGCAGCTAAAGAGAACCCCCACACAGATCTCCATCATGGAGCTGTTAAAAATTTCCGCTGCCCATAGGAAAATTCTTGATGAAGCATTAGCAACATCCATAGTCTCTGCCACCCTTGACATAGATCAGTTTCAGGCTATGGTTGGAAATATCATCACCCAGAATCTCCTAACATTCTCTGATCAAGACTTTCCCCCACAACCATCTCATAATTGCACGCTTCACCTACAAGTACTGGTCCATAAAAAGAAAGTTAAAAGGGTCCTGGTGGATGGAGGTGCAAGCCTTAATATTTTTTCTCTCAAACTTATAAAGAATTTGGGATTCGTCGAGGATTTTGTTTAACAAAAACAAGAGCATCACAATAAAGGCATATGAGGATCAAGAAAGAGTGTCTCAGGGCACTATTAAAATCCCCATCCAAGTGGGACCAACAACCATGGAGACTAATTTTCAGGTCCTTGACCTTGACTTACCATATAACATCCTCCTTGGATGTCCATGGATCCACTGAATGAAAGCAGTGGCCTCAACATACCATCAATGCATAAAGTTCTTATACCAAAATGAGGAGGTCACTATACATGGGGATCCCGAACCATTTGCCTACTGCAAAAAATTGGAAGCCAAGTTTTATAAAATCCCCCAAGTGCCAAAAAATGATGAAGGCCCATCCACTTCATACATCAACCCATCCACCCTTGCCTCCACTTCTGTGACAGAGACACCCGCCATCCCTGATATATCTGACATAAAAAACATGATCTAGGACAATGGATGCGAAGACTATAGAATGAAGAAGAGTGCATTTTTTGTAGGAGAGTTACCACAATCCCCTAGGTCACATGGACAACCTCAATCAACTGAATCACCCGTCCACACCCTTAGGGGAGACCCCTCTGGATTCCGCCATTGGGGAGACCTAAGTTGGGAAAATGTTGGTGAGGAGGATATTTCAAGTATAATATACCATGATGCAGAACCCACACCCACATTACCTATGCATGAAGCCAAAAAAGGGCTACAAATAATGCTTGGCATGGGTTACAATAGAAACAAAATCCTTGGAAGGAACAGTGATGGACGCTTGGAGCCCATCATTGCAAAAAGAAGAATGCAGAACCTTGGCTTCGGGTGTACTCCCTCGAGTATAATTGTACATGGCAGAGGTACTCCCAGTAGGGTAGTCAGGTCCTCTCCTCAAGTATTGACAACCACCCTTAGACCACCCATATGCCTAGGTATCCCCCTTGACAACTTCACTTTTGACGTCACTGATGTCTGCGCTAGTAGTGACGATGATGATACCATAGCAAGCCTTCCCATGCTCTTTGAGGATTCCACCCTACTAATGATTAGCACCTGACCTGCTGAGTCAAACCAATCAACTCATAAAATCACCTTAGTATACCCTCAACTCATCGATCATGACCAATGAGGACCTCCAATTCTAGACTCATTCGAAAATGATGAGGCTCTCTCATAATTCACTGGACTAAGGGATACAGTTCTATGTGGGGATCACAAGGTAGGCTTCAACATCAAATTAGACATCCAGGCATATTACGGGGAGACGATTGAGTCCTTCATTCACAAAAGAAAAACATCAAGAATAAGTTCAGAGTTATTGAGTGAAAATCACACTGTGGCACTCTCTAACCACAAAACAATAAAAATAAAGGATGCATCCAATGGTGAAAACCTCTCTGAGGCATTGGAGGATGAAGGATTCAATCTACCCCCTACTACTCTACATCAAGAGAAATCAGTAGTCCTGGCAGAGCAATGTAACCCTGTTAACTTGGGAACAAAGACAACACCACATATCACTTTATATGCTGAGTCTCTCCTGACAAAGGAACAAGAACTACTGGCAGCATTTTTGAAAGAAAGGAAGTTAAAATTTGCATGGACCTATGCTGACATGCCCGTTCTAGATCCATAAGTGGTGGTTCATCATTTGGCTGTTTACCCTAGAGCGAAGCCGGTTAAACAAAAGTTAAGAAAAATGCATCCGCAGATAGCCTTGCTAGTCAAGGTAGAATTACAAAAGCTCCTAGATGTTGCCTTCATATGCCCGATTGACTATCCAGAATGGGTATCTAACCTTGTACTAGTCTCAAAACCAAATGGGGGCATCCGCATCTGCACAGACTTCAAAGACCTCAACAAAGCATGTCCTAAGGATGACTTTCCACTACCCAACATTGATATGATAGTGGACATGATGGATGGACATGAGATGTTATCCCTGATGGATGGATTCTCCGGGTAAAACCAAATAATGATTGCAAAAGAAGACCAAAATAAGACAACATTCACATGTCCTTGGGGCACCTACTGCTGGAATGTGATGCCATTTGGGCTAAAGAATGTAGGGGCTACATATCAGAGAGCCATGACAATAATCTTCCATGACATGATACACAAAATGGCCAAAGATTACATGGATGACATGTTGGCTAAATCAAAGAAGAGGAAGAACCACATAGCAACCCTAAGTGACATCTTTGACAAACTGGAAAAATATAAGGTCAGGTTCAACCCAAAGAAATATGTCTTTGGGGTACAATCAGGAAAACTTCTGGGATACATAGTGTCAATGAGAGGGACAGAATTGGATCCTGCAAAGGTAAAACCAATCCTTGATATGGAAGCACCAAGAACAGTAAAAAAACTCAGAGGATTACAAGGTAGACTCCAGTCCATCCAAAGGTTCATAGCACAACTGGCAGAAAAATAGATTGCGTATTCACATCTACTCCACAAGGGGGTAGCATTCAAGTGGGATGACAAGTGCGAATAGGCGTTCAACAAAATCAAAGAATATCTACTTACACCACCTATGTTAATGCCACCCATTGTAGGGAAACCATTGATCCTATATATCTCGACAACAATAGTAGCCTTGGGTGCTCTTTTGGCTCAACACGACGAGAATGGAACAAAAAGGGCTATCTATTACATTAGCATAACAATGGTTGGCCACGAGTTAAATTACACATTCATTGAGAAAGCTTGCCTAGCAGTAGTGTTCACTTCACAAAAAATATGACACTACATGCTAGCACATAACATCAAGCTCATTGCTAAGATAGATCCCTTGAAATATCTACTATCAAAAGCTATGCTCATAGGAAGAATGGCTAAGTGGGTCATGATACTATCAGAACATGACATAGAAAATGTGGAATGAAAGGAAATCAAAGGACAGGTCATTGCGGACCAACTAGCAAAAGCTTCCATCTATGCAGACAACCCGCTCACATCAGAGTTTCCAGACGAGTCCATTTTCAATCTCAACACAACCGATCATTGGAAGCTATACTTCAACGGTTCCCACACACAACATGGATCAGGAGCCGGTGTGTTCTTCATCACCCCCTAGGGGGATTGTATACCAAGATCTTACAAATTGGCATTCCCCTGTACCAACAACATTGCAGAATACGAGGCTTTAACCATAGGTCTCAAGATTGCGACACAGTGGTGAATCATGGCATTAAAGGTCTATGGAGATTCACAACTTATCATCAACCAAGTCAATGGTGAATACCAAACTAAGGATGATAAGCTCACACCATACAAGAAGGTGGTAGAAAGCCTCAAGGAATCATTTATCGATATCACCTTTGAGCAGATACCAAGGGAAAACAACAAAGCAACTGATGCAATGGCAATGATTGGATCCTTGCTAGATATCCCTCACAATGTCTTGAAACATGAATTCCTAGTAGAGCAGCTTCTCGTACCCACTTTTGAGGTATCAGAGTTAGAATATGCATGCGAAATCGTTGGTCCCGGTGATCTTTGGTACCATGACATCTACACTTATCCGAGATTAGGAGTCCTCCCAGTCGACATTACCCCGAAACTCAAGCGGACCTTTGTCAAAAGGTCCTTACGATTTGTCATCCTAGGAGAAACCGTCTTCCATAGAAGCATAAGCAAAAGCAGAAGCTACCAACAAAACCATTCTGAAAATACTTAAGAAAATAGTTAATGACTCCGGTCATGACTGACATCTATAGTTAAATCCTGCCTAATGGGCCTACCGCACCAAGATCTACACGCCAATAGGTGCCACCCCATTTTCCCTGGTCTACGGATCAGAAGCCATACTCCCAATTGAGATCAAGCTCCCGTCCCTGAGAATATCTTTGCAAAACCTCATCACAAATGAGGAATACAGGGTCACAAGACTGAGTGAGTTGGAATTGCTAGATGAACAGTGTATGGATGCCCTCAACCATCTATAGGTCTACCAGAATCGCCTGAAACGAAGCTACAACAAGAGGATCAAACAACACACCTTCCAAGTGGGCGAACTTGTGATGAAAGAGAACCAAAAGAATGTGCCGAATCTAGAGAGAAAAGGAAAATTTGAGCCCAACTGGCTGGGACCTTTTGTCATCATAGCCAGCTATAAATCAGGACCATATCAATTAGCAACACCAGAAAGTGAGCCTCTGTAGGAGCCTTTGAACAACTCCCATCTCAAAAAATTTTATGCCTAAGAACTTGCAAGGTATACAAAAAAAATCAGAAAAAGTCCTAAAAAAATGGTCACCTTGATGAAAAACTGGAAAACAAGCGTCTTGGTGACAACAAAAAAATCAAAAGTACAAAAAATCCAAAAAATTCAGAAAACCACTTTGGTGGCGCTTTCGACAAGTACCTTGGTGAAAACCTGGCAAATAGGTGCCAAGCGTAAATAAAGCACTCCCCATCTACCAGGATCTGCATGAATCACACGTCCATTCCATCACATTCCATCTATCTTCCCACCCATCCGCTCGCATCCATACCATAGCCTGAGCTAATGCTCATATCCTATTCCACCATAGTACTACTTGGCATATTCCTAAGGTCAGTTTGTCCTATCTTTATTGAAGTAGTCTATTGCATAATGCTGGGGGCATGTCCTTGAAACTGGCACTGGATCGAATTTGTGTATATTTTTGTGTTCTTCCCAAGACATCAGAAAATCCAAAAAAATTCAAAAAATCAAATTTGAAAATCAAAACATTCAGAAAATTCATCAAAAAAATTCAAAAACACGTCCAAAAATTTTAGAAAATCTTCAAAAAGTGTCATCTTTAAGTCTTGTCAGTCTTTCACCTTGTCCAAACTACGTCGTCTCTGAGCTTGAACATAGGAAAGTTTGATCTTTGATCATCCCCTGAGACATCTTAGGTCAATCTTTAGGCGTCTGTCACAATAAAATGGCAATCCATTTGTCCATCTATCTCATCATTGAGTCAAGTCTGTCGTCAGTCGAACTACGTGGTCTCTGCGTGTATAATGTAGGTAAGGCTAATCTATGGATCAGCTCCCGAGACCCCTAGGATCATCTCCTGAGATTCCTAAGTCTCTTCGCCGTAAATCTTGAAAATACCAAAAACATTTGCAAAACACTTCAAAAAACATCAAAAACATCCAAATATTTGAAAAAACCCAAACTGGTGCACCCGTCTCATCTCACTTTCACCCGCAATAATCATCACTCATAATAAATCATCGTTTCCTTCATCCTTTGGTGAAGCAATCAGAAGCAAGTCTAGCAGGTTCAAAAGTGAACACCCAAATCGTCAGAGTCTCGAAAGTCTAAGTCAATAAGCACGCAAGTTGGTCAACTCAGAATGTCAATAGCTTATCATCCAATCAGTCCCATAAAAACCCTGATCACAGCATGTCCTAACCTGCGATGGACATAAGCGTCAGGTACCTCATAGTAGTTTAGTCTTGGCTAGCGATATGAAGAACATTAGCTTGTTTGGTTTCTTTATTTATTCTTTTATTGGCTTATCTTATTTTGTGCTCATTCCAAGAACCTCTCGATGATGCCTAAACAAAAATAGGTTTAGAGAGAAAGGAATGGGGCAAAGATCATTGTCTCTTTTAACTACTATGCTTGTGGGATACATTTGTAAAATAACTTAGTCATATATGCTTTGTTTGGTTTGTGGAGAAGATGTTTTGGATATCTTGTTGCTTGCTTTCCTATGTTTTGGCCCGAGATGTTAGAATGTCTGAACTACATCCTGAATAAAGTATACATGCTAAGTGTGAACAAGAATACTCCTATTTGATTTTCAATTCAAAGTCCATCACACTGGATACAACACCATCTTGGTTCTTAATACCTTGATGCATCATACCCATGTGTGTTATCAAACATAACGTAATTGACCCTTTGAAAATCCCAACTCCTGGAAAAGAAAAATCACCATCATCCAAACTATCTCACTGATTCTAAGTTCTTCTAACTTCTTTCCATGCTAACACAATATCATAACAGTAATCGAAACATCACCAATGCATACACTTTTCATCCACATGATCATTAGCATAAAAAGCATATTGCATCGTATCATTATCTTAAGTTATGAGGAATAATATAAATTTGTTATTCTAAGCATCTTAAGAAAGCATTACATCATATATAATCATTAACATCCATTACCATTTGCAACCATTGCACCATCATTACCATACATTACATTCATAGGATCTCATTAAAATACATGAAAAAGATATAAAAAGAAGTGCATCCATTAGAAACATACATCATATTGCATTAGCATTAGAAATATGAACATCTCATAGCATCACATAAAAATAGAATGCATCCATACATCTCATAAAAGGTGAATCATTTCATATATATCATCAAATAATACACTGTTATGATACAAAATCGGATCAAATGTACATCGAAATACATGGTACAATAGGGCCAATAATGCAGCTCGTGAATCAAAAAATGGAAAAATTGTCTATGATCAAGGACTAGCCCTGTTGGCTGTGCCCCTCACCCTCTCCCACCTACCTATCACCATGATCCTCTAGTGGTCGCATCTCTGTTTGCTAGGATAAATCTGGCACTCTGCCTATTGGTGGCACTACTTGCTTATAATGTTTCCGATAATACTCGGCCTCCCTGACAACCTCTCTATATGCTCGTAGATCAACTAATTGACCCTAGGAGGAGGAGGTAGTGGTCTCTAGATGCTGTCACCGACCAATCTCCTAATCCCTCTCGGATCGTGCCTGGTCTCTCTCAGCTATAACTGCTGCAACTGGCTACCTAGTCTCATCTCTCTCTGCTGTAAGCACCTGGATCTGACCCTACAACTGTTGGATCAGTGCATCTCTATGATCAGGCTGTGCGACTGGCTGCACTACTAGCTGCTATTGAGGGACTACTCTCAGCTGACCATCCTGGTCCCCTACTCGGGGAGGCAACTATTGTGTTGGATCCCTAGGAGGTGTCTGATGAGGTGGTCCACCTCCTCCTTTGCCTTGTCCTCTGCCTCTACCCATCGTCCTACCTCTGGGCCTGTGTCGTGGAATCGCTGCACCCAGAACTGTCAGTCTGAGGGGAGGCCTGAACCATGCTCTATATGCTGGAGTGAATCTTGCATCTGCCGACCCCTAATCATATGGCCATAGATGGGCCACTAACTGATGGAAGGATGATACTGCCTCGACTGATGCAATGGGCTGGCCCCATGCTGTCTCTCTAGTCGTATAGGCAAAGATTGCCATGTACTGGTCATCAGGTCTGTCTTGTACCTCTCCAAACTGTCTGGCTACCCTGTCTAGAAGATACCTCTTGACCATGGTGTGCTCTCGGCCCTGCATCCACCTATCCTATCTGGCATAAAAAATCTAATCTACATCATCGTACCATGGGACAATGCCCATCCAAGGTCTCCAGATGAACTCTCTCATCTCATCGAGAACTCATCGCTAGTGTGCCAGACCACTTGTGCCAGTATGGGTGAAATGAATCTCAACCCCACCGTATCGCCAAACAACAGGATCATCTATCTCAAGGATAACTAGTGTAACGTCTGGGTGAAGCACTAGGATCTGATCCCATCCCCATATGTGTAATAAGGTAACTCTGGCCTCGAGTGACCTATTATCTAGGTAGGCAAGCTCATGAAGATCCTTGTATAGGGACGCCAGTAATATTGGTCCCCAAGAAAAACACTCCCTACGGTGAACCATCTGATCCCATGCCAGTCCCCATCCTAGACTTAAATATTGGCCTTGCCGATCGGGTACCACAAGGCCTGAGATGATAGCAGCAATAATCAATCTATAAACGGGCACACTGCCATGATATCTCTCTAAATCGATATGTCCATCAGAAAACTCAATCTCATCAAGTTCCATAACCCCATAGCAAGAATCTCTGCCGGCATCTGGATCATAGATAACTTTGGTCCCATGGATAGGTAATTGGAGGATGCGCCAGACATGTTCGAGGGTAATAGTGGCCTCATCGGTAGGAAGGTGGAAGGAAGAAGTCTCACTATGCCACCACTAGGCCAAGGCTGTCATCATGCCTAAGTGCGCCCAAACAGGAGGGACGTACACAACATACCAAAGACCAAGGGCACCAAGATGCTCCTGAACCAACTCATGCATACCCTGCAATCTGATGAACATTGGCCATCTATGCTCCCACGAGTAAAGTACATCAAGCTCCTCTTGCACAAGGGAAGCCATCGCGTCAAGGAAAAAAAAAACTTTACATCTCGCGCTAATTTTCGCATCCAAAATAGCAAATGCGGCACTATTTGGAAAGTTGCAAACTGCGTCACCGTGATTGAGTTTGCATTTTTCATAGTTCCAAAGTGGCCCTCATGGCGCTATTCGCGTATGCGGTCCACTTTGCGACGAACCCTAATTTCCTAACTGCGTCGCGCAGTTGAATATTTGCACACAGAGGACTTTGACCAGCAGAACCCTAATGTCCAAACTAAGATGCATGACACACTTTGCATATGTTGTCTAATACAAGACCGCATGGCGCTGATAAAGAATTTTCAGCGGCGCTATATAGCGCCGCGCAACTTAAATGACACTTAAACCCCATTTAATGCACGTAAAATGAGAAAATGGAAAGTTGGATAGGGGTACATATCACGGGTCCTACGCCAACTGGCCGCTGGTGCACTCATGCTCTCTTCAACACGTGCCTGGGAAGCTGTCATTGCACCATTTTGACCAAGACTCAGAGCTAGAAGTGTGAAATTTTCTGAAGGCTAAGATTGCAAATGCATTGAAAGTGACCCCTCAAGGTCTATTTAAGCCTAAAAATTAGGGTTTTTTGACTTAATTTGGCCATCAAACTAGGGTCTTGGTCCCTTGATCTCATTTTTGTCCAACCGAGGGCCATTCTACATCTTTTCTGGCGTTTTAACGCATTTTTTGGCATTACGGGGCATTTTCGGCCTATCAGGCACCTTGTCCTCTTTTTTCGTGAGATCATCCAAAAAATTAAAATTTTCATCCAATCTCTTGAGGGGGCAATACCAAAAATATCCTTCCATTGGGGCAGCAGTGGGGCATTCGAAAAATTGAGAAATTTTGAACTTTGATCACAACAGTTTACTCTTTGAACCAATGCAACAAGTACATTGCTTCAAAGAGGGGCAAAATGTAGACATGGAAAATGTACAATTTTGATTCAGCACACTTGATCCTGTTTACTAACGACATTTCCTCATAAATCATACTCTCAACATTTCATCATATTCAGTCTCTTAATTTAATAATTCATTATTTATTTGATTAAGTCTTTCTCCTCCTGTGATTAAATTAATCAATTTAATTTAATTAACTTGTAGATACCGAAAATTGGTCTAGGCCTGCGAGTACACATTCGACATAATTTTCTATTATCCATGGTCATGATTAAATAATGTTTATTATTTAATTACCCCTTTCTGACACATATTTCCTCTATTAATTAAATACCCTTTTTAATTAATTCATTAATTCAACCTTGATTAATTAAATAAATCATATTTATTTAATTATGTAGCAAACTAATTAATTCTTCCTTCTTAATTAAATAATTTATTATGTAATTACCCCCTTTGTTATATTTCAACTATAATTAAATATCTTTATTTAATTATTCAATTTAACCCTTTTCAACTATAATTAAATATTTATTATTTAATTATTCAATTCCACCTTTTTAACAGTTAAATTAAATAAATTATCTTTATTTATTTAATTAAATATTTCATTTTCGAATGTTGAATTAAATTAACATTTAATTCATTTATTAATTATTTATGTCACATTCTTCTATTATTCGGTTGACTAATCATTCACTCACCTTTTGATTCGAGATCTATTTTTAGTTCTCCAGTTATCTCTGAATTCAACACCTGTTTGTCTTTGCGAGAAGACTCTCTGTCACAACTAGTCAGTTAACTAGTTCTAACTCATGTGCATGAATGCATTTATTAATTAAATATCTTTATTTAATTAATTATTTTATTATGCATTCGAATGAATTATTCTTCGAGTTCTAACTTTGTCTTTGACATTCAAAGTCTATTTCTTCTATTTTTAAAGACTCTTAACTAAAGATTAAGATCTTGAACTCTTGTTCTTCCTATTTTCGAATAGTCTTGACACAAGATTAAGTTATCGTTCTAACTGAATCTTTATCCTGCAGTATTTTCTAACTCATGTTCTAACTCACATTCTATCTGACACATAACTCACATCGCATGACATTCATCAATCTCATCCGTTGATCTCTCTTTCAATCTGAGCCGATCGTTCGAAAACCCAAAATCTATAAAATGACCTGTCATTATCATTATTCCTCCTCCCGAAATCATATACTTTTGAGAAGAAACTTATCTTCGATATTTTTATTAGACATTCAACACGGTTATGCTTGCATCAATATTGAAAATCTGAGGGCAAGAATACTGAAACAACAAAATGGAGAAGGACAATCGAGATAATTCGAAGGAGTGAATGCATATTCGGTGAGAGCTTTCCAATTGATTTGTTTAGTTTAATTATGTTTGCTTTCCTCTTCTTTGTTGTTTGATTTAGATTAATATTGGTTAGATTAGGATTAACATCATTTATTCTAGTTGCAGATCATATCCAGATTTTATTCTACGTTACATAACCTTATGTCTCTGTTTAATTAAATAAATCAGATTTATTTGATTAAAGTCTCTAAAGTACTCTTATTAAATTAAATAAATTAAACCTTATTTGATTTTAATCTAACATTTTCCCACTTATTTAAATAAATTAAAATCATTTATTTAATTAATCATTTCCTCTCAATTCTGATTTAAATCAATTCATCAATTTAAATCAAAATTGTTAAATCATCTAATCCTTCGAAATTCAACTTGCACATGAAAATATATTTAATTCATTTATTAAATCTCTATTTTCCCTCACATGGCATCAAAAGGGAATATTCCCTCAATTTGAATTCAAAAAGTTCAAGTGGGCTTGGTCCTTCCAACAAGGCATTTATTTCACCTTACAAGTCCTTTTGCCTTGAGCCAAGTGGCCATTACTCCATTTGACTCTCCATCCACCTTGTCATTTCAACATTTTCAAAATTCAAATTTATGCGTTTATGGGCACTTTGATCAAAACTTGCACAACCATCAACCATTCACCTTGTGACAAGTGGCATTCAACCATTGGGTGAAATTTAGTCCCACATTGCCCAAATCTTGATCTCTCTTCCAAATTCAAATCTATAAATTGGAGGCTTCTCTCCTCATTATTCATCCACAATTTTTATCCAAAGTTACTCTCTTGACATTGAGAGCTAATTTTGTGCACCTCATTCCATCATTCACACATTTCATCATTTTCATAGCTAGGTTATGCTCAAATCTCATCATGGAGATTTGATCAATCTACAACTTCAACATTGCAACTTAGGAGTTGGGAAAGGACCAATTTCAACATTCAATTGGCACCAATTCCCCCATGGGATCATAAGTTTATTTTCTTAATTAGGATTTACATGCATTTTCACATTTTGTTCTTCATTTTCCTAGTTTAAGTTTTAATAGATGGATTTCATGGGGAATCCTTCATTCTTGTTTGCATTTGATCTAATACATTGATTTGTTTGTTTGTTCTATGTGCAATTGCAGGTTTAGGGGTTCACAGATAATAATCATTAACTCGTATCTTTATGAATCTATGGAATAGTTCTTACAAAATAGTTTCATAACTCATGTTCATAGCTAAGAATATTTGTTTGCAACCATTAGTATGTGTATGTAAATAATACTTTAAAAGAGAGAATCTAAAGTAATGGTGGATTATTTCCATCTCTTTTTTTTGCTTAAATATACAAACAATCTCCCATTTATTGCTTTTCAAAACCTATGATTATAATGATGAATGTCTCATTATTTTTACACAATAATATTCATACCCGAACTACGTTACAAGATCCTTTCTAAGGATAGTTCTTACACATTTATATTAGCAAATAACAATAATGAAGTGAAAGTAGTCATTCTTACACCTTATTTTGCACCTTCCAAGACTCCCATACCTACACATAACACAAAATTTTCCAATGCCCATGGTATTCTCATCTCCCAACCATTGACCTACTCATACATCACCCCCGATCTAGGAGATCTCTCTAAGAACCGAGTTATACACAAACTCATACAACACTTTGCAATTTCAATAAATAATATCCAAAATAGCAATGAAACATATGTTTAATCGCTAACCCATATTCTATCATAAACCAAAAACATAATATAATAAACACATAACCCAAAATTCTGATTTTTATCATGTACACAAGCTAAGGATTCTCTACCCATAAGGGTGAGCTTATCCCTAGCATCCTATCCCATATTCACAACATAAAACAACAAGAAAACATAAAATTTCAAGAATGAAACATCATCCACAAATTTAAAACCTCATTCACATACCTTGCATAATAAAATCAAGAAACCAAGAATCCTACCTCTTTAAGCTCTTCATACAATGTATATAAAAATTTCAATATTTTCATAATTATATATTTAAATATGAAAAATTATTTATATAGATATATTTTGATATATATAAATAAAATCCTATATATATTAAATTTCCAAATTACTTTAGTGAATAGGATATCAAGAACACCTTTCACATGTTTCCCAAAATAAATTCATTTATATTTCAGCTACTTGTCCCAATTTTTAAATATATATATATATATATGTAAATATTTCTTATATATACACCTAGGTGTGTATGTATTTTTAATCATATGATTTTTCATTTTTATAAGACAATAATCATTTACTCATATCTTTATAAAGCTATGAAGTAGTTCCTACTAATTAGTTTCATAACTCATATTCATAGGTAGAATATTTTTTTGCAACCATTAGCATGTGTATGTAAATAATACTTTAAGAGATACTTTAAAGCAACAATAGATTATTTCCATCTCTTTTTTTTTTTTTTTGCTTAAATATGCAAAGGAAAAATATATAAACATTCTCTCATTTATTTCTTTTTAAACCTATGATCATAACGATGAATGTCTCATTATTTTTACACAAGAATATTCATGCCTAAACTAGGTTACAAGATCCTTTATAAGGATAGTTCTTACACATTTGCATTAGGAAATAACAATAATGAACTGAAAGTAGCCATTATTACACCTTAGTTTTCACCTTCCAAGACTCCCGTACTTACACATGACATAAAAAATTTCAATGGCCATGGTATGTTCACCTCTCGATCATTGACCTACTCATAGGTCACCCCCGAGCTAAGAGATCTCTCTAAGAACTAGGTTAAACACAAACTCATACAACATTTTGCAAGTTCAATAAATAATCTCCAAAATAGAAATGAAACACATGTGCAACCTTTAACCCATTTTCTATCATAAACCAAAAGCACAATATAATAAATACATGACCCAAAACTCCCATTTTTTTTATGTACATAAACTAGGGATGCTCTGCTCATAAGGGCAAGTTTATCCCTAGCATAACATCCCATATTCACAACATAAAACAACAAGACAAAACAAAATTTCAACAATGAAACATACAAATTTAAAACCTCATTCACATACCTTGCACAATAAAATCAAGAAGCCAAGAAGCCTACCTCTTTGAGCTCTTCACACAATGTAGAGGATGAATTGAGAGCATCTTCAACTCCAACTCCAACTCCATCTTCCAATTCCCAAACCAAGCCAAGCCAAGCCAAGAACTCTCCATTCCACAAGTGAAAACTCTCCAAAATAGGAAAAAAGAAAATAACGCTTTCTCTCCAAAAATCTCCTTTTTTTTCTCATTCTCAAATGAGAGTATATAGAAAAACCTAAATTGAGTTCCATGAATGAGGGAGTGACACTTTTCGCTCTCTCATTCCTCCCTCAAAAACACTCTCCCACAAGTGATTACACATATGGAATACTTTTTTGGGAGATGGTAGTTTACTTGGACACTCTTCCCATGATCTCTTACAAAGGAGACTCACACATGAGTCCTTTGTGGAATTCCCCAAATTCATAAATAAACCTAGGGGAATGGAAATGAGACAAGATAAGTCATCTAATCCTCATTCCAAGGCCTGATTTTTATCACTCCTCTTAATTGGTCATTAAGAGGGGTCAATCAAGGCCCTTGACACTAGTAGAATTTGGCAAATAAATGACTATGTGATTAAAAAATTTAGTCATGATAACAAAAAATGACTAAATTCTACTCATTTTTTGTAACACATCTATAAATGACTAAATAAATGACTAATTTGATCATAAGATAAAATCATAGCTATAAATGACTAATTTTTTGCATCAAACATTATTTTTTATAAATGCGTAACAAAAATCAAACAATATAAAGACCACCATTTTCCCACAGTTTTTAACTACCGCTTAGTTACAAGAAATAGTGTGGTAAAAAAAATAGAGGTTGAAGTGTTTGAAGATGGAGATATTGAGCAGTAATCGAAGGGATTTCCAAGTGGAGGAATCTCCTACCAACAGTTCTTTAAAGTATGGGTCTAGAATGTGGCCAAATCTATCCTTCTATCAGACAACTCCCCACTTGGAAGTATGTCTTGAGGATTTTGAGCTTTTTGTTGTGGATCGTCTTAGAGGTAAGAAAACCATTCTTAATTTTTTTTAAAAGTTGGATGTATACGTTATTCCTATTTGGGTATTTGAAAAATTTGATGTTGGGTGTTTTCATGAAGTACTATTTGGCTATTTGAATTTTATGATGCTAGTTGTTTTGTTACTAGATATATGAGTATGTTTAAACCTGATGCTCGATATTTTTGCTATTGGTTGTTTGGGTATTTTGATGTTGGGTTTTCACTTGAAATGGGTACTTAAAAAAAATGGTACTGGATATTTTTTGCTATCGAGATAATGTTTTTTCTGGGTCTCAATCTTTTTTGGTGTTACACGTAGTTTCATAAATTTTGATTTTGTTATCATTTTTCTTGGGCATTAAAAAAAATTGATGTTGGGTGAACCCTTTGTTATTGACTATCTTGGTTTTTTTTAAAAGGATGTTGGGCATTTTCTTTATATGGGTATTTAAAAAAATTGATATTGGGTATTTTTCGCTATCGAGTTAAAATTATTTTGACAAACAGACGATGTCTCAATCTTTCTGGTAATGCAACCTCACTAATCCATTAGAGTTATGTTTTATGTTTCTATGGAGTCCTAGGATTTGTACCCTAGTCATGCTCTTGCCAATGCTTCTGTTGGGATTAAAAAACAACCATAAATCTTGGGTCAAAAAATTAGTTGTCTTGACAGGGTGTGGTATGATCTTGGATTGTATCCTAGAGTGTGTGGGAAGCTTGTGTTTGATCATTAAGGTATGTAAACCTGATCAAGAAAATGTATCCTATATAGTATGGGTCTTTCTTTAATACTTCCCATAATGGTTATTAGTAGATCACATTATTATAGTCTGTGGTAACCCAAGATTGCATTCAACTATGTAACAAACTTGGTCTGTAGTTTAAGATATACGCTTTTAAGTAACATTCATAAGGTTTAGAAAATCTTGATCACTCTCTATAATAGCCCATTAAACATGGGTTATGCTTGAATGCACCACATAATTGATATAACACAACCACTTTGCATATCAACCAAAGTTAGAGGCTCTTTATTGCAACAAGAGGTAATCACTCTTGGATCATGCTATCATTACATTGTAACCTGTTAAATTTGAGTCAACCTAAATGCACCCCATAATTTTTATATCATAGGTGCACCGAATGTCTATTGGAGTAATTGGACACCTAATTGTGATGACAATGATTTGTACATGATTTGTGCTCATATGAGTGCCTCCATTTCTATCACAACATAGCCACATTAAACTTGGGTCACAAATGAAAGCATCCTATATTTGTTATAGAAAAATTGTGCCACATGACCAATAGAGTTATGGATCACATAATTACAATCACAAGAATTTTTTACTCGATTGTTCTCTTATGGTGATTCCATTATTGTTACAACATAACCTTTTGGACTTATATTGCTCAAATCCTTACATTTCTTATTTTCTCTTTGGATGGATGGAAATTCAATGGTAGGGATTTGTATGCAAGTCATGCTCATATAAGTGCCTTTGTCACCATTACACAATAGTACATTGGAATTTCCTTTCTTGAACCTTTATTTCATTTTTTTATTGTTAGGGTTTCTTAGTGATTACTCCATTTCCATGTGGCATATTGATAAAAGAAACCAAGCAAAAAATCATTCCATTTTTAGTTAACACCTACTAACATACTTTTGGAATAAATGTTTGACTACATTACTTTGAGTGTGAAGAATTTTGTTTTTTTTCTTATAATACATTCATTGAGAGTTGTAGTAGAAAGCTTCTTATGCTGAAACCCATCCTGTAAACTTGCTTTAAGTTACATTTAGGAGACTTCATGGATTTTTTTGATTTATACAACTTTTGTTTTGATAGTAAATGACATTGGATTCTTTTTAAAACTGAAATGATTTATTAATTATGGTTTTATGATGATTAAATGTTTTATTTATAAGGGGTTAATATGTGTCATTTTATGTGCAAGAAGAATAGATTGTGATACAACGTTCTTGTATGGACAGTCAGTAAAAGTTGGATTGCTATCAATGACATAACTAGGTTGGGCAGTATGCTCCGAGAGTTCATGCAAAGGAGGAGCTTGAGATAAAGAAGTACTAGGAAACCAGGTATTACGCATGCGACAAAGGAGAGTACCTTGAGCCGGTGTGAAACACTTCTGGGTGTTTTGGTCGAGAAGCAACAATTGAAAAAATTCAACCTTACTAGATACAATGTGTTGAAAAGCTCTTTGAAGTTATTCTAGAAAAGAGATCTTGAGAGTATAATGCACAATTTTGAATTAACCTTTTTGCATGAATTCCATATCTTTGATCGGCTATTTCGAGTTTGATGACCTTCATCAAGAACAAGCATTAAAGATATCAAGTTTCCACAATCCATCATGCTGTTCAAATTTAGTTTCTAGTTTTGATTGTGTAAATTTTTTATATCGACGTTTTGGATCACACTCTGTGATCCATCATCAGGATGAAAGAGAGCCAAGAGAGATGATGGATCACGGAGTGTGATCTGAAACATCGATATAAAAAAATTTACACAGTCAAAACCAGAAACTAAATTTGAAGAACAAGCATACCTGGGCTCTCTAAAAGATGCTTTCCAATATGCTTAGCCTCTTCAAGAAGGACATTTGTCTCACAAGTTAGGTATACAAAAAGATTGTAGTGAATAACAAGCACACTTTTTCTTCTATGCCACTCATGAAGTATCACCAAACACCTCAATTTTTATTTTTTCCCCATGATATGGTTGCTCTTAGCCAGTTTTAAAATATCTTCATATTCATAGTTTGAATGAATTTCATTCCAAAAGGTCCTTGACCTGTTTAGCATTTAAATTGGAATGTCAATACTCCACTTCTAAAAGAGAGTTCAAGAAGTGGAGCATTGACATTCCAATTTACATACCCCATGATAGAAGTATACACTTGTAGGAGAGATCATTGATTCTACACTCCAAAATCTAATCCAAATAAACTTCTAGTCACACTCCTATAAATCGAGCAATACGTACCCCAAGTCAAGCCCACATGGTGGAAGGACATTGATTTCTACAAGTATCATAGAGCCAATGGACATACAACTCCAAATTGGTTCAAGTTAAATAATATCATGCAAGATTTTATTGACCAAGGTGACATCACTATTGAAGATAATCTCGATAATTCATCTCAAAATAAATACATCAATACTATCAATAGATCACATGATGAGAATTTAGACATGTATCAAGATACTTTTCTTGAGCATGATGAAAACCATCCATCTATGTCTATCAATGGACCATTCCAAAATAATTGTATTAGTCATGGCCATAATATATCCACCTCATTTGACTTCATAATAGTTCATCTTGAAGAAGCATGCCCACAAGAACCCTCCATCTCTCCTACCATCCCTTCATCCTTGGAACCTTTGCAACATCTATCCACACCATCCCCATCAACCAACTCATCTAATAATAACACCATTTGGGATATTACCCAAGGGCTATCCATGATAGATAATCCACAATTTGATACAAATCCAACCTATGATCAAGAAATCCTAGATCAAATACCATCATGCATCCCATCACACATCATGCCCACTCAAAAATTCCTATTCAAATTCTATTACCACCATTTCAACATATTGAGGCTACCAAAGAGTCATTTATTCCTACCACATTGTTAGAACTTGATCTATGTCAACAATACAATCTAAATAATCAAGAAGAAATACTTGAAATGAATCAAGATCAAGTTATATCTGAATCCTGCAATCTCATCCTATCCTTGATCAAGATATTATGGTCCCTTTCCATGCCATCAATGATTCCAAACACGAAGTCGATCCCATCTATATGTCGATAACCTCCACTTCCATAGATGAGAAATTTTCTTCCACTAGACACATATATGATCTCTCCCTTGTTCATCCAAAACACAAGTCTTTCTCTCTATACGTATTTGATAATGATGAATCAACAAGCATGAAAGTAGAGAAAGCACTAATATCCTATCAACTTGGATCACTTACTTTTGTCAAAGCCATATTTCTTACTGATGAGAAGATAAACATAGTTGATGATTCACAATAGCACAAAGAAGAGTTAACATCTTGTTACCAAAACAACACATATCCTATTGCAAAAAAAATATATCAAAACATGCAGTATAAAGGCAAAGGAATAGGCTTAAATTAACACGATATTTTGGAGTCCATATAGTTTTTTGATAATCCTAAATATCGAGGACTTGGTTATTCGTCGATCGAGAAATCTAAGGATGTTAGTGGCACCTCCATGATATTGAGGGCAACTTCATCTAATGTAAATATCAAAATAGGGGCCGTGAATAGTCCTTACAATAAGGTTGTTGCCAACACTCCTTCAATTCACATCATATACCATCATTCCCAAATCCTCCAATCCACTAATTAGGACCGAAAAAATAAAAATATTTAAAAAGAAAAAGATCAAAGTCAAGTCGTTGAAGCTAATAAATCTAAAAATCAAAGTGGACACATGTAGTCAAAATGGATCCAAAGGAAAACTAGATGATGTAAAGAATCCAATCCAAATCCAAATCGAAAAGTCAATGAAATTATGGAGCCATCTCAAAAAATACCTTTGATCTATCAAAAGTGTCCACCTACTTCAAAAAATACTTCAATACCAACACACAAAGTGTAAGAAATCATTGATCCCAAACATACTCAAAATCTCACATCCACACTCCATCATCCACCATCCCAAGTTTGGAAAATAAAAAATCCTACATCCAAACTACTAATTAATTCATCCACATCTCACATCCCCCACCAAAATCCAATATCTCACCTAAAATCCAAAAATCTAAAATCCCACATTCGTTATGTATTGGCAATAATAGTTTATCATAAGGAATCTAATGGCACTCTATCACAATGTGTACATTTATATAAAGCCAACTCTAGTATCAACAAGGATCACAATGACATCCCTGGGCTATATACAAGTGCCCTTATCTTGGAAAAGCAACTCCTTAAGGTAGGACATTATTAGAACATGATAAAATAAGCATCTCCATCAACACCACCAAGTGATGCTACATATTTTATGATCATTCAAAAAATAAAAAAGATAAATAATCCATTCAATAGTTAAAACCATTCTTATGGTCCTTTGGAAAGTACCATGATGAAAACCTAACAAATAGGCATCATTTGTAACAATCAATTATCTATTTGTACCATTCCAATTGGGATCATCTTACCTCATACATCATTCCAATTTATCCTAGCATAACTATCCATCCAATTCATTCCACTTGCATCCATTTTCCCTATTCACCCTGATATTGATAAAGACTAGGAGCATATACTTCAAAACATGTTTTTGGAAAAATCTTGACATGGTCATTTTCCTTTGACCATATACTATCCCATGTCATTCCCTCACCTACATAGCACAATCCAAATATTTAGCTTGGTTCAAACATGGTATCCTATTATGAGATAGTCCTTGGAAGTAAAATCCATTATCCTAGATCTATTTGTATAATGCCTATCCTTCACATACCATTACCATTGCACTAGTTCATCCAACCAATCATAATATCCTATACATTTCTAAACACTAGGGGTCAGTAATTACATACTTCTTTGGAAAAAATATTGATATATGTCTTCTAGCTCACTTTGTGATATGGACACCTTCCAAAATCCAAAAAAAATCAAATATCTTGAAAAATTAAAAAACACTTTCAAGAATTTATCCACCATCTTATGAATAAAATTTCCCATCAATATCCTCCATCAATATCAATTCAAACAAACCCCATCAATCACATCTCAACTATACTCTAGTGGTTTATCAAACTATCTAATAGATCTTGTTCCTAGCCTGGCTACAAATCTTGATCCATTTTATCCAATCATTATTGGCATGTATCTTTCACTATCATCATGTTGTTCCTACCTTAACAACACTAACCTTGTGTGGTTCCTATCTCAACAACATTATCATTGTCATCAATCAATCAATCAATCAAATCAATCAACTTTAGCCTACCTGGCAACAAGATCCCAAGAGGTCTTTGATATCCCGACACATCCATATATCTTCATCATTCATCCCCATCATTATCATCACAATACAAAAAATCTAAAAACATCAAATAAAAATAAAAAATCCAAAAAGAATGAAAATTTCCAAAAATTTTAAAAATATAACATAATCCACCATATCCATAATAAATTTCAATTGCCTAGATAAGAGATTCAAGCAATAAAAAATATGCAATACCCACATACATCAAGCATTCATGAAACAATCACAATTAAGAGACTCTTTCTAAACTATCTACAACCTACTGATCAATTTTTTAATTTACTTTACACATCTTATCAACAAAATCATGCCTTAACAAATGCATCCTTCCTACAATGGGTATTATTCACTATTGAGAAAATATTTTTTGACAAGAAAATATGATAGTTGTTGATCTGTTTGGTCCTTGAGTCTTTTTATTTCTTGATTTATCTCATTGTCCTATTCCAATGTTCCTCAAGGATATCTCAAAGTAATTAGAGGAGAAAGAATGTGGAAAGGTCATTTCTTTCATATGTTGTGTTTGTGTAATGCCTTTAAGTGTTCCTATGATAGGCATGATCCTTGTGTGTATGGGACTAGACTCTAGTATCAAAAAAATTCCCTATGTATATAAGATCATTTAAACACCTTTATACATTCAAGCTATTATGTTGTGAAACTATGTTCCCTTGCATATTCTGATAAGGTTATATCTCATCTAGTAGGTTAAGGGCAATCTTTGTTTGGTGGGTCTTCGTCCAAGAAAAGGATATTGAAGTCACCAAGGTTTGTCTCAACTTGGTGTACATACATCCACTTGACACATTAAAAAACACCCTATGATGATAAAAATAGCTCAAAATAGAAATATCAATATCTATCATTTCACATATCCATCTACATCAATCTATTTATATCCATCTATTTCATTTCTATCTCTTTCACCTCATTTATCATATAGCCCATTATATGAAATTGATCAACAATAAATATTTCCTCATTATCTTCTACCATACTAATTTCAATCCATTATTGTATCATGACACAACCAAAACAAAAAGCATAACACATCCACATTATCCATTAATCCTACATACATACACATGTTAGGATCCATACAATGCATATATCATTAAAAAATCTATCATTCACTAGATATACCACATATATAGATATCATCACATATATATTTTACATCCATTAGGTTCACATCATATAAGTCATATAGGTCATCATCATTATATCCTCAAAAACATAAAAATATCTCATAGCATTACATCATGATAAAATTAAGTCTATACATCACATTATAAGCATCATCACATAACGTATTTAGGTATCGCTTCCAAAATCACATGATATATATATCAAAAAATAATGTGCCATGATACATCACTAACCAAAGCCTACCCAAGGGCTCATTAGATATAGATATACATTACATCATGCCTGTAGGTGAAAATCACGTGTCTACAAAAACACATAATCTAAATCTCAAGATCTATAGATAGCTCCCTCCCACAAAATGGGTTGGAGTAGGATGTTGTGACTTTGATGGTCTTGGAGCCTATGACCCTCTCTCTCCTTGATGTCCACTCTTCCCTATTACTGATCTAGGATGTGGTGGCCTCATCACACCCTCACTGATCTTCGTGATTTGGATCTCTCAGATCTACTGTGTGTGAAAATGTGAGCTCATTGATCTAGTAGTACTACTCCCTCATACAGAGACCTATAGTACAAAGTCTCACGTGCATACCATCCAATATTTGAGACCATCTATATAGCAGGACCCTATGCCACATCCTAAATCCTTATTAATGACTAATCTACTCGCTAAGATTGAATAATTATTGCATCTCTCTTTGCCATCACACTAGCTACTTGTTCCTATAAGCCTTGCACCTGAGCCTGTAGAGCTACAATCTAACCATCCCCATCATGACCTACTCCCTCCTCCCCTACTAGGTACCTATCCTACATCTCTCCCATCATCACCATGCCCAAATCATGTGATGTAATCGCCTACTACTCCTTTGTTCCTTACCACCACTCGCTTCCTATTGTCCTCTACCATCACCACTTGTAGGATATGTTAATCATGTAGGTATCATCCCCGCCCACTACATATAATACTCTAGTTTAGTCCTTGCATCACTAATATTTGGTCATGAAATCTATCACACCGATATCAACCCCTCAAAATCTCTGATAGATGTCTCTTGAATAATCAAGGGTCCCCAATATATAACCTCTCTATAAGTACGGGTGAATATTTCCTTACTAGTAGGTACTTCCTATCGATTCCCAAATTGTCTACAAACTTTATTTGGAAAATAAAGATCGATAATTTGTATTATCATTCCAATCAAATAATGGGTTTATTGACAATATGGTAGATGCTCTCTATCATTTGATGATGCATTGCAATGCCTCCAAGGTCTCTAGGTAAAAATAACAATATCATCTATCACTCATCATCAATAAGGAACATCTCCTAACCAACGATATGTTAGAGCCTAATCATAATTGTGAACATATGGTAATCTAGGTGCCCGTTTTTTGTCTATCAACAATCACAAGATCGCTATGTGCTCCCATGTCCATATGTGAAAGAGTATCACTCCAAACCCTATATTGGCCCCATATTTGTATGCAGTATAATGAAATTAATGATACAGAGTAGCCAATACACAAATATCCCATGCATACACAACACCATCCTCAACCATCTAATTTATCACTATCCTAGTATCCAATAGGAAATCCATGACTCCTCTTGTCAAGGAATACCATGTTGCTAATCACAACCACCAATAACATAGGTAGACTATCAAAATGTGCTTGCATGTAGCCCAAACTGATCTTGTAATCCTCTATCCCAAGGTCATATGTCATGAACACTCAACTAAGCAACAAATCCCACCATCCATGCCATAAACCACCTACTCCCCATGGATTTGGATCTATAGAATCCTCCACATGTCCTCGAGGGTGATCATCACCTCCTCAATCAGTAATAAGGATATTTGCTCACTATACCACCTCTTCGCTAATGCAGTCATCATTGCCCTATGTGCTTGTATCTCTGGCATATAAGTGATGTAGAATAAACCAAAAACCCCTAAGGAACCTCTCTCATCCTCACCAATATTCCACCTCAGCCTCAACACATTTGGATTCCTCTCACAAGTTATCAATGTCATCTGACCACCTTGTACCCAACAAGACAACTTAGTTATTCTAGTTTCTATCATTTTTATAAGCCCTCACCATTGCACCATTTTTGGCATCAACCAAGTGAAACTTAATATTTATACCATTTTTGGAAAATTTTTTACCTTTCCTGATTAAATCATATCCTTCATTTGGAAACCTTATTCTCATTCACCATGTAGGGCACAATTGTGTCCTCATTCTAGGCATTTGTGCCCTCCTCATATGCACATGCACCCTTGACATGCATATATTTCAAAAGCATATGCATATGCACATGCACCAAAACCTTATGTATATACACCAAACGTATATGAATAGCACCAAAAGCATATACATACACACCAAACACATATGCATATACACCAAACACATATGCATATGCGCCAAGCCCATATACATATGCACACATATAAAATTGTGCTATGATTATACAATTTTGTCATGAAAATGTGATTGCGCCATAACCTCTACAAGTGTACCAAAGTCTCCCCAATTGTGCCTATCTAGGGTTTGGTGCATTTTCCCTAACCCTAGCTAAACCCTAACTAAATCATTTAGCTAAAAAATGCATAAAGTCATGCAATTGACAAAGCTAGTTAGAGATCCTACCTCAATTGGTGCACCATCCCTTCATTTGAAATTATGCACCCACTCCACGTGATGATCACCCTGTAGAATCCCTACCATCCTCTGCATAAATTCACCCTCACAAACTAGAGTTCTAACTCATTTCCACAAACCAAGGAGTGCAAATGAGGAGAGATTCCCACTCCACACACTTTTTATAACCCTACCTAACCTTAATTTTCCCATTTTACCATTCCCTCCATCCCCAAAACCTATTTCTATCCCCTTCACTATTCAACCATCACATAAAATCATTTAATTTTACTAATGTACCCATTTCCCCATATCCTCCGTTTAAATTCATTCATTTTCATAAGTCCGCCTTCAAAAAATATTTTTAATAATTATTTCCACCAAAATCCTGAGGGGGCATCCAACCTCCATTACCATTTACTGAGGCAAATTGGGGCATGTCATCAAATTTTTATATTTTCTTTGAAACAATTCTACAAAAACTATATTGTCTCAAAGAGGGGCAAAATGTAGACACTTAAATCTCACTAATGTATTTCTTCCAAAACATGTCATTTTCGGTCATCTGACTTACCTAATTCATCTTCGATATTTAATTAAATAATTTTATTATTTGATTAAATTAATGATCATTTTCACTTCAACAAGATAATTAAATGATTTTTTATAATTATTTAATTATTTAAATTTTGAATTTCCTCTCAATTCCACTTTAAATTAACTAATTTTGAATTATTTGAATAAATTATCTATTTCACCATTATTCATCCATATTGATTAAATAATTAATATTATTTAATAATTTAAACTAATTATTCTTCTATTCCAAAGTTTAATTAAATAATTCATTAATATTTAATTAATGTATTATCTAATTCCCACTTCTCAAATTAAATAATTACTTTTAATTATTTAATTTATCTAATTATTTCTCAACATTATCGAAAATAAATAAAATAATTTATTTAATTTATTTATTCCCACCTTGCACATGTAATTAATAATTATTTCATTTAATATATATATAATATTATGTTCTTCTCTGCTTCTCACGCAATGTTGCACTCCTTTTCAGCTCCCTCTTTTGTGTCACCCACAGTGGGTGGCTCCAATTCGCGCTACTCTCCTCATGGTGATGGGGGCGTGGGGATTTTGGGGTCAATGGTGTTACTTCCCCTCTCCCTACGACCAATAAACCCTCCTTCAAAGATGCTCTACATAGTCATAAGACAAACAATGCCTCATATCAGAGCAAAAACCCTAGCCTGCAGTGCCAAACATGGAAATTGGCCTGCAAATACTTGGTTGGTGGTTCCTCTGGGTGCAAGGATCCAAGGTTGCATCTTCTACACTACCATTCTATAGATTTTGGGATGCGTTGAATGCATGGGGGCCCGCCTCCTCCTTCCCACGACCTCTCATCCCCTCTCAAGATAGAAAAAAATCCAAATATGGGTGGCCCTCTTTCATTTCATTGATCAAAGGCAATCTTAGAGGTGTGCCTAAGCAAATACATCTTAGAGAGGGAAGAATACCTGATGGATCATGCCCTCATTTGTAGGTTCACTAGAACATGGCCAAAACTAAGTGAATTGCATGAGTGGATTTCAAAAATTTGGAAGGAGGGTTTGGAGGAAGAAGTTGGCATCTTCCCTTTTGCTAAAGGTTTTTTATTTTGAAATTCAATTTGCTGGAAGATAAGAGAAGGTGTTGGACTTGGTTCTTTGGTTTCTCAATGAAGACTTATTATGCCTAAAACCCTAGTTCCCATCTTTTGATCCCCGCACTGAGTCCTTCACTTCGGCTTGCCTTTGGATTCAGCTCCCATACTTACTGTTGCATTTTTTGGGAACTAGGGAGCTTGTGTACTATTGGAAATAGCCTAGGTAAGTGTATTTTCTCTGCAAAGGAAAAAATCACATTTGCAAGCTCAACTTGTGCACGTCTATGCGTGGAAATGGACCTCTCCAAAGGTCTTCCTATATAATTAGATCTGAAAGTGGGAAATAGTACATGAAGATGACCCATTGACTATGAGAGGACTCCTTTTAGATGTGGAAAATGCTTCTCTACAGACCATTCTTCCATGCACTGCAATAATCCTATTTATGGGTTGGGTGAACAGACTTCAAAATTTAAATGTACTTGGTGGGTGGGGGTGGAACCACATCATTACACCATTTCAACTCTAGTTCCCAATAGTTCCAATGTTACTGCAAAACCAGTCTCCTCCCCTCTGACAACTTCACAAAACACATCTTTAGGTTCTCTTGATGAGGACACTAATGGAATTAACTTTGGGGTGTCCTTAAAGGTCATGTAAGAGGTTTCAAGGGATGGATTTTCCCCTACTGTTTCACCAATTTCTCAAGCAAAAGAAATATACAAGAGTAGTATTTCTTCAATGGAGTCTGTAGAACACCCATGGAAGATGGGTGATCGTGGAGGCAAAGAAGTATCTTAATCAGGTAAATTGAACCGCATCGATATTTCTTCCCCTCGAAATGATTTGGGTTGGACAAAGGTAAAGAGGAAGAAGGCTTTTCCTCGAAAATCCAGCCATCAGATGACACTTAGATCAGAAAAAAAAGGGAAAATCTTGATAAGGAGAGTGACTTGTTGCACCCCAGTTCAGGGGATTGATGCAAATTAATATTTTGGGTTGCACAAGGAAATTCCTAGTTTTAATATTTTAAATGCATGAACTTTGTAATATTTTTATTTTTTAATGAAAAAGGGAGCAATCCCCTTGATTGCAACTTACATATAAAAAAAAATTAATTAATTTAATTATTAATTACCCATGCATTTCCACCTCATTAGCTGACTGAGACTTACTCTCAGTCTACTCCTTAGTTAAATCCACTTCACTCCCACTCACTTTGAGTTCACTAAGCTTAATTAATTCAATCCACTAATCGTTAGTCTCTATCATCATTCCAATCGATCCTCTTATCTAATCTATACAATTAGTTAGCTACAATCAAGTGATCAGTTAACTACCTCTCAATTCCTCTCATCAATTCTAAACCATTGATCTTTCCAATCTCCCTTTAGATCTTGATCATTGATCAGTGTCACTAAACATCTATAAATTCAGCCTTCCTATCATCTATTTCTCTCTCCTAGATCATTGCAGAGAACTATACTCATATCATTCAGTTCTTTATGTTATTATGCTACCCAAAATATGAGGAAAAATACTACAACATCTTCTCTCCAAGGTGCAAGATAGGAGGAAAATGGAGCTATGCAAAGGTAGGTTGTATGCTACTATTTGTGTACATGTTTATTGCATTTGATTTGATTCAATTTGTCTTATTTGCTTTATTTGTGTGATTTGTTTCAAAGTTTGATTGCGAATGCTTTTTCTTGTTTGTTGTTTATCATTCAAATTTGTAATCAAGTTTCTAGGTCATACAACACCATGTAGTTTATGCTTGATTTTTCTACTAATTTTTAATGAATGTATGTTTTTTTACTAGTTTTCAAAGTGGACACATCTTAAAAATAGAAAATTGAGCATGCTCCCCCCTAAATTTTTTGAAAACTGATCGAAAATATTTATAAAAAAATATGTGTAGAATAGAGTCTAGTTTCTAAAAGTGTAATTAATTTGAAATTTCAATGAACGGTTAAAAATAAAGTAAAAAATACCACACATTGGTGGGTAAATGCACAAAGTTGAGTCCACTTCTCGTGGAATTTTTGGACTTAGGCAAACATGCCTAATCAGGAAAAGTGACAAGGCATCTCGATTTTTTATGAAATGGGATCCCATTTCGCTTTGGGACCCCAAGCCAAAAGTGGGGTCCCATTTTCTAGAAACGGGATCTCGTTTCCTAAAGGGTTAAATTTAAAAAAAAAACTAAACGGTATCCCATTTCTTAAAATTTCAAGTTTCAGGTGAAAAAAAAGGCTTGGCGAACCCACCCTTAGCTTTGGACCTACTTTGACGTCCATAAAATTGAAGTAACATGTTTTCTTATATTTTAATTATTTTTTATTTTTTACATTTTTTGAAAAATAAATTATGTGAATGATTTGATGTTAGGATCTAGGACTGTTGCACGTGAATAATAGCTTTTCAATAATTAATTTGAAGGTCTTAAAACATAATTTCGTAATTAAAAATGCTTAAACAAACATTCAGTGATTACACAACCAAATTAAAGTGATGAAAATAATAGAAGAGAGAAAGGAGATAAAAGATAAAACATAAGTTGATAACGGAGTTCGCCAATATGGCTACGTCTTCGGGTCCCTCTCCAAAGAGTGACCAATCCTCGATTATGCTCCAAACGGATTACAAGGCTTCAACTGAAAAAGGGTCGAGACTTCTAGTTACAAAGAGTCACAAAGTTCTTCTCCTTTAAGTGCTGCAAAATAACACTGCTCCAAAGCACATAGTTGAACATACAAAACTCCAAGAAAATTCTCTCACAAAATCACCACTTGGTTTTTTTCCCTTTTTCTTACAATGCCAAATATCCCTTTTCTATACACAAAATTTACCCAATATTGATCATCACCATGGGATTTGTACAATCTCCCATTTACAAATAATAATCTTCATAATATCTCTATTTACAAAGATAATCCTTCAAAAATCCCCCTTTACAATATGAAATCTTTGAAAACCTCACATAATCCCCCTTTAATACCCTTTCAAAAATTCGTAACCCATTATTATTTTCTTAAAAATCTCTTTAATAATCTTTAATATCATTAAAGCCCCTTTTAATTTCATCAATCAGGCTTTTAAAAAATTTACGTTTAATCTTAGGAGATTGTGGTTATTTAATTATAGGGGTTGATTTTTCAAAATAGAGGGTTAATCTTTTAAATTTTAAAGGATTTCAGCTTTTAGTCTTCTTTAAAAGAAATAATCACTGAATTTTTTTCAATATCGTTGCATGGTGCATTGGTAAAGAGAGATATTGGTAGTGGAAGGGTCGGAGGTTCAACTACTGTCTCCTTCAAAATAGCTTTTATCTTCACTAAATAAAACAAGCAGCTATGTTTAGTAACAAAAGAATGTGTGGGCTAGTGATGGCGCCATAATTTAGGGGTTGGGGGTTCGAATACCCCAACCAAATTTTGAACCAATAACCAAGAAAATTTGTGATTGATAGCTTGCCACGTGGCACCCAACCATTTGGCCATGTGGCACATTTTAATTGGCTCACATAAGGGTACATGTCATCCTATTATTGGTCCAAGTCAATGCTTGATGAAGCCACATGTCAATCATTCATTGGTCCATGTCATCGACATGCCATCTACATTTGTCGTGTGTCACTTTTTAACTTGCCACATGTCAAACTCTAGTGATGCCATGTCAGCATTTGTACCTGGTCAACCCATTTCCTTTTGCAACTTTGATTGGCCATAACTTGGTCATATAGACTCTGTTTGAGCCCGCTCAAGTTGCGTCGGAAATATCTCAATGAGCTCTACACAGTAGAGTCATTTTCATCAGCATTTGGAACAATCAAAATTTTGGTGAAAAATATCCACTTAGATCAGTCCTCCCCACTGGAGAGCTTTTGGACCTCCAAAAGTTACATTTATTTAGAATTTAAGTGAGCGCGTGTCATCCCCACTTGGTCTGTATCACTTGTCCATCTGTACACTTGGCTCAACACCACAATCAAGACTGCAATGACATTGTTGAACATATACATCATTTTATCACTTCCATAAGCATCTACATCAGTTGTTACAACCATTAACCACTAAAAAATGACTAATATCAAGCTGAATAACAATGCAAATATGAAAGAGAATGAGTCAACAACATGTCTATCTTTCACAACAGGAACATTTTTACCCAAGGAACCTCCAAATTCCCAACCAAAAGTTGCAAACTCAGATCATTAATGCTTTGTTGGTGTATCTCGCAACATCTGATTAGCAGTGATTACCTCAAGTTCATGTCTAGAACCACCTGAATTAACAGACATAAGAGACAAATCTTTACTTGCATTAATCACCCTTTTTAATTTCCTTGTGTTTGCAAAAGATCTATCAATCTTGATCCTATGAGAATGTACAATATACCTGATACCATCTTTAAACAAGTGATAATGATTAAATTCCCTGCAGAAAATAGCCTTCTGATCATACAAATATGGGCTACCCAGCACTATCCCACAGAAATCTAGTGGAATCACATCAAACTGCACCTCATCAACATGCTTACTTGTGATTACGAACCTTAAAACACATTGTCTTGTTACTTGCAATTCATTATTTTCGCAAACCCAACCTAGTGGATAAGATTTCTGATGCAGTGTAGTTTTCAATCCCAAATTCCTTACAACATTTTTTGAGATTAAGTTAATTTGAGATCCACTATCTATGAGTGTATCAATTTTAGTGTGCTTAGCAACAACCCTTATGTGAAATAGATCATTTCTTTTCTTATCTTTAGGGACATCATTAACTTGAGAAGTAGAAGCACCACTAGCAACAAAAACATTGGCAACAAAAGCCTTACCTTTTAATCCCATTGATGTTATCTTAGTTTCATCTTTAGACTCTGAACCAAGATCCATAACAACATTTGTGGTCTCATTTTTACCTTTTTGTTTACGAGCCCATTTCAACTTCAATTCTAGATGCACCTGCCAACAATGATCTTCATCATGACCTTTCTTGTCACAATGAGAACATGAGAGCTCATCATCCTTCTTCTTAATGGTAGTTGTCTTCTTCCCCTTTCCTTTATCTTCAGATTTAGATGGCTTCTTGTCAAAATTTTCATCGAAAGGAATCTTACCCCTTGACTCTAGGTGAGTGGCTTGGACACATACTTCATCTAGATTACTAGAATTCAACATTAGAATAGTATGTCTTAGGTTAGAATGCAAAACACCTATGTACTTAAGCAGTGTATCCTGGGTATACAATGGAACATTCAAAGAAATAACTTGTTTCCTAAACTCATGGGTGTAATATTGGACAGACTGGCCCTTACCTTGCCTAAAGGTTTTCCAATTCATTGTTAATTGCTGCATGTAACCTAAAGGGTAAAATTGTTTTTTAAGGGCAACAAAAAATTCCATCCAAGTCATATTAACCTCACCATGGCGAGCAATTTCTTCCCGATTCCTACTCTCCCACTAGGTGAGAGATGTACCTCCCAACTAGAGAGTGGCTAACTAGATCCTAGAAGCATATTCTACTAGGCCTTGAATCCTACAGTACACTTCTACCTACGGGACCCAATCATCTAATTTTTCAGCATTTAACTCCCTACAATATTTAGGTAATTCAAATTTTACATTCAGTTTAATAACAGGTTTAGATGTGCTCTTGAAAGGATTAACAGAAGTAGAAGAAGAAGAAGGAGAAGAAGGAGAAGATGAAGCTGGATGCATTTCTGGAGGCTCATGATCACCTCTTGGTCTTTTTCCTTTGTCCTTTCAATCTTCCTGCTTTGATGAGCCTTCTTTCTCAAGCTACTTCTGTTCTTACCTCTCCTGAAAAAGTACTTCTACCATTGCCTTCATTTCAAGGAAAGCTTTCCAAAAACTTCTTTCATCGAGCTCTAGAATTTCATGTTCAGTTACCATCTCTGTCATTTTCGATGGCCTTCATTTCCCAATCTCAAGATTATATTCTTCAAGTGTGCCTTCACCTCATTGGCTCTTCGCTTCGTTATTATTCACCTCTGCAAAAACCAGTCGCAACAAAGCTCTGATACCACTTGATCTGATGTTAGGATCTAGGACTGTTGCACGTGAATAATAGCTTTTCAACAATTAATTTGAAGGTCTTAAAACATAATTTCGTAATTAAAAATACTTAAACAAACATTCAATGATTACACAACCAAATTAAAGTGATGAAAATAATAGAAGAGAGAAAGGAGATAGAAGACAAAAAATAAGTTGATAACGGAGTTTGCCAATATAGCTATGTCTCTGGGTCCCTCTCCAAAGAGTGACCGATCCTTGATTATGCTCCAAACAGATTACAAGGCTTCAACTAAAAAAGTGTCGAGTCTTCTAGTTACAAAGAGTCACAAAGTTCTTCTCCTTCAAGTGCGGCAGAATAACACTTCTCCAAAGTACAAAGTTAAACATACAAGACTCCAAGAAAATTCTCTCACAAAATAACCACTTGGTTTTTTCCCTTTTTCTTAGAATGCCAAATATCCCTTTTTTATACACAAAATTTACCCAATATGGATCATAACCATGGGATTTGTACAATCTCCCATTTACAAATAATAATCTTCATAATATCTCTATTCACAGAGATAGTCCTTCAAAAATTCCCCTTTACAATATGAAATCTTTGAAAATCTCACATAATCCCCCTTTAATATCCTTTCCAATAGTCATGAGGTTGCAAATGCCCAAGTCCAAATGGAAGTGGATATGGAAGAAAATGAGCATAAAGTTGTGATGTTTGAAGGCTGAGAAATTGACCTAAATGCTACTTCATTTACTTTTGCAGAAGATGTCATCATGGTTGAAGAATAGGGTGAAAGTGAAAATCATGTAATGATGTAGGAATAGGGTGCAAGGTCATTGAAAAATTTGAATTTTGGAAAAATCGAACAGTATAAGTTTTGGGAGGAGTAGAAGTAGAAAAATCTGAAGAAGATCAAGCGAATAAGTGCTAAGAATTTATGCCATAACAAAATGAAAGGAATTATCAGCGTAAAATCATTTTGGTAAAACAAAGTTTAAGGAATTTTGTTCAAGGGCAAACTAATATGTAGGGAAAAAAGTACAAGAAAATGAATGATCAAGAATTACATGGTCGAAGGAGATACAAAGGGTTTTATGCAGTGCCAACTTGGAGGTTTTGTCATAGTTGCAGAAGTGGTTTGGGAATGTACATGCATTAGAAGTTTACATGCTTTATATTTAGAGTTTTATCAGTATGTAGTAGTGTTGGGCATAAGATAGTGTTGATGGTAATATAGTTTTGTAGTAGAATAGCTTGGACCTGGCTATAAATATTTTCATATAGCAGCTTATAATGTAATTTCAATACTATTGCAATAGTATTGATATATATAGGCACTAGCCTTTTGCTAAAAAAAAAAAAAAACTTTAATATCGTTAAAGCCTCTTTTGATTTCATCAATCAGGCTTTTAAAATATTTACGTTTAATCTTAGGAGATTGTGGTTATTTAATTATAGGAGTTGATTTTTCAAAATAGAGGGTTAATCTTTAAATTTTAAAGGATTTCGGCTTTTTATCTTCTTTAAATGAAATAATCGCCAAAAAACTTTCAAAACCATTGCATGGTGCATTGGTAAAGAGAGATATTGGCTGCGGAAGGGTCGAGGTTTCAACTCCCGTCCCCTTCCAAATACCTTATATTTTCACTAAATAAAACAAGTGGCTACATTTAGTAAGAGAAGAATTTGTTGGCTTGTGGTGGTGCCAAAATTTAGGAATTTTGAGGTTGGGGGTTCAAATCCCTCAACCAAATTTTGACCAACAACTAAGAAAATTTGTGAGTGATAGCTTGCCACGTGGCGCCCAACCATTTGGCCACGTGGCACATTTTAATTGGCTCACATAAGGGTACATGTCAGCTTGTTATTGGTCAAAGTCAATGCTTGATGATGCCACATGTTAATCCTTCATTGGTCCATGTCATCACCACATCATCTGCATCTGCCACGAGTCATTTTTAAACCTGTCACGTGTCAAACTCTGGTGATGCCAGGGCAGCATTTATACCTGGTCAACCCATTTCCTTATGTAACTTTGATCGGGCATAACTTGGTCATACAGACTTCGTTTGAGCCTGTTCAAGTTGCGTTGGAAAGCCCTCAATGAGCTCTACACAATGGATTCATTTTCATCAGCATTTGGAACAATCAAAATTTTGGTGAAAAATATCCACTTAGATTAGTGAACGATCTTTAGACAATTCTTTTCAATTTAAAAAATCAAAAAATGATATAAGTTTAGGTCTACTTATGCTTGACATACACGAGGGGTTTTCAAAACATCAATTCCAACCAATAATAATTAATAAAAAAATATTTAGAAAAAAATTATAAAAAATATCCTAAACAATATTCAGTGTCTTACAGATATTTTCCCAAAATGATTTAGAAAAATACTTTTATTTAGGTCAAAATATGGTTGACGTACGCATTTGTGGTATGGTTCTAAAAAAGTGACTTTTAAATAGTTATTTTTAGACATGCCTATTGAAAATCAATTTGTATCATCTGGGTATTAAAATAAATTACATATTTGGAAACTATACTCTGAGTACTACATTTCATATCTCTAACTATTTTTAAAACCCAATCCTTAAGTACTTCAAATTTTCAGGTCAAATGTAACAAATTTTAAAAATAAGGAAAAACGCTTCCACTTTTTGGCCAAAAAGTGGACTCAACTTCCTGCACACGCCCTGATTTTTGACAAAAAACAGATACACTAACAAAATAAATTAAAGATGAAAACCTTTACATAGAACATGAAGAAAATTAAATGGTTAGATAGCTAAGAGAGAGCTTAACATTATCGCGGTATTTTTTGACTTGACATTGACATTGAAACACATGCAAACCTAGTGGGGAGCATGCTCGAGATTGTGTCAATTTTTTTACTATTTGCAAAAGCACATATTTGGACATTGAAAAGTCACTCCAAACCTTTAGGTTGGAAGCCTGAGGAAAATCCAAGCCAAAGGCTTGGAAATTTCCAAAGAAAAACATAACGTGAGCACGTTATAATGCACTCACATTATATTTTGCTTTGAATATTTATCTCCCTCATGTTCTCTCTCTCACACTCTTTATCGATCCTTCCCTCTCTCCATACCTTTGTTCTCTATTTTCCACTCTCTTGATCATTACCTCTCTCCATCCCTTTGTTCTCTCTCCCCTTTGTAGGTCTCTCCCTCTCTACCTCTCCCTCCCTCCTTACCCCTCTATGTTCTTTTCCCATCTCTTCTCTCTCCCCCCTCTCTAGGTCATTACCTCTTGATTTTTCAATGGAGGGTATAGATTTTAGGATTGAGGCTATAGAGTTTAGGGTTGATGGTATAAGGTTTAGGGTTGAGGAAGTGTAGGTTTGAGGGTTTAGCATATAGGATTTAGGGACTAGGGTTGAGGGATAGTGTTTAGGATTTAGGGTATAGGGTTGAGTGTATTGGTTTAGGGTTTAGGGTATTGGGTATAGGGTCGAGAGTATAGGGTTTATGGTGGAGGATGTAAGGTATAGGATTAAGAGTGTAGGGTTTATGGTATGGGTTTATGATTGAGGGTATAAGGTATAGATCTTATGGTATAGGGTTGAGGGTATTGGGTATAGTGTTGAGGGTATAATATTTATGGGTTAGGGTATAAGGTATAGGGTCAAGGGTATAGGGGCTAGGGTTGAGGGTATGGAGTTTACGACTGGCGATTTAGCATATAGTCTTTAGGGCCTAGGTTTGAGGGATGGGTTTCAGGGTTGAGGATATAGGGTTGAGTGTATGGGGTATAGATTTTAGGATTTAGGGTTGAGGTTATTGGGTATAGGGTTGAAGCTATAGGGTTTACAGTGGAGGACAAGAGGTTGAGGGTGTATATAGGGACATATATGTGCATTGTGTGATATAATATTTTATCTTACATATAGTAATAAAGGGACTATCTATCATTTAATTATTTTGTGGATAGATATCAATAAATAGGATTAAATTTGAATACAATTAAGGCTAATAAATTGTGTAGTGTTCACAAGAGTCCAACATAGTTATCAAGGTTATTCATTCAAAGCCAACCCAATCAAATTGAAATTTATTTATTCCTCCTTATTTTGACAAATTTTGAGATGAAAATATTTGAGGTAACTATACCATCTTTGATATTGATCATTCTACAAATTTTATTATATTTATATAAATTTAAAAGGCTTATGATCTATGTGAATAACAATGTTTTTTCCCAAGATATAATAATTCCATGTTATTTCTAGGCTTGAACAATATATATAAATCATTTTCATGCATGGGTTGTCTATACATATCATTAGATAAGATATCACTACATGTTAGGCAATTAGATGACCACATTGAGGACCAAAACTACTCCATGTTCATATTTTGAGGTATCAACCTCAATCTCAAAGGACGATTTCAAATCAATAAGAACTAGTGTAGGTCTTAAATAAAGTCTCTACTTCAATTATGTGAATGGTTATAGTCTCTCTATCCAAGGTAATTTTTATTTTACTCACCTAAATTCTTGGTTCATAGGTCATACCAAGTGTGGGAATCCCAATTACACAAAACTGTAATTTAATTTAGATGATCCTAAAAGTCTATAATGGTCTATGATATTTTTATGAGGTGATCAATCTCTAATTACCTCTATATATTGTTAGGGTCCACATAAAATAATCCTTGTTTGTAATGTATTTATGGTACTAAATCCTTTACATAATAAAGGAATACTTTTGTAAATTGTTATCATAGAGCTCATGTTGTTGTAGAGTTGAAATTATCTATTGAACATGATGTAGATGTTCCTCCTATGTATTTCTTAATATGAATATGTTATATAAATAGAAAACTTAACAAAGAAAATAGTGAGAGGCCTAAGTGCATCATTCATCACTCACATGAAGGTGGCAAGTGTATTGGTCGAGCCAAAGAGAAAGGCTAGCCATTTGAAAAATCCATTCAGATTTGAAGGTATTATTTCACACATCTAATGACTGAATGGTAATTTGGTGCTACCCAATCTATAGTGAAAAAATGATCCCCTTCAAGTTGATCAAATAGGTCATCAATGAATGGAGTTGGATACTTCTATTCGCCCAACTTATCTACCTACCTAAATATTTTAACCTTAGCTCACTCATCTCATGGAATTTCATTGTGGGTATAATGTTGTCTATATGTTCAATCTCTTAAAAATTAGAATATATAAAAAAAATTACTTCTACTTTTAACAATGAATTGTAGATCCTTCCCATTCACCCACATCTATGAGTGGACTAGGAGTTCCTTGTCCTCTTCAATTAGCACTTCTAGGTTGAGGGTATAAGGTATAGGGTTTAGGGTGTAGGTTTTAGGGTTGAGGGTATTGGGTTTATAGTTGAGGGTATAAGGTAGATGGTTTAGGGTTTAGGGTTTAGGGTTGAGGGTGTAGAGTTTAGGCTTTAGGGTTGAGGGTATAGGATTTATGATTGAGGGTAAAAGGTATAGGGTCGAGGATATAGGGTTTATAGTGGAGGGTATAAGGTTGAGGGTGTAGGGTTGAGGGTATAATGTATAGGTTTTAGGGTTGAGGGTTAGGGTCTAGGGTTTAGGGTATAAGGTTGAGGGTATAGGTTTTAGGGTTTAGGATATTGGGTATAGGGTCAAGGCTATATGGTTTAGGTTTGAGGGTATAAGTTATATGGTCAAGGGTATATGCTTTAGGGTTGAGGGTATGGAGTTTAGGGTTGAGGGTTTAGCTTATAGGCTTTAGGGCCTATAGTTGAGGGATAGTGTTTGGGGTTGAGGGTATAGGGTTGAGTGTATAAGGTATAGGGCTTAGGGTTGAGGATATTGGACATAGGTTTAAGAGTATTGGGTTTACAGTTGAGGGTATAAGGTATAAGGTTTATGGTTTATGGTTTATGGTTTATGGTTTAGGATTTAGGGTTTAGGGTTCAGGGTATAGGTATAGGGTTTAGGGTTGAGGGTTTAAGGTTTAGAATTTATGGTTGAGGGTATAGGTTTTAGGCTTTAGGTTTGATTATATTGGGTATAAGGTATATGGTATATGGTTTATGATTGAGGATATAAGGTATAAGGTATAGGGTTGAGGGTTGAGGGTACACAAGGTTTAGGGTTTAGGGTATAGGGTTGAGGTTTGAGGGTATAGGGTTGAGTGTATAGGGTTTAGGGTTGAGGATATTGGGTATTGGGTTTATGGTTGAAGGTATAAGGTATATGGTTTATGGGTGAGGGTATAGGGTTGAGGGTATAAGGTTTAGGCTTTAGGGTTGAGGGTAGTGGGTATAAGGTATAGGGTATAGGGTTTATAGTTGAGGATATAAGGTATATGGTTTAGGGTTGAGGGTATAGGGTTTGAGGTATATGGTTGAAGGTATAGGCTTTATGGTAGAGGGTTTAGGGTTAAGATTATTGGGTACATAGGTTTAAGGGTATAGGGTTTACGATTGAGGCTATAAGGTATAGGGTCAAGGGTATAGGGTTTACGGTGGAGGGTATAAGTTTGAGGGTGTAGGTTTGAGGGTATAAGGTATAGGGTTTAGGTTTTAGGGTTAAGGGTATTGAGTATAGGGTTTAGGGTTAAGGGTATAAGGTATAGGTTCGAGGTTATATGGTTTAGGGTTGAGGGTCTAGCATATAGGCTTTAGGGCCTGCTATTGAGGAATAGTGTTCATGGTTGAGGGTATATAGTTGAGTGTATAGGGTATACAATTTAGCATTGAGGATATTGGGTATAGGGTTTATGATTGAGGGTATGAGGTATAGGGTCAGGGGTATAGGGTATAGGATTGAGGGTGTAGCATTTAAGATTGAGAGTTTTAGGTTTATATTTATAATAGTCCATAAAAGACATAACATATTTACTCTTTGGAAAAGTTAAAACACACTCGTGCTTTGTACAAGTTAAAGTGTGCTTGCACTTTAACGTGAGTGTGTTTTAGGAAATAAAAAAAAATGGTAAAAATGTATGTGACCCGTTATTCAAGCCCACATTCTATGTTATTCTCCAATTTCTATGCATTATCCAACAAAGAATTTTTTTTTCATGGTGTTTACAAAAGCACAAGAATATTTTACATATTCCACCACCTTTTTTTATTTGACAATGTAAGAGGAAATACCTGAGTTTTATATCAAATTTGATTATATGAACTAATATTTTCATGCTGTTTCTAGTGTTGGAATGATAATTATGAGTTTTTATTTTTATTTCATATTATAGATTTGTTCTTTTCATAATTTTTACTAGTTCTATTAGATTTATATAGAATTGAACTTTGAAAATGAAGGAACTTGGTGGAAAGCTCTAATTTTTTAGAAATTTGAAGCAAAAAAAATGAACTAGACATAGTTGTGTAGTTTGTCAAATCAAATCTCAAATTTTAAGGTACATTTTATTCATGCATGCCACATTGTCCACTTCCTAGCTCTCAAAAAATTATATGCAAAGGATTAGACATTTGTTGAAATAATATTATTTATATACTGACAAATATAGTTGGGAAATAAATAAAATTGTCTTTATACCTTGGCATTCACATAATTGTATCAAATTTGTGTTATCCTTATTTGATTCCTCCAAAATAAAAAACTACAACATTAGTGTTGAATATCTATGTAATTCATTATCATGTGAAACATAGGGAAAAGGGGGGGATAAGATAGGCAGGCCTAAAAATGAGGGACCTATTTTTAGGGTTAGAAGGAAAATATCTAACAAGTTAAATGCAGATTTGATCAATAAAACAAAGAAATAAAACACACAAAAAATTATAGAAGAAATAAGACAACACAAATAATTTAACGTGGTTCACCCAATCTAGGCTACATCCACAAAACCACAACCATCCAATGATTTTATTATCTAGTGAAAAACATACAATCTCGCAAATAATTCCATTCTACAACTCCCCATCCCAACCGCTTGTAACAAGCTTTTTTTTTGGAAGCTTCTAGAAATTAAGGTTCTACAAAGTCAACTTTTTTCTTTTTTGGTGATGAAGTGAAAAAAGTAGATTTTTTTTTAATCGGGGGCTATTACCCCCAAACCCTCACCCAAGGCTTGGCTCAACCCTAGACCCCAGTGAGGATACATGAAGAGTGTACAGTATAGCATGATCAGTCACCACATACCAATAATCTCCCACTTGAAGACTGATCAGGCTCCACACCAACACAATCTCCCACATGGAGACTGATCCTAGATGACACTACTGCACTTACAACTCCCATTGGAAATAAGCACCTTGGACCCTACTGCTCTGTTATACTTTTAACCATGAAGACCAACTGAAGATCAAGAGGAGCTCAACTTCTCCCTTGTCACTGCATTTGTAAACATATCTGCTAGATTGGCACATGTATGTATCTTTTCCAAATTTACCCGTCCATCTTCCAACATTGACCGATTGAAATGATATCTCAGTTGTATGTGTTTGGTTTTAGAGTGCAAGGCAAAATTCTTTGCAAGATGTATAACACTCTAGCTATCTATAAACAAGTGATTTTCAGCTTGTTATTTTCCCAACTCTTCCATGAAAAATTGCAGCCATATCATCTCATTTAATGCCTCTGTTGCAACAACATACTTTGCCTCCATGGTGGATAAAGCAACCACCTTTTTCAATTGAGAAATCCAACTCACTGTTGTCCCACCAACTGTAAATACATAACCTATGGTACTCCGCCTGGTATCTATATCCCCTGCCAAATTTGAGTCAGCATAGCCTTTTAAATCAGTATTAGATCCCACAAAACATAAACATTTATTGGATGTACCTCTCAAGTACCTGAGAATCCATTTTATCGCATTCCAATGCTCAACTCTAGGATGACTCATATACCTGCTAACAACTCCTATGCCATGTGCAATATCCGATATCGTGCATACCATGGCATACATTAAAATTCCTATAGCTGAAGCATATGGTACCTTGGACATTTTTCCTTCCTCCTCTTATGTCTTTGGACACATATCCTTAGTCAATTTGACATGACTGGGCAAAGGTGTGCTGACAGCTTTTGCATTCTCCATATGAAATCTCTGCAACACCATTTCAATATAATCAGCCTCAGATAGAAACAATTTTCTATTTTTCCTATCTCTTGTAATCTTCATACCAAGGATTTGTTTTGTTGCCCCCAAATCCTTCATAGAAAATGAATTTTTTAATTACTATTTTAACTCCTTTATGTGATCCATATTAGACCCCGCTACAAGCATATCATCAACATATAAACATAAAATAATGTAGCTATCTTCAGCTAACCTCTTAAAGTAAACACAATGCTCTAAATTACACCTTTTGTAGCATTGCTCGGCCATAAAACTATCAAATTTAATATACCATTTCTGAGGTGCTGGCTTCAAATCATATAAAATTTTCTTCAATCTACACACTAGTTTCTCCTTACCTCTGACCTCAAATCCTTGTGGTTGTTCCATATATATTTTCTCTTCCAAATCACCATGGAGAAAGGCAATTTTAACATCAAGTTGCTCTAAATGTAAATCTTCAACAACCACAATACTTAAAATAGTACGAATAGAAGTCATTTTAACAACTGGAGAAAAGATTTCATCAAAATCAATACGTTTTTTTTGTGCAAATCCCTTTACAACTAATTTGGCTTTGAATCTTTTCTTATCTCCATCCTCCTCTTTCATCATATAAACCCATTTGTTTGGTAACGCATTTTTACTTGCAGGCAACTTGCATAATTCCCAAGTCTAGTTTTTTAGCAAGGAGTCCATTTCTTCTTATATTCCATGCTCCCACTGAACCTTGGTATCCACCTGCATAGCTTCATCATAACATTCTGGTTCACCAACATCAGTTAATAAAATAGAATACAAAGCGGGAGAAAATATTTTCGAAGGTCTGCTTATCCTTGAAGATCATTCAACATTCACTGGAGTTTGTAGTATTTGTTGTTGTTATTGTTTCAGAGCATGAGGAACCACTGGAACATCATTGTTTGGAGTACCATCCAACATTGCATAATCATTTTCTTTCTTCTCATGCTATTGCAACTGATCTATGTACAACACTTTCTCATTGAATATGACATCCCTGCTTCTCACAATTTTCTTATTTTCAAAATCCCAAAGCCTATAACCAAATTCATCAATGTCATATCCAACAAATATACATTTCTTTGATTTTGCATCAAGCTTGGTTCTATTTTCAAAATCTACAAGTGTAAATGCTTCACAACTAGAGGTTTTGAGAAAAGAATAACTCACCTTCTTACTTGTCCATGCTTCATCTAGAATAATAGTTACCAAAGGATTAGAGGGACCTCTATTAATTAAATAAACAACAGTGTTTACAGCCTCTTCCCACATGTTTAAAGGAAACCTAGCATGTAATCTCATAGTCCTTGCACACTCCATTATTGTTCTATTCATGTGCTTAGCCACTCCATTTTACTATGGAGTCCTTGGAACCATTTTCTACCTACGAATACCATTAGAGGAACAATAATCTTCAAAATATTTACTACAATACTCACCACCATTATCAGATCTGAGACATTTTAACTTTTTACCTGTCTCATTCTCAACCAAGCTTCTCCATTTTTTAAAAGTTTCAAATACATCAGATTTTTGCCTAAGTAAATAAATCCATACCTTCCTAGTTGCATCATCAATGAATGTAACATAATATTTAGAGCCACCGAGAGAAGATACCTGAGCTGGTTCCCATACATTTGTATGCACAAGCTCTAATTTCTCATCTTTCTTTTGTTTCCCATCTTTGAGAAAACTAGCTCTCTTTTGTTTTCCATACACACAACTTTCACAGAAATCCATATTAACACATTTTAGACCTGGTAAAACATTCTTTGAATGAAGTACTTTCATACCTTTTGCACTCATATGCCCAAGTCTATTATGCCATAGTGTTGATTCATAATCCACAACAACTATCTAATTTTCTGTTTGTTGAACTACAACAACTGTTTCTGAACATTGATTTTTATCTACAATAGCTAAAGTAGAAGGAATAGTATGACCTCTACAAAGATATAAGGTGCCTACTTTCACACCTTTTTCTATCACTAAGGCACCTTTTGTAACCTTCCAATTTTTATCACTAAATGTAACAACACAACCTTCATCATCTAGATTCCCTACTGAAATTAAATTTCTCCTTAACTTTGGAACGTGCCTTACCTCATGTAGTAGCCATTGATTCCCATTCTACAACTTAATCTTGATTCTTCCCTTTCCAACAATTGACAAGGTTCATTATCTCCCAAATAAACTAGCCCAAAATCCCCTTGGACATAATCAAGAAAATAATTTCTATGGGGCATAGCATGAAATGAAGCCCCCGAATCTAACACCAAAGAATCATCAACATTTCCAAGGGAAAGAATCAAAGCATCCTCATCAGATTTATTACTTACCACATTTTCCTCTTTATTTCCTTCCTTTTTGTCTCCTTATTTATTTTTTCGAGACCAACAATCTTTCTTTAAATGACCCAGCTTATGACAGTACCAACAATCCCTCTTGTCTCTAGATTGGGACCTTTTATCCTTTGATTTTCCTCATGATTTCCCACGACTTCTAGAATTGCTTCCTGTCTCCTTTGTTTTTCCCTTGCTTTCTGCATTCAAAAAACTGCTTGATGTGGATGTTCCACCTGAGCTTTTCCTACAAATTTCCCCGCTCAAAATAACACCAACAACATCATCAAATTTCAACGTATTCGAACTAGAAACAAAATTGCTAACAACCATTACCAAGCTATTCCAACTTTTATGCAAAGAACACAAAACCAAAAGAGCTCTAACTTCTTCATCAAAGTTTACATTTATAGAAGTTAATGGACTGGTAACCGTATTAAAATCATTTAAATGATCAGCAACTAACCCACGTTCTACCATTTTTATATTAAATAAATGCTTCATAAGAAATACCTCATTTGAAGCGGAAGGCTTTTCATATAAATTTGCTAGGGTTTCCATCAACTCTTGAGTTGTCTTTGCTTTTGTAATATTGAACACCACCGATTGTGCCAAGCATAAACGAATACTGCCAAGTGCCTTTCTGTACAAAATATCTCAGTCCTCATCAGACATTATTGAGGGTTTCTTGGTTTTCCCTTCCAATGGATGCCATAAATCCTTTTGATAGAGGTAGTCCTCCATCTACATCTTCCATAGCTGATAGTTCTTCCCATTGAACTTCTCAACCTTCAACTTACCCTCATTTGCCATTTCTCCCACTCAACCATGAGACCTTCCTGCGGATGATAATCGAACACAACCTTGCTCTGATACCACTTTTTAGGGTTAGAAGGCATATATCTAACAAATTAAAAGAAAATTTGATCAATAAAATAGAGAAATAAAACACACAAAAAATATAGCAAAAACAAGACAACACGGAGAATTTAACGTGGTTCACCCAATCTGGGCTACATCCACAAAACTGCAACCATCTAATGATTTTATTATCTAGTGCAAAACATATTACAATCTCGTGAATAATGCCATACTACAATCCCCATCCCAACCGCTTATAACAAGATTTATTTTTTAAGCTTCCATAAATTAGGGTTCTACAAAGTCGAATTTTTTCTTTTTCGGTGATGAAGCGAAAAAAGTAGAAAAAAAAAATTCTTGAGGGCTACCGCCCCCAAACCCTTGCCTAGGGCCCAGCCTGGCCCTGAACCCCAATGAGGATACATGAAGAGTGTACAATATAGCATGATCAGTCACCACATACCAACACCTATGCCAAAAAGAAAATTGGGGTGTCCACCTAATCACAAATCCACCTTTTCCATTTTCATTAGGCAGAGGGATAGTGCCATAAATTTTTAGAATTGATTTTCAACCCTTAAGGTGAGTCAACCCTAGGTTTAGAAACTATGCTGCCTTAACTTCCTTATGGCAGAAATGATTGAAGAAACCAACATAAGCACAAAGGGACACATGCTTGTAACAACAACATAAGATGCATAATCATGCAATGTCAAAATTAATGCAAAAAGAAAGAAAAGGATGGGTGGAATAGGCATGGTTGCATTTTTGTCCATAAAATGCATTCACAAGTGAAAACCCATTGTCCACTATGCAAACACAATATACTCACAAGGGCTAGTGAAACCTAATGTCCACTAGGTGAGCCCTAAGAAATTGAGAAATACAGACTAGGTTGGTATGTACCCACAAAAGGGTGGTTGATGAGAAAGTCATGACAGGTATGTAGGCTCCCATAGGTCAACTATACCAAAAGTTATACCTCCTGATAAATTTGATAAGGTGCCACAAAAAGGTTCCACAAGGCTAGCAAGTTGTGTTATGCTAGACACTCATGAAAAACAAAAAGACACCACTATTAAGCAAGTTGTGTTATGCTTGGTGGCCATGGAAATGCTTTAAATGCAATAGCATAGGATAGTTAAAGGAGTTTTTCTTAGTTCATGAAAGGTCATGCCTTAGGGAACATCGTGATCAATGTCACCAAGAGAGGACTGGTCGAGGATAAAAGATTTGAAACTTAGGGAATGCAAGCCATAACATTACCATGAAGAGGAATGTCATATGCCAATAAAGGTCACACTCTTGAAGGAAATGAAACCCAATGCTCCACCAAGAAGACACATCACATGAAATAAGAAGACCACACTTTGAAGCAAACAATGAGTTGGGATGTGTATGCCCCCACTTTAAAGAAATTTCTAAACACCATGATGTGAGCAACTACTTTAAAGTAGAAAAATGATAAATTCCAATACATGAGAGCTATTCAAAAAGCCCTATGTGAAACATATGTTTGCAAGTAGAGCTACATCATGAAAGAAGGATAACCCCCATATGCAATCCTAAGATAACACATAAGGGATCCATGGATCTGGGGTCAACATATGTCTTTTCTATAGTGATATAATCGAGCTTGGAATGGTTATTCCCCAAATAACTCATGGAACAACTAGCACAAAGGAAGAATGACATGTAGAGAGAGAAAGAAAATGAGAAGGATTGGGTCAACATGGAAGAGACCTAAATTTCTTGACACTTAACATCATCCCTATAATGAAAACACAAGACAAATGAAAAGATAAAGGTTTACGATAAATAGAAGAATGTAGATACAAATAGAAGAATGTCACGATAGATTCACTTCCTTTGTATCATTACACTAATAGAGTGATGAGGGTCATCCAAAGTAGGCTTAGGGCGAACCCACAAAAGTGGTTTACAATTGGAGTGAGAAAGGAAAAGTTGAAAAAAATGACCCCATGCCAAAAAAAATCATTTTTTGGGTTCGAACGAACTAATAGGTTCAGACGAACCAAAAGAGGGTTCGAATGAACTAGGGTTCGAACAAACCCATTCAATTAACTTCTCACCGTTCCCACAAAAAAAAACAAAGAAAACCCTTTTTGAAAGGGGGTTCGAGCGAACCCCCCATTTCCCTCCTTCTTCCCCTTAGGTGGTAAAAATGTCCAGAATTTTACGCTTTGAAGCTCGGGTTGAGGAAGAAAATCAAGAAGACCTCACAAACCCAACTAGATGATGGTAGTCCTCAGAATGAGCTATCCAATGAATATAATTTGAATATGTTTTGGTTTTATTATGTATTTGTTTTTTAGTTTTATTAAACATAGGTTTTTCATCGAAAATCAAGCTCTTTGCTCTGCACATGTGGAAAAATAGCAGATTATCAAAAAAAATTTAAAAATATGTTCAGGATGGGTATTGATGTCCTTGATCCATTAAAAAAAAATTGAATTTCAATACATACAGAAAAAGTTATGTTGTATACAGTTTGCCTATGTCTGAATTGTAATTGGTTTGACTTCGAAACTTGATTAAGGAAAAAATATTTAATAAAACACTATGAAACCAAATGAAAGTGCTAGATATCGTAGTTGCAAATATAAATTTGAAAAAATTAGAATTTTATCCTTCATACAAAAAAAATTATGTTGTATACGATGAGCGTCACTCCTTAAAAATGTTGTTTATTTTTAAAAGCCAGTTTTCAAAGGAGATGGAAAAAGAAGTGCAATCTGATTCCAAAGTTTTTGAAAAAAATATATTTAGAATCTATAGACAAAACGTTACAAATAACTAGTTTGCTTCATCTTCAAATTCCTCATGGTTTAGCCACTATAGGAGCCCAAAAGTGAAGATTTAGTTTAAAAAAAATAGTTTAGTGTCCAGTTTGCCTAAAAAATTTAAACCAGTATTGTGGGATCACCCCTCACAAACATATAAAGACACTCCAAGAATTATAATATTGGGGGGATCACATTACACACATGCAATCACAAAGAACATGGAAATAAAAAAAAGAAAATACGAGTATGACACATGTGAGTCAACCTATTGTAAGTCATTTGCATCCCAATCTTGTTCATCATAGGAATAAGGTGGGCAACTAGCCAAAGGGACAATGACAAGTGTCACACTAGGAGCATCACCAGATTCAACACACAGTGAGTCACTCTTGTTAGGATGATCATCACAATTGTTATCATCTAATCTCATGGAAGAGGAAAACGATAAAATTAGCTCATTATGCACTTCCTCATCAATCTTAGAAATCCCATCATCATCATCCAAGTTAATCATAACAGGAGGCCTAATGATGATGTCCATTGAAGTTTCATGTTGTTGTGGTGAAGGTGGAGAATCATCATGTATTGCTTGAGTTGGTGTTTGATCTTGGTTTTTTGGTTTGTTCCTTTCTTCTAACTGACGATCAATAGCACGACATTTATTCCTACGGTCTTTATCATTTCAGTTTCTTCTTGTATGATTTTCAAGTTGTGATTTTGTAGGAGTGGTTCTATCAACCATTGGTTTCTTTTCTTCCTGCAAGGGAGGAATGGAAGGAACCATAGAAGGTTGGTCAACCAATTTCTCTTTGGCTATATAAAATTTCTTGATCTTAGGAGGAACAATGTGATTTGTATAGTTATCTCTTGGTCTCTTATAGGAAATCGGCAGAGGATTTTTCATGAATTTGTCTTGGTTACTTGGAAGGGCTTTTGGTTCAATCATAGTTTCATCAATGATAGGAGGCTCAATCATGGGTTGAGGCATGTTGATAATATATAATTATTCTATGCACTTTGCCTTGAATTTTTGGGAATATTTGAAAAAGAAGTCCTCACAAGGCTTAATAGGTTCCATAGGTTTGGGCCAAAATAAATCCAATGAGAAATTCCCATAGGAAGACACAATATTAAAGCCATTATGATGCATAGTAAAGATGCCATTTCCAAATGGAAACTTTAAGCATTTATGCACTACCAATGGGACGACATCCATGGAGTGTAGCCATGGATATCCAATACTCACATGGAATTGGTCCGATAATGGGATGATGGAGAATGAGACATTCAATTGTTTTAGTCCAACATTTAATGGGAGAGTGATTGAACCTATCGTAGAGAAAGGAAAACCATTATGAGTTTTGATCCATGATTTCAATTTTTCATAGAGTCTTGATAAAGTTCATGCACATATAATAATTCCTTGATGATCAAATTCTCTACACACATGGGATCAATTAGTATCCCATCAGTAGGCTTGTCATTTATTCTTTCGGTGATGTGAAGAGGACCATCAAGTGCATGTTTGATTACATCATTTTGTGAGAAAGCAATGTGTATAGACAAGTTGGTTTGGCCATTATGAGGTTGAACAATAATGAGGTTAACCATAGTATCTATAGAATCATCCTCATTATCACTCATGTTATCATCATTCATGTCAACATTCATCACATCATTATTGGTGCCACTAGATTTGATAACAAATATGTTATGATTTGGCATGGGATTAGTAAAACTTTACAAATTTTGGTTGGATGGGGCAATGGACTTATTTCCTTGATCATTAACACTGTTAGGTCTCAAAAACATAAGTTGCAAACCTTAAGAGGATTCCAAGCTCTATGGTAACGTTTTTGGCTAACGAATGAGGTTAATTGATGTGGTTGAGAACCCCCTGCACTTTAGGCTCTACTAGACCTAGGCGGGTGTACCTAAATGATGGAGCAAATTTAAAAGTTATGTGTACAATCTCTAACTTGGGAAATCCATCCACAGTTGTTGATGTTATAGCAGCTTAGGGCTGCACTTCCTTCACACAATTCACAAGAAGAAGTACATGAATTAAATGAGTAGCCTTCGGCTATTTAATTCATGATTACAATATTTACTAATGAAGAGGGCTGACCCTATTTAGTTCGCATACTTTGGTTACTACTTGGGCCGACCTTATTGTGGTTATTATTTATTATGTTCTTTTAAGTGGGCCGACCTATCTTGAAGAGGTGCCTCACTTATATAAATACAAGGTTATATTTGTCATTGTAACACATTCATCATTCAAGCAAGCTCACATTTCCTTAAGAGCAAAATTCGCACTTCATAGCAGCAGATCTGATTTCAAGGAAGATCATATTCATTTGTGTCTAGTGCATCTTGGAGAGGTGCAACCTCATTGTATTCATTGTTGGCCATTGTTGGGCCTGAGTTGTAAGCAGATTTCTCTTCTATAAATACAAGGTCATATTTGTCATTGTAACACATTCATCATTCAAGCAAGCTCACATTTCCTTAAGAGCAAAATTCGCACTTCATAGCAGCAGATCTGATTTCAAGGAAGATCATATTCATTTGTGTCTAGTGCATCTTGGAGAGGTGCAACCTCATTGTATTCATTGTTGGCCATTGTTGGGCCTGAGTTGTAAGCAGATTTCTCTTCTTGTGCTACATTATATAAGAGAATCATTTGTTGGGTTTTTCTCCCTCAAGAGGAGGGTTTTCCCAAGGTATCTTGTTGTGTTCATTGTCTTATGTGTTGCAATTCTATTAAGTGCTTTCATTGTTTAATCTGATCTAAGAAACACTAACATGGTATCAAAGTGGGTGTGAAAAAGATCGTGATCAGATTTAGTTTGCAACTCTCACCTTATTCTTTTTCAGTCTATCTTCTAAATTCCTCAAGATGGTGAATGGTCTGAAAATCGAGGATAGACTCGAAGGAATTTTGAACTAAACTTCATGGAGGTTTAGGATCATGCTCACATTGGAAGAGAATTATTTGCCTGAGTTTGTGAAAACAAAAGTTCTCGAACCTGAGGAGGAAGAAGAGAAGTTGCAGTGGAAGAAGAAAGATACTAGGGCAAAGAAAGTGTTGGTTGATTCCGTCAAAGATCATATTGTTCCAATTGTCTTCAAGTTGGATATTGTAAGGGAGATGTTCAAAACATTGGAAGAGATGTACGAAATCAACAACACCAGTCATGCCCTAACCTTGAAGCAACAACTACTTCACATTAAGATGGCGGAAGAAGAGTCTGTCATCACCTACTTCATGAAGATTTTCGAATTGAGAGATCAACTCTCTACTATTGGTCATATTGTTGATGACAAGGATTTGACCATGATTGCTCTTAATGGTCTTCTTCTTTCATGGGAGTCATTTATTCAAGGAATCAGTGCAAGATCTAAACTTCCCAAGTTTGATCGATTGAGGATTGACTGCATTCAAGAGGAGTCGAGACTAACGATAAGGGGCATTGGTCAAAGTTCAAAGAATGAAGATTTACATGTTCTCACCTCTTATTCATCAAAGAAGGGAAAAGTTTGGAAGAAAGGATTCTTCAAGAGGAATCGAGATAATGGGTCAGATGGTGCTCTTGCATTCAAGAAGAAGTGGGACCTCTCTCATGTTCAATGCTTTAAATGTGACAAATTTGGTCACTATGCGAAGGAATGTCCTACCAGGCCTAATCAACATGCTTCATTTGCGGATGTGATTGAGATCTCTCCCCAAAATGATTCTAGTGAATTTCTACTCTAGTCAGGGGCCTATGTTCAAGCTATGAAGGTTGTGTACTAAGCACGAGAGCAACATATCATACGGTGTCCACCCTTCATAATATTTAAGAGATAAGTATTCTTTGCTTTTGATTGTATTTACTATTCTAGGCTAAAATTCAATTTGTTGAGTTATGCAAATCTGACATTATTTACTTGGGATTATGTGTGACTAGTAAATAGTGATCACTGTGATAAGATTCTTTAGATTTATTCATTGCAAGTAGGATCATGCTAATTTGTGAAGATTGTATTTTGTTTTGCTGAGATTAGCTCTTCTGTGAAATTGAAAGAAAGACATGTCATGATTGATGAATTAATTATCTATTACTCAGGAGATTTTGAAATCCATGAGATAAGTATTGCATGGTTGAATAATGTTCATGAATTGTTTTTGTAATTATTAATTCATGCTATAACATTGAGATAACCTGAGCATCAAGCAATCTCGAAGTCTTACCGAATGAAGAAATGATCAAGCTTGGAGTCATAGCTTGCAATCATTGGACTACATTGATGGCTGGAGATATCTCTTGAAGTCAATGTACCTTTCAAGTCGTCATTGTGTTCAAAATGTGAAGGGTATGGATTGATCTGAGCTCAAGTACAACGTATCACACTATGTCCAGCATTTGGACCTATCAGAATAGTTAAAAAAGATAAGTATTCTTTGGATCTTGTAATTAAGAGAGATAGTAGATTCTCTTGAATTGTGTTGTGTTTACTAGCATAAGATCTTTGGAAAATTTTCATTCATGATATAACTTGTACGATTCTAATCTTGATATATTTTTGGATAATTATGGACTGTTAGTAATCTCTATCTAAAATGATTCCTGGACAGGTTTAGGGGGAAGAAGATGATAAGAGATTACTTAGTGTTGAAAATCTTGAGGCATCTTGTGAAGAAGTCATGTCAAACAAAGAAATGATCAAGAGGGAGTAAACACTAGAGGGACTGAGTTGGTGGCTAGAGGGAGTACATCTCCAGAAGTCTTCTTTGCAATCTCTAAAGCCAGGATCGAGAGGGAGTCTCAGTATCAGTGTTCCTTTGTTTAATGAGTTCTTCTTTGAGAGAAGTTCGAGGTGAAATCCCTTGATAATGCAATTCTCTATTGAGAGAGAGTTGAGGTGCAAGCCCTTGATAATGCAATTCTCTATTGAGAGAGAGTTGAGGTGCAAGCCCTTGATAATGCAATTCTCTATTGAGAGAGATTTGAGGTGAAAGCCCTTGTTTCCACCCTCTGGGAGAGCCATGGTGGATGTCATGTGTGTGACTCCATGACACCATCACGTGAGGGAATCCGTGATGATTTTTTAATGCATTTCTCTTTGAGATTTGAGGTGAAAGCCCTTGTTTCCACCCTCTGGGAGAGCCATGGTGGATGTCATGTGTGTGACTCCATGACAAAATCACGTGAGGGAATCCGTGATGATCTATTTGTTCTTGTGTATCACCCTCTGGGAGAGCCATGGTGAAAGTCACATTGAGGTGACAACATCACATTAAGTGATGAGAACTTGTTCATACCATTTGTGGAGGTAGCCACAATGGTTGGTATCACGATGAGGTGATATTCTTTTGTTTTCATTCTGATATGATGTGTCTTGTGCAGGTGGAAGTTCATCCCTAGCTGAGAGGGAGTGTTGATGTTATAGCAGCTTAGGGCTGCACTTCCTTCGCATAATTCACAAGAAGAAGTACATGAATTAAATGAGTAGCCTTCGGCTATTTAATTCATGATTATAATATTTACTAATGAAGAGGGCTGACCCTATTTAGTTTGCATACTTTGGTTACTACTTGGGCTGACCTTATTGTGGTTATTATTTATTATGTTCTTTTAAGTGGGCCGACCTATCTTGAAGAGGTGCCTCACTTATATAAATACAAGGTCATATTTGTCATTGTAACACATTCATCATTCAAGCAAGTTTGCATTTCCTTAAGAGCAGAATTCGCACTTCATAGCAGCAGATCCGATTTCAAGGAAGATCATATTCATTTGTATCTAGTGCATCTTGGAGAGGTGCAAACTCATTGTATTCATTGTTGGCCATTGTTGGGCCTAAGTTGTAAGAAGATTTCTGCTCTTGTGCTACATTATATAAGAGAATCATTTGTTGGGTTTTTCTCCCTCAAGAGGAGGGTTTTCCCAGGGTATCTTGTTGTGTTCATTGTCTTATGTGTTGCAATTCTATTAAGTGATCTCATTGTTTAATCTGATCTAAGAAACACTAACAACAATGACATGTAAAAGTGAAATAGATGCAAAGCTAACAACTAATCCTACTGTAAATGATTTGAGATTCGAATGTATGAACAAGGTTTATAAAATGAATGTGACTAGTGCCTAATCTTGTTTAGTATATGGTGTTGAGATGTGTAAGATAAGTGGATCTTTTCCTTAGCTTAACTCTAATTGTTTTGACACTTTTTGAATTTTATACTGTATAAAAGTGTAAGGTAGTCAATTATCAAGCTCTTCTTATGAATCCCAATGATATCCTTCTGAGTTACTATTATTATTTAAAGGAATTTAATCCTTCCTTCAAAGAGATAGTCAAATAAATCACACAAGAATAGAAAATGTGCTTTGAAAAATTATGTATATCCTTGATATATTAATCTGAAAAATAGAAAAAAACCATTATGGAGATATCAGGATAACCTATATGAATTCGAATCAACAAAACAAATGAACACCAGGAATTCGATCACAAATTTAAATTTTCTCACCCATTGTATTGCTTCAAAAGATGATACATTGTATATAAAAAAAAATTTATGTTGTAGAAATGTCTATGCTAATGATGTTAATCTTGATGATCATAAGTCTCAGCATTGGTTTCCCTTATATACAGGAAGCAAAAAGGTTAAGGTCATTACATGTAAGGTTATGTCTTTTCATTTACATTTTTTTAAGTAAAAACATATGAAATTTACAAAAAAGACGATGAAGTCAACAACACTCATAGCACACCACCGTCTATTATTCTTCGTGAGGCACCCGTGACCACTTAAGATTTGTTCAAGGCCATCTCTTCATGATAAGGTACTTGATGCTGAACAAATTTGATAATACCTTCAGCCCCTATGTTGCCCAAGAAATAAACATATTTATTTTGGAGAGATGATCAATATAGTCTTGGCGGGAATATGTGTTTGCATTGGCAATTATATCTTTCATAACAAATTACAAGGTAAAAACTTTCTCCAATTGGATATATGTATTTTATATCACCAATGCTTCATCATTCACTTTATCAAGAGATCCTGATCATAATAGTTGGGTGAGTTCCTCTTTTCAAATGCTTTGTTCCCTCAATTCTCCTCCATCATCAAAGAAATCAGGCAGTGCCATATCTAAGGGCTGGTTGAAATCATCAAGTTCTTGTGTTAATACAATGAAAAATTCCTAATGTTTATCAATTAACTCCTTATAAACCTCAAACACACGGTCACCAGTATTCTTCTTGGATGCCAATCCTTCTTTTGTCTCCATCATCCTAAGGTGTAACATCTTGTGTTCTTGTTAAGTTGTATGTGTTTTGCAGTGGCTCATCCAAAATTGATCAACATTCTTAAGCATTTTTTCAAATCTTCTCTTTATTAATTTTAAAACCATTTTAAACTTGATGACCTTCATTTCAGTCTCCATTTTATCATTTCTCTTTTGGAATTTTTCAGCTCCGTGCTTCAAATAAGTGGTCTCAACCATAGCTTCTAACACTCAGTTATCACCTTCTAGCCATGGAGAGTATGTACTTGAAGAGGAGGGCTATTTTTCTTTGTAGCTAACAATTTCCTGCCTCAAATTTTCATTCTCGGTCATGTATATCTTACTATTTTTCATTGATCATTCAATTTTGGCTTTGGTAAATTTAGCCACATTGACATTTAAGTCTACAGTCTCCATGGGATCAATATCCTCTGCTCGTTTCAAAAGGAGATGAACAAATTCTTTATTGGGATCATCATTGATCAAAGGCTTTTGGTTAAGTGGGTAAAAAGCCCACATAAATAAGGTTGCATTCTCTGGATTGAAGCTTGATCCGGTGTATACCTGATCTACCCCTTCTATGCTTAATTGCAAAATTTTATTCTAGCTTCTCCTAAAAGTGTCAAACATGATAGTTGAGCTCGTGTCCCATCCAGGGAGCAACATAATCCTTGCCTCTTCTAGTAGTGCTCTTCCCTTCTCTGAGGTAATGGCCTCCATTTCTCTGTCAATTTCATCCTGTAATTATTTCAAATCCTTTGCCTCCTGTTCAGGATTGACACCCTTAATCCTTTCTTTGATCAATTTATCCTTATCCTCATAAATAAATGCTTTAAACTCAGGAGTTTTGAAAAAAGCATCATCAAAGACAATTTTTTGACTAGCCCCATGTCTCATATCATTTGAGATCTCATTTGATGATTCTATTACAACCATATTTATTTCTACTGGAGTTTCATAATATCCAATCATAGGTTCAATTATTTGTACTTCCTCCTCTTCAATTCTAACTTCTTCTTGTTCTTTTATAGATGTATCAACAAAAAAAATGACATTCGGTGTAGGCTGAGGAGAAAGCTGACAAAGTGGAGCTTCATTTTTAGCCTGTATTTCCCTAGTGTCTTCATTCCTTATCTATGTGAAGAACCAAGGGGTCACATCCCTGGTCAGTCCTCGCTCATGTGAGTTTAGAGTGTCTAATCTCTTTATAAGATCATCCATCTCTATAAATGCACCTTTATATGAAGGATTATTATTTGCTTTCCAAGCTTCTACCATCATTATTCTATTGTACAAGCTTCTTCTCCTAATGGCATAATTCTCATCAAAATTTCTTATTAGATCATCTCCTTCAAAGAGTATGTGTGAGTAATCTCCCAGCTTCTTGCTTGTTTTAACATTATTAATGAAATGTTTTAGGTCAAAATTTCCCCTTGTATTTCCTTTAGGCAGGTTGTAGTGCTCTAACTTCTTATCAATCAATTCATAGCCTTTCTCAGAAACCACAGTAAAGTCTCCAAAACATAATGTCCTAGGCATAAATGATTGTTTATTGTGACTTTTGAGGTGCTAAAATTTGAATAGGCTAATTACCTTACAATCTCCAAGTGTACAATCCTGTTCGGACAAGTTTCTGGTAATAACAATGGTGCTCCTTTAAACCCATAAATTCTAATTTTTGTACAATCATTGTAAGCATACCAATCACCCCAATTGTGATTGACCTTACCTCCAACATCTTTGTCCTTAGGTCTCAAGTACCTTTGTATTTCAGGTGATAAATTGTAATCACATGGATGACCTAGTAATGTATATATCGACTTCACAAAGTATTCCTCGAGGTACTGTGACCTCACACACCAGCTGTCCCAAATGGTAGTCCACATTTGTACTAGCCTAATGTTCCCATCATCATCCAAGTCTTTTATTCTTAAGAATTCATCCCATATTCCCAGACTTTGTCCCTCATAAAAAATGAGTGCATGAATAATGAGTAGTGTCTGAACTGAAAACCTCCATCCTTATTCTTGATGGAAACAAGATCATCATGAATTTCATTGGCTAGATACTCTACATAGTCCAAATGCTAGGAATCTTGACTCTCTATATCAACTACTATGACCATCAGAGCTATTTCCATAAATATCGGGGCATCTAAGCCACACACCTGACAAACAAAATAGTATGTGTACTGGTAATATTCTTCAAACCCATTCACAAAATATGGAGGGTTTTCCTCCCTTAAGAACACTTTGAGCTTGTTTCCTTCTTCTTGGGGAATATGTAGTGGCAACCTCTACCTTTAATAACTAGTGCTCAAATTGTGATATTCGTTCAGGGGGTCTCTAAGTCTGAATTTATATCAAGACTAGTGTCTAGTTGGAACATCATGGAAACATAATTCTTGGTGATAAGAAAGAAGTTCCATCTTTCTATTCAATCATGTGATTTTGAGGGTTATATCTATTGGAAAGTACTTTGATCAATTCCACATTTACAAACACATTTGGCACTACAAGTTTCCCTAAATTAAACTTCCATGGATTGGACACCAACTTGTGTCTATGCATTTTTCTGTAGTGATATATGAACAGGTCGTATCCCCTGCTTGGGGTCCATGTGTCTCCCACTAGCTTGTTTTTATCCTCTAATTATTCAGCTTGAGGGTTTAGTTGTGCATGTCTCCTAGATATTTGTCTAGAACCAGGACATTGATCAATTAAGTCTTGGTTTAGATGTCGTTCTTCCACCTTTTGTCTCTTATTTTTAGGGTTCTCAGAGGTAGATTCCATTATATGATTTTACAAAAGACTAAAAACCCTACTTCCAAGCTTTAATAATCTAAACCAACTTGCATATAATTTACAATTTTTGTCTCAAGTTTGAGTACTTACTTAGAGAACACTTTCCCTGGTTCGAGCTATGTCATCCTTTGCTATATTCCCCTCCTTCATTTTTTGGTTGCTCGGTGATTTCCAAATGTGTTCAAAACTTGATTTTTAATCTTCTCGACTCTGGTTCATTAATGGAAATTTTATGTCATTCGAGTGAGTAGTTAATTATTTTGAATATCATTCATTGATCTTTTATCACTGTCGCAAAAATGTCCCTTCATCATGTCATTGTCTTGTCAACATGTTTTCTTTGTTGAGATGAAAAATTTCTGGTCTTACCGATATCTCCCCCTTTCCCCGATATCTCCTTTACTAGTATGTCCTTGGAAATTTCGAAGGGACATCATGTCGTCTCATACTGATGTCACCATGTCTCATCGAGATCTTAGTTGTAAATAGTTCCTTCGATGTCCCCTTATCGCTCTAATGTGTTCAAAACTTTATCGCACCAAATGTCATTGCTCCATCGAGGGGACCAGTATTCTTTTTCTATCGATATGTATTATTCCCTTTGATGGAGTTCCTAGCTTTGTTGCTTCTTTCTTTTAGGGTTATCGGATGGATCGGTTTTTGGTTCTTACTGATATGGATTTTTTTCCCTGATGTTTTCTTTTCCTTTTCTAGTTATCGGAGGGACCAAGAATCATCTTAATCTGATCTTCCATGCTCCGTTCGATCCTTTAAGTGTGTATGCCAAGAGGTGTCCTCTAGAATTTTTATTTTTACTTCAATATTTTACATTTTACTATTAGACTTGAGGTAAAGAATGACATTGTTTTATCATAGAGACTATTGTTCTTATCCTCCCGATGTGTACTCTTCTCTTTGATGGGATATTCAACTTAATCACTCACTTGTTTGTTTAGGGCTGTCAAGAAGAGATAGATATTGGGGCCTTGCTGATATAGATTCTTCTCTCCGATATATCTTCATTTGATAGTTTTCTCATCCTTTTCGGGGGGGCTTTGGACCACCTTACTCTAATACTTTTTAGTCCTTTTGAGCTCCTTTTGTGATGTCCTTTGTTGCCTTTCTTGATAACTACTATTGGCTTATCAAAGAGACAAATTTCCTCGTCCCGCTGATGTAAGCTCTTCTTCTCAATGAACTTTACTGCTCTCGTAATATCGAAGGGACTCATGGATACCTTATCCCGATGTTCTACAATTTGTCCAATTAAGAAAATCAGGTATTTATCCTTTCGATCTTTTATTGTCTTTTTGACACAATGGTAAGTTATGTCTGAGAGATGTTTTTCTATTTCCTGAATACTGAGGTGTATCTTCTCTAAAAGTCGTGCTAAACTAAAAGAAAGCCTTTTATGTCTTTTGGTGGTTCACTCTTTAGTTTTTCGAAGAGACCCAAAACATTTTCTTCCACTATGCCAACATATCTTCAATAGGACTTTAGTCGGATCATTGAAGAGACACAAACATGAGTCTCTTCGATACGAGATTCTTTCTTCGATAACATTTGTGTTGCGCTACTTCGTCATTCCTTTGAAGGGACTTTGAAATGAGTCCCACTAATATGGTATTATCTCAGCGATATAACTTAGCTCCTATGTGGGTATGTGGTGAAATGTGAATTTCGTTAGGATGGCGGGTATATGGAAAAAAAATTAAGGGACAAAATCATGAAATGGTAGGGTAGGTGATGAGGTATTTCAGTGGAAGATGGATTTTTTCTGAATTTTTTTTGTATGGATTTTTCTAGTCCTAACAACAACTCTGATTGGGGATGAATGACTATAAGGTCATTACAAGGATCTAAAATAATTCTTTGGGATGCAGACCAAGGGGTGAAGGCGGAAAAAGGAAAAAATAAAAATCCTAAACTATTGTGCATGGAAAATGATATCAAATTTTAAGAAAAGAAGATTTTTAGGCATTTTCCATGCACTAGAAATTCTTGATCTTCTTCGGCCATGTTGTGTAGATAGTATGAGTCTTCCCCACATTTACCAATGATGATAAAAGGACCCAAGCACAATGCTTCAAATTTCCCATGTTTTACCTTGTCTTGGTTTCTGGTGTTCCACATAAGGACCATATCATCTACTTTGAAATTTCTATCTTTTTCTCTTTTGTCAAATAAATACTTTGTTTGCAATTGTATCTTCTCATTTTTTTTCTATGCTTGTGATTTGATCTCATCCAATTCAACCAACTGTTCCAACCTCTCTTCCATAGGTTCAAGGACATCTATATCTTGTAAAATGAATTTGTAAATTGGTAGGATGTTATGTATTGGAAGCCTAGCTTGGGCTCCATGCACCAACTCAAAAGGGGACTTTCCAATGGCCTTCTTCATAGTAATTCTATTTTCCCATAGGGCCAATTTCAATTTGGAACCCCAAGATTTCTTGTTGTTATCCAACATCCTTTCAATTATTTTTATGATAATTTTGTTACTCGATTCTGCCTACCCATTTGCTTGAGGATGGTATGGTGATGCGTATGAAATTATTATCCCATATGAATCACAAAATGTTTTAAATTCCTCTAAACTAAAACACATGCCATTGTCTATAATGAGTCTCACTGGTACCCCAAATCTAGTGATGATGTTTTCTATCAGGAAGTTGATCACCACCTTGCTAGTGGCTTATTTTTTTGGTATAGCCTCTATCCATTTTGTAAAATAATTAGTGGCCACCAGGATTGATCTGTGTCCACCACTAGACCTGTCTGTGATTTCTCCTATAAAATCGATTCCCCACTGATGAAAAGGGGCTTCAATTTGCATTGGTCTCAATGGTAAGGCTCCTTGATAGTTTTATATGCCAAAAAACCTTTGACATTCCTCACACTTTCTTACACTTTTGTAGGCATCATTGAAGACCCTTGGCCAGTAGTAACCTACCATTAATATCTTGTGGGTAGTGGTTTTTTCCGAGAAGTGACCTCCACGTAAACCTTTATGCATCTCTTTTAATATGTGTTATGTATGTGCCTCATCCAAGCATAGTAATAAGATACCATCCCTATCCTTCCAATATAGATCTCCATTTATAAAGATAGATTTTGATGCTTTAAGTTTTAAGGTCCTTCTTTGGTTATCATTTAAGCCTTCAGGACATTTCATATTTTTAAGATAGTATGCGATGTTGGTGTACCATTATGTATGTTCAATACTTGATACCCAATTTTCCTTTTCTTCCATGTTGTAAACTTGTGATGCTTCTAAATTGGATTCAACCATTAATTTTTCTAATCCCTATCCCATTACTAGTTTGGTAATTTGAATATTTATATTAAACTCCTTGATACGGTTTATCCATCAACATATTCTTCCAGTCACCTTTTTCTGTGAAAGAACATCCTTCACTATAACGTTTGGTACATATGCGGTCACTTCTACTCCTACTAGGTAAGGCTTGAATTCCTTGAACGCTTTTACCAAGGCGTAGGCTTGCTTCTCAATGATGTCATATTTCAATTCTACCCACTAAAGTGATTTATTAAAGAATGAGATTGGTTGTTCATATCATTCATTATTCTTCTATAACATTACAACTGTCATTGTATAAAATGATGCAAAGGAGAATATGTGAAATGGTTTGTCAAAGTTTGGAGACTTCAATATAGGTGCCTCCTTGATTGATCTCTTGATTGACAAAAATGCATCAATGGATTCTTCTATCTAGTCAACCTTGGCACCTTTCTTCAACATTTTTGAGATTCGTTTCATAATCTCTGCAAAGTTTGAAATAAATCTCCTGACAAAATTAATTTGTCTGAAGAAGGACTGGATGGATTTCACGGTCTTTGGCATGGGGATCTTTTCAATGGCTTCTACCCGTTTTGGATCTATTCTTACTCCATCCTTCGAGACAATATGTCCAAATAATTTATGTTCTGTGACAACAAAGTGGCATATCTTCGAGCTTAGAGATATGCCATACTCTAATGCTCTGATAAAAAAAATTTCTAGATGTGATAGTGATCCTCTACCCTTTTGGAATATGCTATGAGATCATCTTGATAAACCACCATTATAGCATTAATTAAATCAACAAAGGCTACATCCCTAGCCCTTTGGAATGTTGCTCCAACATTAGTGAGACCAAAAGGAATTCTCACATAAACATATGTGTACCCCAAGGTGTGGTGAAAGTGGTTTTATACTGTTCAGACTCCTTGACATTCACTTGATTATACCCTAAGAAACCGTCCATCATAGATAGTAATTCACAACTGGTCACCCTTTGCAAGATCGCCTCCATGTTTGGAAGATGATAGTTGTCTTTGAGAGATTAGATATTCAAATTTCTGAAATACACACACAACCTTATGTCTCTATTTTTATTCCTTACTCATACTATGTTTGAGACCCAAGAGGATTTTATGATTGGTTTGATAATTACCCCATATCTGAGTTTGATGAGCACCTCTTGCATCTTAGGTGCTAAAGTGGGGTTTATGGGCCGATGTTTTTGTCTAAATGGTTTAGCGTCAGGCTTTAATGGTATTTCATGCTGGAAGAGGTCTTATCTATATCCTTTGAGGTCATCATATGACTAGGTGAATACATTTTTGTATTTTCTAAGTAGAGCTATAAGAATCTCTTTGACCTAAGGGCTGATCCTCTTACCAATATATACCTTCTTGGGAGCCATTTATGTCCCAAGATTAATTTCTTCAATGTCATCATGCTTGACAGGTGTGGGTTTCAAATTGAATCTATCATGTCCATCAAATACTCTTTATAATGCTACAAGCCCCTTTGGAATCTCATTTGTATTAAGTCATAGCACTTCTTGTCTGAAGACAATTTCCTTGCCATCTACTTCCTCAACAAAAGTATTGAAATCTATCTCTTGGGCTTCATACTGATCAATACAATGGAGAAACTTAATCAAGTCATCATCATTGTTGAACACCTTCCAATTATATATGTTATCTAGGATTGTAGGTCTTGTTTTAATCCCCACTTTTGTTATGCCTGCCAATGTAATGTCGTCCCTTTTTAGAGCCATATTTGCTAAGAAATCTACCATTATGTTCTTGGATCTTTCTATCCAATTTATTGAGAATGCATCAAAGAGTTCAATAGTGTCCAAAACTACATTCCTATATTGTTTTAGTATTTTATTCTTTGATGAATACATGGATTTGACTGAAGAGACAATCAACTCAGAATCTCCATAGATTTTCAATAACTATATCCCATATCTTGTAGCAATATTTAAGCCTAACAACAATGCTTCATATTCAACTATATTGTTTGTACGTTCAAATGTTAACAAGAATGAATACTTGAATTTTTTGCCAGTGGGTGATATGAATGTTATTTCTACTCCATTCCCACCTTTTCTACATGTGCCATCAAAATACATCTGCCACACACTATTTTCATCAAACTAGGCTTGCTTATTGATTGGTTATGTATTTTGTAATTCAAGTTGTGATTTTTCAATTTTAAAATTTTCAAGATCCACATCACAAAAACAATTTATTTGGTTTGGATCAATCTGCTCTATGACATGTTTAGACCTTGGTTCCCTATACAACTTGACCTCTTTTCCATTTACTGGTATAGTTGCATAAGATAGATCTAATTGAACATTTCCCCTTACTGCAGTAGTCCACTGCTTGGATAACAACATGCCATAGTAGGGATGGGTGTCTACACCAGTGATATCAGTAATATAAGTTTCCTCAGGGTATGTATCCAAATTCAATTCAACATCCCATATAACTCCAACAACTGAGACAAACCTATTATCCATTGCATAGAATTTTCCATAAGTAGTGTCTACCCACAGGCCCAATTCCTTCATAACAACCAATGGCATGATGTTTACTGTAGCTCCTGAATTGATCATGCAATTCTTCACTAGTTTATTGTTAATCAACAATGTAGTGTAGAATGGGTCTATCTATAAGGGGTCTTTGTTAAAGTGTCACCAAGATAAACCTCTGGTGTTTTTGTGGTCCCTTGTTCGACAGTGTTTACCTTACTTTTATTCTTATTTTGATTATGTTGCTTGTTGGGTATGCTAGAGATAAACTTGAGGGTAGTGTCCCTATGTTCATCTACCTTCATCATCTCTAGCAATAGTACTCTCATCTTAATTTGAGATCATTCTTGTGTAATGTCAAATAAGGGAGAGGTCATTGATTGCTCGATTTTCTCTATCTTAGTGGTATTCTTCTCCTCAGCTTGTATCTTAGCATTGTCCTTTATCTTCCCTTGCTCTATCTTTGTTATTTCCTTTGGTATAGTTTTTTGAACCTTTTCCTTTTCACTTTTATTTTGATTATCCGAAGCATCCTTCTTATGCTTTTGATCTTTATGAACAAACTTCTAGTTGTTCCCTGATCTTCATTTATGGATTTGTTCCTTAAGTTGTAACTACTTTTGGCCTGCACCACAACAACTAATGTAAGGGCCCTTTTCTCTTCTTTGGTTGGGGTCCTTAGCTAGAACTGTGGTGTGGCATTAGATGCATAGGTAGACTCTTCTTCATCATCCTCTTGATCAGAGAATATTTCCTGTTGACCCATGTTAACATTGTATTTCTGGTTACTGACATCATATTCGAACCCTTCCTCAGAAGACGAGTATTCATCATCAATTTTATGAGGTCCCAACCCTAACATATTTATGGTATGATTATTTCTCTCATGATCATAAGACCATTCATTTCTTTGTAGAGATTGAGCTACTATGCAATATTCTGGTGCATGTGGTAAGCTGCATGCTAAACACCATGGACTAATTTCTACCACATGTGCTCCATGTTTCTTCAAAGGGTCAGGGGTGTCCTTATTAAAATTCTATTTATGATTATTATCCAAAGGTCTCTCATCCTTCCAGTTAGTGTTATATGTCATGTCATGTAGCCTAGGCCTCTCATTCCTGTAATAGCTTGGCTACTTGGTTTGGTGGTTATTAGAATTTTGTGGGATTCTAACATTATCCCTTTTGCTAATCATCCCTACAACTTTCCTATTATTTTCAATGTTGATAGTGGCCTTCTAAGATTTTGCAAGGGTGTTAGAAAATCTGTTTCTAAATTCATACCCAATCTTAGGGTCAAAAGCTCGTAATTAAATGGCCAAGGCCATACCATCCGTGGGTTTTGATCCAGACGTAGTTTTGTTGCATATTTTTTGAAACCTTTCGTTGAAATCAACGACCGTTTCATTGTGGTGTTTTTGGATGCATGTTAGTTCATGCACAACAAAATTAGGGTCACAATGACTTCCATATTGTTCCTTAAATTGATTTTTGAATTCTACCAATGAACTGATTGAAGCATCGGGCAAGTTCTTATACTAATCCCTGGCATCCTCAGTCAAGGACATCATAAATAACTTCATTGAGATATCTTCATATTGTACATTGTAATCATCCATAACCGCTTCAAAATTCCTTATACTCTCTTTTGATGTGATGACATGGTTCCCAAAAAAATTTGGGATCACATTTCTTAAGTCACTAGTTATTGCATTTGGACACAATTGATGTCTAGATAAATCTAGTTGTCTATATCTATTTATATTTAGAGGTCCTTGCAAGTTAGGATTTTGGTTAGGTTGGTACTATAGTCCCAACTAATACTGATGGTGAGGTATATGTTGTTGTATATTGTGGTGAGGGAATACATTTCCTTGTACATTTTATTGAGGTACATGATGTTGGTGGGGTGGGCCATACTGTTGGCTAGGAGGTGAATAAGTGTTGGTCATGGGTTGGGGACTGGTATTGACATTTTGTGGTTGTGAGGTTTACGGTGAGACATTCTGTTGCACATAATTTGTGCCATTTGGATTCCCTTTTGTATTGTAAGGTGTTTTTGGAACCTTTGGAACACCTGCATTCTGTTGTGACCCATGTAATCTACTTGCATTAGCATACCCACCCTCCTTGTGTGGTGGTATATATTTTGAGTTACTTGTTGTACTTTGAGATTCTATCTCTTGTAACTCTCATTTTGATCATTCTTCTTCTTCCCTGAGTTTGGCTAACCTAACCTTTTCATGTATTTTTTGTATGCTTTGCAATACCTACTCAGTAGTATGTGTGTCTTCTTGTGGATTGTCATGAGTTTTTGTAGATACCAATTGTTTCATTTTTTCATATTGGGGTTCTTCACTATGTTGAAGTGTCATTCTATAATAATATTCTCTTTGGTTTCATATCCTTTCTTCTTCTGCATGGGAATTAAACTCACTCATTTTTGAGGGTCAGTTCTGAAATGGAGAATAGTATTACTCAAGTTGTTTTTCTCTGGCTGGATATGAAGATGTCTTGACTGAAATTCATCACTATGAAATTTTGACTCATGCAATAGACTAAACATATTATGCACTGTGAAGGGTTGTTTTGTTGTATCTTGTTGATCACTATGGATATTATTTTGTGTGACCTTTGGTTGACTCAATGTTGTTCTTCCCCTATTGGTGGTAACCTTTGGAGGAGGTGACCTCTTTTTGTCTGCCCATTTACCATCAATTTTATTTGGACTTCCTTTTATGCAGTGATCTTCTACCATCCATTTTGGGTGATATTGTAATTCTTTGGTGCCTAAGATCCAATCTTTTTGATCTGATATTTAATTTATCAACCATACAATGATCTCAAAGATTTGGTAGAGTCGCCACCCACTTTTTCAAAAGTAGGAAAATGAAATGGATTTTGATGCTAAGGTTTGAATGATATTATTATTGGTTTATCCCTAGCAGAATCTTCTTACTCAACTATATGGATGTGTAATTACACAAATGTGAATTTTGGGTTGAAAATTTGATCTAAGAAAAAATTTAATGACTCTATAAGGAAAGATGGCATGTTATTGGATTTTCTCAAGTTGTCCCTAGTATAGTCACCAATCTGTTAGGTCTCAAAAATGTGGGTTGTAAACCTTAAGAAGATGCCAAGCTCTATGGTAATGTTTTTGGCTAACGAACAAGGTTAATTGATGTGGTTGAGAATCCCTTGTTGTTTAGGCTCTACTAGACCTAGGTGGGTGTACCTAAATGATGGAGCAGGTTTAAAAGTTATGCATGTAATATCTAACTTGGTCAATCTATCCATAGTGGCATGTAAAAGTGAAATAGATGCAAAGCTAACAATTAATCCTACTATAAATGTTTTGAGAGTTGAACGTATGAACAAGGTTTATCAAATGAATGTGACTAGTGCCTAATCCTATACGATATATGGAGTTGAGATGTGTAAGATAAGTGGATCTTTTCCTTATCTTAACTCTAATTGTTTTGACACTTTTTGAATTTTATACTTTGTATGAAAGTGTAAGGTAGTTAGTTATCAAGCTCTTCTTATGAATCTTAATGATATCCTTCCAAGTTATTGTGATTATTTAAAAGAATTTAATCCTTCCTTGAAGGATTCATTCAAATAAATCACACAAGAAAAAAAAAAGTGTTTTGACCCTCGAAGGTAGATACAAAACCTTCTTCTACCATTTCCCTCTTTTAAATCACCTTAGGCATAAAGTTTTGTTAAGCTTTCATTTCTTCCTACTTAAGGATTTAGAAAGCTCTATGGAAAAATGAATTTAAGCCACTGGCCTTAACCCTAATGATACCCCTCCCCTGCCATTGCACCAAGGTCTCATTATGAGACTCTATCATTTTCATCTTGCGTTATGCCCACCCAAACCCATATCTGATGTCCGTGTGGAGGAAATCGAGCCTCTTGCTATTACAAATATTTCCCCAGTCGAGTCCAAAGGTCCCATTCGAAAAACCCATTCGGGTGCTGTTGATACTCACAAGCCTAAGCCTTCCACTAAAAAACTCAAGGGGAATGCAGGAAATTCCTAGACTAGTGTTGCGGCTAATCTCTGTGACCTCAAGTCGACCTCGACCAAAACTGATAACAAACTCACCCCGAAGAAGAAAGGAAAATATGACATGAAGGGTTTGATGGAGCCTCCGATGAAGGATAACAAAGGTAAAAAAAATTGTGGGTAAGGATTCTAAGGGTGACACGGTGGTTGAGGAGGTGGATTTGGACTTGGAAGAGGAGCGGTCTAACAAAAAAGATTACAAGGGTGAAGAGGTGTTTGGGGATGAGGAGGAGGAGTATGCTGGAGGGCCCCACACCATTCTTGATAATAGTAAAGAGTAGAAAGGGAACTCGGCTTCCCAGTCCTCGCACCCGCTGGATGTGGAGAATACTATGACTGTGAAGATTCTTGATAATGGGGAGGAGTGTCATGTGTTGTAGGATAGAATGGATAAATTGGACAAGAGATTATATGGCTTGACCCGTTTTACTTTTAAGTTGGTCCACTTTGTTACCAACACTCTATCAGCGGTTATAAAAGATGAGTTGGATGGGAAGAATGTTGATGATGATCAAGAATGGATTGGGGATGATGTTGTTGATCTCCTGTCAAAGAACTAGGATAATGCCAATTAGTTGTGGTTTAGTCTATGTTTTGGCTATCTGTTGTTGATCCACGGTTTGTGTTTTATTTTTTGGCTAGTTTCTATGTTTTTTGGACTTGAACTTTTTGGCCCTTGTGGTTCTATGTGTTAGGGGTACAACACCTTGTAAATTATGCTTACCTTATAAAAACAAATGTGTTTTGAAAAATTAAGTATATCCTTGATATATTAATTTGAATAACAGTAAAAGACCATTACAGAGACAACAAGATAACCTATATGAATTTAAATCAACAAAAAAATTGAACATCAGGAATTCGATCAAAAAATTAAATTTTCTTGCCCATTTTATTACTTCAAAATATGATACATAAGACTAAGGTAATTATGTAGAAATGTCTATGCTAATGATGTTACTCTTGATGATCATAAGACTCGGCCTTGGTTTCCCTTATATATGGGAAGCAAGAAGCTTCAGGCCATTATATGTAAGGTGACATCTTTTCATTTATATTTTGTTAAGTAAAAACATATGAAACTAATAAAAGAGACAATGAAGTCAACAACACTCATAGCACACCACCGTTCATTATTCTTCGTGAGGCGCCTGTGACCACTTAAGATCTGTTCAAGGCCATCTCTTCATGACAATGTACTTGATGCTAAACAACTTTGTTAATACCTTCAGCCCCTATGCTGCCCGAGAAATAAACATATTTATTTTGGAGAGATGATCAATGTAGTCTTGGAAGGAATATGTATCTGCATTGGCAATTATAGCTTTCATAACAAATTCTAGGGTAAAAATCTGCTCCAATTGTATATGTGTATTTTCTATCACCAGTGCTTCGTCATTCACTTTATCGAGAGATCCTGATTATAGTTGGGTGAGTTCCTCTTTCCAAATGATTTGTTCCCTCAACTCTCCTCCATCATCAAATAAATTAGGCAGTGCCATATCTAAGGGCTGGTTGAAATCATCAAGTTCTTGTGTTAATACAGTATAAATTTTCTCATGTTTATCAATTAACTCCTTATAAACCTCGAACACTTGGTCACCAGTATTCTTCTTGGCTTCTAATCCTTCTTTTATCTCCATCATCCTAAGGTGTAACCTCTTGTGTTCTCGGTAAGCTGCATGTGTTTTGTAGTGGATCATCCAAACCTGATAAGTATTCTTAAGAATTTTTTCAAATCTTCTCTTTATTAATTCTAAAACCATTTTAAACTTGACGAAATTTATTTCAGTCTCCAATTTATCATTTCTCTTTTGGAAATTTTTAGCTCTGTTCTTCCAATAAGTGGTATCGGCCATAGATTTTATTACTTGGTTATCACATTCTAACCATGGAGAGTATGTACTTGAAGAGGAGGGAAATTTGTCTTTGTAGCTAGCAATTTCTTGCCTCAATATTTCATTCTCAGTCATGTATATCTTATTATTTTTCACTAATCTTTCAATTTGGGCTTTGGTAAATTTAGCCATATTGACATTTAATTTTGTAGTCTCCATGGGTTCAAAATCCTCTACTTGTTGCACAAGGAGATGAACAAATTATTTATTGAGATCATCAATGATCAAAGGCTTTTGGTTAGGTGGGTACAAAGCCCACATCAATAAAGTTGCATTATCTAGATTGAAGCATGATCCGATGTATACCTGATCTACCCCTTCTATGCTTAATTGCAAAATTTTATTCTGGCTTCTCCTAAAATTGTCAAACATGATAGCCAAGCTCATGTCCCATGTACGGAGCAACATAATCCCCGCCTCTTCTAGTAGCACTCTTCCCTTCTCTAGGGTAATGGCCTCCATTTCTTTGTTAGTTTCATCCTATAATTATTTCAAAGCCTCTACCTCTTGTTTAGGAGTGACACCCTTAATCCTTTCTCTAATCAATTTACCCTTATACCCATAAATAAATGCTTTAAACTCAAGAGTTTTGACAAAATAATCATCAAAGACAAATTTTTGACTAGCACCACAGTCTTATATCATTTAAAATCTCATTTTATGATTGTATTACAACCATGTTTCTTTCTACTTGAGGTTCATAATCTCCAATAACAGGTTCAATTATTTTAACTTCCTCCTCTTCACTTATAGCTTCTTCTTGCTCTTCTACAGATGTATCTATTACCTATTTTTCACTACCAACTTAAATAGGTAGAGTTGAATTGAATTCATCCTTGAGAGGTACAAAAGTTTTGAATTTAGCTGCTAAATATGTGTCGTCATGTAAAAATCATATTACATTTGATTTCCAGTTTTATTATGCAAGTATTTGTAACAGAAATTAGAAATTTGCATAACAAATGTTTTTTTATTCATATTGTAAAGATCAAGGTCCCACACAAGTCGTGGGAGTAGCTTAGTTTGGTTTACGTAATCAAATGATAGGTACGAGAACAAATTGTAAAATATACAACTGTAGGCAATATAAACATAGAAAGGAGGGTGGTTCATCATTGCTTGTAATGATGGAGCCATTGATATTTGATATCTTTGACTGGTGTTGTTGAAACTTTCCAAGTTCCCCGACTCCAGTGTCCTTAAGTTGTCCTGTAGGATGAATGTAAATGATGTTAGAGATTGACTCTAAGCAATGATGAACCAAGATCAATCCTATGCCTACATTTCCACCAAGAATATAATCTACATCAATTCAGGAATTCATCAGATGATTTCACTGTTCAAAAGGCATAAAGAAAAGAGGAAGCTTTCAGCTTAAATTATTTTGCTAACATGTTTGTTCATTGTGCAGTAATAGGTTCATTATGTTTGTGATCATTTATGATTAGATATGTGGATTAAAACAGGCTCCCACAAGGGTTGAGCCTGACATATCAAAGGATACTCTCTAATTACACATGACAGTCATTAATAGTATCAAAATAGTCATTAAGAAAGCTACTAAAACTAAGAAGAGAATCATATAAGCAGCCTGATATCAATATGTTCATAACAATTTGAGCAATCATTCTTATTGCTCGTCATGTTTAAGAATGATCAAAACATGTTCATAGATCATCAACTACATACCATACCATAATAAGAGAAAAATACTTTCAAGTGATTGTGGTTACAAAGCTCAATGAGATATTACTATGCTATAATAAAGGATAGTCACTATCATCGTAATACCATAAGAATATGCAGCAAGTGATATCATCATCAAAAAGAGCAGTCCAAGAATCTGATCATACACTTTGTTGCTACACACCTAATGGTTACAAGCACAAGAATGCATATTTCAAAGCTTCAAGGGTGAGAAAGTACAGTAAGGTATGATGCATAACTGAGAGTCAATAGATCAAAGCATGAGAGGTACATCTTTCAAATGTTTAAGTTGCAGTCATCATCTACAAAGTGCATCTTCCTTATTTGTCAAAAAATGTTAATATGCAATGAATAATCAAGGAAGTACAATGCCAAAGTACATGGATCTTGTGAGTTTCAAAGTGATCATTAGAGCATGTTGTCATTATACCTGCTACTTCTATCAGATACAAGAGAACAAGAGGAGTAGGTTTTTGTTTTCTTGTTGCATGTATACAATGATAGAGATTTCTTTAGTTTCATAAAGTTGCATGAAGCAGTGACTTTGTAAAATGCCAGATTATGAATGCAACATATTGTTGATTTATACTGGAAAAATAGAGGGAAAATAATCACAGTTGATTATCATGCATACCACCAAGAGAAAACTCCTATATCGAAGACAACAAATTATACATGTCAACATCAGTACATGAGTCTTTCACTGGTATTTTGGCATCATGATAAATCAAAATTTCTTAATATAAGTAAAAGTACCTTGCAGAAAATACAGACACATTACAATCTGAATGATGATAGCCAGTGCAAGAATTTATCATAAATATAACACATTGTCTTATTTTCTCCCAAGGAGATCACATACAATGAGCCATCAAGAAGGTTGCGGTTTCAATCAAAATTATTCTTAGAAATGAAACTATTGTCATTTCTGATTTCAACAATAGATATCCATCAAATAGAGAAATGAAGTGAGTATTGCCAATCGAAGTTACAGACTTTGCATTCTACAAAGACAACTCTCAAAAGTAAACATAGGTATAGCATGGGTTGAGCCCAAATGTATGGAGAGTTCTCAAAGTAGAAGACTTCTTCAAGCGGCCTGGAGGGTTTTTCTTACTTCTTTATGATAGGTAAAAATAGAAGAATAGAGACAAGAATCCATGACTAGTATAAGATTTATGGGGGCCTGCAGGAGTAAGAAACCCAATTTTTCATAAGCACAAGAATATCTCAAGCTATAGTCACGAGTTGGAGAGAGAATACCCAAAAATCCAAACATTCACAACACTTAGGCTTTCATCATGGCAGCTCAGAATGAGAGAGATATCAATAGAGAAAGCACAAAAGATAAATAGAATCACCATTGTATGCCTATAGAAGAACCCATGCCATGACCAAGCAGTTGATAGAGCTTTTAAAGCAAGGGTCAGAGTCCCTCATGGTGGTGCCAAAGGAGATAATGAATACCAATAGTGAAAATGAACAAGTAAAATGGAATCGGAAATCTAGTCAAGCCGTGGCTTGAAAGAATGGAAAAGACTTTCAAAATGAAGAATACCAAAAGAAAGCTCCAATTTTGTGCCAAGAAAGGAACTTACTCATGGATTTGCATGCATGGAAATCACCTAGGGGAAAAAGAAGAAGAAGGAATTCAAGCTCCAATTTAGTGGAAACCCTACTCTCATGGCGACGCAACAAGAAGTTTCTCAAACAAGCAAGGTGGAAATGAAGACTTTTAGGGTTCGATGGGATTTTGTCAAATCCCTAATTGGAATGGAGTGTATTTTTGACTAAGTTTTTAGAAATAATGACCTTCATCATATTGTTGTTGTGGTATTGACCTTCAGGTCAATGAGCCTAATGAAGATGTGGTCTACACTAGATTCAAAAATATAACTTATGTAATTTGCATGTAAATATTATGCAAGGCGGTGGTGACTTTTATTCAGAAATATATGCTAAGTGTGGTGGCAAAGCTGAGTTGCATGAAGCCATGAGTTATGAGGTCAAATTTCTAATTTGACATTAACTTTAATGTTCGTGTTTTTTTTATACATGTAAAGTTAATTAATTAAATGATAAGTTACAAATCATTTAATTAATTCAACTATTTTTAAGAGAAAATATTAAACATTAAGTTGCCCATCATGCATGATCGACAAAGGCATGAAGTTAGAGTCTGAGTATTGACCTTCAAGTCAATGATTCCTATTTAAAGATGCTTAATCTTAATTGTGCATGGAGGAGATAATATCAAAAATACTATTAATAAAATTCGCTCATGCACAAAGTGGAACTTCAGTTTTCAGTCATGCAAATATTAAGGCTTCTTTTTCAGTTCTACATCAATTCACAAGGTATTTTGGTCATGCACATAGAGAGGTGGAGTTTTCTAGGGACAAAGTGTAGTTTGCTTCAATTTTGAGTTATTTTTATCAGGGTTTCCTCTTCTCCTCAGATTTCACATTGGAGATGTACTTTTTCACTTCAGTTAGCTTTCAGTTCTATTTTTGGCTACTTTGTGCATGCCTTTTGTATATATTGGAAAAACTTAGTCATTTTTCCTCTAGTTCTTGTTTTCTACCTTTGCCTTCAGCAAAGAGACTTCATGTAACTCAGCTTTCAAATTTCAATAAGATTATGTAACAATTTTTACAGGTTAATTAGTGTATGATTTACAGAAGATTCCTTTAATTTCCAGTACTTTCAAATTTTGCCTTCAAGATTTTAGGCATCATTATTGTGTAGGATTTGATTGAAGGATTATTGTGTTATCAATTTTGAGACCTTTAATATTTATGTCTCCTTCATAAATTTATGTATGCATTTTAGTTTAAATTCACTGGTTAAACACTGTGCATGTAAATGATTAAATAGTTTAGTCATGAAAACCATGTTTTCCCTCAAAGATTGTATTTAATCAAGGCCTTTGTTTAAAACATTTAGGTGATTAAGCTACTAGATCAGGTTGTGCAAATAGAAATACTAGGTATCATTTATGAGTTAAGTTTGCACATTAGTTTCTTTCGGTGCATCACCATTGTTCAGTTTTATAGTTTTTAGCATTAGTTTTAAGTCCTTTTTCCCTTTTCCCACCAAAGTTTTGAATCCATAATCAGAGAATCATATAGGAACCAGCCTAGAATCTGGAGGTCTATCTTCACCATAGGAATACCCACAGCCTAAAGATAGTTCCCATGTTTCAATAGATTGTTGAATTTAAACATTCAAGCATTCAGGTGTAATATGTTTGATAATAGTATCAACAGAAAAACTGACATTTGGTGTAGGCTAAGGGAAAGGCTGACAAAATGGAGCTTCATTTTCAGCCTGTAATTCCCTAGTGTCTTCAGTCCTTGTCTGTGTGAAGACCCAAGGGGGCACATCGCTATTCATTCCTAGTTCATGTGAGATTAGAGTGTCTAATCTCTTCATAGGATCATCCATCTCTAGAAATGCACCTCTATATGAAGAATTATTGCTTGCTTTCCAAGCTTTTGCCATAATTATTCTATTGTACAGGATTCTTCTCCTAATGGAATAATTCTCATGAATATTTCTTATCATATCATCTCCTTCAAAGAGTATGTGTGAATAACCTCCCAGCTTCTTGTTTGTTTTAACATTATAATGAAATGTTCTGGGTCAAATTTTTCCATTGTATTTCCTTTAGGCAGGTTGTAGTGCTCTAACTTCTTGTTAATAAATTCATAGCCTTTCTCAGAAACCATATTAAATTCCCCAAAACATAATGTCCTAGGCATCAACAATTGTTTATTTTGACTTTTGAGGTACATAAAATATAAATAGGCTAATTTCCTTACAATCTCCAAGTGTGCAATCATGTTCAGACAATTTTTTTGTAATAACAATGGTGCTTCTTCAAACCCATAAATTCTATTTTTTGTACAATCGTTGTAAGTATACCAATCACCCTAGTTGTGATTGACCTTTCCTCTGTCATCTTTGTCCTTAGGTCTCAAGAACCTTTGTATTTCAAGTGATAAACTGTAATCACATGGATGACCTAGAAATTTATATATCAACTTCAAAAAGTATTCCTCGAAGTACAAATAATGTGACCTCACATAACAGTTGTCCCAAATGGTAGTCCACATTTGTACCAGCTTAATGTTTCCATCATCATCCAATTCCTTTATTCTTAAGAATTCATCCCATATTCCCATAATTTGTCCCTCATACAAAATGAGGTGCATGAATAATGAGTAGTGTTTGAACTGAAAACCTCCATCCTTATTCTTGATGGATATAAGATCATCGTGAAGTTTGTTGGCTAGATACTCTACATAGTTCAAAGGATAGGCATCTTGACTATATATTATCGGCTATGACCATCAGTCCTATTTCCATAAATATTGGGGCATCTAAGCCAAGTACTTGACAAACATAATAGTATGTGTATTGGTAATATTCTTCAAAACCATTCACAGAATATGGAGGGTTTTCCTCCCTTGAAAACACTTTGAGCATGTTTCCTCTTCTTGGGGCCTATGTAGTGGCAACCTCCACCTTTTATAACTAGTGCTCAAATTGTAATATTCGTTCAAGGGGTCTCTAAGTCTGAATTTCATATCAAGGCTGGTGTCTAGTTGAAAAAACATTGAAATATAATTCTTGGTGACAAGGAAGAAATAAGTTCTATCTTGCAATTCAATCATGCAAATTTGAGGGTTGTATATGTTGGAAAGTACTTTGATCAATTCCACATTTACGAACACATTTGATACTACCCATTTCCCTAAATTAAACATCCATGGGCTGGACAATGGCTTGTGTCTATGCATTTTTCTATAGTGATATATGAGGAGGTCGTATCCCCTGGTCGGGATCCATGTGTCTCCCACTAGCATGTTTTTATCCTCTAATTGTTTAGCCTAAGGGTTTAGTTTCACGTGTCTCCTAGATCTTTGTCCGGAACCAAGACATTGATCGATTAAGTCTTGGTTTAGATGTTGTTCTTCCACCTTTTGTCTCTTATTTTTAGGGTTCTCAGAGGTAGATCCCATTAAATGATTTTATAGAAGACTAAAATCCCTACTTCCAAGCTTCAATAATCTGAACCAACTTGATATAGTTTAAATTTTTTGTCTCAAGCTTGAGTACTTACTTGGAGAATGCTTTCCCTAGTTCGAGCTATGTCATCCTTTGCTATATTCCACTCCTTCATTTTCTGGTTTCTTGGTGATTTCCAAATGTGTTCAAAACTTGATTTTTAATGTTCTTATCTTTAGTTCATTAATGGGAATTTTATGTCATTTGAGTGAGTTTTTAATTATTTTGAATATCAACCGTTGATCTTTTATCACCACTGCAAAAATGTCCCTTCATCATGTCGTTTCCTTGTTAACATGTTTGCTTCATCAAGATGACAAATTTTTGGTCTTACCGATATCTCCCGCTTTCCTCGATATCTCCTTTACTGGTATGTCATTGGAAATTTTGAAGGGACATCATGTCATCTTATACTGATGTCACCATGTATCATCGAGATCTTAGTTGTAAACAACTCCTTCGATGTCCCTTATCGCTCCGATGTGTTCAAAAATTTATTGCACCAAATGTCATCGCTCCATCGAGGGGACCAGTATCCTCATTCTATCGATATGTATTCTTCCCTTCAATGGAGTTCCTAGCTTCACTACTTACTTGTTTGTTTTAGGGTTATTAGATGGATCAGTGTCTGGTTCTTACCAATATGAATTTTTCTCCCCGATGTGTTCTTTTTCTTTTCTAGTTATCAAAGGGACTAAGAATCATCTTACTCTAATCTTCCATGCTCTGTTCAATCCGTTATGTGTGTATTCCAAGAGGTGTCCTCTCGAATTTTTATTTTCACTTCAATATTTTACATTTTATTATCAGACCTAAGGTAAAGAATGACATTGTTTTATTGTAGATACTATTGTTCTTATCCTCTCGATGTGTACTCTTCTCTTCGATGGCATCTTCAACTTAATCACTCACTTGTTCGTTTAGGGTTGTTGAAGAGATAGATATTGGGGCCTTGTCGATATAGATTCTTCTCTCTAATATTTCTTCAATTGATAGTTTTCTCATCCTTTCTGGGGGGACTATGGATCACCTTACTCTGATACTCCGTAGTCCTTTCAAACTCCTTTTGTGATGTCCTTTGTTGTCTTTGTTGATAACTACCATAGGCTTATCGAAGAGACAAATTTCCTTGTCCAACATGTAATCTCTTCTTCTCAATGAACTTTTCCACTCTCATAATATCGAAGGGACTCATGAATCCCACATCCCAATGTTCTACAATCTCTCTGATTCATTGAGTGTGTAAATCAGGTATTAATCCTTTCGACCTTTTATTGTTATTTTGATACAATGATAAGTTATGTCCATGATATGTTTTTCTATTTCTTGAATATTGAGGTGTATCTCCTCTGAAAGCCGTGCTAAAGTAAAAGAAAACCTTTTATGTCTTTTGGTGGTTCAGTCTTCAATTTTCCAAAGAGACCCAAAACATTTTCTTCTAATATGCCAATATATTTCCGATAGGACTTCATTCAAATAATTGAAGAGACACAAAGATGAGTCTCTTAGATAGGAAATTATTTTCTTTGATAGCATTCATTTTATGCTACTCCATCATTCCTTCGAAGGGACTTTGAAATGAGTCTCACCGACATGGTATTATCTTAGAAAGATAACTTAGCTCTTGTGTAGGTATGTGGTGAAATTTGAATATCGTTAGGATGGCGAGTATATGGAAAAAAATTTAAGGACAAAATTATGAAATGGCAGGCTAGATGATGAGGTATTTTAGTGGAAGATGGATTTTTTGTGAATTTTTTTGGATGGATTTTTCTAGTCCTAACAAACACTACCAATCTAGATTTGATTAGAATCAATGAGGTCTTGTGTAACTCCCCCACCAAGGAACCCCAGAGGACAACACTAAACTAGGTCAAATTAATAGAATATTTTTTTTAAAACAAATAACTATAGAATGTGTAAAATAACATGATAAACTAATCCTAGGTCCTCTAAGGTTTTTCTACTGTGATACTTACAAAACCAACAATCAAGATTACTAGAACATTTCATCAATGATAAAAGATAAAATGATCAATCTAACATGTAAGATTCATTTTAAAGCACCAATTAAATAATCCTATATTACTCACTTCCATGATGTGACGACTGATAATCAAACTTGAAATATCATTTTCTAGCTAACTATCATATGAATGAGGCATTACTTTATAGTACTCTTCACAAGAAGAAATCATCAATAATTGTCACATCATTACAATAATTACAACATTGCTTCCCCTGGTACATGTAAGAAGATTACATCATATTACATTAAGTGATACAACAAAAATACAATCGAAGATACAAATACATGATAGGATGTCTTCTCAATAGGAATAGGAACTCGAATCCACAATACAATGATCAATCACCATGCTCACGAACATGCAACAAGAATACCCAATGGAGAAAAAGTACCAACCTCCCGACCATGTGGAACCTTGAGGTCCACCCCTTGTGCTAGGATATAACACAAGGCCCCACAATGAACAAACAATCAAGAAAGCAATAGGCTAACATAAAAAATGGTTATACATGACACCATAACAACACTGCTATCAACACCAATATTCTCTACACCTACATCACTTCTAGAGGCACACACACAATAGAAAGAGGAAATACAACTAGGGAGTGTTAGATTGTAATAGGGAGGAGTGTCATCACATGGTACTAGCATGGGTTATCCTGGTAGTCTCTCACTAGACCCCGACCACCATCTATGGTTGTCTCAGTAAACCTTTCATTACGTCTCGATCCCATAGGGTGACACATGCAGAATCAACATTCCTTTTGTGAGGACAAGGAAGTTGATCTTGCTAACCAGGCCTTCTCAACCCATCCTTAGCCTAAACGAGCACTACAAAAAATGGGTGAGTCATCCATTATCTTATTTAGTGTGAATTCTACCCATCCCCCTAATACATTATTAAGGTTCTCACGATTAAAAAACCCTCCAATGGGTTGTCTTGGACACCACTTTGGGTTTCAGCCCCCATTGAGAGCCACTACCCCTACTTGCAACTAGAAAACCCTACAAAAAACAAGGCATTGTCCATCTTTCACACCTATCACAATCTCATGAATTCAAACATATACAGTAGGGCAACACCCTTAGGGTTTGTGTTCGTACAATGCACATGACCAACAACATATCCAAACCACTTTCAAGGTTAAACAACCCTAAGGACCATTCATACAAATATACCCCTTTCTAAGCCTCTGAAAACCAATATACTAAGCACATTTGCCAATGGCACATAACCTTAAACATACTTTACACAAATATTATCCATCAATAACAATTACATAATCACCTAACCCAAAAGTTAGGACACATTGTTTAATACAACAATTAATCATAACATTATAACCATGAATGCATTCCTTAAATAACACATTATTTACTACAAATAATTACATTTAAGGATAACTTTAAAACCATCATCTCTATTGAACTAGTTACTATGATACCCAAATATTAAATTGCAACTTTAATTAATATTAAATAACAAGATTCTAATTAATTGATTCACATGGCAATTCTATCAACTATTAAATTATTATAAAGATAAGTAACATTTATTCACTAATTGGTTAAAAGAGAGTAATCCAAATCGTTTAATATTTAATCTAAATCATTTAAATTAAAGAACCTATCTATTTACAAAATAATTCAATTCACTTAATTAAATACACAATTCTTTTGTCTATAACAGTTAATTACTCAGTTTACCAATAGATATCCAGTTAAAAATCTTTTATTAATTAACTTATTTATTTCTTCACTATCACATAATCTATGAAAAATATTCTTTTACCAATGACCATAATAATATATTATATTGTATATATATATATATAATCTAAATGCAATCATAAAATACTTTATCAAATTTTAAATCGCATGCACTAATATATAAACCTACAATATAATATAATTTATAAACCTACAATATACTACTAGACAAAATACACTACCCTATATTTGCATTCTTTACACCGAATAGCTAAGTGTAAATTGTCACAAGGACGCATGATTTTGTTTATCAAAATTGTTAGACTAATGAATAATAACCGCATAGGCTTAGAGATACAGTGGCAGGAATAAGAGAAATTAAATGCAAGGATGATTACCATGGGGTAGTGAAGAAGTGGTATTACAGAAGCTACACATACCTAGCATTGAATCAATGAAACCACTGCAGAGCCAAATACATTTTAACTTGCACATTCCTTAACATTGCATATTCTACCTATTAGAGTAGAGTTGCATATTTTGAGAGGTCATAATATAAAGCATGCACCAAGGTACTAGTAATATATGGAAATGAGAGAATGATTAAAGTCACTTATTTTAGAAATAGAGAACTTCCACGCAAGAATAAATAAATGTCATATCATGGAATGCAATGATTGCAGGATATGCATCGAATGGATTTGTTGGAAAGGCTTAGTATCTTTTGAGAAATGAAATTGATAGGCATAAGCATGAGAAAGGAGGAAATTTCAGACAATATTAAAGGTACTATGATAGCAATGCAAACAAAATTAACACTTGTATATAGGTAAGACACCGATCTACTTAGTAGTGGTTCTTAAGGAAATATCATTTCAAAGAGTGTAAAAATTGCACAAATTATAAGAATAAATTTATGGAACTGATTATAAATAAGTTTTAACGATGGGGTGAATACTAAAATATTTTTGGGACTGATTTTTTCTGGACTAGGCGACTACTTAGCATAGAATTCTGCTACGAGGGTTTTCTTGTAGTTTTGAAGTAGAATATGGACTGTCATCTAAGTGTAAGGAGAAGGAACTTGATGTAAACTTGAATACAAAATTCAAGGACAAAAAATTAATCGATTAATTCATCCTGTTGCTACTTGGGACAATTAAATCAATAGCTATGACAATTAAAAGTATTTCATTTAAAATCTCAATTTGGGTAAATATAAAATATTTACAAAGTAACATAATAGATTCCCAATTTCACACAAACAGGGAAAATCATTTACCAAAATTTACTTACACATTATAATTAATTATGTAACTCCGACCTTATAATATTTTATTTATTTACCATATTATTATTATTTATTTATTTTAATCTTACATTATAATTTATTTTACTATTAACTATGATTACATATTTATATATATTTATATATTTATTTATCAAAGTAAACCCCTTTTTACTAACAATTTATTTTAATGCATAAGATAACCAAATGAATTTTATAAGACAATTTAAATTAAATAAAACCAAATGCCCAATAATTACCTAACCACTACATAGGGTTAAAAAGCAAAACCTCAAGCAAAACTAACTAACCAAACTAGCAATACAAACAATACCGACAATACTGACAAGGTGCCAACTGGATACTCATCCTCTTCGAGGATGATGGCTAGGGTAGGGGATCAAGTGCTATCTTTGATCAACTATTCCATTGGGTTCAAGGCATGCTCAGACCTTCCAATTCAGGTGGAGTCGATGTCTGGTACCTACAACTTGCAACACACAAAATGGTTGCGCATATACATATAAATAGACACACTGTGAAAGGGAATCATAATGTTGCAAGGTGCTCACAAGTGAGTAATGTGAAACTATCCATTTCACTCAATCACATCAGTAAGAACAACACCTAGTAATTAAATAAACTCATATAGCAATCAACTACATAGTAATTAGGATAAAATCAATCACATGATAATCACATAATAGTCATAATAAAATAATCACATAATGTTGATGGTAGGGTTAGTCCTCATAATCAATTAGATCTCCATAGTCACTTGAATAAAACCATATGCTAATCATAACATGTGCATAAAACCTCAAATAATGGCATCATCATAACAATGAATATAACATCATATAATGTATCATAATGTCTCATCATAAAACAAATCAACTGTCAGTCTATCAAGGAAATAGTATGAGAGGCACTACATATTGCACAATATGTTTAAGACAGTTACAATGTTTTGTATCATGTCCACTTTTTCAGTGATAATGGAAAAAGACATTGGCATTATAATTCTGAGGTAAGGGCTTTGTAGGATCAGAGTTTTTGACTAGAGGTAAGGTAATTAGGCTCTTAGCCAAAAGTTTCAACATGATAGAATGGAGGGTATTGGGTAATGGGGTAAATTGTCTATTATGCTCTCTGAATTGACATGAATTTTTTGTTTTTATGGCAACCACTTGAGACTCAACATGTTGACTTGTTTGGGGTGGGTTGATCTGTAAAAGCTCTTATTTTGCTTCTTGAATGGTTGGAAATTATTATGGGGCACATACTCAGATTTCTCAGGGTGGTTAGAGGGAGTTTTCACTTCACGATGACTAACCAAATTATGATAGTCATGAAGAGCCATGAACAAATGTGTAAAGGAGATAAATTTCATCATCCCACGCTTGCCTTGAATTTTGTTTTATAAATTTTTAATGAAAATTCTTTGAAAATTGGCATCAAGAATCTTAATATTGATTTGTAAATAAAGCAATTGGTATCATGCACTATAAAATCGGTGATCTTTTCATCATCCTTTTGTTTAAATTTCATTAAATCAGCTAAGGCCATCTTGGGGCCAATGTGCACTTGGAAAGGGTTGAGGAAGGCATCAACAAGCTCATTAAATGAACTAATTGAATTATTCGATAAAGAGAAAAACCATTCCAAGGTTGTGTCTTTCAAATACCTAGGGAAATTTTTAGCCAAGAGCTTATCTTTAAAAATTAATTCACTACATAAGGTTGTGTATACCGAGACATGGTTACTAGGATCTCCTTTACCACCATATTTCTCAAATCTAGGAATCTTTATACCTTGTGGAATTTGTGCTCTCAATATATATCCAAGTATAATGGTTTTCTTTTGACATATTGTGAAGGTTGGCCATTTTGATTTTGGTTTAATATGGAGATTTTTTGTTGGAGGGATGAAACATTTTGTAAAATTTGGTTAATGATGAAATCATTGGTTGTGTTTTGAGATGGAGGAGTATATGTGTTGGGAGGACAAGTGAATTAAATTTTTTTGAGAGGTGATGGACGAGGAGATATGATATTTGAATTTACAAAGCTAAAAGGATTCCCAGTAGAAGTACCTAAGGTTGTATTGACATTTCTAGTGGGTTGCCTTGTTCTAGTAACAATTGCATGAGTGTATGTAGGAATAGAGGCCACAGTTGTAGAAATAGGAGTTGGATTTCCACCTTGACTTTGAGTGTACCCAAATTTTTAACCACAACTGGCCATTGTAAGAACGTGATTGTCAATTATATGAGCTAGACTACACACAAGTTCTATTCCTTGTACATTATCAAGCAATTTTCCCCATGTTATCTATGATGGGAACTGTAGTACCGATAATGTATTCAACATTCGCAAAGTTTTGTAGTTTTTCTAAGGCTTCATCCATTTATTTTAGTTTCTCTTGAGAGACATTAGCAACCATTGTGTCAACATCAATTACATTGGTTGTTGGTAGAGTAGTCATGGGAAATATCGTGTCAAAGCTATGGTCCATAATGGGTTGACTAGTGTCAACACTATGAGTGAAAGTTAGAAAACTCAAGATCCACAACAAATGTACTAGCATGTGATGGCATGAGTCTCAAACTACATCTCACTAAAGTATTGGCAATAGGAAACCAAGTTGTGAAGCTCATACAAGTTTCACCAAACCAAAAGTGTACCCAAAATGGAGAAAAGGCACTATACAAATGTAACAAACACCCAAAAGTAGGAATCACAATGCAAGTGTGTAAAAATATTTTGTAATTTTTAGATTTGAAACATGATAATTTAATGATTATGCTATGAAAAAAATTAAAAATGATGTCTTGTAATACCAATTTTGATTTCAAATAATGCACTTAATTTGACCAATTGAACTTAATGCAAGAAAGTACAAAATTTTCTGTTTTCTGAAACTGAAACACAAATCTGACAATAGAATGAAATGAAGCAATCAAAGATAAAATGATGCCCAAAAATTTTAAGAAGCACCTATACAAGGACAAGTTCACCCAAGGGCGAATGGGTCTTTGTACAAGGGTTGGAAAAATTCAAGTTTGTATTTTTGATTTGATGTTTGAGTTCTCTATTTCAGGTTGTAGACTATGAATTCTATGACTAACTTTTCCATTTTTAGGTGTCTTAATGCAAGTGAAAATAGAAAACAAAGTGAGCAAAGTGAAAAAATTTGGAATGTAATTTTTAACTGAATTTGAATCTAAATGATTGAAAGACACTCTTGATGCAACTACAATACAAGATGTATGCAAAATTAATGCAATTTTTTTTATTTTGTATGAATTTAAGTGATGCAAACATGTAAAACTAAAACCTAAATGAAATGAAAAACACACTAATGTAAACCTAGATCTAGGGTTTTGAATGTATCCAAATCAAAATTTAACATGTACAAGTTCGGGTTTGCCAAGATGAAACATATGAAAAAGAGGGGGGTGAGATAGGTAGGCCTAAAAATGAGGGACCAATGCCAAAAATAAAAATGGGATATCCACCTAATAATAAATCCACCTTTTTGATGTTCATTAGGAAGAGGGATAGTGCCACAAATTATTAGAATTGACTTGCAACCATTAAGGTGAGTCAACCCTAGGTTTGGACACTATGTTTCCTTAACTTCCTTATGACAAGAATGATTGAACAACGGTTCTGGGAGAAGAATAAAAGCACATTAATAATCAAATTTATGAGATATATCACTTAAAACATGAAATATTATGATAATACCAACAAAAAAAACATTAACCAACAGATTTGAGAAGGTTAAGATAGTATTTATCTTGCTCCAAAAGTGGGTTCTAGGTTTTGCTTAAGGAAATAATCACCCAAGGGTGAATGGGTCTTTATACAGGGCTCTAAAAATAATTTTTGTAGTCCTTGAATCTTAGATCTAAGCTTCTAATTCCATCAGGTTTGGCTGTCAGAAAACTAGAAATAATACTTGTATGTGAGTTTTCATGTCTTGACAACTTTGATGACAACTTTACAAAATTGCACTTTTGATCTGATTTCAATCCTTCTTCACTTGTAAATATGCAAATATAAAGAGAGGATAAAAATGTTTGTTTTTGGTGGATAAGGGTTTGCCTTGGTCGAACCCTAGTTTGGTAATTAAACCTTGATAATAAAATAATGATAAAAAGGAAGGAATGATGAATGAAAACTAGATTGTTGCACCTCACCAAATCCTTTAATGGCTACCCTTAGAGGATTGAAGTCTATCACATCAGTCCAAGGATTGGATCTTGCATGAAATGACTTGATTGCTTGATCGATCTTGATGTTTGAATGCTTGATTGAAACCTGAAACCTACATCACAATGTTAGTTCAAAAACATAATGAACACACATAAATATTGACATCATGATAGGATATTGAATGTTACAATAATTGACTGATAAATTTTCTCTCCAATGCTCTTGACAATAATATTTTCTCTTGTTAAAGTTTCCTTAATGCTAGATGTTTTAAATTGATAAAAAGAACTTGTATTTATAGGTGATTCCTTAACTATCCAACAATCAAACATCACAAGACGACCTTTGCAATTTGAATTTAGATCATTAAAATGCCACCAAAACCATATTAAAAAATAGGATCCTAGACTTAAGGAGGACCCATTCACCCTTAGGCGAATGGGTCCTAGGCCCTAAACCTGGGACACACATTTTCCAAGATGTGTAATTAAGTGTAAGAATTTATTAAATGTGGGTTTTCCTTTTGGAAAAATTAATTAATTAGGCTTATGAATGCATAACTGGGCCAATTAATTAAGGGGATGCCAACATAGTGTGAAAATCTAAAGGTGTACATTTTTCTACACTATGTCATGTATAGGGAATATTCACTCATCCTTTTTAGATGCATCTAAGTTATGCATACTAGTCTCTCTTCTTAGTGTTAGAGTACAAGAATATCATATGGATCCCTTACCATTCCTAGGAATTCACATTATGATAATTGTCTCAACCCATTGTTGAATACCTAGAATGTTGAGAGGGGGTGAACCAGTATTCTCTTAAACCCTTCAAACTTTAAACATTCAATCACTAGTACATATTCAATTGCAGTTAGGAAAGAAAGCATGAAACATACACAATATCACATAACACATAAACACCAATATTTTTACGTGGAAAACCCAAAATGGGAAAAACTACGGTGAGGGTTAGCTCACAATATATTATAATCGATTATAGTATATTATAGAAATACCCACTATAGGTGGACTCATTGTCCAAGTGGACTCACTGTCCACAAAGAAAAAAATATAATATACATGGTGGCTCATAGCCTATTTTGAACTATTACAAATGCATCTATAATATGCAAGAATACAGTTCCACTAAAGCACAACAATAACCTTTATTTGATTCAGATTCAACACTCTATAATGCTCTTCATTCACACAACTTAGATATTCAACTTCGTACTGCTCTACTCAAATTCACATCACACAGAATACATGCCACATCTTATCCTCAAAATACTAAAAATAATTCAACATATATATCTGCATCTAGTAGAACATCAATTAGATCAGCCTAATTAGATGTAATACCCAAAATGTAACTTGTCAGCTCCAAAAATTATCATCCATAACACATGCCACAATTCAATACTCAAAATACTTTAAGATAGGCCATCATGAACCTCTAATAGATCCCACATAAGATAAAAATACTTATTCATCCTTTGCACAACATCAAACATGTTAGGTTGGCTCCATATAAGACTTGAAAGCAAAAACCTTTATATGTGTATCCACATCTTGAAATGTGGACCTCAAAACTCGATACCATTTGGAATTCATACTCTACTAACATCTGGAAACTTAACTTCAACACCATAAAACCCAAAAAGAATCCACAGAGAAGTGCAAAATCTCCCACACAAACACACTATACAGAAAATGACTACATAATATGCTAGGCGAACTCTGTTACTCATATCTCTCAGAATGCATGTCCAATCAAGATGAAATCTTGGATTTAGCTATATTTAACATCCACCAAATTAATATTATAATCATAGAGTGATATCTTCATTTATGGAGTGGTGCAGACCCAAAAACTAACACAATATAACACTGAACTGGAAAATTTGACACAATCACATTTTTATGCAACTGATCTTTTCAGACCAACTCAACTTGCACAAATGTCTTCCACACCACCTCAAAAAAATGTTAGGATTAGTCAAAGTGATGACCAACAATGTTGACATCAATGAAAACATTGTAGATCACATTTTTATGCACCACCCATGCTCATGTTTCCAAACAACATCATCAATGACAATCTCCTCAAACTTTCAACAATCTTCCCCTTTTTCATTGATGGCAACGTGCCAAAAACTCAAAAAAAATATCCCCCTTTTCTATCAAGGGAAAAGAGCACCTATATAAAATAGTTTTGACTCTTACCAGAACTCCCTGAATGATGTAGTCATATATACAATTGCTAAAATAATGAATTGAATCCCCCTGAATCACATACTAGAGCAAAAAATCAAGATTGTACAAAAGGACTTCTATATTGTTTGCATATTTATAAAGAACCTAAACATAAATGTATAAAAATATAAAGAAATGAGTCAATTGGAGGTGGTTGACGCATGTAACTTCTTCAATTGATCTTCCTAGTCTTTCCTTCCTTGCTCCCATTATTTCTTAGCCTCCATAAGCAACTTATTCTGCATTTCAAATTTCAATAGAATTTCTTCTCCTTCTTTTGGAGTAGTAGGTACCGGATTCATCTTCTTGACCTTGTCATAACTAAGAAGAGCTCTAGAGACAATTGTAATTTTGGGATTGACCAAATCCCTTACCTCTCCAAACTATAAAATAATATGCTCTTTTTGTGCCTGCAATTGGAATAAGTTCTTGTGAAGATCTTCAATGGCATTCCTTGTCATACAAGTGAGGTCAACTACTAGGTCATATGCACTAGAGACTACATTGATTTGAGACTCAATGCAATCCATTTCTTTTCTTATATTTTTTGTGGCTCCAAGCCACTTCATGCCATACTCCAACAATGCCTTAGCCTCATCTATGCATGATTTTTCATCCTTCAACAATTCTAAAATTTTCTTATGTGAAATAGCACATTTCTCTACCATTTCCATCATCCTTTTGCCATTGATTATTTTCTCCACTTCTTTCTCAGCTTCTTCCTTTAATCCAGATGCATAAGACTTAAAGGAATCAATTAGCAGTTTAAAATTTTCCATATAGTTAGATAAAGTGGTTTCAACATTTGATCCCGGTATGATCTCTTGAAAAGCTTTAACTGCCTCATCCATTAACTCTCTACTCTTTTGATGAGTTTCTATGATCTCTTTCCTTGTGATGCATGGAACATGTCTCCTAGTTGAAGCTTGTGAATAGGAGAGATCTTGTTCAAGTCAAAATTTCCTTGATTCATTGGTAATTCTAATAGTTGTGAGGACACAAATAGTTGGAAACTAGGTTGTACACTCAATATATTTCTCAGAGAATCTTTGAAGGAGCCGAAAAATTTATTGAGAGACTTTATAAATTTTACAACCTTTCCCTTATCATCTACAATATTGGAGTCAAATGATTTTTCTTCCTCTGCATCTTTGGATGCATCCATGTTTTTGTCTTCTTCTTCATGCTTTTCTTCTTTTTCTTCATCAACTTTTTATTCTTCATGCTCCACATCATCAATTTTACCATCAATTTTGTTTGTGTTCTCTTCCTCTACAGTATTTTTTGTGTTCGTCGAAGGAATAAATTTAAATTTTGTATTAAAGGAAAATTTGTGACATTTTACTTTGCAATGTCTTCTCTGACCATTGCCTCTTCTTCATTCTCTTTTTTCATATTCTCCACTTCTGGAGGGGTGTTATCCAATACAACTTCATCATTTGTATACTTCTCATGTTGAGCATCATCTATCTACACTTCTTCCTCTACATTCTATTCCAGAGCACTGATTTCAACATCCATTTCTTCTTCAATCACTAGATTTAGTCCTAACTTCTGTACAATCTTCTTTGCTTTATCATTGATCTCTTTCTGGATTCTCTACAGATCACCTTTATCTTTTCCCATAAGGATTCTAACTCTTTGTTTGGTTCTCATCTCCTTACTATATATGGTGACCAATGTGGACCTATCATCTTTAGAAAGTGGAGCACTAACTCTTTCCAAGGCTTCATCTTTTAGCCTATCATGCTCTTGTATTGCCTCTTGTCTCCTTTTAATAAAATATTCCATAGCTCAACATCAAGAATATCCTTCTTGATATTTCCCATCTCAACTTCAAGCACAACAATACACTTAATTATGGCTTCTATGATGGTATCCTTGTCTACCTCATCTGCATCCTTGTATAATGTTGTGGTCTTTACCAATATTTCATTTTGTATAATGTTATTGAACGTTGCCTCAAGTTTCATTGGGGAGTGAGGCTTTATCGATTTAGCTTGTTTCTTTTCCTTTCTTTTTTCCCAAACTCTTCTTTACTTTTGCAGTCTTTTTCTTCTCTAGTGAAGCCTTCTTGGCTTCCTTCTTCTTCTCCCTTATATGAATTTTGAATGCTTATTTTTCCTTTTCTATTTCCTCTTATCTCTCAGTATCAATTATGTCAACCCTTCTCCTTTTGGTGCTTGTTTCACCTTGTGAAGCATCACTTTTCTTCTTTTGACTAGTGGAGCTACATCTTCCAAAACTTCTTCTTCATTAGCAACATTTATCCCAATATCCTTCTCCCTTGTGGCTTTTTATTTCATTCTTCTTTTGGCTGGGGTAGTAGGAGGTACAATAGTGGTGGTTCTCTTCTTCTCTACCCTTGTGTCATGCACAACCAGAGAGAATTTCTCCCTTACTGAAGGACTGGTGGTAGCCTTTCTTTTCTCTCCTTCAAAAGGTAAAGCCTCAGAGGAATTTTGTATAGATGGTGGAGTGGAAGATATTCTACCTAATCTCCTTGAGCTACTTGAAGCTTCTTGATCACTCATATATTCTCTTGCTCTTTGTCTAGCATATCACACTTTCTCCTTTGAAATTTCACATTCTTGTGTATATATATCAACCATAGCATCAAAAAAATTCTTGATATGTGGCTCCTTTTGTTTCATGTGTACTTCCATGGATTTTTCTTCAAAAGTGTCATACCTAGGCTTTGTCTCATCCTTCAGACTCTTCAATAGAATATCTACATAGACATTAATATTAGGCTCTATCACCTCATAACCCAATTCAAGAATCCAAACCGATCTTGGTTCCACTGCCTCCAAATGCAATGATCTATGGAAATTAGGAATGTGATATCACTTTTGTATTTTTCCACAATTGACCTTGGAATCCTCTCTCTCTCATGCATTCGCTTCTAAAATACTATGAAGAAGGTAGTAAGGACATCATTCTATGCATTTAAATCTCCAAGGTTCTTCATATAATATGCAATTTGGTGTGCCATAGGCCTTCCACTCATCTAGTTTACCTTTCCAATTATGGGTACCTCCTTCAAAAAGAATAAAAGTAAACACATGACCAATGTGCCATACTTAAACATAAACTTCTTCTCCTTGGTCTGCTTTAGGTTCTTTATTAATTGTTCCCTTAGAAACTCATAGAGGTCTAGTCTACACCATTCTCAACCATATCATGTGCCACATGGATTGTGGTGGAAGAACTAGAGTTCTCTATTTTTGAAGTAAATTTTATAGCCAGTGACCATGGCAACATACCTAATAGCAGGGTTTCTGATAGGATTCACAATAAGAGCTCTTTGATTGAATGTAGCACCATTTTTCTTCATTACCTCTTTGTTTTTAGCATATTTCAAAAAAGGAACCAGTCTGATGGAGCATAGATCGGTGACCTCTATTATCACTTCCATTATAATCATGTGTTTTATATTAGTCCAAAAAAATCTATCATGTATTCTACTCAAGTACATTCTAATCCACTTGTTATCATAAAATAAATTAGGGAACCACTGCCACACATCTAGTTTCTTTTCATTTAGGTTTATGTATTCTAGCTTTAGGGTGAAATCCTCACCAAATAATTTATTTTTCCATACATTAGTTAACTTGTTGGGGGAATTCTCATCCATTTTTCCATGAATATATTCCTTAATAGACTTTTTTGGTAAAACCCCATATGGAATGTGTGAGAAAGCGCCGAGTGGGTCATCTTCTATGGCTTTCACAGGATATCTCTTGAATTTAAGGTTTCTCTATAACCTTAGGTGTAACCATTGCAATGTAGATTCAAACTAATTTTAAGAAAATATTTCTAAAAGCTAGGGAATGTATGATTCATAAAGTACCTTTTTAATTCATTCGTTGAACTAGGGTTCTAATGCATTAAATCTCAAATCACCTTGAACTCTTCGAATTCTCTTCTCGTTGCTTTGCTCCTCTTCATATTCCTTTAGTGAAATGCATTTTCATTATCAAATTTTCTTATAAGCCTTCAATCTACCAAAATTCTACAATAAATGCTTCAATTCATAAAGCTGACAACCCTAGAAGTACATGCACAGTTAGCTTTTGATGCTCCACAATCTTCTACAATACCATATTTTCTTCTGCAATCTTCACCAATAGATCAAACATGTTGGTATTCATCTCATATCTTCGTGTTTCCACCTCAACACCTTTTTTCTAGTGAAGGATAGAAGATATCCATTAAATCTCACCCTAAGCCATATCTCTTGGCTTAGTTTTTGGAGTAAACATTTGTACTAGAGGATGGTACAGATTCTCCCTTGTCATTTATCTCTTCTTTCTCCAATTTTTTTTCATTTCCTTCTTTGTTTCTACTAGATCCACCTTTTTGACTGGTTCATTCCTCTTTACCAGATTATCCTTCCTTGTGTTTCCATATCTACAAAATTTAGCAATATGTCCAAGTCTACTGCAATTGTGACATACAAAATTCTTTTGAACAATATTCCTTCCATTCATTCTAGATCTACATTGATTAGGTTTGTGTCTAAATCCATAGCATGTATAATAGTAACCACTGAAAGGTTGAATCATTCTACCATGATTATATGCATTCATCATTTGACTTCTACATTCACTTGCTCTATGTCCAAATTTCTTACATGTAAAGAATTGACTAGTAAAGGGTGAAACATTTTGATTCATTTTTCTTATACATTATATTGATCTATGTCCAAATTTATTGCAAGAGTAACAAAAACCATTGAAATATGGGTACCTTTGAGCATTTGGTTATCTAACCAAAGGTCTTCTAGCATCATTTCTTTAATTCTAGATCTTACCATTGTTCTTCTTGTCTTCAGTCTTCTCTAGTTCATTGATCTTCTTTTCTACATTAGGTGTCTGATCTGCTTTTGAGCTTTCACCTTTTTGAAATCCAAAGCCACCTTTGTCTTTGGATGTTTTTTGACCTGAAATCATCTCATCAAATATTTTAGAACTCACCTTGAATTTTTCTTCATGAATTCTTGCTTTCTCCAAATCTGATCTTAGATTTACCACTTCTTGTTCAAGCCTTATGCATTCATAAGATTTTCTTTTCACCATTGCATTTAGAAATTCCTCAACTCTTTTCTTTTCTTCAACTTTCACTTTCAAACCAGTGATGTTCTCATCCACTTGTTTCAATTGCTCATTGACTTCCACTACATTGTGTTGACACTTTCTCTTAAGAGCCTTAGGGGCCAAAAAGTTCCAAAATTTGATGGGATGTTTCTTAGAAATTATGGAACCTATAAAAAAATTTCTAAAGCTACAAGGTCATGTAGTGTCCCTTCATAATAACCTCTCAGTTTTTGAAATCTCCAATCCACTTGATCATGGTGACAATTTTTCAAATATTACAAAAAGCGCCAAATGTGTTTAGTAAAAACTTGTCAAGAGCCACACTTTGCATTTCATGCATCATGGGGCTAGATTGACAATTTCAACATGTCCATATAGACATTTTTATGGTAGTAAAGGTCTTATTTCACACCCCATCTTGCCTAAACGTTGCAAGCTACATTATGTCGAGACTTTCTCTTAAGAGCCTTAAGTAGAAAAAGTTCCAAACTTTGACAAGATGTTTCTAAAAAAATATGGCACATAATTTTTTTTTTCTAAAGTTACAAGGTCATGTAGGGTCCCTCCACAATAACCTCTCTCAATTTTTGAAATCTCCAATCCATTTGATTGTGGTGACAATTTTTTAAATATTGCAAAAAGTTTCAAATGTGTTTAGTAAAAACTTGTCAAGAGCCATTCTTTGCATTTCATGTGTCCTAGGGAAAAAATTACAATAAAAAAACATCTAGGTGAGTGATTTTATGCTATGAAAGAACATATTTTTCACCCCATCATCCCTTATCGTTCCAAACTATAATGTTTCGGTGTTTTATCTTAAGAGCCCTAAGTGCCAAAAAGTGGAAAACTTTGATGGGTTGTTTCTCGAAAATTGTGGCACCTAGAAACATTTCATCTAAAGGTATAGGATCATATAGGGTCCCTCCACAATAACCTCTCTCAAAATTTTAAAAATCCAATCTATTTGGTTATGGCAATAAGTTTTCAGACATTTCAAAAAGCATCAAATGCATTAAAGAGAAAGTTGCAAGGTAGCATAATTTTTGTTATGTGTGTCAAGGGGAAAAATAAATAGTTCCATCACATCCAAGTGGGTGGTTTTATGCTAGGAAAGTTCCTATTTCACACCCAGCATACCTAATCGTTCCATACTACATTGTGTTGATGCTTTCTCTTAAGAGCCCTAAGTTCCAAAAAGTGGCAAACTTTGATGGGTTGTTTCTCAAAAACTGTGGCACCTAGAAATGTTTCTTCTAAAGGTATAGGTTCACTTAGGGTACCTCCAAAATAACCTATCTCAATTTTTTAAACCTCCAATCATTTGGTTGCGGTCACAAATTTTCACACGTAAAAAGCATCAAAAGCATTGAAGACAAAGTTGCAACGTAGCATAATTTTTGTTATGAGCGTTGTGGGGTCAAACCAATAGTTTTGACATGTCTTATTGGGTACTTTTATGCTAGGAGAGGTCATATTTTTTACCCTAGCTTGATTGATCATTCTAGACTACATTGTGTCGATGCTTTCTCTCAAGAGCCCTAAGTGCCAAAAAGTGGCAAATTTTGATAGGACATTTCTTGAAAACAGTGGCACCCAAAAATATTTCATCTAAAGGTATAGGGTCATGTATTGTCCCTACTTAATAACCTCTCTCAAATTTTTAAAACTCCAATCCATTTTTTCATGGTGACAAGTTTTTACATGTTGAAAAAAGCATCAAATGCATTGAAGAGAAAGTTGCAACGTATCATACTTTTTGTTCTATACATCGGGGGGCCAAACCAACAGTGTTGACATGTCTAGGTAGGTGTTTTTATGCTAGAAAAGGTCATATTTTGTAACCCAACATGCCTAATCATTCCATACTACATTGTGTAATGTCCCTAACATACAAATTGTAACAATTATTGATTTGCGGATGAAATTAAAAAACAAGATAAGCACAACAAATATTACACCAAATTATGATGAGAACTCCAAAATATGAATAATATATATTGAATAAAATTCAAAACAATGATCAAGAATGATTTTCCAAATCACCATAGATTAAACAATAGTATTAACTTCCCTATAGAATCCTTGAAGCTTAGATGCAATTCCTGAATGAGAATTCCCTCAAGAACCAAAAGGGTCCATCCTTTAATCCTAGTAAACGTTGAGTTTTGTCCAATGAACACAACTCCTATGGGTTTTCATCCACAAAATAAATTAGAACACAAGTGTCCCAAATTTACAAGATAATGACATAATAATTTGGTACCCTTACATGAGTTAATTACAAGTTGTCCTTGAGCCCGATTGGTGCCAAAGCCAAAAATTTGAATTCCCAACACACTACATTAGGCCAGCCTTAAGGCCAATGTTGATTCCTTTGGAATAAGCACGTCATCCTATAGACCTATCAATATGCTTGCCCTTCCCTTTCCAACTTCCTAAAACTTCATCGTTACTGATGCATGATCTCATGATGTCTTATCCTTCAAGCCTATAGGAGTGGATGCCAGTTGACTAGCATAGTCACCTTCTAATAGTGATAAATTTTTGCTATCTAATCCTTCTTCCTTAAGATTTGGATATGATGTGAAAGTGTCATCATAGGTGCTATGTTCCAAACCACACACCTAAACGCACTCCTACGAAGGAATGTAAAGCGATTCCTAAAATTGAATATGTTTTGGCACTGTGAACCTTCATTGATGATCTTCTAATGGAGATATACTCCTGATAGATGATCATTTTCCCATGATCTTTGGACATGTTGTGGGGCCTTTATTGTAGATGTTATGTCCCAAACTATAGAATGAGATGATATCCTACAAAGGAATATGGTAGGAATCCTGAATTCCACTCTACAACTATCTTTTTGGAAAATGGGATATGACAAATCCTCCCTTCCCAAAATTGCTTGTCCTTAAGCAATGAAAATGTGGATGCTCTAGGATTTCAAGTCCTTCCCAGGTAGCATCTTCAATTGGAAATTCCTTCCAACAAACAAGATACTCAGCTACATTCTAGTTCCTTAGATATTTTACCCTAGTATCAATCACATATTCCATAACAAGGATGAGTTTCCCTTCACCATCAAGGGTTGATAGCTCCATAGAAAAATATATATTCAAACCCACAACCTTCTTTAGACATGAAACATGGAAGACATTATGGATTTTTCTATCTATCGGAAGTTCTACTTCATAAGCAACTTCTCCAACCTTTTGGATTATCTTGTATGGCACATAAAACTTAGGCTTGAGATTCTCTACTCCTACTTTCTTGATGGAAGTCTATCTATATGGCTGCAATATGAAGACCATATCTACCACATCAAATTCTATTTCTATGTGCTTTCTATCCACATACATCTTTTGATGTTTCTAGGCAACTTTGATTAACCAAATCACTTGCTATCAGAACTCGACTATTAGTGAGGAAAAATTATGAAAAGATTAATACATCATATCCATAGAGAGATCTGAATGGAAACATACCAATGGACATGTGATGAGTTATGTTGTAATAATATTCTCCCAAATGTAGCCATTTGATCTAGGATGCCTGCTGAGTAAAATAATTCCTCAAGTATCCTTCTAACTTGTACTAGGGATGAGTCTAGTGCCCAGTAGATAGAATAAATCCTTCCAAAAAGTGTTGAGGAAATGACTATCTCTATCTTTGAAAATGTTCTTAGGTCACCCATGCAACCAAAAATCTTCCTTGAAGAATAGTTCTACAACTTATGGAGCTTTGTAGTCATTGGATATGGAAAAAAAGTAAGCATACTTGGTTAATCTATCCACTACAACATAGATGCAATCCTTTCCTTGCATTTTGGGTAATCCATTGATGAAATCCATGGAGATAATTTACTATTTATGCTTCGGAATGGGAAGAGGCTATAGTAATCTAGCTAAAAACTCTTGTTCCCCCTTTTTTTGTTGGCATATGACACATTCCCATATGTGTGAGAGAACATCCTCCTTAAGGCTATTCCAAGAAAACCTTTCCCTGATCTTCTGATAAGTTTTGTAGAATTCAAGATGCCCTATTTTTTGCAAATTATGATAATCCTCCAATATCTTATCCTTTACCTTAGATCTTGAAACCAGGAATACTCTATTTTTGTACAATATCAAGCCTTCCTCCACCACATACTAGTCATCCTTCTCTACACCTTCGCTAAAACTAGCAGCAAAATGATCCTTAGCATTATCCTCCATGATGGAATCATTCCAATCAGTTGATGTGATGGAAACATGGCACAGTGTAGGTCTCCTAGAGAGTGCATTTTCCATAGTATTCTTCCTTCCTTTGATATATTCAATATTAAAAGCATATTCTTGTAGTTTTTTTACCCATTTTTGCTACCTATCATTCAAATTTTCTTGGCTCAAGAAGAATTTCAGACTGTTATGGTTTACCTTGACCACAAATCTTCCACACACTAGGTATTGCTAGAATTTCTCCAAAGCATGTATTATGGCTAGCATCTCCTTATCATATATGATATATCCTTTTTTATGGTCTCTCAATTTCCTACTTTCAAATGCTCTGGTGCATCCCATTTGAGAGATAAAAAATCCAATCCATTCATCAGAAGCATCACATTCTACAACAAATAGAAGTGAAAAACTAGGAATTACAAGAACTAGACAATAGCTCATTACCTCTTTCAACTTCTCAAAGGTCCTTTATGCTTCATTTGTCCATTCAAAGGCTCCTATTTTATTTAGATTGGTGAGAGGTGTCATGGACTAAGATAATCCTCTGACAAACCTCCAATAATAGCTACATAGTCCAAAGAAAACTCTTAGCTAAGATAATTTTGTAGGAGGTGGCCAATTTGGAATGGCTTGGATCTTTTGTTGATCAACTTGAACTCCTTTAGCACTTCTAACATTTCCCAAATACAATATCTCTATTGACCCAAACTCAAATTTGGACATCTTTGCAAAGAGTGACTATTGCTCTAGAATTCCCAAGACAATATCCAAGTGCTTCAAATGTTCTTCACATGTTTTTCTATAGATTAGAATATCATGAAAGAAAACCGACACAAACTTCCTCAAGTGCCTACCAAAAACATGATTCATGCATGATTGGAAATTTTTTGAGGCATTATTGAGACCAAAGGGCATAACGAAGAACTCAAAATTCCCATAGTGACATCAAAAAGTTGTATTCTATACATCTTCTTCCCTCATGCAGATTTGGTGGTAACCAAATCTCAAATCAATCTTTGAGAAGTATAATACACCATGTAGTTCATCAATCATCTCATCTATCCATGGTATGGGGTACCAGTTCTTAATGGTCTTCTTATTCAATGCCTGATAGTCTATGCACATCTGCAAAGTGTCATCTTTCTTCTTTACCAACACCACAGAAGATGTGAAAGGACTAGAGCTTGGTCTGATGTAGCCCATATCCAAAAGATAATTTATTAATTTTTATATCTCCTCCTTATACATCTGGGGATGGTAGTGAGGAGTGGTCATGATTGGATTTGATCCTAGTTCAAGCTCTATAATATGATGGAAACCTCTATCTAGTGGTAGTCTGAGAGGCATGTCACTGAAAACCAAACCATGCTTATCCAAAATATTTTGTATATCAATATGAATTTAACCATTCTTAACTTCAAAAGAGTCCTTTGAAATCACCAAACAAATAGTAAACTAGGCAACTTGGTTCTTTCGAAAGATCTTTTCTATTCTCCTAGTTGATACTACCTGTAGACCACCATTCACCATTGTCTTTGAAATTGAGCTCCATCATTTGGTAGTTTTTAGTGTACTCACCAAATGAATGTAACCACTGTACACACCCAAAATCACATCAATTTCACCCAAACCAATAACATAGAAATCATCACAAACCTTATGATCTCCAAATGTTATGTCTAGCTTTTGGATGTTCTCCTTGTAGGGTAAGTTATACCCATCTGCCACAATGACAATGAAGCCTTTAAAATTCTTCGCATCTAGCCTCCTTCTCTTCACAACTCCTTTATCAATGAAGTTATGATTAGCTCCTCCATCAATCAGGACAGTCACTCTTTGTCTGGAAAGGACTCCCAAAACCTTGAAAGAATGGTATCTATGTGCACTAGATAGAGATGCTAGGATGCTATCAGTGTCCCCCTTATCTTCTTCATCTGAAGGGATGCCTTCCTGATCATGAAACTCTTTAGACCCATCTAAATTTGATTCTTTTTCAGAGATGACTTCTATATAGTGGACTTGTGCTTTTCCAAGACACCTATGTCTCAGAACCCATGGTTCTTTGCAAGAGAAACAATTTTTCTTTCTTTTGAGCTCATTCTTAGTCTCATCATCACTCTTCTTAGCTAGGACAGGAGGAGTTGGTTTCTAAGTAGTCCAAGGCTTCTTTTAGAAAGTCCCTTTGGCTAATTCCATATTGAAGGTTTTGATTTATGTTGAGGAAAAAATTCTCCAAATCAAGGGCTTTTCAAATAGTCTCCTAAAGTGTTGAGGGGTGGAATGCTTTCACTAAGCCCCTAAGTTGTTAAACCAAGCCTTCTATGAATAAGAATATGAGTCTTTTCTTTGAAATATCAGTTACCATAGCAGATAGCTTTTGGAAATCTGCAACATATTCTTCCACACTTCCTTTTTGCTTGAGGCGAGCCAATTCTCTAAAATGTTCTTTCAGATCTCTTCGATCAAACCTCTCAACTAGCCTACTACATAATTCATCATAAGATTTGATCAATTTGTGGCCTTGAGTGACCAGACCATGGTACCATCAATCATGAGCAATCCCTTCCAAATGTAGGGTGGAAAATTTTATGGCATCTTTCTTAGACATTGGCTTGAGTGCCAAATATGTATCTTTTTTGAAACGATGCCCTAGCATTGCTTTTCTCAGATCCATCAAAAGGGGAAATAGATAGCTTTCCTAATGAGTGCTCCAATTATTTTGGCTTGAGGGATGAATGGTAAGTTCTTCTTCTATTCTTCTTCATCGCCATGAAATCTTTCAAAGACAAGATCTCTTTGATTGGAGGGTCTAAGGCTCTATATTCTTCATAAGCTCTTGAGATGTCATCTTGGAGGGTAATTTCTTCCTCGAGAACTTCTTCCACTCTTTGAATGAACTTGGGCTTAAGGGGCCTATTACTAAATTTTGTTCTAGAACTTTGTGTAGCAATCACCTTCTCCTTCCCCTTTCCACCACTCGATTCACTAAAGGAACCGACTCCATTAATGCTATCAATCTCCTTACTTGCATCGGTTTGCATCCACTGAAACATTTGGTTGAACATGTTGGCAAGAAAATTTTCCCTTGTATCATTTCCTTAAATTTTTCTTTGGCTTCATCATCCCCCATCATTTCTTCTTGACCTGATTTATTCAATTCTCTCCTCTGGAACCTGATCTCCCTTTCACATGAAAACATTAATCATTAGGAAACCCTATAGGCTAGTAGAATATTGCTTTGATACCACTGTAATGTCCCTAACATAAAAAAAATTGTAACAAATATTGATTTGCAGATGAAATTCAAACACAAGAAGATAAGCACAACAAATATTACACTAAATTATTATGAGAACTCTAGAATATGAATAATATATATTGACTACAATTCAAAACAATGTTCCAGAATGATTTTCCAAATAACCACAGATCAAACAACAATATTAACTTCCCTAAAAAATCCTTAAAGCTTAGATTCAATCCCTAAATGAGAATTCCCTCAAGAACTAAAGGGATTTCATCCTATGATCCTAGTAAACACTGGGTTTTCATCCAATGAACACAACTCCTATGGGTTTTTGTCCATAAAAGAAAATAGAACACAAGATTCCCAAATTTACAAGATAATGACATAATAATTCAATACCCTTAAATGATTTAATATTACTATATTTAAATGTTATCAATCCCCTTTAAGGAATAGGTTGGCCTTGAGCCCAATTGGTGTCAAAGCCTAGAATTTGATTTCCTAGCATGCTATATTAAGTTGGTCTTAAGGCCAACTTTGATTCCTTTGGAATAAGCACACTACCCTATGGACCCATCCACATGCTTGCCTTTCCCTTTCCAACTTCTTGAAACTTCATTGATATTTTTTCATGATCCCACGATGTCTTATCCTTCAAGCCTATAGAAGTGGATAGCATTTGACTAGCACAATCACCTTCTGATAGCAATAACTTTCCACTACCCAATCCTTCTTCCTTAATATTTGGATATGATATGCAAGTGTCATCATAGGTGCTATGTTTCGAACCATACACCTAAATGCACTCATGTGGAGAAATGCAAAGGGATTCTTGGAATCAATTCTTTTCTAGCACCATGAACCTCCATTGATGATCTTCTAGTGGCGATATCTTCTTGGTAGATGATCCTTTTCCCATGAGCTATGGACATCTTGTGGGGCCTTTATTATAGATGTTATGTACCAAACTATTGAATGAGATGAGATCCTATAGAGTAATTTAGTAGGAATCTTGGATTTCTCTCTACAACTATCTTTCTGGAAAAATAGATATGACACATTATGTCAATGCTTTCTCTTAAGAGCCCTAAGTACCAAAAGTGGAAATTTGATGGGTTATTACTTAGGAATTGTAGCACCTCGAAATGTTTCATCTAAATGTATAGGTTCACATAGAGTCCCTCCACAACAACCTCTCTCAATTTTTCATATCTCCAAGCCATTTCACCATGGCGATAATATTTCAGATGTTGCAAAAAGTGTTAGTTACATTCAATAAAAAGTTGTTGGGAGGCATTTTTTACGTTCTTCATCTCGTGGGGCTAAACCAAAAATTCCAACACATTGGGGCAAGTGGATTAATACTATTAGAGGTCTCATTTTCACACCCAAGCATCTTGATCCTTCTGAGCTAAATTAGATTGAAAAATTGCTTACTTGAAACACTGATATCTTCAATTACTAACCCTTGAAGTCCATGTGCATGACTTAAAGAGGGAGTTTATATTTTAGGAGAGCTTGATTTCAAAAAGAATAGGTCCACTTTAGGTTTTTGGTCATTGTAGGTCTCTTTGCATGGGATTTTGAGGTATCTCAAAGGTTTATTCTCATTCTGAAACCTCTACATTCAGTTTCCATCTTGAAAAAGGGTATTACAATATCCATATTCACTATTTTTCCAGTTTCAATGCCTTCAAAATGTCATTACAGGATAGTTTCAAGTGCAAATTGACCTTCAATGAGAGAAAGGATGTCTAGGAAAGGTTTTTTGGTCCTCAGAGATCAGTTTCCTTCAACCATGCAAGTGCATAGAGTCTTCTAAAAATGGACAAAGATGAAAATGTTAATGAGAACTAACTACATGTGATAGTTTCAAAATAATAGAAGGGGAAAATTTTTACTAAACATGAATATGAAAAGGTCCTCAAAGGAGAAGTCATGAGTGTCAAAATCAAGGATATTGAAGTAACATCTAAATAAAGGACTTCATGTAAAAGAGTGGAAGACCCTATAAGAAGGTGGTCTATAATTTCTTTTCCATCAAGGACACCAAAATGTACATGGACTTGTAGTATGGGCTAGAAGATAGTCATATGAACACTTATAGTCCAAGAAGAAAAATAAAACTATTCATATGATATTGGGATCATTTCACACAACACAATGAATGAAATGATGTAGAAGATGATAAAATATGTCATGAATAGTGCATAACCCATGACAGTGGGAATTAGGATGATATTGAAACTACATCCTTGATTCAACCCTAAAATTGAGAGCATTATTCTAAGAATACAAAAACCAACTGAGATTGCAAGGAAATAAAAGATTACAGTCCTTATGGTAGCAATCCAAGAAGAAGAAAAGCTACTAAGGGAGAAGCCACAAAGATAGTGAATATAGCACTTGGCATAAAGTATTAGAGCAAGCCTAAGGAATGATAATCTTATGTGACGATAGCCATGGTGATGACAACCCTAAGGTTTTTTCACAAATAAGACACAACCATGAGTTGTAGGCCTTATGATTAAACATAAGATTACAATCATCATAGAAGGTAGATAATGATGAGTGTGTGACAACATTTTAGATGACAATGAATCCTTGGCAAGTGACAGTGACAAAGCTAATAATAGATAGTTGAATTCATAAAAGGAAAGGCATAGTTGTTATGCTATCAAAGGGAAAATCTAAAGCTATCAAATACAATAGTTTCATGTGAGAGATTAATATGGGTATAAGATCTACCTCCAAATGCATATATGGTAGAATTATTGGAGTTATTGAATATAAAAGTTCTTAAAAAGGTACGATAGTCCTTCAAGACATGAGGGATGTGGTCATAACAACAAATCACAAGTTGATTGTATAATTATTTCACAATAATTGGAAGAAATAAAGGATATTTGACTGTAGACTATACTATTTTGAAGATAGTGACAATGGTATTCACAATGAACTTAGCATTCAAGAAGGCAATAATCATGGAGACATAAGGAAATGTCTGAAGACCTAAAATTATAATGAAAGGATGATAGTTCAAGTGGGAAATAATAGTAGAAAATCCTCGAACAAGAAGAGGACATTCTTATTTTCAAAGGGTAAGGTTCTTATGAAGAATGGATAGAAGATAGCCTTATACAATGTCCTCATTACAAAACATTTGATACAAAGAATTGAGTTCAAAATGATATTCTAAAGGTTGTAGTGAGACAAATAATGAACCATTATGGTGACCTTATACAAGGACAATAGACAATCAAGTAGTAAAAATGCATGAGAAAATATTATGGTAATCCAATGAGCTCAAAAGGATAAAAGTGCAGAGGTCACTTGTAGAGGGTTGTATAGAAGATGAGTGACAAGGACCAAAAATTAAGATATTGTCCTATTATTTTATCAATCAAGGGTAGCTAAGGTGCTTATGGAGGGTACTGTGAAGCCATGTGTTAAAGGATAGTGGGTAGTCTTCAAGACCGTTAAGGGAAATGATGGTTTTATGAATTAGTTGTAGAATTTAGAATATTTTCCATGAAAGACAAGGCAGTCATAAAGGATAGTGGCAAGAATAAAAAGAAGCTTTAAGACATGAAACTTGTGTCAAAACACCTAGTCTTGAGGATATCCCACACCCCTAGAAGGAATTTGACTATTTCAAACTCTCATCCACATGCCTTATAAACATGTTTGAGGAAAATTGTGAATGATTAGTTACAATGCTTGCATCGATTACATGGTAAAAGCAAGCCTTACTAAATTATTAAATTAATCATTTATAGTTGCATCAGTTCATTATTCATTTATTCAATTAATTATTTATAATGAAAATATGGACACCATTGGTAAAAAAATATTTGTATTAACCAAAAATCCATATAGGTATGCATCATTATATGTTGATAAAAGTATAACATATATACACAAAATCCATATAGGGTTACAACAAAGCCATATGGACATACAATATACATATATGTAATACAAAATATATGTTCAAAAATATCAAATAGGCTACATCAAAGGACCCTAATGTAGTCATTTCCCTCTAAGGGAAGGAAAGAGATCATGATTTTCCTTTGAATATCAAGAGGATGGAGATGCATATGATGGTGGTATCCTTCAAACTCATTCACTCAATCTCATTTTTAAATTTTCCTAGACCTCAACCTAATACAATAAAAATTATAGACATTAATATATATAAATTGAATTATAGAATAACATATAACAAAATAATCACTTACCACATACAAATAATCACTAAGTTCATCAACAACAAGGGAACACTCATGATATAGATTTGTGAATCCCTATGGAAACCATCCAAATAACAATTAAATTACAAATGAATATCATTCAATTTTTCAATAATGTATAGATAAAATAACAAATATAATGTAAAATTTATAAATCTGCCTCATACCTCTATTAAAGACATCAACAAATTTTCTACTGTTGCAGCAAAACCATGCTCCATTTTTGTATTAATATCAGGAGGAGTATCTATTTTCATCATCCAAAAATGAAACAACATTATTCAATTACCAAAACTACCTAACATTATATTACAATTTTTATTTTAAAATTAAAAATTCTCTATATTACCTAAGTGAAAGTTCAACAAGCATCTTGACTGCTAGGTGTTGATGTTGAAGGCCCAACATTTACCTATTCAACATCCAAATTGAGTTATAATAATACCATTCATATAAGGTTCAACTATTCACATATAATATTTATAGATATTTACTAGTTACATACCTTTACACTCGACATTGTCATGTAATAGAGAGGTGGAGGACCATTGAAAGTAGAGTGAATACTATGACCCTGAAACTTCATTATAATAATTTCTATTAATTTAGTTAATCTTACATTTCAAAATAAAATTTAATAAATTAAATTAAATGAACTTTTTAACTTTTACCTAACCATCAAAGTCAAATGTATCACTCAATAGAGCTTCTATCATGACCATCTAATCTGCCATGGATGCATCTTGGGCACATGCATCCTAAATATCCTCATGATTATAAACACAAAGAGACCCATAAGACTGAAATATATGAGGTGGAATTCAATGCCTAGAATACTTTCCCACATCACCCTGTACTAGAGGACTAGTATGTTGTATACGAGTCTGGGTGAGAGAGCTAATTGACTCTAAAGTATTTACCTTAACACCCTCCTTAACAACGGAAGGGATAGTCACATGCTCATACTCTGGTCTGGTTAATGGTCTTAGTTCCCAGTTTCGGTCAAGTTGTGCTCTTACTCTATCATGTGCAAAGCCCCCACCTATACCCTAGAACTCTCGCATGTCAAAGTAATTTTGGATTTGATTGAGAAAAAAATCACAATAGATTTTCCTCAAAAAGTATTGTGGTACCTCATTATTATTGCATGGAGGATGGTCTAGAACCATCCACCACCTATCTAAAAAACTATTATTTATCCCTTGGTGGTGTAATCAATGGAAAAAAAACCTCTTGCACACACTGTGTAAGGTTTGATTGGATCGTGGGTCAATGAAGAGTGCACACATGTCAAATTTCAAAAAAAAATCTTTAACTTGTTGATATGATAATTTGTCTACATAAAATTGTTTTTGTTGTTCCCTCTTATTATACCAACTATTTATTTACCCATTAACTAATTCTACATGAGACATAATGAATTGTAGTAATTGAGCAAGGGTGGTCCTATGGGAGTTTGTTCTTGCAGGACCTTTCAACCTTGTAATTAACACCTCAAATTATTTTTTATTATTTTCAATTTTCCCTAATATGTTTTATTATGTTCCTGGAGGATGACGAGGAATCATAGGAGGTGTTTGTTGTGTATTTTCTTCATGAGGGTTTCCATGAAGAGGTGAATTGGGATTTTGAACATTTGGGGTTGACTTATCACCTCCTAAAAATTAAACAATTTTTAATTAGAAAAGTAATTCAATCTACCTATTTAATACAAATTTGACACTAAAAAAATAAAAATGCTTACTCCTTTGACCTCCCAACATCTTCACAACATTTTGGTGATGATATGGCAAAGCTTTAGGTGAAAAATAAGGTCTACAATAATGTGAGAACGCTTGAAGGGTTCTTAGGTCATGGGATGAAGGTAAATTGCAGAATGAAACGTTGTATTTCTTATTATTTAAATCAGCTATAACATGAGCACACACTCATGTTATGGATTGCATGGGGCCAAAAAGTGGGGAAACCACCTTTTGGTCCCCTATATGTTTGTGCATGCCCATATTATTATCTAATTATTGGAGGTCACTCCCTCAAAGTGGTCTGCTACATTTTTAATTTTATAAATATTTCTAAGAAATATCATAATAGAGAGAAAGATAGAGATAGATATGGAGAGGGGGAGGGAGAGGGAGAGGGGGAGGAGGATTTTTGGTGTGAATGGGTTTATTTCCTAACTATTTATTAGTGAGAACCTATTCACATTATTATAAGTTTACTTAGGAGTTAAGTTTCCTAGTTGTCATTTCTAGAAGTTAGTTATAATGGGGTCATGCCTCATTATTTACTTTTAGTTATCTAGGCATTTAATAATTCTCTCATGAATTTAATATTTTCCATTAAGAATTTAATTCTTGTGTCCTAGGTTGTTATGATTTAGTTGTCTCGTGTGATCGGATTAAGACACTTGTCATGATCTTGTCTAATCCTATTCCTCTCCTTGCCTATATAAGCAAGGCTTCATTTGTACATTGTAATCAATCCAAAGCTCAGTTGAGTGTTGTGTATGTCCAATATATCATTGCAATCTTGAGTATTTCATATAAGCCACATCTTACATCTATTGTTGCAATTTCATATTCTTATTTTTCCCTCTTGTGGAAGGTTGTTGGTTTTTGCAGATGATCCTAGAGGCTTGAGTCCTTGAGTGACTCAAACATGTTCTATGAGCTATATCTTAGCTCCTACATGGTATTAGAGATTTAGAATTGTGAAACCCCTTCTTAGATTTGAGGGTGATTTGAGCTTGAGCTTTTGCAAGGTGCATATTAGATTAAAAAAAAAAAGGCATATATATTTTTCCTCATGTATTTTCAAAAGAAAAAAATGGGTTTTGTTCAAAACCACAAAATACCATTTGGGTATCTACTAGATTTTGCAAATAGTGAGCAGATTTTGCAGAAATGGGTGTCAAAATAGCCCAACACAACTATTTTCACTCTAGGTGAAGTTTACTTTTTTTTACCAAATCGCATGTTCTATTTTTTGGAATAAAAAATGCTTTCTGGGTTTTGTTGGTAGCATCAAAATATTATCTGGGTATCGATTAGTTTTTGCATACATCCAACAAATTTTTCAGAAATCAAATCAAAAGGGTTGTGTCTACTGACCATCAGTTGGTAAAGTTTACCCTTTTTTTAAAAAATCATAACTTTTTGCCACAGTGTCTTTTTTTGGCAAATGAGATATCAACAGAAAGCTAGTTTTGAGCACTTCACAGTGGTGCAGATCATTTTTTTCAGATTTTTTCCTCTACACAGATCTAAGGTCATTTTTATTCATGGAGGAAGATGTGAAAATTCATCAATGCATGCACTATTTCCTTTTTTTGTGTGCAATAGGTTTACATTTTCTTTACAGCTCATTTATGTTCCAAATCATTTTTCAATCGACTATTGCTTCATAGATTCAAGGGTTGCACAATATAGTGGGTGTTCTAGTGTTCCTTGGCATCAAGTTTGCTATTGTGTTTTCATGATTCTAACCTGAGTCCTTGAGTGACTCTAATATGGTTTCTAGCAAATAGAATTATCTTTCCTTTGCTTATCGAATTAAGGGTTCCAGTGTTACTTCACAATGTGCTTCAAGTGCTTCTTTGCAGTAAGTTATCTCATTATGGGGGGGTATATGGTCTCTCTTATCATCCTTTGTGTTGATGGAGATTGATTGGATTTGTGATGGATCATTTTATTGAGGGGGTGCTAAATGCTCTCTTCTTCTTTGTCTCTGTTATAGGGGGGATATTTTTCCTCGGATGGGGTTTTGTCCCTCTCATGCATCATTGAGAGTATTTTGTATTTCATCTCTCTTTTGGGGAGGAGCTTTTTCCCATTGGGTTTTATCCTTTTCTTCAATTGTGAGAGATTTCTTTACATTGCACTTAGACATGGATACCTAACATGGCCTTATAGTTGGGACCCATCTTTGCATCATTTGCATAATAACTACACTTCCTAAGTTGCACTTATGGGGGGGTTTTGGTGTGAATAGGGTTATTTCCTAACTAGTTATTAGTGAGGACCTATTCACATTATTATAAGTTTAGTTAGGAGTTAAGTTTCCTAGTTATCATTTCTAGAAGTTAGTTATAATGGGGCCATGTCTCATTATTTACTTTTATTTATCTAGGCATTTAATAATTCTCTCATGAATTTAATATTTTGCATTGAGAATTTAATGATTGTGCCCTAGGTTGCTATGACAGTTGTCTCATGTGATAGGATTAAGACACTTGTCATGATCTTGTCTAATCATATTCCACTCTTTGCCTATATAATTAAGGCTTCATATGTACATTGTAATCAATCCAAAGCCTAGTTGAGTGTTGTGTAATACCAATATATCATTGCAATCTTGAGTATTACATATTGGCCACATCTTGCATCTATTGTTACAATTTCATGTTCTTTCTTTTCCCTCTTGTGGAAGTTTGTTTTTGGTTTTTGTAGATGGTAATGGAGGATTGAGTCCTTGAGTGACTCAAACATGTTCTATGAGCTATATCTCAGCTCCTATAGGGATCGGGAGGTATGGAGAGATAAAGAGAGAGATGTAGAGATAAAAATATAAAGAGAGAGAGATAGAAGAGAGAGGAAGAGGGATAGATAAAGAGAGAGGAAGAAATAGATAGATAGAGAGATAAAAATATAGATAGGAAGTGATATATAGAGATGAGGATATATAGGGGTAGAGATCTAGATGGAGAGATAAGGATATAAATATAAAGAGAGGGGGATATAGAAGGAGAAATATGGAAACATAGAGATAAGGGGAGAGACATAGAGAGGAAAATATAGATATATAGGTCTAGGAAGATGGAGAGAGAGGGAGAGGAAGAGATAGGGATGGATAGAGAGGGAGTCAGGAAGATAGAGGTAGAGAAATAAATATAGAGATAGAGAGAGGTAGGAGACACCCATATAAAGAGAGATAGGGAGCTAGGAATAGAGAGATACAGAAGGAAATATAGAATTATAGAGAGATAGAGATATAAGGATATATACACACACATATATATACATATATACACATATAGAGAGAGAGAGAGGGAAAGAAAAGGAGAGAGAGGGAGAGAGGGAGAGAGAGGAGATGAGGAAGAGGGATAGGAGAGAGGGAGAGGGAGATAAAGAGAGATAGAGAGAGATATGGAGAGAGATGGAAAGATAGGGATATATAGGTAGAGAGAGATATTGATAGAAATAGATAGAGAGAGGAGTGATATGGAGATATAGATAGGAATAGAGAGATAGAGATATAGAGAAAGAGAGAAAGAGAGAAAGAGTGCATAAGAGAGGTAGAGATAATGAGATATAGAGAGAGGGAGATAGAGGGAGAGGGAGAGATAGGGATATAGAGATAGAGGGGATAAGAGTGAGAGAAAGGAGGTGATAGAGACAAGTAATAAAGAGAGGGGGAGAGATAAAGATATGAGGAGAGATAAATAGAGGGAGAGATATAGGTTGAGATAAAGATAGAGGGAGAGATATATCCCTCTATCTTTATCTCTCCCTCTGTTCATCCCTTTATATCTCTATATCTCACTCTTCCTTTCTAATTATTCTTGTCTATCTCTCTCCCCCTCTTGCTTTTATGTTTTCTTCTCCAAAAATGTAAGTGTGTTTTTACTTGCCTTGAGTATTGCCAACCCTTAGGGCTGGATTTTCCTTGGGAATCCAATCCAATGATTTGTACTTACATTCCAATGTCCAAAGGCGTGTTTTCTATAAATTGTAAAAAGTGACTAAATCTCGAGCGTGATATCCATTAGGTTTGCACATCTTTCAATGTCGAGCTGAAAAAATACCACAATAACATCAAGCTCTCTCTTACCTTTCTAACCCTGTAGTTTTTTTTACATTTTAAATATGTTAAGTTTTTGATCTTTAATTTCTTTTTCCAGTGTCTTCCTTTTTTGTTGAAAACATATGTATAGTATTTTTGGTTTCATTTTTTATTTGTTCATTCAAATTTGAAACAAATTGCATTTTTACATTCTAGTCTCTATTATATACACATTTGAAATAAAATTAATGTATAAATAAAATCCAATAAAATTAGGGGAGAGAATGCTTGATTTTATATTTTTTAGAATGTGCCAACTTTAAAAATGAGTAAAAAATTATATATATTTATTAAAAAATAGAAAAAAAGGCATAAACTACATGGTGTTAGCTAATTTTCTATGGAAGCAATTTTTGAAATATTAAAAAGAAAAGAGTTAACGTTTTATGGAAAACACATCAGATGGTATGTTATATTTTTTTGACAAAATAGAAGCACTTTGTGTGCTTCCCCTATTTTAACCCCTTAATATCCACCATTTTAAGAAAAAAAAATTAGTTTAGAAAGTAGATTCAAAACACTACAACTCTTGTTATTGTCGCATCTTCAAAATTGAGCATAACTATCTTCAATTTCTCATCCAAGTTTAGTTTTTACTTATTTCAAAAGAAGAAAAAAGTGGCCACTTAAGACCCCCTTTTGGTCCCCCATTTTCATATGCATACCCACCATCTTGGTGGTCAAATAAATTATTATTGATGAAACCAAAATTGTTTACATTATGTTTGTTTTTATGTAAACAACCAAACCCAACAAAAATGATATTCCATGTATATAGTTATAGGGCTTAAAGCCAATTACCAAGGCTTAACTTTATATTACAATTGTCTCAAGACCAAAATCTAGACTAAAAACTCAAATGATTATCTAAGCATGGCAATGATTAATTTAAAACACACTATAAAAGAGTTAACCCATAATAATAATACTATCACAATAATCACATTCATCATTTATGATAACCATAATAAGTCCATGATTTTTAAGATTAACAATAAGAACCCTATAGTACTGAGAATCAAGCCAATATATATACCACATACTTAAAATACTTTAATATCAGGGGTTAATAAACCCAATACCAAATAATAAAAATCACTCAATAAATTGAATAAATACCTTTATGAGTTTAAAAGCTAAGGCATAACTTAAGGATGTGGTTGCATGAAATCTTTATCCATTGCAATAGGGTTAACACCCCAAACTTAGTTAGGGTTTTCTTTGTGAATAATACATATAAACAAAATAGTTGCATATATATATATATATATATATATATATATATATATTATTCTCTTACCCTACACAAGGTGTTTAAATAATAAAAGCCCTAGTATTATTGATATTCAAATACCCACCCAAAACCACTTGTATTTGTGCAATATAATAGTGAAGTAAAATAATAGTAATCTACCAAATAAATACATGATTACAAAGTACCATAGAAGGATTTGGCCAAACCTCCAAGATATATTCTATTGAAACAAAATCATTTTCTAATTCCTTCAACCTACAATCTTCATTTTCTTCTCTTCCCATAAAATCCTCTCCATTATTAAAAAATGAATTATCAATATCAATAGTTAGACAACTAGTTGACTCCACATGCAAACCCAAAAACCAATAATGGAAAATAGAAAATGAACCAAGAATAGTTGAGAAGTGGCTCTTTAACCCAAGAGCTAACTCGATATTGAAAACCAATTAATTCATGTAAAATAGACCATTGGTCCCTTATAATTCTCCCTCAATTTTTTTCCTAGTTGTTCCTTAAGGGTTGCTTCTTAATTAATAACAACTACCAATTTAAGTTTTAAATATTATCAGCCTACGACCTAGGCCACCTTTGTTATTATATTAAGTTAAAAAACACATGAGATAATTTTAAATCCTACCACATATATGTGTACATATCTATATATGTGTGTATGCAAGTATGTATATATACATATATTATGTATATATGTATACATACATACATACATTATATACATATGTATACAATCGATTCGACAGTGCATATAATAAATACAATTAATTAAAAACTTTCTTACACTCATGACACATTTAGCCCACAAGGCATTTAACCAAATTGATGGAATAGTCAAAAAACTAATTAATATACTCAATCATTATAAACAAATTAGACAAGACTAAAAAACTACCAAAAGAAAAAGATCAAACTATGTGTAGTATTTTTAATCTACTAAAAATGCAATAAAATGAAGCAAAAGACTAAAAACAAGAACACTCAAGATAGGGTGATGAGGAGTTCAAACCAACGTACAAATCCTCTTGTTGTGTATATTTTCCCATGATGTGTGATTTGGATGTGTGCTCACTCGAAATTTCAACAACATAATGACGCTCCAATGAAAAATGGGTGGGAGTGCAAAAATGGCTAAGTTTTTGGATAAATAGATTTTGGAGGATAATGGATGAACAACCAGGATTGATTGATAAAGATCAATGGATGAGATTGGTTGAGATCTCTCAAGCCACTAGATTGTTCCAAGTGGTGCAAGGAGAGGGCTTGAGAGGTATATTGTACCCTTGAGGGTACAATCCCATGTGACTGATGTGATGGGGAGGGTTGACCCACTTAATCATGGATTAAGTGTGTGAATTTGCGTAGTGGGTAGGTTAGGTGAGGATTAGGATTGGAATTAGGATTAGGAAAAAGTGATAGAGGATGTGACATTTGAGATATTAAATAAATAAATAAGACTTATTTATTTAATTTATGAGATAGAAGAGGTAAGGGAGATAAAGTATTTAATTGATTTTTTTAAATACCTTAGGGATTTAGAGGACTTTAGGGGTATTAATTAAATAATAGCAATATTACTTAATTAATGTGGATAAGAATATATTTAGATGAAAAGGGATAAATTTTACCAAACGTAAGTGGCCAAATTTAGGTGTCTACACAAACTATACACATAATATAAAACAATCATTTAATTAGAATGATTAAGAACATATCATAACCAAAATACCTGTCAACTAGTTATATATATAAAATATATATATTGTATGCATATGAAATATAGAAAAAGGGAATCCTTAAGTTTAATGTCCAAAACCTAGGTCAATTCAACCTTTTCTAGGATTTTATTAGGCAAATAATTTGATAGCGTTAATTATGAGATAGAAGAGGTAAGATTAGGATATGATTATTTTGAGTCTTGGAAATGGATTGGAATTGAATTTCCCAAAATAATGCTATCAAACTATGCACCTTAGACTAAAAATGTAATATTCCGATAATAGGAAAATTACAACAATTTCAATTGTAAAACTGAGAAAAGTAGATATTTGTGCACCTCTTTTGCAAATTTGGGGCTAAAAATGGGGGACACTCATGACTAGGGTGTGAGTGTCTTGGTAGGAATCTTTTGAGCTTCAAAAGTTGATCCTATAGTGTTTTATCTGCTCTCTGATTTCCCACCCTATAACTTTCGTCTTCAAATTTGTACTTGCAAGAAATTTGCAAAAAGAGATGTTGGGGTGGCTATTAGGAGCTTGCCTTAGTCAAACCCCTATTTTGGTAATTAAACCTCCACAAATATCCAAAGATCTTATAAAATATAGTGTGTGAGCCCTACCCATAAATGTGTCTAAGGTTGTTATGAGCTAAAATGAAAAGGAACCCTACTCAATTGTGTTAGAGAGATATTCCTATATGACAATGACAAGATCTAACTAAGAGAGAAGTCAAAACATTCTTAGCAAATTTGAAACACAATGATACCTTTCTTGAGGATGCAAATAAGATGAATATTGAAGATGAGAACACTAGGAAACAAGTCATTAGGTTGAAGAAAATTTCCAAATGCATCTCCCTAACCTATAATCCATCATGCTCTTCTTCTGGCATCAACCTTCAATCATGCTATAAGACTTGATCACTAAAATTATGCTTGAAAATCTACAAATTAGGATGTACTTGATGATCTATTGCTTCTTCTTTTCTCCAAAGTTCTCAATTCTTGTCTTCTTTTTCTTCTATAATTTCAAATGGTGACAAGACTAGGTATTTATAGGCCTCTAATCCGATTTCTTGTAAATTAGATCTTGATAGCCAACTTTGGACAATTAAAATTCAAATAAAAAAATTCCACCTCTAATATATTTCAAATTTGAGACAAAATAGGGGGACACCCACACCTAGGGCATGAGTGTCCCAGCCTTGCCAACACTATTTTATGGGTTTTTAGGTGTTGGGGACAATATATTATATGAATGCATTTGATTTTTAGTTGCAATTCTTTGGAAATTATCAAAAATAAGCCTTAGAGTGCATAATTTAGGATATTAGGTCTTGATTAAGGGGTCTTAAAAATTCATAAATACAAGAGGCACTAAAGTAGGTCCATATTAAGCATGAAATTGTATTTTCTCCTAAAGGGAGTATAATTTATGATGCTACATTTAGCCCCCACTTTAGCAGCCATATGACACTACGTGTATATGCAAGCTAAAGTACTAAAAGTAGATCATGTTGTATAAAAAGGATACTCATATAGATATTATGATTCATTCATGCACAGGAGAATGAAGCCCCCCAATGTAGTCATCTGCAAAACCACAATGTTAGGAACCAAATCTTGCAAAATTTATTTGTTATATATTCAAAATCATCTTGAAAAATCATATCAGCTTCTAAGAAGAACCAAATTTGAGGGTCGATGTATGCCCCCCTAATTCTAATTGCTTTATGGAGGTGGAATTAGGGTAGCAATCTAACCACATAAATTTTTTATATCTTTGAAATAGAAAAGTCTATGATAGGGTCATCAAGATCATAAAACCAATTATCAAGAAGCATATGGTAAGCGAAAAAAAACCATGAATCTAATGTAGTAAACGACATCAAAATCCGAGTTCACTAGCCCCCATTATTATGAATTGAAAGATATGTGCTATAAGAATGTATTTACTAGATTTAAGTATAAGATAGAAAAAAAAAATAATTTTTACATTCATTTTAACTTTTTTGCTATCTTAAGGGCTAGAGTTTACCATTACCAACCCAAGGAGTGAGGATGCTAAGTTGACAACCGTACGAGCCCCCTAAACTCAAGGTCCTATGAGAAGACACTGCACGAGGCGAGGTAGCACCAATAGTATGTTGCATTTCCTTTTCCCTATTACTACTTACTACATTTTATGGTGTTTTTTATGATTTTTTCAAAAATCATGGTGCTTATGTCCTCTTTGGGCACCTGTGTCCCAAAATGGTTCTTGTGTCCTTGAATGGTGCCTATGTCTCAAAAAGGTGCTCCTATCCATTTTTCAAAATTATTTTGTTTTTAACTATTTGATCACTATATTTTCTTTGCAATTGATGATTCCTAGCTTTAATTCTTGTAAATTCTACCACATGCTCGATAGTAGATAGGAGGACGCTTATTTTCATTACTTCGAGAGTAGGTTTCCCATCTTTTGTATGAGGATTGACAACTTTCACGTACCACTAGACTTTATTGGGTATATCTCATGCCATCGATGAGGTACCACAATGCTATGTTGATGGCACTTGTTGAGTGATGGAATGTAGATACTTCCACCTTTCATCTCCCAATAAGGGATATGACCATTACACTTGAGGATATACACTACATCTTTAGGATACCCATGCAAGGTGAGACCATACACTATGATTATTGTCTAACCCTTCAAGAGATGAGGAGAGATCTATTCTATTACACTGGTCATCATAGGGATCATGATTTTGACCCTAGTAGCCACATGGAGCTCAAGTGGTTACTTCATACAGGTCATTTTGTACCATTAGTTTGATAGATTCTCATTGTTGTCATCACCTTAGCTCTAGCACCCAAAGGATGAGGCACACACCTTGAGGGGTCCTAGTTCACATAATCTGAGAGATGGAGCAACATTAGATAGTATATACCTAGGTTCAAAGCATTCTTGCACATCTATATTATGATCTTGGTCACTTTGTATATCAGGATGCCCACAGTATTCTTCATTGTACACTTCTACAAGTATGGGAATTTGAGCATATCATATGCACTAGACCAGTGGGATATCCCATGGCAGCCCCTAATGGCTATCCATGAGTTTTCTATTATACACTTAGGTGACCCTGGTAGTGTGGAGACCTGTTATATTGGACAATCACTTTTGATCATTTAGGGGATGCTGATATTTTATGGAGACCATATAGGATCCTACATCAGTAGATAGGTCTAGCACATCAGCTATCTAGGATGTAGTGAGATAGGTTATTATTTGGGAGACACAAATATATTGTCATGCTTTTTATTATGATAGTTTGATTAGATAGTTTAGTTAGATACAAACATCACCTAGTCCAAGACCTACATAATTGAGATATACACTTAGTGGCACTAGGCCATAGGACATATGTGTCCCGCACTCACAAACATCACTCTTAGTGATCCAAAGGATGAGGAGTGGGACATACTCTTAGCATCTGGCGAGGATAATGTAAGCACATTGATTGCATATGATAGGTGGTGTTGAGCTATGCACCACAAATCAGTCTTCCCTATCAGTCATCCTACAAGTAATCAAGGACCTTGGCCCCATCATCATGGTGATGACATAGAGAGGAACAATGATAATGTAGATGGGGACACAAAAAAGGATGATGATGGCATAGAGGAGGAGGGAGAGGATGAGGATCAACAACCAGCAAGAGGAGTCCTCAAGGAGTGAGTAGAGGCTGAAGATTCCCCAAGGAGAGACCTACATCTCATCCTCGCATTAGGCAAGCACATTCTACTAATCCATAGAGGACCCAATCCTACACATGTGGAGAGAGCAGTCATGTCATTCCCTCCCCACCACCAGCCTTCTAGGGAAGACTTAATCTGGCACCTATAGTGTCCTTTTGAGATTTCGATTGGTGAGCTGGTGATCTAGGTGATGATATGCTAGTTATTTAAGTTATTACCATTCTTATGTTATATATTGTTCTAACTTGTGCTTTCTTTGTTGTTTTTGGGACATGAGATTGGCTTGACTTCTTCAGTCGAGTTACTACGGTCATTGTTCCACTGATGCCCCCACACTAGTCGATATGGGCAAAGCATAGGCCACCACCTAGTGTGGGGTGCCATACTAACTTTTTTAAGACCCTATCTTTGTGGATAACATCATATGATAATTCTATATAGACCATTGATTTATTAAGAGCTAAAAATTAAGAAATTTGAGCTAAAGAGGAGTAGAAGAGGAGCTTTGAGCCAAAGAGGAGTAGGTGAGATTTCCACACTAGGAACTTAGGTCAATACATGAGGAGCTCAGAGTTGTGTATGAGGATCTTAAAGCCACCCAAGTTCCTTTTGAGAGCAAGTCACATGCCTTCCTATGGGGGGAACTCAATAGGATGCAAATGGAGCGTAGTAGGTTTTAGGCGGACATGGATCAGATCGATCAAGAGCATGTTGTGACACTCATAGATGATGGCATAGCCATAGGCCAGGCATAGGGCCTACAAGAGTAGATTCCTGAACCACTGTCTCTCGACAAGCACCACCACTAGGCCCCTAGGAGTCTGGTATACATAGACCTACTTAGATGTATTATTCTATTACACACCACTTTTTGCTACCTTGGTGACCATGATGTATATGAACTTTATGATCTATATATGAGCATGTTTTTATTTCTATGTATTATATATCAATGTGATCTATTAAACAATATCGATGTGATTACTTAATAAATGTCTTCATGATCTAATTGTTATGTTATCTAATTAAACACTTATGCTCTTTTAGATGCTATTTTTTTATGAAGTGTTATCATGTTAAACTAGATGCCCTTATGATCTAATTTGTAAAATTAATTTTATGTAATGATCTAATGTAGCGTAACACACACATGATTGAATACCATGTAAAATAATGTAATAATTCAAGTAAATGAACAATTACTATCTACTTAATATAACAACATTCTTTAAAATACATACTATTCAAAAATATTACTAAGTGTAATATCTGCACAAATGTGCAACATTGATAGGTTCTCTTAGAGGTGTTCCATCCATTTCTTTAAGTTTATATGCTCTAGACTCATAAACTTCATCAATGCAATAAGTTCCTAACCAATTTGAGCTAAACTTTCCTTTCTCATCAAGAACAACATTGATATTATGTTGATTTTCATACAAAAAATCTCCCTTGTTAAAAGAATGAGGAATGACATTATCATTATACTTATGTTGCATGGTTTTGGAGTAAGCTTGAAGATGCTCAAGAGAGTTTATACATTCTTCATCAAGTATTTCAAGTTGTTGCAAATGTTTTTCCCTATAAGAATAATTATCAATAAGGCCACTAAGAGAAACTCGTAAAGAATGACCTTCTAGCTCTAATAGAATTATTGCATCAGCTCCATAAACAAGATTATAGGGTGTGTTTCCTATAGATGTGTGAATACTTGTGCGATAAGTCCATAAGGCATAAGAGAGTGATTATTCTAATCTTTGTTATGTTTACTAACTATTTTTTGCATGATTTTCTCAAAAATATTATTTGTTGCTCCTACTTGATCGTTAGATTACAGATAATATGGTGTAGAGAAATGATGTTGAATTTGAAATGCTTCCAAAAAATCCTTGACTCCTTTTTCTTAAATGGTGTTCCATTTTCCATAACTAGGGCTAAAGGAATACCAAACCGAGTGATGATGTTTTCTAAGATAAAATGATAGATTGCATCAACATTCATGGAACAAAGAGGAATTTCCTCTACCCACTTGATGAAATAATCTATAGAATTTATTATGAATGTATTTTTTTATGGTGAGGGAGTGGATATTTTCCTAATTAGATCTAAACCCCAAACCAAAAATGGCCAAATAGCAACTTGAGCATGAAGTTCAGACGTAGGAACATGAATCAAATTTTATGTTCTTGAAACTTGTGACACTTCTTAACATGATCAAGACAATCTTGCTCCATATTTTTCCAATAATAACCAATACAAATTAACCTTTGAACTAAAGATCATCCTCCAAAATTCCCCCTACATGCACCCACATGAGCTTCCTCAAGCCCTTGAGGAATTTCATATTTTCTTAAATATCTAAGGAGAAGATTGTTCAATGATTTTCTATACAACACATCGACTAGGATTATATAACGGGCCTCTATATTTCGTATGCGAACCCTAGTGCTCTTAGTCATTGGTTCAAGAAAAATGTCATCCTTTAAATAATTAAATATCATACCACTCATTGAAAATTTCAACATTAGCAACCATTGTCTCTTTTGTATTTTTGTCTATTGATGGTTTTGTGAGTGTGAATAACAAATGTGAAGTACGTGGAAGTATCATTGAGAGACACAAGGGAAGTAGCACTTTCCATTGTATCTACATGTTGATTATCCTTTCGTGGAACATTGTCAATAGTATATGTTGAGAAGCATTCTAATATAGTTAATGTGAGGTATTTATACTTAGATAAATTATCATATTTTTCTTGATAAGACCCATTAATTTGTTTGATGATTATTTGAGAATCTTTGAATATACAAATGTGTTGAACACCTAAGGACAAGGTTGCACATAATCCTATGATAAGGGCCTCATACTCAGCGATGTTGTTTGTACATAGGAAATTTAGATGATAGGATAAAGGAATTGGCTTCCCCGAAGGAGGTACTAATATGACCCCAGCACCAAAGCTAGTTCGACATTTAGAGCCATCAAAGTATAATTCCCATGTTTCATTGTCATCAATTTTCAATACATTTTTGTTGGGAAAATAATCTTGATTTGGAAATGCTAATGGTGAAGGAGCTTTAGCTAAATGGTTGGTCAATGCTTGTCCTTTGATTTATTTTTGAGAGATGAACTTAAGGTCAAACTCAGTTAATAACATCACCCATTTAGCTAAATGTCTTGACAAATATGTTTTAGCAAAGAGGTGTTTAAGGGATCAAACTTTGTGATAACTTGCACCTTAGTGTTTAATAAATAATGTCTCAACTTATTAGTCACAAACACAAGAGCCAAGCATTGCTTCTCTATAGTTGTATATTGGGTTTCATAATCAAGCAATGTTTGACTAATGTAATACATAGGATGTTCTTTTCTATTTCCATCTTGTTGTGCTAATAGAGTTGCAAGCACATGATTTGAAGCCGAGATAAAAAGGACAAAAGGTTTTCCTTGAAATATTGGTTACAAAACAGGAGGATTAGCCAAATATTATTTCAAATCTTCAAATTCCTTGTGACAATCCTCATTCCATTTAAATTTTGAATATTTCTTAAGGAGCTGAGTGAAGGGAAGAGTTTGATTTTCCAAAGATGCCACAAATCAACGAATAGCTTGAGTCTTTACTTATAAGCTATTCAATTGTGAAATGTTTTTAGGAGGTGGCATGTTTATTATTGCATAAATCTTATTTTTTTCCACCTTAATGCCTCTATGTGACAATATAAATCCCAACAACTTTACACTATCCATACCAAAGACATATTTCTTTGGATATTCAATCTCATGTTGTATTTATGAATTATTTCAAATAATTTACAAAGGATTTTGACATGGTCTTGACCTGTTATAGACTTAGCCAAAATACCATCAACATAATCTTCCAAGATTTTGTGTATGAAATCATGAAATATTAATGTCATAGCTCTTTGATATGTGGACTCAGTATTCTTCAATCTAAAAGACATAAATACCCAACAAAATGTTCCCCAAGGTGTAGTGAAAGTTGTTTTATATTGATCTTAAGGATTAATGAAAATTTAGTTGTATCCTAAAAAATCATCCATAAATGATACACAAAGCATGTCACAAAATTGAATCCACTATCATGTAAATATTAGGAAGGTGAAAATCATCCTTTAAAGATGCTTTATTAAGATCACAAAAATCCATACGCATCCTAATACGATTATCAAGTTTTACCACTACCACAATGTTAGATATACAAGGTGAATAATCAATAGGGTAGATAAAACCCACTTGTAAGAGTTTTTCAATCTCATCCTTAGAAATAAATCTATTGTAGGATTCACCTTGTGTATATTTTGTCTCACTAATTCAACATTTTCTTCAACAATGTTATGTGTAACTATCTTAGGGTCAATACCCAACATATCCAAATAAGTGCAAGGCAAAGATTTTAAGAAAGTCTTGTAATAATGTTACATGATCTTCTTGTTCATCCTCATCAAGAAACATTCCAATTTGAATCACTTTCTCTTCACTATATATGGGTCCATTGGAATATCAAGGGTGTCTCCCACAAGTAAAGAATTATGGTTTGAATCATCATGAAATGTTTTATTTTCATTTTTTTCATCATCACATAGTTCCTTTTCTTTCTCATAGTATTCATTAGCATTCAACCAATAAGAAACCCATTGATTAGGTAAAGTATCATTCATACCCAAGAATTCCCCTAGGGACTTATCATCTTGAAACATACCTAATGGAATATTCTCACATGTAGTGTCTATCAGTTTAGGATGCACCAAGGTTAAGGTTGGCTTAGTAGAATGGTGTGTGATAACATTGAAATTGAGTGAAGGTCTCCTTGATTATATTGTTTCTTTTAAAGGAAAATAACCAAGAACTCTTATTTTATCTTGTGTATTAAGCTCTATAGGAATGTGAATGCCTTGTTCTTTCACTCCACATCCTTTTCCATTATAGCCAAATTGTTTCAAGAGTTGGTATCCTCTTCCATAAAGTGCTTCCATTTCTTTCGAGGAGGGTGGTTTTTCATAATCATCTTCATCATAAGTAGATGTGTAATTCATTTTCTCATCATTATTAAGAGTTGTGGATTCTTGTATGTTGGATGTTTCAATTTCATATTGTGTTGATACTACTGCATTTTTTTTCTCTTTCTCCACTTTTTATGTGATCTTGTATCCCCCCATGAATTTAGGTGTGAAATATAATGACCCCCAATCATCATCCAAAATTTTTGTTACCAATGAAAAACACTTATCTTTATCTTCACATTGTAAGGGCTTCACTTTTGTAGTTGGTGACAATGTTCTCATAGGTTTTTCATTCTTGTTTCAGTTTGTAAACAATTTTTAGACTTTGGATTAGCTTTTATCATGTAAGCCTTGTTGTTTTAAGTGTATTTCATTAAGTGGTGTAGCATTGAAGGAACTTCTTTAATTCCATGAATCCATGGCCTACCCAAGAGAAGATTATATCAAAGATCATGAGGCATCACATGGATGGGAGTTTGAAAAACAACCTTACCAACTTTGGCAAGTAATGTTATCACACCAAGCGGTTGTTTGCCCATATTATCAACACCATGGATGGACAAATTATCTGGTTAAATTCTAGTCTTGTCTGCTCTAATTTTGTCCAAAAGATTCACACTAAAAACATTAAACCCAAAACCATCATCAATGAGGGTATGTCTTATCCCAAACCTATTAATGATAGCCATTATCATCAAAGAGTCATTTTTTTTGTGTTTTCAAAGGAAGTCTAGCTCACTTTCATGAAAAATAATGTCCACATTGACCAAGTTGACCAAGTTGATTCCTTCAATTAGGGTTGCTACATCGATTGGTTGTGCACTAGGAGGAACCATAATTTTTTGCAAGGCACTTTGAATCATTAGATGGTAAGTTGATGAGGTTTGAATTACATCCCACAATGAAATATTAAAGGGAGTATTATGAAGTCATTCCACAAGATCATACTCCTTTCCACTGTATTGAGGTAAATGAGGGGCACTAGGTAAAATATCTTGTGGAAGTGGTATCGATAAGGGAATGGCTTGAGTTTTTCTTGGTTGCTTGTTATTCCTTTTATTATATGTATGAGAAACTATGTGGTAACTTGGTTGTTGCGACACATTATTACTTGCTAGTTGTTTTGTGAAGTTTAAGATAGCACTTGGTAGCTTTGGTTTGTTTTGAGGTGGTTCTATGATAAGCATGGGTTTGGTTTGGACTTGAGGTTGCTGTGAAGGTGGATAAATGATGATTTGATGGGTTATTACATTGATTGTTCTTTGTTGTGTAGAAATGTTGCAAGCCTTGTTGGATGAGCTAAGTGAGATGAATTCCTCAAGGGCTTCATCTAACATATCAAATTCATCCCAACTAAAGGGCTTGATAGGTATGCAATGTACTTGTAGAAAGAGATCTAAAATTATTAGATGATTATGCTTTCTCCAATATCAATCCTTAAATTTCAATTGCAACCTAGGTTTATATGTGTTAAGGAAAACTAGGATAAAAAATAGACGTATAGACCTGTTACAAACACAAACCTAGAAATCAAACTCGAGATTCGCAAACTACCAACAGATATGAATCTGAGGTAGATTCAACAAGACAAAGGCACCTAGGTTTCCTATTCCCAACTAGAGCTCTATCTAAAATTTTAGTTTCAAAATCAATAGTGACATAAGATGACTATATGACACTGTTTAAATCCATATTTGGAATCAATTATGTTGTTTTTGAAGGATTGTAAGTTTGCAATGTATTGTATCATCCTAGGGTGTTGAAATTTTACTAAAATGAAAACCAATTTACCTAGATTATACAATGTTTCAGAAAATGTACACAATCGTCCTATAGATCTGATGATTATCAATACTGAAATGCAGCTATTTTTCACAAATTTGTAATAATCTAAGCAAATTAACACCTTTTTTCAAATGTAACACTACTTTTTGCAATTGAAAAACCCAAATCAAAAATCAAGCAACATAAATAGTTAGAGAGCACATAAATAGTAACTTGAGCCAAATTTGAGCCCAAAATAATAGGACATAAGCACCCAAGGCATTTGTGTCCTAGTCAAGGTTTCTAGAATTTCAAATTCTGACTCTTTAATACTATCTAAGGTTCTCAAGTCTGTGATTAGATGGGCCTGACATTGTATATTTTTCTAAATTTTAATAGTTTTATTATTGTGAACTTGAAAATGTGAATATGCAACAATGTTGAAAATGTTTGAATAGTAAATGGTAATTTTGAATATAATTTTTAGATCTAATATGAACTAATTGACTGATTTGAAGATTCACAATTTTGAAAATGATGATTTGATGTAATTTTTTAAAAAGAAAATAATGTAATTTTTCACTTTTTTGATTTAAATGAAAAATGAAATTTGCATGCAATGAACAATTTCATATTTTAATGATCTAATAAATACAAATTAAATGTAATTCTAATCTAAGATGACTGAAACAACCCTATTGAAACTTACAATGCAATATAATATACAATTTTTTTTATGGCTTTGATGATGCAAACATGAAGCCCTAAATGCAATGCAATGCAAAACCTAGATCTAGGGTGACTTATTAAAAATTTCAGAAGGTTTAGGATGCTATAAATGTCAGGTTCACCAAAATAAAATGTAGAAGAAGGGAATCCTTAAGTTTTGTGTCCAAAACCTAGGTCAATTCAACCTTTTCTAAGATGTCATTAGGATGCAAATCCACAAGTTAATTGGATTAACTTTAAACCAAGAAGGTGAGTCAATCAGACCAAGACCTGATCCTTTTGAGTCTTGTAAATAGATTAGAATTGAATTTCCCAAAATAACCCTATTAAATTGTGTGCCCTAGACTAAACATGTAAGATTTCGATAACAAGAAAACTGCAACAACAATTCTAACTGTAAAATTGAGAAAAGTAGAGATTTGTGCACATGTCCTACAGATTTGGGGCTAAAAATAGGGGACACTCATGCCCAAGGTGTGAGTTTCCTAGTAGGCCTTTTCTAAACTTCAATCATGTAGCGTTATATCTACTCTCTGATTTCCTACCCTATAACTTTCATCTTCATATTTGTACCTACAATAAATTTGAAAAAAGAGATGTTGGGGAGGCTATATAGGAGCTTTCCTTAGTTAATCCCTTGTTTTAGTAATTAAACCTCCACAAATAGCCAAAATTCTGATAAAATATAGTGTGTGAGCCCTAATCTTAAGTGTGTCTAAGGTTATTATGAGATAAAATGCAAATAAACCCTACTCAAGTGTGTTAGAGATAGATTCCTATATGATAATGACAAGATCTAACTAAGAGAGAAGTCAAAACACTCTTAGAAAATCTAAAAAATAATGATACCTTGCTTGAGGTTGCAAATAAGATGAATCTTGAAGATGAGAACACTAGGAAACAAGTCATTAGGTTGAAGGAAATGGCCAAATGCATCTCCCTAACCTAGAATCCATCATATTTCTCTTCTATTGGCATCAACCTTCAATCATGCTATAAGACTTGATATGCAATTATGCTTGAAAATCTAGAAATTAGGATGTACTTGATGATTGCTTCTTATTTTCTCCAAAGTTCTCAATTCTTTCCTTTTTTCTTTTCTAGTTTCAAATGGTGACAAGACTAGGTATTTATAGGCCTCTAATCTGATTTCTCATAAATTAGATCTTGATAGCCAACTTTGGACAATTGAAATTCAAATAAAAAATTATTGCCTCCAACATATTTTAAATTTGATCCAAAATAGTGGGACACTCATGCCTAGGGCATGAGTGTCCCAACCCTACTTTCTAGGTTTTTAGGTTTCGGGGATGATGCATTAGATGAATGAATTTGATTTCCAATTGCAATTCTTTAGAAATTATCAAAAATAGGTCATAGAATGCATAATTTAGGAGATTAGGTCTTGATTAAGGGGTGTTAAAAATGCATAAATACAAGAGGCACTAAAGTAGGTCCAAACTAAGCGTGAAATTATACTCTCCTAAAAGGGAGTACAATTTACGACACTATAGTATGTATGTATACATATATACACATATATGTAGAACATATATATATATAATAGGGTAAGTGCTAAAAGATGGGAGGCCAAAAGGGGTCTTAAGTGGCCACTTTTTTTTCTAAAATCAAGAAATACTGATCTTGGATGAGAAATTGAGGATGGTTACACTCAAAATTTTAAGATGCAACAAAAACAATGTCCGTAGCGCTCCAAGTCTATTTTCTAAACTACTAATTCTTATTTAAAATGGTGGAGATTAAGGGGTTCAAAAAAGGGAGCCACAGAAATTGGTGTTGTTTTTGTCAAGAAAACATAACATAGTGTCTTTTGTGGCTCCCTCAAAAGGTTAACTTTCTTTTTGGTATTTTTAAAATCGCTTTAGTGAGAAATTAGCTAATAGCATGTACTTTATGCCTGATTTTTTTGATAATTTTTTAATGAATATTTGATTGTTTACTAATTTTCAAAGTGGACACATCTTGACAAATAGAATTTTGGTTGTGCTACCCCTATAATTTTTGAAAACTAATTGAAAATCTTTCTTTTTTGAATGTGTGAATGTAGTCTAGTTTATAAAAGTGTAATTTATTTGAAATTTCAATGAATGATTAAAAAATGAAGTAAAAAATACCAAACATTGGTTTTTGAAAAAAAAAAACACAAACAAAAGAAATTAAAGATGAAAGCCTTAACATTATCAAAATGTGAAAAAATGACATCATTAAATAGCTAAGAGAGAGCCTAACATTGCCTAGATGTTTGATTTTCTCAACCTTGAAACACATGCAAATTTGACGGTTAGCACGAAGGAGATTATGTGAAATCTTGTATAATATGAAAAAACACATCTTTGGACGTTGGGAAGGCACTCCAAGTCTTTGGATTGGAAATCCAAAGAAAATCCAAAGTCTAAGGCTTGGGGATTCCCAAAGAAAGATATAACGCGAGCACATTATAATATGCTCACGTTATGTTTTGTTTTGTATTTTTCTCCTTTTTTGTAAAATGTTGCTGCTTGTTTCTCAAGCTTGACATAACGTGAGCATGTTATAACGTGCTCATGTTGTGTCTCGCTTGGAATTGTTTTTGTGCATGTTTACTAAGTATCTTTGATATATGTATGTTTGTATATATATTTGTGTGTATGTATGTCTTTATGTATGTATGTATGTATGTATGTATGCCTATATGTACGTATGCTTGTATGCTTGTATGTATGTATGTATGCTTGTATGTATGTATGTATGTATGTATGTATGCATTCTTGAATGTATGTATGTATGTATGTATGCATCCTTGTATGTATGTATGCATGCATGTATGTATGCTTGTATGTATGTATGTATGTATATATGCATGTCTTTATGTATGTATGCTTATATGCATGTGTGCATGTATGTATGTATGTATATAAGGTTTTTGGGTTTAGGGTTTATAAGGGTGAGGATATAGGTTATAGGGATGAGGTTTGAGGTTTCTAGGTTTAGGGTTTAAGGTATAGGGTTTTTGAGGGATTAGTGCTTAAGTAATAGGTTGAGCATATAGGGTAGAGGGTTACAATTAAGGAATAATAGTCATCTTGTTGAGTGTACAAGATCAAGTGTGTAAGGTAAATGGATTAGGTTTTAGGATATTGGGTTTAGGGTTTATGACATAGATTAAGGGTATAAGGCATAGGGTGACTTGGGTTGAGATTACATATGGTTTATGTTTTAAGTATAGGGTTGAGGGACAATGTTTAGAGTTTATGGTATAAGGGTGAGGTTATGGGGTATAGGAATGAGGGTTTGTGGGTGTAGGGCTCAGAGTTTAAGGTATAGGGTTGAGGATTTAGGAATTAGGCCTTAAGTAAATGGTTGAGGGTTGAGATTTTATAGTTGAGGGATAATGTTCAAGGTTGAGTGTCTAAGATATAGGGTTTAGGGTTTAAGGTTGAGGGTATAAGGCATATGGATGAGGGTTGAGGATTTAGGGCACAAGTATAGGGTTGAGGGTATAGGGTATAGGATAGAGGTTTAAGGGTTGAGGGTTGAGGGATAATGTTAAAGGTTGAGTGTCCAGGGTTAAGTGTATAGGGTATAGATCCATTAGGGTTTAAGATATTGATTTGATGGATTAGGGCTTAAGTATAGGGTTGAGGGTTATGGTTGTAGGTTGTAGGGTTTAGGGATTAAGGGTTGAGGGTTTGGGCATTAGGGTTGAGGGTTGAGGGTTGAGGGTTGAGGGTTGAGGGTTGAGGGTTTAGGGTTTAGGGTTTAGGGTTTAAGGGATAAGGCTTTAAGGGTTGAGGGTTTAAGGATTTAGGGTTTAAGGGTTGAGGGTTTAAGGGTTGAGGGATTAGGGGTTGAGGGTTTAAGGGTTTAAGGGTTAATGGATTAGGGTTTAAGGTTTAAGGGTTGAGGGTTATGTCTTGAGGGATAGGGTTTAGGGTTGAGGGTTAAGGGATTATGATTTTAAGGTTTGAGGGTTTAAGGGTTGAGGGTTTAAGGGTTTAGGGTTTAAGGTTTGAGGGTTAAGATATTAGGGTTTAAGGTATAGGGTTGATGTATTATGGTTAAGGGTTTAATGTATAGGGTTGAGGGTTTAATGTATAGGGTTGAGGGATTAAGGTTGTGTGTCTAATGTATATGGTAGAAGGTTTAAGAGTTTAGGGTTGAGGGTCTAATGTATAGGGTAGAGGGTTAAGAATTGAGGGTTGAGGGTTTAATGTATAGGGTAGAGGGTTGATGGATTAAGGGTCTAAGGGTTGAGGGATTAATGTATTAATGGTTTCAGGCATAGATACGATGGATTAGGGTTGAGGGTCTAATGTATAGGGTAGAGGGTTAAGAATTTAGGGTTGAGGGTTTAATGTATAGGGTAGAGGGTTGATGGATTAAGGGTCTAAGGGTTGAGGGATTAATGTATTAATGGTTTCAGGCATAGATACGATGGATTAGGGTTGAGGTTTTAATGTAGAGGGTAGAGGGTAGAGTGTTGAGGGTTTAAGGGATTAAGGGTTTAAGGGTTGAGGGATTGGGGTCAAGGATAACTTTAGTGGTGAATCTTCACCAATTGGCGAATTCCAGGAATCGGGAAAATTGAACTTGGCGAATTCTAGGTATCTAGCAAGGTGTTCAAATCGCCTAGGTTTCACGTACTATCAGTCCAATGCATGTCCATTCGCCAGCCATTTTTTTTTACGAGGCATGTTTAGGCAATAAATTTTCCATAACATACTACACATTTCCAATGGACTGATCAATATTTTCACCTGTAATCCTAGGGAGCATGTCATAAAACACCAACATATTCGCCAATACTATTAAGAAAACATTATATGAGGACCCATTTCACCAATTAAAATTTACAAATAGTTGCTTATGAAGACCCATTCGCCAATTAAAATTTACAAATAGTTGCTTATGAGGACCTATTTCTCCTTGAAAATTTCAAGGTATCGTTGTATAAGCACGTGGGATTCGCCAAATTTTTAACATACCATTTCAAAATCCCGCGGAATTTGCCAAATATGGATTGATATAAATACAATTGAAACTGTTATTTGTTCTTACACATTTTGTTCAGTTTTAAACATTTGTTCGGTTATGAGGTTCTACTTCTCGATTCAGAAGTCAACGAAACCCGAAAACGTAGACTCGAAGGTGAGTGATCATTTCTTCATATTGTTATTAGTTATTAGACTATTAGTTATAATAATAAGATTTCTTTATCTATTTTCCATTCTTGCTTCAATCTTAAACATAATTTTAAGTAGGGAATGGGATCTATATTCTCTGTCAGTCTTTCCTTCTTAAACAAGAAGACATTTTTTTCCAGCTTTTATTCGAAGTGAGACCAATATGTCGAGCAGCAAGGGTAAGACTCCTGAGCAGGCGGGTAATGAAGAGACTGGGAGGCCATCAAAATGCCCAAAAGGGGGAGGTACCATATAGTCTTACTTTGGAATTGGAAAAGCTTCTAATCCATCAGATCAAGGTGGAGCTACACCATCAAATCTTCCACCAAATATTATTGAAGATGGAGATACATCATCAACTCTTTCGCCACATGAAGGTCAAGGTGAGATTGTCATTGTGTTAAATCAAAATGTACTAAATGAGGATGAAAATACCACAGAAGATGTTCCAAGGGATACCCTGGATAGCTAGAATGAGATAATCAACTTGGATGAGGATGATGTTGGTAGCAAGAAAAGAAAAGGCAAAGCAAAATTGGGGCGTGAGTGGGAAATGACAAGGAATTTTCAAATTGGTTGGTTGTCAAAGTACCCATTCCTTGAACCAATGGGGGTATCAAACGAAACCGATATTGAAAGGGAAATAGAGGTCAGATGTAAGATTTGTAGTTGGAAATGTGGAAGAGACAAGATGATGCAGCTAAAGCTTGACACTATAGAAAAGCATATCAGCAAAGTTTATGAAAAACAAATCACAAACGGAAAGGAACAATCAGTCGTACGATGGAAATCAAAGGAAGAATGTCTTCATGTTAAGTATGCAATAGATTATGGAGAGCATAACCATAGAATGTCGAAGATTAAAAAATGCGACGGTACACTTGAGGCTCATTTTGGAAAAGCCATGGTAGCAACAAATCTGTCAAAAATTGCTCAGATGAGTGTTGCTTTTCATATTTTGTCCAGGGGGCGTCCTTTGACAGACTACCCAAAATATTTTGATTTATTATCTTATTTGAGTGTTCCCCACTTTCCCTTCTCACATTGGTCAGTAAACACTGGATGGGAATGGGCGAACTATCTTGCTACAGTGGAAAAGCAAGATTTAAAGGAGAAATTAAAAGAGTCAAGTTTCATTGCATTATCTTTAGATGAAGTTACTGCGGTAGACAATACTTCTTGGGTTTGTATACATTTGTATACTGTAGAACAAAATGTTCGCCAAACTCATCTTCTTTGTGTTCGTAAAATGAAGGACAGTTCAACATCGCAAAATCTATTTGAACTTGTCAAGAAATCTTTGAATGAAATTGCAGGTTTGGATGAGTTGACAATTGCCAAAAAGTTGGTGTGTGTAGGAGCTGATGGAGTTGTAGTGATGCAAGGTCAAAGGAGTGGTCTTTGCACAAAGTTACAAACTACTTGTGCACCATACATGCTTAGCATTCACTAGATGGCCCATAGAATGAATTTAGCATTTAAAATTGTAAGCAAGTTTCCAACATTATCAAAAGTTGAAAATCTAGTTTGCGAGATCCATGCATACTTCTGCCAAAGTCCCAAATGTTTCCTTGGATTTCAACATTTTGCTAAGGGAATAACACCTGGAAACAAGCTTCTCAAGGATTTCAATACTAGATGGATCTCCTTGCATGGACTAGCGCAACGAGTTATTTCAAAATATCAATCCTTGATTGGGTTGATGTACGAGCATTGCAGCACAGTAGACAAAGCTCCTAAACTCTTACATAGGTTAAGTGATATAGAGACACTCTTGACTTTAGCTAGTCTTCTCCCCATGTTGGATGAGATGAACAATCTTGTGAAGAAATCCCAAGATAGAACTATGTATATTTATGAATATGCCAATCTATATAAACTTACATGCTTGGCCCTCAATCATCTATATCTAGATCTAACACAAGAAGGCGCAAATTATTTAATGTAGTGGAAAATTACTGATTTGAATAATCCTGATAATTATTTACAGTTTAATGCAAGCGGGCACTTATGTATTTGTGTATGTGGATATGAGATACCAATGTACCATTGTAAGACAACCAGGCGCTCTAGAAAAGAAGTACCTGTTAACGAGGAAGATTTTAACGACATTGTTAAATCTGTTAGTGATAATTTGAAGGAAATTGCAAAATCTCTTTCCTCATATATTCATGAAAGATTCCCTCGACATGAAATACTTGAAGCCATGGGTATTGTGTATCCTCAATTTTAGGTAAACCGAGATAACCAAAAATATTTTTATGATCAAGTAAAAATCGTGATCGAACAGCTTTTGAAAAAGGTAACATACAATGAGCAGGTAATAGAAGGAATTTTAAATGAAAATAAGCTTAGAAAGCAATGTCGGAGTTTTGCAATAGCTATGAGGGACTATTTTGATTCCATGGGCAAGGAGAAGGCCTTTGAACCGGGATCAATAAAAAAGGTTTGGACAAGCTTAGGTCAGAGTGAAATATTGCGTGGTTCGATGTAAGAATATTTCAAAATTGTTGATTTATGTCAAACAATGATATTGGGGTCGGTGGAGGATGAGAGATTTTTCAGTACATTGGGATTTTTGAAATCAAAGTTAAGAAAAAAATTGGACAAGAATTTGGAAAATTGCTTGAGGATGAAAGGAACTGCATATAATGTCAAAAAATTTCCTTTTGAAAGGGCACTCGCAATCTGGAGGTCCACATGTGAAAGAAGAGGGGTCGGGTTGTGCAACACAGGCTCTCCAATTCTAGGAGTCATCAGTACTAGTGGTGGTACTAGTGGCAGTGGCAGTGGGCTTGGGATAGATCAAGTTGATAGTGATATTGAAATTGACACAAATCAAACAGTGAATGTTGATTTTGGGACACAGGTCGAACAAAGTGCAGAGCAGTCTCCGAATCAAGATGACTCTTTTACTTTATCTAAAGATGAGCATTGGTTTGAGGACCCTGACTCCATTTGGGAAATGGAAGATAATTAGCAGGTTTTAGGTATTTTTACCGCACTTCTTGAACCAGTTTCCATCATTCCAAAGTCCAAACTGTAGTTGATGATATTTTATATTCTATTAAATGAAAATTGTGAATCATTGCACTTCAAGTTCATGATATCTTATAATCTTATTTTATATTGCACTCAAGCACTACATGAATCATATTCCAAACAGTAGTTGATGATTTTTTATATTGTATTCAAATAAATTGTGAATCATTTCACTTTAAGTTCGGGATATTTTATTTAATATTTTATATTGCACTCCAAGTCTCCATGATATTTTATATTATATTGCACTTCATGAATCATATCAGGATTTTTAGTCAAAACATAATAGAAGCTAACAGACTAACAGTTCAACATCCATAACTTAGAAATGAACAAAATAACCCTTGATCATTTTATTAAAAATAATGATATGTTTATACAATGAAGAGACATGAGTTCGAAATGCGTAATTTCCATTCAGATGCTAGTACTATCCTGAAACATCAAACTCTAATGAGTTTAAAACCTACTACAAAATGACACAAAATCTAAAACAACATTTTCACTAAAACAACAAACCCTTTACAATTCGCTCTGCAACTTTACTTAGATTCGACCTAAAATTATCCAACTTGCTAACCCCTATTTCTGGCCTCGAAATCCTTCTTATAGAGAATGAAGGAGCAAACAAGCATTTGGCCATAAATACACATGTCACCGGTCACTTGGACCCCCCTATGATATTTCAAAAATTTGTTAAAACAACTGAGTCCCATGAGAATCTTCTTGTTTTTCCCATCCGCTAGAAAATGGCTGATACACTAGCCAGCTGCCAAACCTCAAGAAACTTGCACCAAAAGTGACCCAAAACTATCATCAAGACACAACCAAAATCTATTATAATTTGGTGGTAAAATAGAATGAAGGAAAATTACTTAATGTTAATCGAATTGAGCTAGAAAGCATCTCATCCACCATTAGAGCTCACTTGCATGTCACGCCAAAGGCTCCAAGTTTCCAATCGCATTTGATGCAAATTCAAATCCCAATCGTTGATCCTTTACTTTTGTCAAAGCATCGAACGGCTGCCTTCAAAAAGGCTGATGTAATCTCCATCTTAGTACAAAGGGCCCACCACACTATGCATCACCAAAGGAATACATGTGGTGCTCACCCATGATATCGCAATCAATAAACACCTCGCATCTTCCGATCATGTGATGGCGGGCAACCGTTGATCTCCGTCATCAGCAATTGTGTTCATTCATAACAATCACCGTTGTTGAACATAACTGTCGAGCAAATTTTTCATCAAGATTATAACACCTCTATTGATTTTGAGCATGTGCATCTCGCAACCACTTTAGTAACCTACCATATAATGTATATCTTTGGGTTGGGTCTTTTCTGACGTTACCTTTTTTAAGGTGGTTTCAAAACAACTTATGTTCCATTGAATCGTCTAGGTCGGACCCCTTTTAATAAAAATGCTAAATATTTCGCCTGATCTTTTATTTCTCGAGTTTGGGTCAGACCATGCCCTGTGTTTTAGAACAACTTTGAGCCATTGTTTGTCATTGTCCTAGGTGGTGTCCCCTTCCCCTCTTTTATTTTAAGTAATTGTATTATTTTGCAGGGGTTATTTTTAGTGACCGTCAATCTCCCTACGATTGATCTTGACCGTTCCTCATGATCTCACGATGACATCACCACTGGTTGCTTGGTGATTGCAATATCACAGGAGGGCACCATGTGTCCCAAGTTGTCGATGCTAAAGAGGAGTAAATAAAGTGCTTAATATTTGTATCAGACTTTAGTACGTTATAGAGTGGGTTACTAAACCAGATGTGATATGCACGTGCTCGAGATCGATGGCGATGTTTTAACCTTGATGAAAAGTTGCTCGACGGATAGGTTTTCGTGTTGCTCACTATTGTGAATGATCATGATTGCCGATGGAGGGAATCAACGGTTGCCCGTCATCGCATGATCCTAAAGTGAAGGGTGTTTAGTGATTGCGATAGCACGGGCGGACACCACGTGTATTCCTTTGGCGATGTGTATTATGGTGGGCCCTCGATAATGACATGGAGATGTTGTTAGCCTTTTGAAGATGGTCATCTGATCATTGATGATCTGACAGGAACAAGAGATCAACGACGAGGATTTAAATTTGCATCAAATACGATTGAAGTCGTTGGCACGGCATGCAAGTGAGCTTTAATGGTGGATGAGACGTCTATTGGCCATTTTTCATCGGCTTTAAGTAGTTAATTCCATTCTATCTTCACCACAAAGGCATTCAAATTTTTTTGAAGCGGTCCAGGACTCCAAAGCCAGAGATTGAGTTTTTCAAGGAATTACAGTGAGGTTTGGTTTTCTGCAAGGCACGAAATCCCATGAGTTACCTTTTATGCCACAGTTTCTGTTTGAATGTGTTTTTTGTAGAGGGTTGTATTTTGTTGGTCAGGGGTCTTGTTGATTAAGACTATAAGGTTACTGGTTCTTTTGAATTGTGGGAAATTACAAAGTTATGGTATAATTTCATTTTGGGTAGCCCTAGTTTGTTCAAGAATTTGATTTTAGGAGAAGCCCTGGTTGTTTGAAATGGTTCCATCAAAGCAGCATTTTGGCCATATTGATTATTTGCAAAGGAATTTATACGATGATTTCCTAGATCAATTCCCGCTATCAACGAACGACAAGAAGAGGGGTTTGGTTTTAATGAATGGGAAAGCCTTAGGCAAGGGACTAAGGTGTAAAACCTATAATATTGCAGATGCTAGGGTCCAAATGATGGGCCTAGAAATGTTTAGGAGATGGTATGGGCAGTGAAATGTGCCTCACCCTTTCTATAATGGCTAGAAGTACGATATGGGGAAACTAGTTGTACCAAATGTATTTCTTGATATTGACCTACTCAGAGTAGTGGCAACACAATATGATCTTGTTACAAGGATTATCAAGGATAATGATGGTGGGGTTCTACTGAATATAAATGCAGATGAGATTCGGCAGGTTTTCAATTTGAGTGAATATAGCCCATTCTTAGTCTGGGTAGATTTTGAGGAAATGAAGCAAGAATATGCCAGGTCACAGCCTCTTTTCATATCAAAATTGCTTCCTCCTCATTTAGCCAAGGCATGCAGTTCAATGATTCACATCAGCCCAATTGATCAAGAGCCTTTCAGGCTGAGTTTTTTTGTTGATCACTTCTTGGCAACATTTTATTCACTTTGCTATATTTTAGGTTTCAACCCTAATACCATGATTCCCATTGCTTATATGTTTATGGGGGTTCAGATTCAGCATCCCAATTTTTCTATAGTGTACGACTATGCATCTTTTCTTGCTGAAAAGTTACATGAGGGTTTGTTGAAGTTGCATATGGGGGACACTGGTACTCCTTTCTTTTGGTACTCCCTATTAATGCATATGTTCCTGTACAAGAATGCCGACTTCTTCTCATAGAAAATGGAGTTGAGGCAAGAAGTGAATGGAGAAATATTACCAGTACAGGTTTGGAGTGCAAATTTGTCTTGCAACAAGGGAGGTGCTAGCTTTGTGTAGTTTGATAACTGTTTTGCTTCCAGACTTAGAGATAGATTGGTGGTAAATATGCCAAGGGTCCCTGAGGATTTGCATGATTTCCTCTGACCCAAAGTGAGGAAGTCCGATTTGAAGGTGTGCCACAATTGGGTTGATATCATCTTATACCCCGTAAGCACTGTCCTAAGGGTTTATGGTTTCCAGGGAGCTCCTCACATTCTCCCATATAATGTACCATCAAGGATGGTATTTTCCAAGCTCATGTGGCAACTAGGTTGCATTCATGAGGATAATTTGACAAGGAAAGGAAAAGGGACTTTGTTCCCTGATTATATTGTTGTTTCAGATTTTGTCTTTTCCAAGGGAGGATGGGTCCACTTTGGAAGATTTTTTTATGATTATCATTTGAAGAGTGGATCTAAGAGGTAGCATGACCCCGAGGGATTCTTTCCCCTATTCATGCAACGAATTAAAGGTGGCAAGTTTGCACATGTTTTCAATTTTCGTGAGGATCTAATCAGAAATGAGTTTGATTTGAGGAGGCAAGAATTGAATAAAGAGAAAGGGATTGCCTATGAGAAACTGTTGGCTATGGTGCATAAAATGGATCCAAAATATGATCCACTGATGGAGTTCACTCCATTTCATAAAAGAATATATTTCTTAATGAATAACTTCAAAAATATCATGAGCACCTTGAAAACCAATAAATTCAATTTGGAAGTGGACTTGGGAATTCAGAGACCAGAGGCGAGGCCTGAAGAAACAAGGCCAACTTATCAGCCACCAGAGGACATGCCTCTATACAAGAGGAAGAGAGATGATAGCAATGATGAGGAGGCAGGAGATAAAAGGGGAAAACAAATAATGTAAGCATCATCACAACCGGGTCAAGGGATCAGGAAACCTTGAGGGATAAGCATTGTGGACCTGGATTCACCACCGAGAAATGATCCTGTAGAGTTACTATCAGAGCCAAGCCTAAAGAGGCAAAGGGTTGAGGAAACACAAGAGGCTCTGATGGATGAAATAAATATAACTGATTAAGACATACAGGTTGGTATCCCTTCTCCTCCTAGATCAACACAATTGGTGTTAACTGATATGGATATAAAGGGGCAGTGTGTACAAGATGCCAGGATGGAGGCCTGCAAGGCATTCCTAGATGATGATGCCTTCGTGAAGACTTGTATTCTTGTAGTTAATTTGGAGAATGAAATTAGACGAATATCAGGATAAATGCAAGAGAAGGAGAGAGTCAAGACCTAATAGGTCTGAACAGGAGAATGATGATGAAGTTAAGGCGAAAATAATGGAGGAATTCAAGAGCATTACTCCTGAGGAAGGAAGGAGACTTGTGACTTAGGATGGTGTCTTACTTCTACCTGAATGGGACATAGATAATCTTGTAGCATTCAATGCTATCCTGTAGTCCAAGCATCCTGTGAAAAATAGTGAGGAAGAGGTTAAGGCAGCTCTGCAAGACTCTACTTTTAGTGAGGAATCTGAAACTCTGGCCATATGGGCATTGGCACCCCAGGGTAGAAAACCAAATGTGGTTGATATTGGCCCAAGTCTAAGGGGAGGGCTCATCATCAAGAGAGCTTCTGAAACCTCAACAACAGAAGCCACAAGCTTGACATTGAATGTGGCCAAATTGGCCCAAAAGATAGCTGAAAGGGAGGAAGCTAAAAAGAAGAGTCTGATGGAGAAATACAACATAATAATTGGGGAATGTAGTAGAATACAGCAGAGGAATGTTGAGCTGCAGTCTGAAGTTGATAGACTGAAATATGGGCAGGTAGGAGAATCCTCCAAAACCCCTGGTATCAGAGCACTACCCACTACTTCAGGGTCTATTCCCCTTAATATACCAATCATTTCTACTCCTAGGTCCCCCATTCGAACACCTACTCTCAGCCCTGCACCAGAGCCAGTTGAAGAGGAAGTTGAGTATTCTGTGGATCCTACCAAGAAGCAAATGTTGAATAAAATCATAGAATTGCAGGCTGCCCTAAAGGCAAGTGAGGATGATGCAATTGCTAAACACAATGAGGTGGTTGACACTATTTTGAGGCATCTAAATGAGAAGGTTGATTGTAGGTTGCCATCTATACATTCTTTGTATTCTTTGTTCTTGGGTGGAATTAAAAACATTAATAGAGATCGGGAAGTAGTTCTGCCTTTGGTTGAGAAGTGGATCCCTTGGGCCACTAATTTAGATGTCATGTTTAAGGCTTCCAGGTTTGATGCAGACAATAGGCCTCAGTCATTGAAGCCTACTCAAAATTTTGTGAAATCATTGAAGGGATTCCAGGCCCTACCTGATGATTTGAGTAGAAAAATTAGAGAACTGGTAAAGAGTTTTGATGACTAGAATGATACTTTTTTTCCAGATATAATAGATGCACAGGGAAATATCTTGCCATTGCAGTAGTGGCAACATAGGGCAGAAGAGGTTATTGATGCACAAATCAAATTGATTTGTGATGACTCAGACTATGACTTGCTGGTGAGCAGTATGGATAAAATAATTAATACCAGCATATTCTTAGAGTCTTTTGAGAGAGAGGCTAACCAGGTTGCGGTGAAGTACACACCTTACAATACTAAGGTGATCGAGGTGGTGAATTTTAAATGACCAACGGATGAGGAATCCAGAAATGGGTGGACAAGTACTTAACCGAAGATGAGTAAAACCGTGTCTATTACCGGCAACTAACAGCTCAGCGGTTATAGTATAACTGATTATGGTTTTGCTTCCATGACGGCTTTTGGTGCAGGTTTTGAGATATAGCTAATGCAACGGCTATTATGTAATGAGTGGAATCAACGGAAAGATGCTTTGGGACTCGATGGTTTTAATCATATTTTTGAATTGGCACATAGCAGTCCAATTGACCAATGACGTGTGTAATTTCTGGCCTGATGCTTGTTTGCTCCTTCATTTTCTATAAGAAGGATTTCAAGGCCAAAAATAGGGGTTGGTAAGTCAGATATTTTGAGGTCAAGTCTAGGTATAGCTGCAAAATAGATTGTAAGAACTAGTTATTTCAATATTAATACAATTTAGGTTTGGGGTTATTCAGTAATGGGGTTTTAGGTCTATGAAGATTTGATGTTTCGCAACAGTACTAGAATTTGAGTTATGATGTTATATTTCAAGCTCATGTCTCTCCTTTGTATAAACATATCATAATTTTGAATAGTATAATCAAGGATTATGGTGTTCATCTCACTGCTCTCGTGTGTATGTTTTCCATTTTGGCTTTAATTCAAGGAATTAATTAAAATGCTTGGATGGAATCATGGATGGATATGTTTGTAAAGGGATTTAGTAAGAAGTATTGGGTTAGGATATAGATTGACACTATTGTAATGCAATATTGCCAAGGATCTTATAATTATATGCTATGTATTTGAATCTGTTGTTAAATTTTAAATGTTTGTGAATTTGACTCCCCAATGGTATATGGCACTAGTTTAAATTGTATGAGTTTGTGAAGTCTTATGTCTGTATGTCTTTACTTAGAGCTTGCTGCCAAATTGCAAATAAAATGACTTTCTTAAGTTATGAATTAATGTTGTAATCATCCCATGCTCCAAGTAGTTGATATTATTGGTGAAAGGCCAGCTCATTTAAGTATTATCCTATTCTATTGAGCTATTTGATGGGATTATTTGTTAATTGTTAATGATTGTAGATTAGGAGACAAACTTGGTTTACGTTTAAAAACACCAACAAAACCCACCCAAAAAAGGTAACATCCGACTAGATTTTCACCCAAGGTATTACATACGACATTAGGATTTTCATGAAAACCAAAATAAAAACCCCAACCTTAGGTTCTTTCCCAAAAAATATGACACATTGATAGACCAGGACAAGGTCAAGACAAAGAGGAATTCAGAGAGAAAAAATAGAAGTTCCATCAAGTTCATCAGTAGTTCAAATGATAAAATAAATAATATAGATAATTGAACATCATCACATTACTAAAGTTTGAATTTGAGCTTTTTAATTGAATTTCACATGAAGGAGTACATATTGGCATTGGCAATGCAAAATATTGCCAATGCCCAAAGACAAGTCTGCACAAAGCTGAGTTGGAACTTGGAAACTCATATTATCAAAGGATTGAAAATAAAAAATCAAGTCACTGTATCACCTTTTCTAGCAACTTCCACTCTTCAGGAGGTGGAATTACGATTTGTTCTAACTGATGTTGTTTGACTTGAATTTTTGTTAACATTTCATGATTGTAATTAAAAGTGGAACCTGTCTTGAATTCTTCAGTCAATTTTGCATTCAAGGTTATCAATGTACTGATTGAATCAAAATAGTTCACATCTGGGTTCTAAGGAAACTGGTCCAAATCAATCTTCCTTGCACCTTCCATCTTCTTTTTGAAACCATCCTTTCCAATGAATCACTCATTTGTGTCAAAAGCCTCTGGAAAACCAAGCTCTGTGAAGTTCCTTACCTTTTCATCCACCACCTTCATCTTGTCTGCAACCAAATGCAAATATTCCTTTGTTCCACACATTCTGGAACACTTTTCAATGATAGATGACAACTTCATTGAGGTTTCAATCTGATTAGTAATCCCTTTTGATTTCAAATCATTGTAACTAGCTTTGTAGACTATTTGTAGAACTTGATTTACAGATGTCTCTAATTCTAGCACCTTTTTGTTGTCCACTAAATATTTGTTGAGCTTCTTATAATGTTGTCTGATAGCATCAATCAATTGAAACATGTCACACAAATGATCAAACCTCTGCATTATTTCATCCCAGATCTTTTGTTTCATATGCCTCACTGTATCTCTACAAAATGCAGAAAGCTTATTTTGAGAAGTCTTAATTTCTTCTTTTGCTTCCATCAGCTCTGTCTCCAATCTTTCATTTGTTTTTCTCTGTTTCTCCAATTTTTGTTCCCACTATGCATTTCCATTTGCAATGTTTAGTCTTAATTTTTCTAAAGTGGATTTTTCCTCATCATATTTCTTGTTGCTCTCATCTAGCCTTCGCTTCATGCCATTCACTTCTCTCTCATTTGATTTATCCTCTTTGCTTGTAGATGTAGAGGTAGATTTTATTATTCTTTTTTCTAATTCATTGCTCTTATTGTCTGCTGCTTTCCTCTTTGCTTTCTCACTTGCTAGGTCTTCCTGTAACTTTTCTATTTGGGTCTGCAACCTTTTCTTCTCTCTATCTTGCTTTAGCAATGATGTGTACACCAATTCATTGTTCTTCATTGATACATTAATTTTGTCAGTAGTTTTCAGGCCAGAAAAATCCAATTGAAAATTGGTTACCTGGTATTTAGATCGATCCATCTAATTTGTTGGTTTGTTTTGAACTGTGGGAACAACAATTGTGTACTCCATGATTTATTTATTTGTGTCAAATTTGGGTAATACCATGGTTGTTGCATGCTCTGAAGTTATAGTAGACGCACTCTCTGTCAGTTGCTTCTTTACTTTTTTATTCAAGTTTGATTTCTTTTTAAACTCTTCAATGAAATCATAACCTGGGGAGGTAGGAACAATGGAATGCTTGAATGGTGATGGAATAGGAGTACTTGCAGTTGCTAATGATGTCGCATCCACACTAACTGGAATTGGGGGAGTGCCTAGAAATAACTCCTTTGTGGTCCTAGTGGATCCACTGATAGTGTGACTTGGACCTGTCAAAATCCTTTGCCTCTTTTGATTGCCTTGATCACCTGGTGTTTCTGTGGTATCTTTTTTTGTTTTCCTCTTATTATTGTGTGTAATTTGTCATTGTAGCACATGTTGACCACTACTAGTACTACTACCCATATCATCACCACCAATGGCACTCCCAATTGCACTAAGTTTTCCACCAAGGGCATGTCCTATTTGTGATTGTATCTAACCATGAGGATGATGACTAGAAGCTCTAACAAATTGAGTTTGTCTTGTATCCCCTTGGTCTACTTGTTCACCTCCAAGCCCAAGGCCAGATTTATCAACTATTTTTCTATGCTCAACACTTGGTATTGTCCAAGGGCCTTGTCCTTTGGACCCCAAAGAACCACCTTCATAACCAATTTTTTCAATTATAGCTGCTCTTGAAGTATATGTTGAAGCATATTCTTCTTTTGCGGCCTCACTTAAACCAGGTTTGTAATTGGCATGGCTTTGCTCTTCTTCTTCCCTATCAATATCATCATTAGATTCATCACGTTCATCAGGATACTCTATATTCCACAATTTGCTAAACTCTTCATCTTCTTCGTTAGCATCATACTCTACAAGAGTTGTTGGATCACCTAGGTCCTTCCTCATACACCAAAAGGCAGTAATTTTTTATCGTGACCAATTTTTATCTATAAGTTCCTTCTCTAGAGAACCTGAAATTTTTACTCTACTAGATGGTTTATCACTTTTTTCATAAAAATTGTTGTATGTCCTGATTGTCTTTCGGTGCAATGCCATAATTTTTGTTGACAATTATTCAAAATAAATACCATTCTCAGCAGCACTTTTCTCCATTGCTATTTTGACCTCATCCCAAGAATCCTTGTTTCTCAAGTTTTCAAGCAAGGGTTTACTTTGATGTTGAATTCTATTTGCAGCATTCCTATTGGCCACAATCATTGATTTAATGATGTCACATGGATCATACTGCCAGTGACAAATAGCATCAAATGCAAAAAAAATTAAAAGATTATGTGCCACACTAAATGCTTTTCTCTTGAATGTGAACCCTCCACATGAAAAAGGTAAAGAAGGAAATAAGGTCTTCTTTTACTGACTGAGAAAGTGTAGTTCATTAGCACTCTGCATCTGCCTTACATATTCCAATGCAAAAACCCTTTATGTCACATGTATTGGAAGTTTGTATGGCTGTACTCCTGATCCATAAAATCTTAGCATAGTATATTCTTCCATTAAGTACCAATCAGCCAATTGTATTTCTTTTCCTAGTTGCATGCAATTTCTACATGACATAGGCAATCTAGGCATTGGATTATTTGTAATTAATTGATGCAATGGAGCCAAAAAGTAGTCTAAAAAATGACTGTAGTTCCTTCGAGAATCATGCATCCTTATCTCAGTGGTCCATTCATATACTAGAGCCATTTTATTTTCCTCTGCATTACTGTAGGGCTGAATCTGAAGCTTGTTGGTCTGAAACATTCCTCTAAATTTGAATAGAAAAAGATAACACAAGTAGGTTGTGAACCTAAATGTCTTTGTGGAACCTACTTTAATCATTAAAAATTGTTTATGCATGGATTCTACAATGTGTTGAGTATAATTATATTTGACATGTTCATCAACATAATGGATATTATATACCAATTCAAGGAGGCTTGCACCCACTTCCAAATTGCTATCCAAACCGAGGCAAAATGCTAGCATGGAAATAGTATCCTGAACCCATGGTTTAAAAAAATCCAATTTATAAGGAGGCTTATGATCACCTTTCAATTTGTTTCTATCCTTAACTATTTGATTTAAGAAATCATTTTTCAGCCTTTCTTCCACTGCTTCATAATCACTAGCAAGCTTTTCTAGGTCAATGTGGTGGTTTCCAAATTATTTGGTTGTAAACCCCAACACTTTTCCAAGTTCTTCTGCATTAATGGATAACAATTCTTCTTGGTTATCTTTATTAACAATTGCTCTTTTGTTATCATCATAATTTTTGACACAAACCATGATAAATTCTGGGCAAGGGAAAACTTCATGTAACATCATGCGCCCTAATCCAGTTACCCACGGTGCACTGATACTATCAAATTTTGTTTGCTTTGCGGCCTTATTCTAAGATGAAAATCTAAGTTCTGAGGTACGCCTACCATAGATTTTAGGATCATAAATATCATGGTACCCATCGGTGAAACCTGGGGTTTTAAGCAATTTTGCATAATGTATTTTTTTATCGGACATTGCTCTAGTGGTACTGGTGGTAGACATGCTTCTACAAATGTGAAGTTGTGAAATTTGAATTCCCTAATAAGTAATACCTATTAGTTCTCCTTAATTTTAATGAATTCTTGAGTCTCTAAAGTCTAAAACCAAACTTCAAACTTTCACAAAATAAGATTTTAAGAAATGTCAAACGATGAAATGTAGCAACAGGAATTCTTTCACTTACCCAAATTATGAGTCCTGACGCTTGAAAACTGGAATGGCGTTGTTGGAAGTGGAACTATGGAATCCAAAATAGGGTGGTGCACTGCAATGGCCAATGAGCAATCTGAAGATTGAAGACTTTAAAATTCACTGTACAATTTCAAAGTGCAAAGTGTTTTAAATGTTTTTTTTCTCGTAATTGGAACGTTAAAGTGAATTGTAGTGACATGTCTTAGGAGTTAGGTCTACAAGACTACAAGTTGAAAATTCTTAACCGTTGATCTTTCTAAATCTAACGGTTATAGGGTGATTCCAGAGGTTTAAGTTGGGAAGCCCATCGCTCTGTGCATTTCATTACGGAATGCAACTACAACCATACATCAAATGTTCATCCAACGGTTGAAACTTCAGTAATTTATGATATTAACTTTAAAGTTCAAAAATAAAAATTAATCACTTGACAGTTGACACTTAGCAGTACAAAGTGCTTTAAATGCTTTATTTCTCAAAATTGGAACATTAAAGTGAATGACACGTCTTACGTCTACAAGTTGCAAATTCTTCACCGTTGATCTTTCTAAATCTAACGGTTATACCGTTATAGGGTGATTCCGGAGGTTTAAGTTGGGAAGCCCATCGCTCTGTGCATGTCATTACAGAATGCAACTACAACCATACATCAAATGTTCATCCGACGGTTCAAACTTGAGTAATTTATGATATTAACTTTAAAAATAAACATTAATCACTTGACAGTTGACAACAAACCTGGAATTTGATGGTCTATTAAATATTTGACCATTTTTTCAATTTTAGACCATATATTATAGCTATAAAATTTATCAGACCGTATAGTTTGACTTGCTATATTTTTATTAAACCGTAAAAAATTATTATATAGTATTTTAATTTATAATATATATCATTTTATAATTTTTATTATAAAAAGAAAATAGAATATAACTTTTTTGAATATTTTTAATATGAATTTAGAAACTTTTGACTTTTTTATAATATTAATAGCTATCATTTTTTATATTAATATATGTGATTTATAATATTATTATAAAAATATATATTAATTTAGAATCTTTTCAAAATAAAACATAATTATTTTTAATTTTTAGAATATATTTAACAAGATTTATTTTTAATACGATTTTAGAAACTTTTGTTAGTTGTTAATTATAATAGTAGATTTTTATATTTATCACTAATAATTATCATTGTTTTCTAATTTTTCAAGATATTCCATTTATAAAAGATTTTATATAAAAATTCGTAAATTAAACAATTTTTTTGATAGGCATTTAAATGACCAAACCGTCATAAAATTTTCATATTGATTGTTTGTTATTGTCATAATCTTAACCGTTGATCTTTCTAAATCTAACGGTTATAGGGTAATTCCAGAGGTTTAAATTGGGAAGGCCATCGCTCTGTTCATTTCATTACGGAATGTAACTACAACCATACATCAAATGTTCATCCAACAGTTGAACTTGAAACTTGAGTAATTTATTAATTTATGATATTAACTTAAAAAAATTAACATGACATATGTGTTTTAAAGTCAATACCATAGGCATCGGCCTAACAATCGATATAACCATGAATTCTCAAGTGCATATTGCATAGAGTATATTACTTAATTTCTCAAAAGAAAAAAAACTGATTTGAATATATTAAATTATTAAAAGACACTGAAGTTTCGAACTCAGAAAACAACTCTTTACTCTTAAACATAAATGAATAACGAAGATTCAAGGAATCAAGAATAACACAACACAACCATTTATTTTATTGCAACTGAATTTCAATGTCACATTATTACATATCTTTTTACAGACGAGTAGCACTATAGCTCCTGTTTTGTATAAATAACATATGTCAGTGTGTCACTTTAGTACTTTAAATAGACAAAATTTAATAATTTATTCCAAGTTGTTGCTCGTTACAAACTTACAATGAATTAAAAATTGATTCCAATTTCCAAGCTTTGCTGCTGAAAACTTACTACACATCTTTCTCTAAAAATAAATGTGGCTCTGAAAATAAATTCATGATTCCAAGCTTCTACTGGTGGATTTTCCAACCATTCTAGGGAAAGGGGGTTCCAATCAGTCCTGGGGAAATGGGAGCCATCAAGATACAAAATGTACTTATCCCCTTTGAGAACCAAAGCCATACAAAAGATGTAATACAAATGTCTCTTTGAAAATAAATGCATGGGGCTTGCCTAGCCAACCATGCTGGGGAGATGGGAGCTGTTAGAATACAGGAGGAGAAGAAAATCTACTCCCATCTTTTACCTATAGCCTCCATGCATTGGGATAGCACTTATCTCCATCAGAGCTCCTCATCCTAGTTCAAAACCCGTCTGAAAATTCAGGTTAACCAAATCAACTTCTTTCCAATTCCACCCATTCTGAATTTGAAGGAAATTCGTCTTTTACTGATTACTCTATAACTACATAATTGTAGGTAGGAGAATTTATAGTATCCCCAATACTGCATCATCTTCTTCGTGAATCCTTATTAACCCTAGAAAATAAAAACCCTTATGGCACTATCTACTAATCACTGAATCACTATCCCTATTTATGGGCCACCAATGCGGTAGTGCCACTGCCCGCCTGTATAATTAAAATTTCTAATTTGATTGACATCTTGCTACGTGCCAACTTGAACTCTACCTCAAGCTGACAAGCTATCAAAATCACTCAAAGTTCAAACGATATGAAATCATTACAAATCTTATTTCATTAAAGTTATGAGTTGTCCAAGAAATTGCTTTGAATGTTCATATCACATATGGCATTAATCACCGCCACTACCTACACTAGCAGAATGACAACCACACTTTCTTCATCTTGAGGCATTAAATGAAATGTACAATGTCGAGGCATTGAAAAGACAGAATGAGTGATGAGCAATGAGCCTTGATCTCGCCACATGTCCACATCTAACGGTTATAGTGTTATTCCGGAGGTTTCAAATCGCAAGTCTAGTGCTTCAGAGATTTACTTCCGGAATGCAACTACAACCGTCCATCGGCATCGAACATTCAATGAATAGCCCCTATGATTTTTCGTTGACATATCTGTTTATTTTTCCAATAGATTTTTTTACTATTTTGAGATTTTTTTAATTTGCCAATGAAAATATATTTTTTTCTTTGAAAAAAGGTTTTAATCGCCAATGGAAAAAAAAATTTGGTTTGAAAAACGGTTTTATTCGCCAATGAAAAATATTTTATTCTATTAAAAAAAAATTCAATTCACCAAGATTTTCCATGAACTTCTAGGAATTATAAAAGATTCACCAATTGGGATTTTTTTTTCCCGTAAAATGAAAAAAATCGCCAATAGAAATAATATTTTTCATCAGGAAGTATACTGGATTCACCAGGATTTTACACCTGCGCCGAGGGGGGGGTTTCTTAAAGTTTTCGGGGGGGTTTCTTAAAGTTTTCCCTGATTGGGGTTGAGGGTATAGGGTTGAGGTATTAGGGTTGAAGGTCCAATGTATATGGTAGAGGGTAGAGAATTGAGGGTTGAGGGATTAAGGGTTTAAGGGTTGAGAGGTTAAGGGTTGAGGGTTTAAGGGTTTAAGGGTTGAGGGATGAGGATTGAGGGTTTAAGGGTTTAGGGTTTAGGGTTGAGGGTATAGGGTTGAGTGTAAAGGATTTAGGTTATAGGGTTGAGGGATTAGGGTTGAAGATCCAATGTATAGGGTAGAGGGTTGAGAATTGAGGGTTGAGGGTTTAATGTATAGGGTAGAGGGTAGAGGGTAGACAACTGAGGGTTTAAGGGTTGAGAAATTAGGGCTTAAGGGTTGAGGGTTGAGGGATTAGGGTTTAAGGGTTGAGGATTAAGGGAATAGGGTTGATGGATTATGGTTGAGGGATTAAGGGTTGAGATTTGAGGGATTAGGGTTGATATATTAAGGGTTGAGGGTTGAGGGTTTAAGGGTTGAGGGTATAGGGTTGATGGATTAGGGTTGATGGTTTAGGGTATTGGATTGAGGGTAGAGGGTTGAGGGTATATGGGTTTAGGGTTTAGGTTTGAGGTTTTAAGGTTTTAAGGGTTGAGGGTATAGGGTTGAGGGATTAGGGTTGAGGGTTTAAGGGTTTAGGGTTTAAGGGTTGAGGGTTTAGGGTTTAGGTTTGAGGGTTTAAGGTTTTAAGGGTTGAGGGTTTAGGGTTGAGGGTTTGAGGGATTAGGGTTGAGGGTTGAGGATTGAGAGATAAGGGTTTAGGGTTTAAGGGTTGAGGGTTTAGAGAGAGAGAGGGAGGGAAGTGAGAGAGAGGTGAGAGTGGTAGGGAGTGATTGGGAAAGAGGTACATAGAAAGAGGGAGAGGGGAGATACAAAAAATTAGAGACGGTAGGAGAGATAGAGATAGAGATAGAGATAGAGATAGGGATTGGGGTTGAGGGATTAGAGTTGAGGGTTGAGGGTCTAATGTATAGGGTAGAGTGTTGAGAATTGAGGGTTGAGGGTTTAATGTATAGGTTTGAGGGTTGAGGGATTAAGGGTTTAAGGGTTGAGGGGTCAAGGGTTGAGGGTTTAAGGGTTTAAGGGTTGAGGGATGAGGTTGAGGGATTAAGGGTTTAAGGGTTGAGGGGTCAAGGGTTGAGGGTTTAAGGGTTTAAGGGTTGAGGGATGAGGTTGAGGGTTTAAGGGTTTAGGGATTAGGGATGAGGGTTGAGGGTATAGCGTATAGGGTTAAGTGTATAGGTTATAGGTTATAGGGTTGAGGGATTAGGGTTGAGGATCCAATGTATAGGGTTTATGGTTGATAATTTAGGGTTTAATGTATAGGGTAGAGGGTAGATGGATTAAGGGTTTAAGGGTTGAGGGATTAGGGTATAAGGGTTGAGGGTTGAGGGATTAGGGTTGATGGATTAGGGTTAAGGGATTAAGGGTTGAGGGTTGAGGGTTGAGGGTTTAGGTATTGAGGGTTGAGGGATTAATGTTTGAGGATTTAGGGTTTAAGGGTTGAGGGTTAAGGGATTAGGGTTGAGGGATTAAGGGTTGATGATTTAGGGTTTAGGGTAGAGGGTTTAAGGGTTTAGGTTTTAAGGGTTAAGGGTTTAGGGTTTAGGGTTTAAGGGTTGAGGGTATAGGATTTAAGGATTAGGCTAGAGAGATAGGGATTGAGGGAGGGAGGGAGGGAGATATGGGGAGAGAAGTGAGATAGAGAGAAGGAGAGAAGAGGAGGGAAGGATAGAGATAGATGAGGGTTGAGGATCAAATGTATAGGGTTGAGGGTTGAGGGTATTGGGTTGAAGGTAGAGGGTTGAGGGTATAGGGTTGAGGGATTAGGATTGAGGGCCCAGTGTATAGGGTAGAGGTTGATGATTTAATGTATAGGGTAGAGGGTTGAGGGATTAAGGGTTTAAGGGTTGAGGGTTGACGGTATAAGGGTTTAGGGTTTAGGGTTTAAGGTCTCAGGGTTGAGGGTATAAGGGTTTAGGGTTTAGGGTTTAGGGTTTAAGGTTTGAGGGTTGAGGGTTGAGGGATTAAGGGTTGAGAGTTGAGGGTTGAGGGATTAGGGTTAAGGGATTAAGGGTTTAGGGTTTAGGGTTGAGGGTTTAAGGGTTTAAGTGTTGAGGGTATAGGGTTGAGGGATTAGGTTTGAGCATTTAGGGTGTTAGGTTTGTAGGAGCTGAGATAGAGCTCATAGAGCATGTTTGAGTCACTCAAGGACTAAAGCCTCCAAGATCATCTACAAAAACCAACAACAACCTTCTACAAGAGATAAAACAAAGAACATGAAATTGTAACAATGGATGCAAGATGTGGCCAATATGCAATACTCAAGATTACAATGATATATTGGACTTACACAACACTCAACTAAAATTTGGATTGCTGATAAATGTACATATGAAGCCTTGCTTATATAGGCAAGGAGAGAGATAAGATTAGACAAGATCATGACAAGTGTCTTAATCCTATCACATGAGACAACTAAGTCACAACAACCTAGGACACAAGCATTAAATTCTCAATGCAAATATTAAATGCATGAGAGAATTATTAAATTCCTAGATAACTAAAAGTAACTAATGAGGCATGGCCCCATTGTAACTAACTTCTAGAAATGACAACTAGGAAACTTAACTCCTAAGTAAACTTATAATAATGTCAATAGGTCCTGACTAATAACTAGTTAGAAAATAACCCCATTCACACCAACACTATGGGTTTAAGGGTTGAGGGTATAGGGTTGAGGGATTAGGGTAGAGAGGGAGGGATGGAGGCAAGGAGATATGGAGGGAGAAGTGAGATATAGAGGAGAGAAGAGGAGGGAAGGAGAGAGAGAGAGATGAGGGTTAATAATTGAGGGTATAGGGTTGAGAATTGAGGGTTTAGGGTATTAGGTTGAGGGTAACGGGTAGAGAGTTTAAGGGTTTAGGGTTTAAGGTTTGAGGGTATAGGGTATAGGGTTGAGGGATTAGGGTAGAGAGGGAGGGATGGAGGGAGAGATGGAGGGAGAAGTGAGATAGAGAGGAGAGAAGAGGAAGGAATGGGGGAGAGAGAGAGAGATGAGGTTTGATGATCCAATGTATAGGATAGAGGGTTGAGAATTAAGGGTATAGGGTTGAGGGTTTAGGGTACTGGGTTGAGGGTTGAGGGATTAGGGTTGAGGGTTGAGGATCTAATGTATATGGCAGAGGGTCTGAGGGAGAGAGAGAGAGAGAGAGAGAGGAGAGAGAGAGAGAGAGAGAGAGAGAGAGAGAGAGGAGAGAGAGAGAGAGAGAGAGAGAGAGAGAGAGAGAGAGAGAGAGAGGTGAGATAGAGGGGAGATAGAGAGAAATAGAGATAGAGTGGTAGGGAGTGATTGAGCGAGAGGTACATAGAAAGAGGGAGAGGGGAGATAGAGAAAATTAGAGATAGAGAGGTTAGAGAGAGGGAGGGAGAGATAGTGAGGGAGAGAGAGATGAGATAGATAGATAGAGGGACGGACGGACGGACAGAGAGAGGGAGAGAGACAAACAAACAGATAGACAAACAAATGAAGATAGAGATAGAGACAGAGAGACAAAGAGAGACAGAGAGAGACAAATACAGAGACATAGATAGAGATAGAGATAGATACAAACACAAAGATGGAGACAGAGACAGAGACAGATATAGAGACAGAGACAAAGATAGAGATAAAGAAAGAAATGAAGAGGTATAGAGGGAGAGATTGGGAGGTGAGAGAGAGGTGAGATAGAGAGAAGAAGAGAGGGAAGGATAGAGGGAGGGCAGTGAGAGAGAGGCGAGATTAGGGTTTAAGGGTTGAGGGTTTAAGGGTTTAGGGTTTAGGGTTTAGGGTTGATGGTTGAGGTTTTATGGTATAGGGTAAAGTTTTTAGGGTTTAGGATTTAAGATACAAGGTTGAGGGTTAATGTATAGGCTTGAGCATATAGGGAATTATGGTGAAACTTCATATCACACACAAAATGAGACATGCATAGCACCTAGAAGATGTCATAATTGGTCAAAGATAGGTTTCATTGATGTACCTTAACCCAAGCCCCTATTGATACATGATAATAGTTAAGAAACCTTAACAAAATCAACTTTTTCAAAATGCAAGCGTGTTTTGGAGAAGTTGAAATATGGTCATTTTTAGAGCAAGCTAAAAACATGCTCGCATTATAACATGAGTGTGTTATAATGCGAGCATGTTTTGTATTGCTCTAAAAATGGTAAAAAAGCCAGGACACCTATGATCCAAGCCCACATGTTGTGCTATTCTCCTAATTTTGTGCATGATTCAATAAAAAAATGCTTTTTGATGTTGTTGGGAAGAGCACATGCAAGTTTGACACATTGCACCACCTTTGCATGAAATTTCCACCACCTTTTCTAGTTTTCCAACTTAAGGAGGAAATAATAGAGTTTTTACATCATATTTTATTATATCAACTCAAGTTTCAATATTTGTAGTGTTGCAATGTTAATTATGATTGAATTGTTATAATTTAACATTATACATTGGTTAATTATATATTTTTAATAATTATATTAGAGTTATATACAATTGAACATTTAAAAGGAAGCAAGTTAGTGAAAAGATAAAATTGTTGAAAAGTTTGATGCAAGAAGAGAAAAGACTACACATAATTGGATAGTTTCTCCATTCGAATCTCTATTTTCAGGTATTTCAGGTCTTTATACATGTTCTTTACATTTTCCTTCATTTTATTATGTTTCTTTATCATCCCTTATCATACATGCTTAATAAAATGCTTTTGTTTTTTTATTATGTTGATTTTGGGATTAGATTTTGCTAAGTATTCCAAATTATCAGTTCTCAATATATATAGCCTTAATCAAATGCATTAGATTTTTCTAAGGGATTAGATTAGATTTTGTTACAATGCATATTCCATGTTCATCATTGTTTGTTTTTACTTTTTGACATTTATGAGCATTCAAGGGGGTTCCTTTGAAAATTCTCATTATAACCTTAGCCCCTCTTGGCACATTTTAATATAGACAATTCTTCACTCTTTGTAGTGGTTTTGTTGCTCTTATAGTATCATGCAACTCTTGGGCAACCAAACAAATTATGGTTTGCATTGTTGCAATATCCACATAGTTTATTCCTTTCTTCCCTTCTCTAACCTTAATCTCTTCCTCTAAAATATCCTCTGCTAAACTTATGCATTAGGAATAATGACATTACTTATATGGCTAATATACATGGAACTATTATGTCATGCCTAGTGTGCTTGTTCATTCACCATGGTCGAGTGACATCAACTCTAGTGTGTAATGGATTAAATTTGATATATCATATATGATGTGCATTAAGGTTGAAAGAGACTTCATAGTTTCTTCCTTTCTTCCCTTCTCTCACCTTAATATCTTGCTCTACAATATCCTTCACTAAACTCATTGTAGTAGGATCTATTGTCATTATATTCTTCTCTATAACTAGTAGAAGGTATTTCTTTAGGGAGTTTCAGTACCACAGTTTAAATTGACTATATATCCACAAAGACCATAAAAAACACATTTTAACCTCCTTGAAGGCTCCCTTTATTGCAACAATTCCCTTATATTCCTCACACTCCTAAAGTAATCACTACAAACTTGTTGTCAAACACTCTATGGTTGGGAAACAACTTCAACTTCACCCCAAACTAGTAAAATTCACTTATATATGACAAAGATTCCAAATAAAAATGTTGGTTAAGGTATGATATGGTGAATATCTAGCAATTTTGGTGGCTAGAGATGAAATGAAATATGCCACAAAGGTTGCACAATGTGCCTAGTGTTCTTATGCATTAGGATTGATGACATTAACTATGTGTAATTGATTATAAGGATTTTATGTCAATCATCAAATACCATGCATGCTATTTAGTCTTAAGGTGTGTCCTAGTGCAATTATGCATTAGGAATAATGACATTAATTATATTGCTAATATACATGAAACTATTATTCCATGTCTAGTGTGCTTGCGCATTCACCATGGTTGAGTGACATCAACTCTAGTGTGTAATGGATTAAATTTGATATGTCATATATGGTGTGCAATAAGGTTGAATGGCATAGTATCCTTTGATTTTTATTGCTTTTGAGTGAAGCTTCCATCATGAATATAGTGCATAAAACTCCTACATTATGTGTCTAGTGTGCTTAACCATGCATCATGGTTAGCAATATTTATGATAGTGTGTTTTGATTGTATTATTTTTACTTAAATTTTTAATAACGTATATGTCATTGAGTTGTATAGGATTTATTTGAGTTTCTAATGAGATTGTATGGGTTTTCTTTGAAGGTTGCATCAAACTCCTTCCTTATTTTCTTAGTGCACTTGTTTATTGATCATGGTTGAGAGACATTTACTCTTCTACATGATGATTGTATGGATTTTGAATGAAGGGTTGAATGGCATATATTTCATTTATTTGTATGCATTTGTTTGAATTTCATAATGACACATGTGTCATTGAGTTAAACGGTGTTTGTTGCACTTTTTTCCGCCCTCTTCATGCCCTTTGTTTCCCCTCCTCATGCCTCTTCTATACTATCATATATTGTGTGTATCGTAATTTCATGAAAAATTTCAAATTTTGGTAAGTTATTTATTAACTCTATAGTACTATGGTGGAACAAATATTTATCTCTTTTTCATGCTACAAGTAAAATTCTTCGTCCTGCCAAGGAAATGACCAAGGATTAAACCAACACATGAAGAGAAATAAGCTAAGAATGCAATAGATAAGGAAGGTGGGTGTGTATTATGTGTAATGGAAAAATGGAAATGCATAACTAGAGCAAAAAGTACTAGAATGCATGAAATGAAAAAAGGAATTTTCTCTTAAAATAGTTGAAAAGAAGTAGACAAAAGTGAATGGGATTGATAACGTATTGACTGAAGATATTCTTCCTAATCTTAAGAAGTTGAGGAAGGTGTGTGTGCAGTATGTGCAATGGGAAAATGGAAATGCAAAATTGGAGGTAGCAAGTACTAGAATGTAGAAAATGAAAAAGGAATCTTCTCTAAAAACACTTGAAAAGAATCAAACCAAAGTGAATGAGATAGATAATGTATTGACTGAAGAGATTATTCCTTCTCTCAAGAAGTTGAGGAAGGTGCATGTGTAATATGTGGAATGGGAAAATGGAAATGGATAAGTGGATAAACTCAAGAGGTTTTGTATTTCATAAGAATTTTTGAAGGTAAATAAAGTGAGAGATGATGCTATAGGTGGATTTGAACAAATGAATTCGAATATTTCTGAACTTATGACTTCTATGGAGCAAATACAACTGGAAATAGATGAATTGAAAGATTCTTAAAATTGAAGCAAAACAACTAAAGACTAAAATTAACCACTTAGAAAAGGAATTAAAAGATAAGAAGAAGATTTTATCATAAAAGAAAAGGAGGTTAATGTTGTGTAGAGAGTTGCAATCTAAAAGATGGGAAGTTGCAAGGTGGTGTAACTTTTGTTTTGTTCATCATACGACCAAACCGATAGTTCCAACATGTTTGGATGGGTAATTTTACACTAGGCATGGTCCTATTTCGTACCCAAACATGTCAGAGTGGTCTAAGCTACAATGCACCAGTGATCTCTCTTAAGAGACCAAAGTGAAAAAAGGCAGCAAACTTTGACGAGGTATTTCTCAAAAACCATGGCACATAGAAACATTTCATCTAAATCCCCTCTACAATAACCTCTCTCAATTTTTGATATCTATGGCCCATTTTCCTATGGTGTCAAGTTTTCAGTTGATGGAAAAAACGTTAGATGCATGCAATGTAAAGTTGCAAGGTGGTTTAAATTTCATTTTGTTCATTGTGTGACCAAACCAAAAATTCTAACACATTCGGATGGGTAGATTTACACTAGGCAAGGTCTTGTTTTGCACACAAACATGCCAAAGTGGTTCGAGCTACAATGCATCGACGATCTCTTAAGAGACCAAAGTGCAAAAAGGTAGCAAAATTTGACAAGCTATTTCTCAAAAATTGTGGCACTTAGAAACATTTCTACTAAAGGTACGGGATCATGTAGGGCCCTCTACAATAACCTCTCTCAATTTTTTATATCTTCGATTTGTTTTCCCATGGTGTCAAGTTTTTAGTTGATGTAACAAGCGTTAGATGCATGCAGTGTAAAGTTGCAAGGTGGTGTAACTTTCATTATGTTCATCGCATGACCAAACTGATAGTTTCAACATGATTGGATGGGTATTTTTATGCTAGGAATGGTCTTTTTTTGCACCCAAACATTTCGGAGTGGTCTGATCTACAATGCATCAAAGATATCCCTTAAGATACCAAAGTGAAAAATGCATCAAAATTTGATGAGGTGTTACTCAGAAACTATGGCACTTAGAAACATTTCATCTAAAGGTATGCAATCATGTAGGGCCCCTCTATAATAACCTCTCTCAGTTTTTGATATCTCCAAGTCGTTTGTCTGTGGTGTCAAGTTTTCAATTGATGGAAAAAGTGTCAAATGCATGCACTATAAAGTTGCAAGGTGGTGTAACTTTCGTTTTGTTCATTGTGCGGCCAAAATGAAAGTTCCAACATGTCTGAATGGATATGTTTATCCTAGGCAAGGTCCTATTTCACACCCAAACATGTCAGAACAATTTGATCTATATTATACCAACAAAATCTTTTAAGAGACCAAAGTGTGAAAATGCATCAAACTTTGACGAGGTGTTACTCAAAAACCATGGCACTTAGAAACATTATGTTTGAGGTTATGGGATCATGTAGGGCCCCTCTATAATAACCTCTCTTAATTTTTTATATCTCCAAGCCAATGAAATGAACTATTTGATAAAATGCTTTGGTAGACATGTACGAAAAATGTGGTAGCATAGACAAGGCAGTGAGTTGTTTGAAAAAATGCCTCAAACATGAGACCACATTTTTTTGAGGAATTTTTTCAAAAATCTCATTGCCTTCTCTATGTTATTGCTTACTATTATGATTTGATAGATTTTTTCCAAGCATCCATAGTTTTTTCGAAAGAACCTATTTTAGGCTTTTAGCCATAGTAGCAAGGAAGTGAACTGTTTGATAAAATTCTTTAGTAGACATGTACAAAAAATGTGGTAGCATAGACAAGGTAGTGATTTGTTTGAAAAAATGACTCAAAAAAGTGTGGTCTCATGGTGATGGACATCACCATGAGACCACATTTTTTTGAGGCATTTTTTCAAACAACTCATTGCCTTGTCTATGCTATTGCTTACTATTATTCTTTGATAGATTTTTTCCAAGAATCCATAGTTTGTTCGAAAACACCTATTTTAGGCTTTTAGTCATATCAGCAAGGAAGTGAACTATTTGATAAAATTATTTGGTAGACATGTAAGTTCACTTCTTTGCTACTATGGCTAAAAGCCTCTGCTTTTGAACAAACTATGGATGCTTGGAAAAAATCTATCAAAGCATAATAGTAAGCAATAACGTAGGCATCCATCACCATGAGACCGCATTTCTTTGAGGCATTTTTTCAAATAGCTCATTGCCTTGTTTATGCTTTGATGTCATTTTGATAAAATGGGTGAGATATAAGGGGAACAAGGGAAGTTTTCACTACACATGGAAGGGAAGCTACAAGTGTTAAATGGTCGGTAGGAAATGTTAAATATCACATGAGAAAGGTAAAAAAAGGATTATACAAGGGGTAGAATACATGGGAAAGGGGAAACATAAACACATAGGGATAAACAAAGTATCATAAGTCTAAACTGAATATGAATAAGGGGTAAAAACATGTGCTAAAGGGAGCACCTAAAATGAGTGCAAGAAATAGTTAAAAAAAGTTGCATGGTATGTAATTTCCATTATTACAATTTTCTATCTTAACATGAATAAGCATTGCAACCTTAAGCATCTTACAAAGAGCCTTAGCTTCTTTGAATCTTTGATCTTTGAATTTAGTCATTTTTACTTCCTTATTTACTTGCTTTGGTTTTTTACCTTTCAGAATATCATTGAATGACATTATTTATTCTCTATAATGAACGAAAATTTTATTTTTCCAAAGATGAAATCAAGTAATGGCAAGATTTTAGTGATAAATGCCATACTTGATGTGGGTCCACTTATAATAAACTAAGGAGATAGATCCGGAGGTCATTTCAAAAAGTTCCCAAATCAGACTGAAACTTGTCCTATCACGTAGATCTCATTGAGAGCTTTCTAACGGTATGCAAAACGTAAGAAACAAAGCTCGTTTACTCCCGATGTAGCTAGTCAAAGTTTGGTCAACATGAGGTCAAAGCTGGTCAATTGGAAAAATTAATGATCATGGAACATTTCTATGCTAGTTTCATCACGTAGAGCTCAACGAGAGCTTTTAAGTGCATTTTGAACGGATCAAATCCAAGTTTGTATGTGGAAGTTATGACCAGTCAAAGTTACAGTCAAACTTGGTCAAAATGGTGATGTGGCAGGTCGGTGACATGGCATAATTGACCTATCAGAGACTAACACATGGCAATGGATTACCAAGCGAATTTTTTAGGATTTAAAGGCAACGAATTTTGTTTTAAACAAGAAGTTAAAGTCGGTTCTCCTATATTTAAAGACTTAATCCCTTAGAATTATCAAAGCCTAAATTCATGAAAATATAAAGGGGCTTAAAATAATATTTAAAGATTTTTTTTAAAAGGGGCTTGATTTAATAGGGCCATGAAAATATTAGAACCATTAAAAAACTTATAAAGCCCGATTGTTTAATAGATTTTGTTTGTTTTAAAATATATAAGGGCTTAATATAGGTTATTTGGAAATGCTATTGTTATAACCCCTTATTAGCATATGAGCATGTATATAAGGGGGTATAAATTCTTTGTAAAAATAATGCTTGGAGACAATTCTCATTGGCTTTGTAATAGAGGCTTGATGCCTTAGGCATTTGTACTCTTGTTTTGAGAGAGTGAGTTGCATTATTATTGATTTGGAAGCATTGTAAGAGCGACAGAGAATCTAGGCACAAACATGTTGCTAGGAAGTTTTTGTCAATGCGATGCAAAAGCTCGAAGAGCTTAAAGAGCAATAATCTTCCTTGAAAGAAGAATAATTTGGATTGCAGCTTGAAGACCATAGTGATGTAAGTAGGAAATTTACATCATAATAATGGAAAACGACGTCGTAGTTGTGTGAACCCAAAGATGTAGCCCGAACATTGGGTGAACTCCGTTATCAAATCTCATTTCTTTCATTCTTCTATCTATGTTTTGAATGCATGTTTCTATTCTCTTTGTTACATGTAATTTTTCAATGATCAATAATAATAAAATTTATGATCCATAAGTGAATCTAACAAATTGGTTAAGTGATTCATAAGTAGGATCTTTATAGATCAAGTGGTATCAAAGCTATTTTGACTTTTGTAAGGTGTGAAGATGGGAAAAGGATTGAAGTGTGCAAAAATATAGGAGTTGGAAGAAATCAATCATTACATTCAACTGGAGAATGTTGAACTCAGGAGATTGCTTGAGGAAGCAAATGACGAGATGCAAAAGTTGCATCTAATGTTGCAAAATGTCATAAAGGAGCAGACTGGAGAAAATTCTGCTACAAAAAGTCCCTCCAAAATTGAGAATGTTGATATTTGTACATTTTGGATGCATTTGGAGGATACCTCTTATGTACCACTCACTCAAAATGATAGCCTAGAAGAGTCATCTGTGGCACACCAGAAAGAGCAGTTGACAAATTCCACTATGAAAAGTCCTAAGACTTAATACGCTTGTGGCCATGGCAAGTGGACCAACTATGGTTTTAGTCATGAGAATGTTGATGAATGTGCCTTTTGTTAGTAGTTGAAGGAATCTTCCTACATGTTGAGTAACCAAGGTAGTTTCCTAGAGGCTTCATCTGCAACAGATTAGAAGGAACAGTTGTTAAATGTTCAAGAATTTGACAAAGGGTCACCTATAAAAGGGAAGGTAAAAGATGATTTAAGTTCAATTCCTTCTCTTAATCATAATCCTGCTTTTGCAGCATTTGAGAAGCATACCAAAGGCATTGGTATGAAACTTCTAACCAAGATGGGTTACAGTGGAAAGGGCCTTGGAGTTAATGGTCAGGGTATTGTCAAAACAATAGAGGTAAGAGAAATACCTCGATATGAAGGATTGGGATATGGTGAAGAGACATCAAACTATGATAGCAAAAGTGGCTACAATTCATCTCCAAAAATGGATGAACATGACAAAGGAAAAGCCAAGGTAGATTCTCCCTGACAGTTCAATATAGAACATGACAAAGGAAAAGCCAAGGTAGATTCTCCTTGACAATTCAATACAGAACGTGATAGAGGGAAAGCCAAAGTGGGTTCTCCTAGACAGTTCAAGGCAAAATCCAAGCAAGGAAAGTACAAAGGTGATATTACTATAATTCTTTTGTTGATTTAGAAAGAAGTAATCCTATGGTGTAAAGCCTATGGAACATGCAACCATGCACTTTTTTTCATGCACCTAACCATTGTGTAGCAAGAGGAAAAATCTTTGCAAGAAGTTAGTCATGAAAGACAAGGAGATGGAAAAGCATGCAACATGTCTTTAGAGTCCTCACCCAAAGACGGAAAAGGACAAAGCCTGGAATTACTGCACTTATTTCTGGATAAGTGGGAATTGGGTTGAAAAATGTTGGAAGCTACATCCAGAGCTTCAACGCTCACCAAAACCTATGAAAAGATCTACTCAACAAGAGGTTGCAGAGGCAAAGGTGGAACATGTGGCTACCAATTTTGATGCAAACAGTGAAGAACCTCAACCAGAAAAGAATCAACCAAAAGAGGGAAGTTCCTTTGCTCAGCTTCTTAAGAGTTGGGAAAATCTTTTGACTAAATGATTGTATCATATTTGTTTTATGCTCAACCATATTACTTCAGTATTGGTTATGGCAATGAGCTAGACGATACAGGACAAATGGGGTGGTGTTTTCCTCACTATGTATAGGTGGGCAAAGGATGCAAGACACTAAATTCATGCACCACCACTACACCATGCATTATTTTCAAGATATAAAGTGGTGGAAATTTCATTTATTAACTTCATAAAATCCATTTTGGGGTTGGACGGATTTTGTGGGATTTAAAGGCAACGGATTTTGTTTTAAACAAGAAGTTAAATATTTAAAGACTTAATCCCCTAGAATTATCAAAGCTCGAATTCATGAAAATATAAAGGGGCTTAAAAAAATCTTTAAATATTATTTTAAGCCCCTTTATATTTTCATGAATTTGGGTTTTGATAATTCTAAGGGATTAAGTCTTTAAATATAGGAGAATCGACTTTAACTTATTATTTAAAATAAAATCTGTTGCCTTTAAATCCCATAAAATCCACTTGGTAATCCCACAAAATCCATCCAACCTCAAAATGGATTTTATGAAGTTAAAAAATAAAATTGACACCACTTTATATCCCGAAAATAATGCATGGTGTAGTGGTGTGTGAATTTAGTTAGGGGGAGGTTACTAGTTTAAACTGCCTCAACACTAAATTCACACACCACCACTACACGATGCATTATTTTTGGGATATAAAGTGGTGGCGAAATTATTTATTAACTTCATAAAATTCATTTTGGGGTTGGACAGATTTTGTGGGATTTAAAGGCAATGGATTTTTTTTTAAACAAGAAGTTAAAGTTGATTCTCCTATATTTAAAGACTTAATCCCTTAGAAATGTCAAAGCTTGAATTCATTAAAATATAAAGGCGCTTAAAATAATATTTAAAGATTATTTTTAAAAGGGGCTCAATTTAATAGAGCCATGAAAGTATTAGAACCATTAAAAAACTTATAAAGCCCGATTGTTTAATAGATTTTGTTTGTTTTAAAATCTATAAGGGCTTAATATAGGTTATTTGGAAATACCATTGTTTTTACAAAGAAATAATACCCCCTTATATACATGCATATGCCAATAAAGGGTTATAACAATAGTATTTCCAAATAATTTATATTAAGCCCTTATAGATTTTAAATAAAATAAAATCTATTAAACAATTGGGCTTTATAAGTTTTTTAATGGTTCTAATATTTTCATGACCCTATTAAATCAAGCCCCTTTTTAAAAAAATCTTTAAATATTATTTTAAGCCCCTTTATATTTTCATGAATTTGGGCTTGGGCTTTGATAATTCTAAGGGATTGAGTCTTTAAATATAGGAGAATCGGCTTTAACTTCTTGTTTAAAACAAAATTTGTTGCCTCTAAATCCCTCAAAATCTGTCCAACCCCAAAATGGCTTTTATGAAGTTAATAAATAAAAGCGCCACCACTTTATATCCCAAAAATAATGCATGGTGTAGTGGTGGTGCATGAATGAACTAACCTCCTCAACACTAAATTCATGCACCACCACTACACCATGCATTATTTTTGGGATATAAAGTGGTGGCGGTTTTATTTATTAACTTCATAAAAGCCATTTTGGGGTTGGATAGATTTTGTGGGATTACCAAGCAGATTTTGTGGGATTTAAAGGCAATTGATTTTTTTAAAACAAGAAGTTAAAGCCAATTCTCCTATATTTACAGACTTAATCCCTTAGAATTATCAAAGCCCCAATTCATGAAAATATAAAGGGGCTTAAAATAATATTTAAAGATTTTTTTAAAGGGGCTTGATTTAATAGGGCCATGAAAATATTAGAACCATTAAAAAACTTATAAAGCCCGATTGTTTAATAGATTTTGTTTGTTTTAAAATCTATAAGGGCTTAATATAGGTTATTTGGAAATAACATTGTTTTTACAAAGAAATAATACCCCTATATACATGCTCATATGCTAATAAGGGGTTATAACAATAGTATTTCCAAATAACCTATATTAAGCCCTTATAGATTTTAAAACAAACAAAATCTATTAAACAATTAGCCTTTATAAGTTTTTTAACGGTTCTAATATTTTCATGGCCCTATTAAATCAAGCCCCTTTAAAAAAAATCTTTAAATATTATTTTAAGCCCCTCTATATTTTCATGAATTCGGGCTTTAATAATTTTAAGGGATTAAGTCTTTAAATATAGGAGAATTAGTTTTTAACTTCTTGTTTAAAACAAAATCCATTGCTTATAAATCCCACAAAATCCACTTGGTAATCCCACAAAATTTGTCCAACCCCAAAATGGCTTTTATGAAGTTAATAAATAAATCTGCCACCACTTTATATCCTGAACATAATGCATGGTGTAGAGGTGGTGCGTGAATTGAGTGTTGAGGAGGTTTGAACTTTATCCCAAAAACAATACATGGAAATCAGCTTAGTAATCCCACAAAATCCATCCAACCCCAAAATGGCTTTTATGAAGTTAATAAATAAAACTACCACCACTTTATATCTTGAAAATAATGCATGGTGTAGTGGTGGTGCATGGATTTAATGTTGAGGAGGTTTGAACTAGTAACCTCCCCCTCACTAAATTCACACACCACCACAACACCATGCATTGTTTTTAGGATATAAAGTGGTGGTGGTTTTATTTATTAACTTCATAAAAGCCATTTTGGCATTGGAAAAATTTTGTGGGATTACCAAGTGGATTTTGTGGGATTTAAAGGCAACGGATTTTGTTTTAAACAAGAAGTTAAAGCTGATTCTCCTATATTTAAAGACTTAATCCCTTAGAATTATCAAAGCCCGAATACACCATGCATTCTTTTTAGGATATAAAGTGGTGGTGGTTTTATTTATTAACTTCATAAAAGCCATTTTGGCATTGGAAAAATTTTGTGGGATTACCAAGTGGATTTTGTGGAATTTAAAGGTAATGGATTTTGTTTTAAACAAGAAGTTAAAGCCGATTTTCCTATATTTAAAGACTTAATCCCTTAGAATTATCAAAGCCCAAATTCATGAAAATATAAGGGGGCTTAAAATAATATTTAAATTGTTTTTTTTAAAAGGGGCTCGATTTAATAGGGTCATGAAAATATTAGAACCATTAAAAAACTTATAAAGCCTGATTGTTTAATAGATTTTGTTTGTTTTAAAATCTATAAGTGCTTAATATAGGTTATTTGGAAATACTATTGTTATAACCCCTTACTAGCATATGAGCATGTATATAAGGGGGTATTATTTCTTTGTAAAAAAAATGCTTGGAGATAATTCTCTTGGAGTAATTCTTTTGGTAAGAGAATTAGGAAAATTGCTCATTGGCTTTGTAATACAGGCTTGATGCCTTAGGATTTTGTACTCTTGTTTTGAGAGAGTGATTTGCATTATTATTGCTTTGGAAGCATCGTAAGAGCGACAGAGAAGCTAGGCACAAACATGTTGCTAGGAATTTTTTGTCAGTGCGATGCGAAAGTTGGAAGAGCTTGAAGAGCAATAATCTTCCTTGAAAGAAGAATAATTTGGATTGTAGTTTGAATACCATAGTGATGTAAGTAGGAAATTTTCATCATAATAATGGTAAATGGCGTCGTAGTTGTGCGAACCTAGAGACGTAGCCCAAACATTGGGTGAACTCTGTTATCAAATCTTGTTTCTTTCATTCTTCTATCTATGTTTTGAATGCTCGTTTCTATGCTCTTTCTTACATGCAATTTGTCAATGATCAATAATAATAAAATCTATGATCCATAAGTGAATCTAACAAATTGGTTAAATGATTCATGAGTAGGATCTTTACAGATTAGAGATAATTCAAAAATTTAAAATATAGAATATTAGGTGCATAAAGTGCATACATCATAAAGAAGATCAATTCCATTTGCATATAGAATGAAAGAATGTAGGATGGGTTTGTGCTTTATAGGAGAGATATGAGTCAACCAAAAATGTTTATCAGGACAATTAGGAAGACACCAATATATACTTTGTGTTGTGATGTTTTATCAATATTCAATTGTGCAGTGTTATGATGGCGGTTTCATAGACAAGGTAGTGAGTTGTTTGAAAAAATGTATCAAAGAAATGTGGTCTCATGGAATGCCATGACAAGAAAATACAATTGGCAGCTGCTCCTAGTTATTAGTTATACAATATGAAGTAATTGCATAACTGCTTATGTTGACTTTGTAAAAACCTATAATTGTAATTGAAATTTTATCATCTATCAACATCTAGTTATTAGTTATGCAATGTGAATTAATGCTTTGATTTTGAAAGATGTGCAATACAATGTAATCAATAATATAAATATAAACTACAAAAATATATTTTCTACAATTCATTAGTTAAACTATTTATTTTATTACCTAAGTGAAGATTGGATGTCCACCTCCACTGGGAGGTGTTGTCGTCAAATCTCCAAGATTAACCTATTCAATATCAAAACTTGAATATAATAATACCATTCATATAACAATTTTATTCACATGTTATATTTAGAATTATTTACTAGTTACATACCTCGATAGTGTCAGCGTATAATAAGGAGGTGAAGGACCGCGCTATGACCTTGAAATTTCATTATAATCATTAAGCTAATTTAGTTAATCTTACATTTCAAAAATGAAATTTAATAAATTAAATTCAATGAACTTGCTAGCATTTACCTGGGTGGGTGCAAAAATATGGGGTCCAAATTGTGGCCAAAATTTCAAAAATCATTTGATAGGCTATAATGCGAGTGCATTATAACGCGAGAACATTATAACACGCTCACGTTATGGCTTGGTGTGACCAAGACAAAGGCTTGATCCCATCGAGCACGTTATAGCGCATTAAAACAAAAAAAAAGGTAAAAAATTCATTTGTTTTGTGATTGAGTTTTTTACTACCCGTGGCCAAAAACCCTACTCTTACGCACTCGCGTTCTGGAAGGAGGCTATCTTGCATTTTCTTTATCAATTTGTTTCTATTTCATCGCTAGGATGTTGCCACGTTAACTGGGAGGTCGAACAAGTAAGGATTATTTAATTTTTGTTGTTAAATTAGTAGTTTTAGGTTGTTTTTGATATTCATTTGTTTAATTTGTAGGAAATGTTAATGAACCTAAAAACCCTCCTAAAAATACTCAACAACAACAATAACAATCTCCTCCACCAATTCCTCAACATCCTCTTGGCACAGCAAAATTTAATGGGGGTAATTGAAAACAATAAAAAATAGATTGAGTTAATCACGAGGTTGAACGCTCCAGTAAGTTCAACCATGGAAAGAAGAACACCTACCAGTTCACTTAAAGAAATGTTAAAACATGTAGATGCAATCAACAAACAATTAAGTGGTTGGGTAGATAGGAGGCAACGGCTAAAAATTTTTACGTAGATAAACTATCATATAAAGAAGTAAAAGATGAAAATATTATAAAATATGATTTGTGCTCATTATTCATCGACCCACACACAAATCAAAATCTTGACCTTAATGCCAAGATTTTTCCTATCCATTGGTGCCACCACCAAGGGATTAGGAACTATTTTTGGGATAGGTGGTACATGGTTTTTGACTATCCACCATGCAACAATTGTGAAGTCCCCCAGTATTTCTTGAGGAAACTCTACTATGAATTCATCCTCAAAAAAATCCCTAATTATTTTGATATGAGGAACTTTCAGGGGAGAGGTGGGGATCGGCACAAGATAGGTCTGGTGTATGATTGGATCCTTGGCGGCAAGCGAGACAAGCTCTCACTAGGCTAGCTCATGAGCATGTCGTTATCCCTTCCATCGTAAAGGAGAGTGTTGAGGTAGACACTTTGCAGTCTATCAATTCTTTGACCCAGACTATCATCTAGCATGTTAGTCCTATAGTACAGTGCCATCTAGGGGAGTCTTTAAGTGGTAGGCTTTCACCCCATTCGTGTCAAGTTTGCAGGGTGACATGTACATATGACCCCATAAACACTGAGGAGTCTCCTACATAGGATATGTCTGCAGCTATGGAGATGGCAAGGGCATCTAACATTTTGAAAGAGTCTTTTGGCATCGATACTCAGGTAAATGTTACCATGTTCATTGGATTTAATTTATTAAATTTCATTTTTGAAATGCAAGATTAACTAATTTAGTTTTATGATTGTAATAAATTTTTAGGGTCACAGTGTTGATATTGGATACACCGACCCTCCACCTATTTATTACTCTGCTACATCTACCGCTAAGGTATGTAACTAGTAAACAATTATAAATTTATTACATGTGAATAACATTGTTATATGAATGGTATTCTAATATCTGATTTTGGATGTTGAATAGGCTAATATTGGAGGTTTCATGGGAACACCTCCTAGTGCTAGTGGAGTTAGACAAACCTACACACAAGTAATAGAATAAAGAGTTTAACTAATGAATTGTACTTAATATATTTGTGTAGTTTATATTCATATCGTTGATTACATTGCATTGCACATCTTTCAAACTCAAAGCATTACTTCACATTCCATAACTAATAACTGGATGTTGATAGATGACAAAATTTCAACTACAATATAGTTGCTTAGAAAGTCAACGTAAGCAGTGATGCAATTACTTCACATAGCATAAGTAATAACTACGAGAAGCTACCAATTTCATTTGCTTGTCATGGAATTCCATGAGACCACTTTTTATTGAGGCATTTTTTCAAACAGTTCACTACCTTGTCTATGCTATGAATGCTTGGAAGAAATATATGAAATAATAATAGTAAGCAATAAATAGACAAGGCAATGAGTTGTTTGAAAAAATGCCTCAAAGAAATGTGGTCTCATGGTGATGTCCATCACCATGAGACCCAATTTATTTGAGGAATTTTTTGAAACATCACACTGCCTTTTCTATGCTACCACATTTTCCATACATGTCTACCAAAGAATTTTATCAAACAATTCACTTCCTTACTACTATGGCTAAAAGCCTAAAAAAATGTGCTTTCCAACAAACTATGGATTCTTGGAAAAAAATATATCAAAGAATAATAGTAAGCAATAGCATAGACAAGGCAGTGAGTAGTTTGAAAAAATACCTCGAAGAAATATGGTCTCATGGTGATGGAACGGAAATTCCATCACCATGAGACAACATTTCTTTGAGGCATTTTTTCAAACAGTTCATTGCCTTTTCTATGCTACCACATTTTCCATACACGTCTACCAAAGCATTTTATCAAACTACTCACTTCCTTTTTGCTATGGCTAAAATCCTAAAAAAGGTGCTTTCCAACAAGCTATGGATGCTTGGAAAAAATCTATCAAAGCATAACAGTAAGCAATAGCATAGACAAGGTAGTGAGTAGTTTGAAAAAATACCTCAAAAAAATGTGGTCTCGTGGTGATGGAATGCCATTCCATCACCATGAGACCACATTTATTTTAGGAATATTTTTCAAACAGCTCATCGCCTTTTCTATGCTACCACATTTTCATTACACATCTACCAAAGCATTTTAGCAAACTACTCACTTCCTTGTTGCTATGGCTAAAAGCCTAAAATAGGTGCTTTCCAAAAAACTATGGATGCTTGGAAAAAATCTATCAAAGCATAATAGTAAGCCATAGCATAGACAAGGTAGTGAGTAGTTTTAAAAAATGCACCGAAGGAATGTGGTCTCATGGTGATGGAATGCCATTCCATCACCACAAGACCACATTTCCTTGAGGCATTTTTTCAAACAACTCATCGTCTTTTCTATGCTACCACATTTTCCATACATGTCTACCAAAGCATTTTATCAAACTACTCACTTCCTTGCTTCTCTGACTAAAATCCTAAAATAGGTGCTTTCCAACAAACTATGGATGCTTGGAAAAAAACTATCAAAGCATAATAGTAAGCAATAACATAGACAAGGAAGTGAGTAGTTTGAAAGATTCCTCAAAGAAATGTGGTCTCATGGTGATGGAATGCCATTCTATCACCATGAGACCACATTTATTTGAGGCATTTTTTCAAACATCTCACATCCTTTTCTATGCTACCACATTTTCCATACATGTCTACCAAAGCATTTTATCAAACTACTTGAACTTCCTTGCTGCTATGGCTAAAAGCCTAAAAAAGGTGTTTTCCAAAAAACTATGGATGCTTGAAAAAAATCTATCGAAGTATAATTGTAAGCAATAGCATAGACAAGGCAGTGAGTAGTTTGAAAAAATGCCTCAAAGAAATGTGGTCTCATGGTGATGGAATGCCATTCCATCACCATGAGACCACATTTCTTTGAGGCATTTTTTCAAACAGATCACCACCTTTTCTATGCTACCATATTTTCCATACATTTCTACCAAAGCATTTTATCAAACGACTCACTTCCTTTCTGCTATGGCTAAAAGCCTAAAATAGGTGCTTTCCACCAAACTATGGATGCTTGGAAAAATTCTATCAAAGTATAATAGTAAGCAATATCATAGACAAGGTAGTGAGTAGTTTGGAAAAATGCCTTGAAGAAATGTGGTCTCATGGTGATGGAATAATTTGTTGTTTTATTTTCAGATGTTGGAAGTGGATACACCTCCACATGTTTATAGGGCTATGGATTTATGTGTTTCTTTTGCTATAGACTCCTCAATGCCTTTCACAGAGGTATGAGGCAGATTACTAAATTTCAATTTACATTCGTTGTTATAGTTGTTAGTTAGTGAAAAATCAAACCATTATTGATTCATAGTTTAATTTCTCTTTGGATGGCTTCTATAGGGATTCAACATGCCACAACATGGGAATTTGAATGTTTCCCTCAAGGAGAGTGATCATCAGATGGTGGTAAGTGATTATTTTGTTAAATATATCATTTTTCAAAATTTAATTTATGTATATTAATGTATTTACTTGTTATTGTAGCAGATAAGGCTTGACCAAGAAATAAACCCTAGGAGGAGCATCAGGAGCACTCCTCAACCTCAAAATAAATGAGTGATAGACCTATCGCCATCTGATCAACAAGCAAAGGGAAAGATTTTATTTTTTAGCATGGAGAGAAATGACTTTTGATTCCAGAGCCCTTTGTTATATGCCTATATTTCATTTTTGTACATATTTTGTATTGCATATATTTAACATTGTATGCCTATATGGCGTTCTCATAAGCCTATATGGCTAATTTGTATATATTTTATACTTATATTGACATATATTGATGTATGCCTACATGGCTATTTGGTTAATACAAATCTTTGTTATCGATGGTGTCCATATTTTCATTATAAATCTACGGTTCAATAGATATGAGTTACGTGTATTTAAGTGTATACTTTACAAATTACGTGTATACTTTGTGACTTACATGTATTCCAATGTATACTTTGTGACTTATGTGTTTTCATGCATATACCTTGTATCTATGCATATACTTTAATTAATGTGTATACTATGTATTCATGTGTATACTTCAAGGCTTGCGTGCATTTGATTACTTGTGCTTCACTTATTCACATGTATGCTTGACTTATTCACGTGTATACTTATTAATTGGTTAGCCCTAGAATTGCTCGTTGTTGTCCTTCATGGTTTGTCTTGAATATTTATTTATTGATGCTAAACAAATTTATTAGTTGATGCTAAACAACTTCAATATTTCTAGGAATACTAGTAGAGTTACTAATTATAAAATTGCACAAATTGAAAAGAAAAGATTAACTATAAATAAATGCACTAATTATTAACTTGATAATTTCTTAAGAATGAGTATAATATATATAAAGAGATGAGCCTTCTAGAATGGAAACTGCCAACTAGAAAATAGGCATGCAACTCCATGCGAGATTAAACAACTAAGCAATCATTATCCTAAAAATCTAACAACTAGCAAACATATCTAAAGGAATATTTTAGGCATAATATTCTAAACTAACATTTTCATAATCAATGGCTTGTTTCCATGCTCGCTCCCCAATTGTCAACCAAACTTTTTCAAGAAACCCCTTTGATATATCTATGTCCATTGGATTGATGGATATAAATCTACCCAAAGCATTCCCAATACTTTCAAAGCAGTAATCCACCCAAAATTGCAACTAGAGATAAGGAAAATGAACCCACATAGGCATAACTAAATAAAGAATAGTTCACCCTTCACGACTTGGTGAAACCATTTCCAAACTTAGATCTTAAAGATAAAGAAGAATTATGATCTATATAATATGGAATTAGTACCCACTTTGATCACTACAAAAATTTTAACCATGGGCCTATCATGCTTTTTCAAATTTAGTAAGAAAGGTTATTTAAGATCTTTTAGAAATGTCTCTCCTAGTACTCCTTTGTTCTTGCATATCTCAATTGAGTTCAATTCAAAGAGTTCCATCAAATGCTTTATCTAAAAGAAAAAAACACATTTTCAATTGGTATTCCATGAGATGTTTCATAAAAATATTTTAGTATATTTAATCTTTTGATTGGAACAACTCAATTAAGGAAAGGATACATAATCTTCACAACACTTGCAAAATATAGTTATTCATAGTAGATCATACAAGATTGAGCCTCAAACTTCTCAATTGTCATGTGAATGTTTCTCTTTTTGATTGTTTTGCATGTCATCATAAGGGATCGAGTTGGTTGAATGTAGCTCAGAGTGATTCAACGTGTTTGGGTGTGAAAGAGAACCATTCCTAGTATAAAAATACCTATCCAAATGCATTGGAACAATTTGTTTGGTCACACGAGTTGCAAAATGAAAGTTGCACCACTTTGCAACTTTACACTACTTTCATTTGACACTTTTTCCATCAAGTGAAAATTGGACACCACGGGAAAAATTACTCTGAGATAAGAAAAAATAAGAGAGGGTATTGTAGAGGGGCCCAACGAAATCCCATACGCTCAGACAGAGAGTTTGTAAGCATCACAATTTCTAAGTAACAGGCTGTCAAAGATTGTTGCCCTTTTGAAATTTGGACCCTTAAGGGATCGAGCTGGTTAAACATAGCTCAAAGTGATTCAACATGTTTTCATGTGAAAGAGGACCATGCCTAGTGTAAATGTACCCATCTAGATGCATTGGAAAAAAAAATTTGGTGACACGAGTTGCATAATGAAAGTTGCACCACTTTGCAACTTTACACTGCTTGCATTTGACACTTTTTCCATCAAGTGAAAATTGGACACCGCAAAAAAATGACTTCAAGATAACAAAAATTGAGAGATTTTATTTTAAAGGGGTCCAACAAAATATCATAGGCTCAGACATATATTTTGTAAGCATCACGGTTTCCGAGTAACAGGTTGTCAAAGATTGTTGCCCTTTTGCAATTTTGACCCTTAAGGGATCGAGTCGGTTGAACATAGCTCAGAGTGATTCAGCATGTGCGGGTGTAAAAGAGGACCATGCCTAGTATAAACGTACCCATCCAGATATGTTGGAACATTTCGTTTGGTCACATGAGTTGCAGAACAAAAGTTGCAACACTTTGAAACTTTACACTACTTGCATTTGACACTTTTTCCATCAAGTGAAAATTGGACACCACGGGAAAACGAATTCAAGATAACAAAAACTAAGAGAGGATATTGTAGAGGGTCCCAACACGATCTTGTAGGCTCAAACAGAGATTTTGTAAGAATCACGGTTTTTAAGTAACAGGCCTTCAAAGATTGCTACCCTTTTGCAATTTGGACCCTTTAGGGATCGAGCTGGTTGAACATAGCTCAGAGTGATTCAATGTGTTTGGGTGTGAAAGAGTACCATTCCTAGTGTAAAAATTACCATCTAGATGCATTGGAATAGTTTTTTTGGTCACACAAGTTGCAAAACAAAAGTTGCACCACTTTACAACTTTACACTACTTGCATTTGACACTTTTTCCAACAAGTGAAAACTAGACACCACAAGAAAATCACTATGAGATAACAAAAACAAGAGAGTTTATAGTAAAGGGGCCCAACACAATCCCATAGGATTAGATGGAAAGTTCGTAAGTGTCATGGTTTTCGAGTAACAATCCTTCAAATATTGTTGCCCTTTTGTAATTTGGACCCTTAAGGGATCAAGCCAGTTGAATGTAGCTTGGAGTGATTCGAAATGTTTGGGTGAAATAGAGGACCATTCCTAGTGTAAATATACCCATATGGATGTGTTGGAATAGTTTCTTTGATCACACAAGCTGTAGAACAAAAGTTGCAACACTTTGCAACTTTAGACTACTTGCATTTGACACTTTTTCCATGGAGTGAAAACTAGACACCATGGGAAAGTGACTATGAGATAACAAAAACTGAGAGAGTTTATTGTAGAGGGGCTCTATGCAATCCCATAAGCTCGGAAAAAGAGTTTGTAAGCATCACGATTTCTGAGTAACATGCTTTCAAAAAAATTTGCCTTTTTGCAATTTGAACCCTTAAGGGATCGAGCCGGTTGAACGTAGCTCAGAGTGATTCAGCATGTTTGGGTGCAAAAGAGGACCATTCCTAGCATAAACGTACCATTCGAACATGTTGAAATATTTTGTTTCATCGCACAAGTTTCCAAATGAAATTTGCACCACTTTGCAAGTTTACATTGCTTGCATTTGACACTTTTTCTATCAAGTGAAAATTAGACACCGCAGGAAAATGACTCTGAGATAACAAAAACCAAGAAAGTTTATTGTAGAGGTTACCTACATGATATTGATGCCTCAGACAAAACACCCTTAACTAACATGGTCTCTGGGTAACAGGCCATCAAATATTGTTGTCCTTTTGTAATTTGGACTGTTAAGGGATTACGTTGCATGAATTACAAATATTTGAGGGCAGCAATAAATTTCAAAATTTGAGTAAATATCATTACAATTTTTTATGTGAATAGATGGTATGCTATATTGATATTGATATACAATCATTAGGTTGATTTGTTTTAGTAAATGAAGTTTTTATAATTAGTCAATTGGTGCTAGTTATAATAGGGAGAGAATAAAAGAAGAAAAAGAATGATTGATAACCATCAATGGTTATTACACTCACTATATTAATAATATGATTTTTAAAATAAAATGAGATTTATTTGGTAGTCTTAACTCTTATGCTTGTGCTACAATTGTCTAATATGCTTCATACACCATTCTAAAACCCAAGTGTTTGTACTTGTAGGCACAATACTTTCTCAAAACTAGCAAGTGTTAATATAAAATCATGAGAAAAAAATCAACCTATATGAATTCCAACACCCCACTTAAATCAAATATTGAATCAATGTGCCCCATTTTCATGCACATAAACTCAGCTTATAAGATTCTCTCATAATAACCAAAAATAGGATTCAAGGATGCCTTAGGTACTTCGTTCCCATAGATCTTTTACAATGTCACTCATACATTCAAGATGCTCTTATAATTTCTACATCATAGGTGCTCATGATGAGGTTAAATTCAAACGAATCACTTGAAATTCACTCGCTAAGCTTCACACATACTTTTATAATGTCTACACCATAGGTGGTCATGATGAAGTTAACTTCAAATGAATAATTTAGTACCATCTGCTAGTCTTGGATTTGACATATATTTTATAACTTTATTTGGGTTTACTAGCTCCCACCTAAACAAAGAAAAGAGATTGTAAATATTAATAATCACATAATCAATTCAAATAAACATGTGATATGTTAATAATCTAAAACTTGTGTGCTCAATTATGCAAATATTCTACATGTGATATCCTGTAGAATATTTGGCCATCCTCTCTTTCACATAAATTTTTTGATAAGAAATCTCTTGAAGATGATGGTGGGGCATTTATGCCACAATCTTGCAAAACATCGTTAGTATGCAAATATAAACATATAGAACGATAAACATCATAATGGTTAGACAATTCAACATGTTTTCTAAAACAACAAGTAGTGTGTGTGTGTGTGTGATTTATCTTGAGAGAAAAAGGTTTAATCATTTCAAAATATCTTTGAGAAATTTGAATTTGAGGATAATCCTGTTGAAATTTATGAAAATATTGGGTTTGAGTCGTATCCAAAAAATGCTTTGGATGTGGCTCACGGTTTCAACTACTGATTCTCCTTCTTACCACATCCCTTTGATTCAGTGATGTCCTTGTGTTATTCTTCCAATAGTCTTCAATTAGTTTTCTCAATGCTTCAACAGCTGGTTTATCTTTTCATGGGAGTCTCCTCGAGAATGTCCATAATTCATTTGAATCGGTGCCCTCAATTCTTTGTCGCCTTTGAACAACTCTTGATAAAATTTTCTATTATTTCTCAATTGTTGACTCATATTTCTAATGAGACGAGATCTCCTTGTTTAACTACTTACCAAAGTTGATGTAATAACATGTTGGATGACATTACTATCCTTTGAGCATGAGGTCTTACCCACACTCTCATAAGAATCCATTAGATTCTTCACAATAGTGTTTTCACTTAAAGCATTCAATTTTCTCAAACCAAGAATCTTCATGATATTTCTATACTTTAAACCTCACATCATTTTAACAAATAGTTGACATCTTGTAGTCTCATTTAGCCTTTCAAAGAACAACTTCCAAATCTTATCAGCATATCTTCTACAAGTGCATTCTGGAATCTTACCTTCCATGTGGTGCAAAATATTCTCATCAATATTAATCAAATACTTTGGCTTTCTACACAAAATTCTAGGTGGTGTTCTCCTAGGTACATACATCTCAACATTAGGAATTTCATCAATATTTAAGTGAGGTGGGCTAGATCGTGTACCTTCGATCGAGGGTGAAATAGATGACATACCTTGAGTTTGACATGGGGATGATGGCGTATCTTCTTCATCAAATCCGAGTGATGATGTACTCTCAAATTGAGATGTGGTGGATGGTGTCCCTTCATATTCACTTGCGGTAGATGATGTCCTTCCATATTCACTTGCAGTAGATGGTGTCCCTCCATATTCACTTGTGGTAGATGGTGTCCCTCCATATTCACTTGTGGTAGATGTTGTCCCTTCATATTCACTTGCGGCAGAGGGTGTGTCTCCAACTACAGTATTTGAATCTATCTTAGCACAATGGTTTTGTATTCATTCCCTTTGTGCTGCCAATTCCTTTTCTCTTTTTGATGGTTTAGGTTCCTCTTCAATTGTCTTGTTTTCGTCAATCGTATCCAATTTTTTCTTCTGACAATATTCTCTCATCCATTCTTTTATATTTTCTTTATTAGTTTCATACTCTTTGTCTATTGGTTTATTCCTTCTTCCTTTCCTCAGCATGGCAGATAATTTTACCTGTAGCATGGTAATGAGACAAATATTAGTTCCTAAAAAATGAATCCATACAAATAATGAAATATATGTCATTCAAGACTTCATACAAAATACTTACAATCATCCTATAGAAGAGTATTTCTAGCATAGACAAGGGTCACATGATTTTTTTGGATGGAATGCCTTAAATAAATGTGGTCATGTGGCATGCTATGATTACAAGATAGGCTCAAAACGGAAGCATGGATAAGGTATGTGAATTTTTTGACAATAATGTTTTCGTAGCCATGTATGCAAAATGTGGTATCATTGGCAAGCTAGTGAGCTCACTTGATTGTCAATGCGGTAGGGTTTACAAGGTAGGGGCAGCATGAAAAAAATCCTCATAGAAATAGGGTCTCATAGTGATGTACATCACCATGAGACCCCATTGCTATGAGGCATTTTTTCATGCTTCCCCTACCCTTTCAATCCTACTACATTAACAAGCTAGTGAGCTTTTCAAACACTAGCTTGTCAATGTGGTAGGGTTGAAAAGGTAGGGGCAACATGAAAAAATGCCTCATAGAAATGGGATCTCATGATGAAAAATGCCTCATATAAATTGGGTCTCACAGTGATGTACATCATCATGAGACCCCATTTCTATGAGGCATTTTTTCATGTTTCCCCTACCTTTTCAACCCCAAGGTAGGGGTATCATGAAAAATTTCCTCATATAAATGGGGACTCACGGTGATGTACATCACCGTGAGAACCCATTTCTATGTGGCATTTTTTCATGTTGCCCCTACCTTGTCAACCCTACCGCATTGACAAGCTAGTGAGCTCACTAGCTTTCCAATGCTACCACATTTTGTATGCATGTCTATGAAAACATTATTGTAAAACAATTCACATGCATTGTACATGCTTCCATTTTGAGCCTATCTTGCAATCATGGCATGCCACATGACTACATTTCTTTAAGGCATTCCATCCAGAAAATCATGGGAGCATTGGCAAGCTAGTGAGCTCACTAGCTTGTCAATGCGGTAGGGTTGACAAGGTAGGGTTAGCGTGAAAAAATGCCTCATAGAAATGGGGTCTCATGGTGATGTACGTCACCATGAGAACCCATTTCTATAAGGCATTTTTTCATGTTGCCTCCACTTTGTGAACCCTACCACATTGACAAGCTAGTGAGCTCACTAGCTTGCCAATTTGATAGGGTTGACAAGGTAGGGGTAGCGTGAAAAAATGCCTCATAGAAATGGGGGCTCATGGTGATGTATGCCTCATAGAAATGGGGGCTGACAGTGATGTACATCACCGTGAGCCCTCATTTTTGTGAGGCATTTTTTCATGCTACCCCTACCTTGTCAACCCTAATACATTGGCAAGCTAGTGAGCTTTTCAAATACTAGCTTGCCAATGCGGTAGGGTTGACAAGGTAGGGACAGCATGAAAAAAATTCCTCATATAAATGGGGTCTCATGGTGATGTACATCACTATGAGACCCCATTTCTATGAGGCATTTTTTTCATGCTTTCCCTACCTTGTCAACCCTACCCCATTGGAAAGCTAGTGAGCTCACTAGCTTGCCCATTTGGTAGGGTTGACAAGGTAGGGGCAGCATTAAAAAAATGCCTCATAAAAATGGGGGATAAATCACCATGAGACCCCATTTCTATGAGGCATTTTTTCATGTTTCCTACCTTGTCAACTAACGCATTGGCAAGCTAGTGAGCTCACTAGCTTGCCAATGCGGTAGGGTTGACAAGGTAGGGGCAACATGACAAAATGCCTCATAGAAATGGGGGCTCATAGTAATGTACATCATTGTAAGCCCCCATTTCTTTGAGGAATTTTTTCATGATGCCCCTACCTTGTCAACCCTACTGTAAGCCCCCATTTCTATGAGGATTTTTTTCATGCTGACCCTACCTTGTCAATGCTCACATGAATTTTTGGATCCAATGCCTTAAAGAAATGTGGTCTTGTGGAATGCCATGATTACAAGATAGGCTACACCTTTCCCCATGTTGCTAACTTAGCCTTGAATAAAGAATCTTGAAACAGTGGAGAGAAGGGTTAGAATCCCTTGTAGGTAGACTAATCAAGGAAAAATTTAAAATATAGTGATGAGGTAAATTTATAAATAGAGATGAAAACCAAAATAGATTCAAAGATCTATCAAGGTGAGAGGAGTATATTCCAATTTTGTAGAGACATGTATGGAAAATTTGGTAGCATAGACAATGTAATCAGATGTTTGATAAAATGCACATCACCATGAGACCCCATTTCTTTGAGGCATTTCTTCAATCAATTGCTTGGTATAACTGTTTGACAAAATACCTCAATGAGATATGTCCTCGTGGACTAGAATGATTGTAGGATATGCACAAAATAGATTTATTGAAAAAGCTTTAGAAAATTTCAAGCATATGCAATTTCTAGGTGTAAAACCAAATTCCACTACATTTTCCAACATCCCCCATGCATATACCAAAATGAAAGCTTTGGAGAGGGGTATGCACATCCATAGTAAAGGATTGAGAAATGATGTATTATTTTACTTATAACTTTTTTTCATATATATGTGTATACAAAATGTGGAAGCATACACGAGGTAAGTCAATTGTTTAACAAAATGCCTCAAAGAGGTGTGGTTTAAAAATGTAATTGGCAACTGTAAAAAATTGTGTAATTTAAAATGTGCATTGACAAGCTAAGGTTATAATGACAAACAAACAATGATCAACATGGAATATGCAAAATAACAAAATCAAAGCAAGACAAAATAGAATGAAATAAAATGTGTAAAGACTTCACATACCTAAAAAACTGGAGTTTCGAATGGAGTTCTACCCAATTATGTATCCTTTGCTTCTTCTTTCTTCAAACTCCTTAATAATTTAACTTTTTCAAAAGCTTGTTTCCCTCCAAACTTCAATTGTATATGACTCTTGAATGGAATTCAGACTTGAATTGATATTATGTTCCTTTCAACGTGAAAACTCTACTATTTCATGCAAAGGTGGTGTAAATATCATGAAAAAGGTGGTGGAATGTGAAAAACTTGCATGCACACTTCACAAAATCATAAAAAAGCTTTTTTTTGTCGAAACACATGCATAACCAGGGGAATATGTAGAATGTGGGCCTAGAGATCACGGGTATATTGAGTTTCTTTTATCATGTTTAGAGCAAGAAAAAACACAATTGTGTTATAATGTGACCGCGTTATTTCTTGCTAAAAAAATGGCCATATCTCTACTACTTCAAAATACACTCGCGTTATGAGAAAGTTGATTTTTTATAGGTTTCTTTTCTCTCTTTTTCTCTCTATCCTATACCCTCTACCCTTAAACCCTCTACCCTCTACCCTCTACCCTCTATCTCTCTCCCACTCCCTCCCTCCCTCTCTCTCAAGTCTCTCCCTCCTACCCCCTCTCCCTCTCTCAAGTCTCTCTCTCTCACACTCACTCACTCCTTCTATATCTATCCCTTCTACCCTCTACCTTGAACCCTTAAACCCTCTACCTCTCTCTCAAGTCTCTCTCTCCTACCCCCTCTCCCTCTCTCAAGTCTCTCACTCACTCACTCATTCCTTCTATCTCTCTCCCCTCTACCCTTAACCCTTAAACTCTATACCCTCTACCCTTTATCTATCTCCCACTCCCTCCATTCCTCTCTCTCTCTCTCTCTCTCTCTCTCTCTCTCTCTCTCTCTCTCTCTCTCTCTCTCTCTCTCTCTCTCTCTCTCTCTCTCTCTCTCACTTCTTCTATCTCTATTCCATCTACCCTCTACCCTTAACCCTTAAACTCTCTACCCTCTACCCTTAACCGTCTACCCTCTCTCTCTCTCTCTCTCTCTCTCTCTCTCTCTCTCTCTCTCTCTCTCTCTCTCTCTCAAATAGGTGAAGTTAGTTTACCAATTTCACCAAATTGGAAAGCTAGTGGGCCCACCCAGAATTCAGTACACACCCAAAATTAAAGTAGTAAGAATACAATATCAATAATTTATGGTTAACAAAAGGCATCTGGTTGTAGGTGAGTAGGTCGAAAGTCAAACATATCTTTGTGGATGGAGAGGAGTAGTGTAATTTTATCTATGAATTTTTATGGCTTGTTGGTCCATATGAAAGAGAAAGGATACCCATATACTATGAGAACATCTATTTATTATAGTCTAAGAAAATTCAAAGGCACCCTCTAATTAAGGATGTTATAAAATATTTATAAAATGGAAAGGATTCACTTGTGTGTATACCCTCTATCTCTCTACCACTCCCTCCCTCTCTCCCTCTCTCTCTCTCCCCTCTACACTTAACTCTAAACCCTAAACCCTAAACCCTTAAACCCTCTACCCTTAACCCTCTCTCTCTCTCTCTCAAGTCTCTCTCTCTCTCAAGTCTCTCTCTCTCTCAATCACTCACTCCTATCTCTCTCCCCTCTACCCTTAACACTCTACCCTCTACCCTCTATATATCTCCCACTCCCTCCCTCTCTCTCTCTCAACTCTCCCCCTCCTACCCCCTCTCCCTCTCTCAAGTCTCTCTCTCTTTCACTCACTCTTATCTCTATCCCCTCTACCCTTAACCCTTAAACCCTTAAACCCTCTACCCTCTACCCTCTATCTCTCTCTCAATCCTCTACCCTCTATCTCTCTCTCTAACTCCCTCTATCTATCTCCCCTAGCTTGCCAATTCGGCCCACTAGCTTGCCAATTTAGTGAAATTGGCAATGTAGTGGCCTGTTTGAAAAAATAGGTCAAAGAAATGGGGTCTCTTGGTGATTTACATCACCGGGAGACCCCATTTATTAGACCCATTTTTTTCAAACAAACCAATTTAGGTTACCAATTTCACCGAATTGGAAATCTATCAAAGAATAATAGTAAGCAATAGCATAGACAAGAGAGTGAGTAGTTTGAAAAAATTCCTTAAAGAAATGTGGTCTCATGGTGATGGAATACCATTCCATCACCATGAGACCACATTTCTTTCAAAAAAAAATTCAAACAACTCACCACCTTTTCTATGCTACCACATTTTTCATACACGTCTACCGAACCATTTTATCAAACTACTCACTTCCTTGTTGCTATGGCTGAAAGCCTAAAAAAGGTGTTTTCCAACAAACTATGGGTGCTTGGAAAAATCTATCAAAGAATAATATTAAGCAATAGCATAGACAAGGAATTAAGTATTTTTAAAAAATGCCTCAAAAAAATGTGGTCTCATGGTGATGGAATGTCATTCCATCAACATGAGACAATATTTCTTTTAGGAATTTTTTCAAATAGCTCACCGCCTTTTCTATGCTTCCACATTTTCCATACATGTCTACCAAAGCATTTTATCAAATTACTCACTTCCTTGTTGCTATGGATAAAAGCCTAAAATAGGTGCTTTCCAAAAAACTATGGATGTTTGGAAAAAATCTATCAAAGCATAATAGTAAGCAATAGCATAGACAAGGCAGTGAGTAGTTCTAAAAAATGCATCAAAGGAATGTGGTCTCATGGTGATGGAATTCCATTCTATCACCATGAGACCACATTTCATTGATGCAATTTTTCAAACAGCTCACCGCCTTTTCTATGCTACCACATTTTCCATACATGTCTACCAAATAATTTTATCAAACTACTCACTTCCTTGCTTCTATGGCTAAAATCCTAAAATAGGTGTTTTCCAACAAACTATGGATGCTTGGAAAAAATCTATCCAAGCATAATAGTAAGCAATAACATAGACAAGGCAATGAGTAGTTTGAAAAAATTCCTCAAAGAAATGTGGTCTCATGGTGATGGAATGCCATTCCATCACCATGAGACCACATTTCTTTGAGGCATTTTTTCAAACATATCACATCCTTTTCTATGCTACCACATTTTCCATACATGTCTACCAAAGAATTTTATCAAACTACTTGAACTTCCTTGTTGCTATGGCTAAAAGCCTAAAATAAGTGTTTTCCAACAAACTATGGATGCTTGGAAAAATTCTATCAAATCATAATAGTATGCAATAGCATAGACAAGGTAGTGAGTAGTTTGAAAAAATTCTTCAAAAAAATGTGGTCTCATGGTGATGGAATGCCATTCCATCACAATGAGACCACATTTATTTGAGGCATTTTTTCAAACAAATCATCGCCTTTTCTATGCTACCACATTTTCCATACATATCTACCAAAGAATTTTATCAAACGAATCACTTCCTTGATGATATGGCTAAAAGCCTAAAATAGGTGCTTTCCAACAAACTATGGATGCTTGGAAAATTCTATCAAAGCATAATAGTAAGCAATATCATAGACAAGGCAGTGAGTAGTTTGGAAAAATTCCTTGAAGAAATGTGGTCTCATGGCATTCCATCACCATGAGACCACATTTCTTTCAAGCATTTTTTTAAATAGCTCGCTACCTGAAGAATAGAAACCAAGCCTTTTGCCAAAATTTCCCTCCAAATTCTTTTCAAGGTCCTCATCCTCATCCTCAATTTCCCAATCCATGGAACCTTCCATCTTTTATTCCACTTGTTCATATCCCCACCCTTCCATCTTCATGTCATGATCGCCCTCCATCTCATAACCAATACCACACTATACCATCCTAGCATAATACTATAGAGAAGGCAATGAACTATTTGAAAAAATATCTCAAAGAAATGTGGTCTCATGGTGATGGAATACCATGACACATTTGTTTGTAATGGCATTCCATCACCATGAGACCACATTTCTTTGAGTTATTTTTTCAAATAGCTCATTGCCTTCTCCACGCTACCATAGTTTTCGTACATGTCTACCAAAGCAATTTATCAAATAGTTCATTTCCTTGGTGCTATAGATAAAAGCCTAAAACAAGTGCTTTCGAACAATCTATGAATAGGGAAAATAGTAAGCATGATAGTCAAAAATATATAGTTCAATAAGTACTCAAAATTTTGTTCATGCTCTCATACATTATAAGCCATGGCATGCATCACTGTTGTAGTTTTCATGATTGAATAATTTGTTGTTTTATTTTAAGATGTTGGAAGCGGATACACCTCCACATGCTCATAGAGCTATGTAGATTTTTGTTTCTACTGCTATAAACTCCTCAATGCCTCTCATGGAGGTATGAGGTAGATTACTAAATTTCAATTTACAATTGTTGTTATAACTGTTAGTTAGTGAAAAATCAAACCATTATTGATTCATAGTTTAATTTATCTTTGGATGGTTTCTATAGGGATTCAACATGCCATAGCATGGGCATTTGAATATTTCCCTCAAGGAGAGAGATCATCAGATGGTGGTAAGTGATTATTTTCTTAAATATATCATTTTTTTAAATGTAATTTCTATATATTAATGTCTTTACTTTTTATTGTAACAGATAAGGCTTGACCAAGAACTAAACCCTAGGAGGATCACTCTTTGACCTCAAAATAAATGAGTGGCAGACCTATCGCCATCTGATTGACAAGAAAAGGGAAAGAGTTTATTTCGAGAGCATGGAGAGCAATGACTTTTGATTGCACAACTCTTTTTTGTATGCCTATATGGAATTTTTGAACATATTTTGTATTGCATATATTTGACATTGTATGCCTATATGGCATTCTCGTAAGCCTATATGACTATTTTGTATATATTTTATACTTATATCGACATATATTGATGTATGCCTACATGGATATTTATTTAATATAAATATTTTTTTATCGATGGTGTCCATATTTGCATTATAAATCCACGGTTCAATAGATATGAGTTATTTTTATTCAAGTGTATACTTTACAACTTATGTGTATACTTTGTGACTTACATGTATTCTAATGTATATGACTTACGTGTTTTCATGAGTATACCTTGTATTCATCCATATACTTTGTATTAAAGCGTATACTATATATTAATGTGTATAATTCAAGGCTTACATGTATTTGATTACTTGTGCTTCACTTATTCACATGTATTCTTGACTTATTCATGTGTATACTTATTAATTGGTTAGCCCTAGCATTTCTCATTGTTGTCTTTCATGGTTTGTCTTGAATATTTATTGATTGATGCTAAACAACTTTATTAGTTGATGCTAAACAACTTTATTAGTTTATGCTAAACAACTTCAATATTTTTAGGAATACTAGTAGAGTTACAACTTAAAAAATCGCACAAATTGAAAAGAAAAGATTAACTATAAATAAATGCAATGATTATTAACTTCATAATTGTTTAAGAATGATTATAATATATATATCAAGAGATGAGCCTTCTAGAATGGCAATTGCCAACTAGAAAATAGGCATGCAAGTCCATGCGAGATTACACAACTAAGCAATCATTATCTTAAAAATCTAACAACTAGAAAACATATCTAAAGGAATATTTTAGGAATAATATTCTATACTAACATTTTCATAATCAATGGCTTGTTTATATGCTCTCTCCCCAATTTTCAACCAAACTTTGTCAAGAAACCCCTTTGATATATTTCTATTTCCATCGAATTGATGGATATAAATCTACCCAAAGCATTCCCAATACCTTTAAAGTAGTAATCCACCCAAAATTGCAACTGAAGATAAGGAAAATGAACCCACATAGGCATAATTGAATAAAGAACAGTTCACCCTTCACAGCTTGGTGAAACCATTTCCAAACTTAGGAGATCTTAAAGATAAAGAAGAGTTATTATCTATATAATATAGAATTAGTACCCACTTTGATCACTACAAAATTTTCAACCATGGGCTTATCATGCTTTTTCAAATTTTGTAAGAAAGGTTATCTAAGATCTTTGAGAAATGTATTTCCTAGTGCTCCCTTGTTCTTACATATCTCAATTCAGTTTAATTCAAAGAGTTCCATCAAATGATTTATCTAAAAGCAAAAAACACGTTTTCAATTGGTATTCCATGAGATGTTTCATAAAAATATTTCAGTATATTTAATCTTTTGATTGGAACAACTCAATTAATCAAAGGATATATAATCTTCACAACACTTGCAAAACATAATATTCATAGTAGATCATAAGGGATCTCGAGCCTTAGACTTCTCAACTATTGTGTGGATGATTCTCTTTTTGATTGTTTTGCATGTCATCATAAAGGGTCAAGCCGATTGAACATCGCTCGGAGTGATTCGGCGTGTTTGAGTGTGAAAGAGGAACATTCCTAGCATAAACATACCCATCCAAAATCATTGGAATAGTCTGTTTGGTCACACAAGTTGTAGAATGAAATTTGCACCACTTTGCAACTTTACACTGCTTGCATTTGACACTTTTCTATCAAGTGAAAACTAGACACCACTGGAAAACGACTTTGAGATAACAAAAATTGAGAGAGGTTATTGTAGAGAGGCCCAACACGATCCCATAGGCTCAGATGGAGAGTTTGTAAGCATCACAATTTCTGAGTAATAGGCCATCAAAGATTATTGTCCTTTTGAAATTTGGACCCTTAACGGATCGAGTCGGTTGAACGTAGCTTAGAGTGATTCAACGTGTTTAGGTGTGAAAGAGAACCATGCCTAGCATAAATGTACCCATCTAGACAAGTTGGAATGGTTCATTTGGTCACATGAGTTGTAAAATGAAAGTTGCACCACTTTGCAACTTTGCACTGCTTACATTTGACACTTTTTCCATTAAGTGAAAACTAGACACCACAAGAAAATGACTTCAAGATACTAAAAACTGAGTGATTTTATTGTAGAGGGGCACAACGTGATCTCATAGGCTCAGACGGAGATTTCATAAGCGTCACAGTTTTTGAGTAACATCCCTTCAATGATTGTTGCCCTTTTGCAAGTTGGACCCTTAAGGGATCGAGTCGGTTGAACGTAGCTTGGAGTGATTCAACGTGCTTGGGTGTAAAATAGGACCTTTCCTAGTGTAAACCTACCCATCTGAACATGTTGGAATAGTTAGTTTTGTCACACTAATTGTAGAACCAAAGTTGTGCCACTTTTCAACTTTACACTACTTGCATTTGACACTTTTTCCATCAACTAAAAACTGGAAACCATGGGAAAATGACTTTGAGATAACAAAAACCAAGAGATATTATAGTAGAGGGGCCCAACATGATCCCATTGGCTCAAACAGAGAGTTCATAAGCATCACGATTTCCGAGTAACAGGCCTTCAAAGACTATTGCCCTTTTGTAATTTGGACCCTTAAGGGATCGAGTCGGTTGAACGTAGCTCAGAGTGATTCGACATGTTTGGGTGTGAAAGAGGACCATGCCTAGTGTAAAAATACCCATCTGGATGTGCTGGAATAGTTCCTTTGGTCACACAATTTGCAGAACAAAATTTGCACCACTTTGCAACATTACACTACTTGCATTTGACACTTTTTCCATCAAGTGAAAACTAGACACTACGAGAAAATGACTGAGATAACAAAAATCGAGAGAGGTTATTGTAGAGTGACCTAAGTGATCCCATAGGCTCAAAAAGAGAGTTTGTAAGCATCATAGTTTCCGAGTAACAAGCCTTCAAAGATTGTTTCCCTTTTGTAATTTGGACCCTTAAGGGATCGAGCCAATTGAACATAGCTCGGAGTGATTCAGCATGTTTGGATGTGAAAGAGGACAATTCCTAGCATAAACGCACCCATCTGAACGTGTTGGAATAGTTCATTTGGTAACATGAGTTACAGAACGAAAGTTGCACCACTTTGCAACTTTACACTGCTTGTATTTGACACTTTTTCTATCAAGTGAAAACTAGACATCGCAGGAAAAAGAATCTGAGATAACAAAAATTGAGAGAGATTATTGTAGAGGTTCCCTATGTGATCCTGATGCCTTAGATGGAATGCCCATAACTGACATGGTCTCTGGGTAATAGGTTGTCAAAGATTGCTACCCTTTTGCAATTTAGACTATAAAGGGATTACGATGCATGAATTAAAAATGTTTGAGGGCAGCAATAAATTTCAAAATTTGAGTAAATATCAGCATTAAATTTCAAAATTTGAGTAAATATCATTACAATTTTTTATGTGAATAGATGGTATGCTATATTGATATTGATATATAATCATTAGGTTGATTTGTTTTAATAGATTAATTTTTTATAATAAGTTAGTCAATTCATGCTAGTAATAACAGGGAGAGAATAAAAGAAGAAAAAGAATGATCGATAACCATCAATGGTTATTACACTCACTATATTAATAATATAATTTTTACAATAAAATAATATTTATTTGGCAATCCTAATTCTTATGTTTATGCTACAATTGTCTAATATGCTTCATACACCATTCTGAAACTCAAGTGCTTGTACTTGTAGGCACAATGCTTTCTCAAAACTATCAAGTGGTAAAATAAAATCATGAGAAAAAAATAAACTTATATGAATTACAACACCCCACTTAAATCAAATATTGAATCAATGTGCCCCATTTTCATTCACACAAACTCATCTTATAAGATTCTCTCATAATAACCAAAAATAGGATTCAAGGATGCCTTAGGTACTCTGTTCTCATAGATCTTTTACAATGTCACTCATACATTCAAGATGCTCTTATAATGTCTACATCATAGGTTCTCATGATGAGTTTAACTTCAAATGAATAACTTGAAATTACCTCGCTAAGCTTATCACACACTTTTATAATGTCTACACCATAGGTGGTCATGATGAAATTAACTTCAAATGAATAATTTAGTACCATCTGCTAGTCTTGGATCTGGCATATACTTTATAACTTCATTTGGGTTTACTAGCTCCCACCTAAACAAAGAAAAGAGATTGTAAATATTAATAATCACATAATCAATTCAAATAAACATGTGATATGTCAATAATCTAAAACTTGTGTGCTCAATTATGCAAATATTCTACATGTGATATCCTATAGAATATTTGGCCATCCTCTCTTTCACATAATTTTTTTGATAAGAACTCTCTTGAACATGTTGGTGGGGCATGTATGCCACAATCTTGCAAAACATCGTTAGTATGCAAAACTAAACATATAGAATGATAAAAATCATAATGGTTAGAGAATTCAATATGTAATCTACAACAACAAGTAGTGCGTGTGTGATTTATCTTGGCATAAAAAGGTTTAAGCATTTCAAAATATCTTTAAAATATTTGAATTTGAGGATAATCATGTTGAAATTTGAGAAAAATTTGGGTTTGAGTCGTATCCAGAAAATGCTTTGGATGTGGCTCACAGTTCTGACTACCGATTCTCCTTCTTACCACATCCCTATGATTCGAATATGGCCTTGTGTTATTCTTCAAATAGTCTTCAATTAGTGTTCTCAATGCTTCAACAACTAGTTTAACTTTTCATGGGAGTCTCCATGAGAATTCCCATAATTCATTTGAATTGATGCCCTCAATTCTTTGTCACCTTTGAATGGATCTTGATAAAGTTTTTCTATTAATTCTCAATTGTTGACTCATCTTTCTAATGAGACGATATCTTCTTGTTTGACTACTTAACAAATTCTATGTAATGACACATCGGGTGACATTAATATCCTTTGAGCATGAGGTCTTACCCACACTCTCATAAGCATCAATTAGATTCTTCACAATAGTGTTTTCACTTGAAGCATTCGATGTTCTCAACCCAAGGATCTTCATGATGTTTCTATAATTTAAACCTCACATCATTTCAACAAATAGTTGACATCTTGCGGTCTCATTTATCCTTTCAAAGAACAATTTCCAAATCTTATCAACATATCTTCTACAAGTGCATTCTTGAATCTTACCTTCAATGTGTTGCAAAATATTCTCATCAATATTAATCAAATACTTTGGCTTTCTACGCAAAATTCTAGGTAGTGTTATCTTAGGTACGTACATCTCAAGATTTGGAATTTCATCAATATTTAAGTGAGGTGGGCTAGATCATGTACCTTCGATCGAGGGTGGAATAGATGACATACCTTGAGATTGACATGGGGATGATGGTGTACCTTCTTCATCAAATCCGAGTGATGATGTACTCTCAAATTGAGATGTGGTAGATGGTTTCCCTTCATATTCACTTGTGGAAGATGGTGTCCTTCCATATTCACTTGTGGTAGATGGTGTCCCTCCATATTCACTTGTGGTAGATGGTGTCCCTTTGTATTCACTTGCAGTAGAGGGTGTGTCTCCAACTACAGTATTTGAATCTATATTAGTAAAATGCTTTCACATTCATTCACTTTGTGTGGCCAATCCATTTTCTCTTTTTGATGTTTGAGGTTAGTCTTCAATTGGCTTGTTTTCGTCAATTGTATCCAATTTCTTCTTCTAATGATATTCCCTCATCCATTCTTTTTATTTGATTTATTAGTTTCATACTCTTCGTCTATTGGTTTATTCCTTCTTCTTTTCCTCGGCATGGCAGATAATTTTACCTGTAGCATGGTAATGAGATAACTATTAGTTCCTAAAAAATGAATCCATACAAATAAATGAAATATATGTCATTCAAGGCTTCATACAAAATACTTACAATCATCTTGTCGAAGAGTATTTCTAGCATAAACAAAGGTCACATGAATTTTTTGGATAGAGAACCTTAAAGAAATATGGTCATGTGGCATTCCATGATTGCAAGATAGGCTCAAAAAGGAAGCATGGACAAGGCATGTGAATTTTTTTACAATAATTTTTTTGTAGACATGTATGAAAAATGTGGTAGCATTGGGAAGCTAGTGAGCTCACTAGCCTATCAATGTGGTAGAGTTGACAAGGTAGGGACAACATGAAAAAATGCCTCATAGAAATGGGGTCTCACATGAATTTTTGGATCCAATTCCTTAAATAAATGTGGTCTTGTGGCATGCCATGATTGCAAGATAGGCTGGACCTTTCCCCGTGTTGCTAACTTAGCCTTGAATAAAGAGTCTTGAAACAGTGAAGAGAAGGGTTAGAATCCCTTGTAGGTAGACTAATCAAGGAAACATTTAAAATATATCACAACATTAGTGATGAGGTAAATTTAGAAATGGAGATGAAAACCAAAATAGATTCAAAGATCTATCAAGGTGGGAGGAGTATATTCCAATTTTGTAGAGACATGTATGGAAAATTTGGTAGCATGGACAATGCAATCAGCTATTTGAAAAAATGCACATCACCATGAGACCCCATTTCTTTGAGGCATTTCTTCAAACAACTGATCGCCTTGTCTATGTTGTTTGATAAAATGCTTTGGTAGACATGTATGGAAAATTTGATAGCATAGACAAGGCAATAACTACTTGGTATAACTTTTTAACAAAATACCTCAATGAGATATATCCTTGTGGACTAGAATGATTGCAGGATATGCACAAAATAGATTTATTGAAAAGGCTTTAGAAATTTTCAAGCATATGCAATTTCTAGGTGTAAAACCAAATTCCACTACATTTTCCAATATCCCCATGCCTATACCAAAATGAAAGCTTTGGAGAGGGGTATGCACATCCATAGTAAAGGATTGAGAAATGATGTATTATTTTACTTATAACTTCTGTCATATATATGTGTATACAAAATGTGGAAGCATACACAAGGTAAGTCAATTGTTTAACAAAATGTCTCAAAGAGGTGTGGTCTAAAAATGTAATTAGCAAGTGTAAAGAATTGTGTAATTTAAAATGTGCATTGAAAGCTAAGGTTATAATGAAAAATAAACAATGATCAACATGGAATATGCAAAATAACAAAATCAAAGCAAGCCAAAATAGAATGAAAGAAATTGTGTAAAGACTTCATATACCTAAAAAATTGGAGTTTCGAATGGAGGAGTTATACCTAATTATGTAGCCTTTTCTTCTTCTTTCTTCAAACTCCTCAATAGTTTGACTTTTTCAAAAGCTTTTTTCCCTCCACACTTTAATTGTATATCACTCTTGAATGGAATTCAGACTTGAATTGATATTATATTCCTTTCAACATGAAAAATCTACTATTTCATGCAAAGTTTGTGTAAAGATCATGAAAAAGGTGGTGGAATGTGAAAAACTTGAATGCACACTTCACAAAATCATCAAAAATATTTATTTTTTGGAACAGTCGCATAACCAAGAGAATATACAGATCACGAGTATATTGAGTTTTTACCATTTTTAGAGCAATATAAAATGTGCTCGCATTATAAAGCGCTTGTGTTATAACAATGTGCACGTTATAACAATGTTCTCACATTATAACAATACGCTCACATTATAACAACATGCTCATGACATTACAACATTCTCGCATTATAAAGCGCTTGCATTATAACGCACTCGTGTTATTTCTTGCTAAAAATTGACCATATCTCTACTACTTCAAAACGCGCTCGTGTTATGAGAAAGTTGATTTTTTATATGTTTATTTTCTCTCTTTCTCTCTATCCTCTACCCTCTACCCTTAAACCCTTAAACCCTTAAACCTTCTACCCTCTATCTCTCTCCCACTCTCCCTCTCTCTCTCTAAATTATCTACCTCTTACCCCCTCTCCCTCTCTCAAGTCTCTCTCACTCACTCACTCACTCCTTCAATCTCTATCCCCTCTACCCTCTACCCTCTACCCTAAACCCTTAAACCCTTAAACCATTAAACCCTCTAGCCTCTACCCTTAAACCTCTACCCTCTATCTCTCTCCCAATCCTCTACCCTTTATCTCTCTCCCACTTCCTCCCACTCTCTCTCTCTCTCACTCCCTCCATCTCTCTCCCCTAGCTTTCCAATTCGGCCCACTATCTTGCCAATTCAATGAAATTGGCAATGTAGTGGCCGGTTTGAAAAAATAGGTCCAATAAATGGGGTCTCTTGGACCCATTTTTTCAAACAGGCCAAGTTAGGTTGCCAATTTCACCGAATTGGCAAGCTACTGGACCTACTAGCTTGCCAATTTGGTGAAATTGGCAATGTAGTGACCTATTTGAAAAAATGGGTCAAGAAATGTAGTCTCCTGGTGATTTACATCACTGAGAGACCCCATTTCTTGGACCCATTTTTTTCAAATAGGTCAAGTTAGGTTTCCAATTTCACTAAATTGGAAAGCTAGTGGGCCCACCCAAAATTTAGTATGCACCCATAATTGAAGCAGTAAGAATACAATATCAATAATTCATGTTTAACAAAAGGCAACTGGTTGCAAGTGAGTAGGTCGAAATTCAAACATATCTTTGTGGATGGAGAGGAGCAGTGTAACTGTATCTATTAAGTTTTATGGCTTGATGGTCCATATGAAAGAGATAGGACACCCATATACTGTGAGAACATCTATTTATTACAGTCTAAGAAAATTCAAAGGCACCCTCTAATTAAGGATGTTATAAAATATTTAGAAAATAGAAAGGATTCGCTTGTGTGTATACCATCTATCTCTCTCCCACTCCCTCTCTCTTTCTCTCCCCTCTACACTTAATCCTAAACCCTAAAACCTTAACCTAAACCCTTAAACCCTCTACCCTCTACACTTAACCCACCCTCTCTCTCTCTCCCCTCTACCCTTAACCCTTAATCCCTCTACCCTATACAATGGATCCTCAACCCTCATATATCTCTATCCCTCCCTCCTATTCTCTCTTCTCTATCTCACTTCTCTTTGCATCTCTCCCTCCCTTCTTCCCTCCCTCTCTACCCTAATCCGTCAACCCTAAACCCTCAACCCAATACCCTCTACCCTCAACCCAATACCCTCTACCCTCAACCCTTAATTCCTCAACCCTTAAACTCTCTACCCCTAGCCCTCAACCCTTAAACCCTAATCCCTCAACCCGTATACCCTCTACCCTATACATTGGACACTCAGCCCTAATCCCTCAACCCTATACCCTCTACCCTCTACCCTCAAACTTAAACCCTCAACCCTCAACCCTTAATCCCTCAACCATCAACCCTTAAACCCTAAACCCTCAACCCCTATACCCTCTACCCCATACATTGGACCCTCAACCCTAATCCTTCAAACATATACCCTCAAACCTATACCCTCAACCCTCTACCCACAACCCTTAACCCTTAAACCTTCTACCCTCTACCCTCAACCCTAATCCCTCAACCCTATACCATCAACCCTATAGGTCCTCAACCCTATACCCTCAATTATCAACCCTCTACCCTATACATTGGATCCTCAACCCTCATATATCTCTATCCCTCCCTCCTCTTCGCTCCTCTGTATCTCACTTCTCCCTACATCTCTCCCTCTATTTGTTCCTCCCTCTCTACCCTAATCCCTCAACCCTATACTCTCAACCCTTAAACACTCAACCCTAAACCCTCAACCCTCACCCTCAACCCTTAACCCTTAAACCATCTACTCTCTACCCTCAACCCTCAACCCTTAAACCCTAATCCCTCAACCCCTATACCCTCTACCCTATACATTAGACCCTCAACCCTAATCCCTCAACCCTATACCCTCAACCATCAACCCTATAGGTCCTCAACCCTATACCCTCAATTTTCAACCCTCTACCCTATACATTGGATCCTCAACCCTCATATAGCTTTGTCCCTCCTTCCTCTTCTCTCCTCTCTATCTCACTTCTCCCTCCATCTCTCCCTCCATCCATCCCTCCCTCCCTACCCTAATCCTTCAACCCTCATCCCTCAACCCTTAAACCCTTAAACACTCAACCCTCAACCCTCAACCCTCAACCCTCAACCTCAACCCTCAATCCTCAACCCTCAATCCTCAACCCTCAACCCTTAAACCCTCTACCATCAACCCAGTACCCTCTACCCTCAACCCTAATCCCTCAACCCTTAAACCCTTGAACCCAAGTAAACTCTCTACCCTAATCCCTCAACCCTCAATCCTTAATCCCTCTACCCTCTACCATCTACCCTCTACCCTCTACTAATCCCTCAACCCCTATACCCTCTACCCTATACATTGGACCCTCAACCCTAATCCCTCAATCCTCTACCCTTAACCTTAGAACCTCAACCCTCAACCCTTAAACCCTAAACCATTAAACCCTTTATCCTCTACCCTATACATTAAACCCTCAACCCTCAACCCTTAATCCTTCAACCGTCAACCCTTAAACCCTAAACCCTCTACCCCTATACCCTCTACCTTATACATTAGACCCTCAACCATAATCCTTCAACCATATACCCTCAAACCTATACCCTAAACCCTCAACCCTAAACCCTTAAACCTTCCACCCTCTACCCTCAACCCAATATCCTCTACCATCAACTCTAATCCCTCAACCCCTATCCCTTTCTCTCTATCTATCCATCTCACCTCTCTCTCCCTCCCTCTCTCCTACCCTCTCTAATTGTCTCTATCTACCCTCTCCCTCTTTCTATGTACCTCTCGCTCAATCAATCCTTACAACTCTCTCTCACTCCCTCTATCTATATCTCTCTATCTCCCTACCATTGCCTCTCCATCACTCCCTCTCTCTCCCTCTCTCTCAAGTCTCTCCCTCCCACTCCCTCTCTTTCTCAGGTATCTCCCTCTAGCACCCTACCTAGGTAACTCTCTCTCTCTACCTCCTCTCTCTATCTATCCCTCCCATCCTACCTAGATAATTTCCTCTCACTCCACCCCCTCTCTCTCCCTCTCTCTCAAGCCACTCCCTCCCACACCCTCTCCCTCTCTCTGGTCTCTCACTCTCTCACTCTCACACTCCCTCTCTCTCCCACTCCCTCTCACTACCTATCTCTCACGTCTCTCCCTCTCACCCCCCTCACACTCTCAAGTCTCTCCCTCTGGCACCCTACCTACATAACTCTTTGTATCTCCCTCTCTCTCCCCTCTCTCTCTCTACCTCTCTCTCAATTCTCTCTCTCCCACCCCCCCTCTCTCTCTCTCCCTCTATCCCTCCCACCCTACCTAGCTAAGTCCCTCTCACTCCAACCCCTTCACTCCCACCCTACCTAGACAACTCTCTCTCTTTCTTAAAATTCTCCCTCCGTCTAAAGATATACATAAATACATACATACTTACATACATACAAGCATAATACATATGTACATACAATCCTACATACATACAAGCATACATGTACATATGTACATACAATCTTACATACATACAAACATATAGGCATACATACATACATTGATTGATACATACATGCAAGCATACATACATACATACATACATGACATACAAGAATACATGTACATATAAACATATAAATATATAAACATACATTCAATAGAGTAGCATTTAACATAAAGCAAGACATAATGCAAGTGCATTATAACACGCTCGCATTATGTCTTGTTAGACATGTCTTGCACAAATGCAAAAACCATGTCAAAACTAAGATGTAATGAGAGTGCGTTATATAACACGCTCACATTATATCTTTCTTTGGGAATCCCAAGCCTTAGGCTTTTTATTTTCCTTGGAATACCAACCCAAAGGTTTGGAGGGCCTTCCCAAATACCAGAGATGTGTTTTTGCAAATTCTACAATATTTCACATAATCGGGTTCATGCTCACCATCAGGATTGCACGTGTTTCAATGTCGAACAAATCAAACACTTGGATATTGTTAGGATCTCTCTTAGCTATCCAATGACATTATTTTTTTACAATTTTAATCCTTTGATCTATAATTGTTTTTGTTTGTGTGTCTCTTTTTTGGCAAAAACCAATGTTTGGTGTTTTTTTTATTATAAATTAACCGTTCATTGAAATTTCAAATAAATAACATTTTTAGAAATTAGACTCCATTTTACAAATATTAAAAAAAAAAAATTAGTTTCCAAAATTTGTAGGGGTGGCATGACCAAAATTCTATTTTCAGGAAGTGTCCACTTTGAAAATTAGTAAAAAAATCAAATATTCATTAAAAAACTATGCATAAACTACAAACTGTTAGCTAATTTATCACTAGAGTGTTTTTAAAAATACTAAAAAAAAATTCACCATGCTACGTTCCCACAAAAGTTGCTATGTTATGTTTTTTTGACAAAAATAACACCAATTTCTATGGGCCCCTCTTTTGAACCCCTTAATCTCAACCATTTTCAAAATAAATTAGTAGTTTATAAAGTAGACTTAGAGCACTACGATCCTTATTTTTGTTGCATCTCAAAATTTTGAGTGTAACTATCCTCAATTTCACATCCAAGGTTAGTATTTCCTGATTTCAAAAAAAAAGTGGCCACTTAAGCCCCCTTTTCGGCCCCCCATCTTTTTGCACTTACCCACCTGACTATCAAGGCTAAATTCCTCATTAAGGAGGGGCATATGTCATCACCATCTGATCGGTTGCAATGTACCCTACGCGCCTGTGTCCTAACTATGCGTGGGGTCATAACCAAAGGGTGTCCCGCAAGTATAACAAATAGGAGGTGGAGCTCTAATGCATGAAGACTCACCCCACTCACCTTGTGCTATAGGACTGGCATGTTGTATGATGCTCTGGGTCATGGAACTAATTGACTATGAGTGTCTTGACCTCGACACTCTCCTTCACAACATAAGGGATAGCCACATGCTCGTATATTGGTTTAGTGAGTGCTTGTCTCACTGGTCGTTGTGGTTCAAGACGCGCCCTCTCTCTATCTTGTTTCGAGCCTCCACCTCTACCCTGGAACTCCCACATATCAAAATAGTTTGATATTTTATTAAGGATAAACTTGCAATAGAGTTTCCTCAAAAAATATTGCGGCACCTCTACCAAAAATGGTTCTTTATCCCTTGGTGGTTGCACCAGTGATAGGGAACCTCTTACTTGAAGGGTGTAAAAGTTGATTTGTTTTAGGGTTTGTGAATAGGGAACAAAATTCAAATTTTGTAATTTTCTCATCTTTCACTTGTTTATAGGATAATTTATCAACATAAAATTGTCTATACTCTCTTCTCTTATCTACCCAACTAGTTATTTGGTTGATAATTGAATCTATGTTTGATAACATCAATTCAAGTGATTGAGCAAGTGTGGCTCTATATGAGGTTGAGCTTACAAGATCTTTCAACCTTGCAATTATATCCTCGATTCATTTTTTGTTGTTTTCAATTTGCCCCATTATATTTTCTTGAGTTCCTAGAGCATATTGAGGAATTGTTGGAGGTGTTTATTGTTGGGGTTGTTCTTCAGTAGGTGTTTCGAGTTGAGGTGAAGGAGGATTTTGAGGATTAGGAGGTTGATTATCATTTCCTGTAAATTAAATAAATTTAAATCAAAAAACTTATTAAATCTACCTATTTAGAAACAAATTCACACAAAAAAATAAAACTTACTGCTTTGACCTCCCTGACGTTTTGGTGGTATTTTGGCAAAGATTTAGCAATGATTCGATGAAGAAATTGGTCATAATAAATTTGGTGATGCATATAGCAAATAAAATTAATTAAAAAACTAATTTTAAAACTTGATTACACTCATGACACATTTAACCCACAAGGCCTTTAACCAAATTGACTAAATAATCAACACGCTAATTAATATACTCAATCACTATTAAAACAAGTTAGACAAGACTAAAAAATTACCAAAAGAAAAAGACCATTTGAACTTTACATATCAAATATAAAATAATCATTCAAATAAAATGATTAAGAACATATCATAACCCAACTACCTGCCAACTAGTTACACCATACTAGTTGCCCCTTCTCTAATAAATATATAGGTTTGGTATTATTTTCCTATCAATACATAACTAAATCCATCTATTAGAACTTATTTAACTAATCTCAAAAATTAAATAACTAAGTTTGTATAATCAAACATGTCCTACCATCCTCATATAGATCCCTACACAAGGAAGCTATTAAGAGCCAATGCAATATTATCCAAGATCATATGAAATAACCATCTCATAATCAAATCAGAACAAGTTGAAAATAGGTTGTGGGAGGCCAATGACACAATGTCTTATGTTTTTACATGATTTTTTCTATCCGTTGAGGGCCACATCATTTTTTTCCCCTTGTTTCCATTATACATATTTTTTTGTAATCATTGCTTTAGATACTTTCATTCTTATCCTACATTTATATTTGCATGTATTATTTTCCCTCTCTAGTTTTTTTCATCCATTGGATATAACCAATTGAAGAGGGGCATATCATGTTGATAACACTCCCATGTTGAGTTTATAGACAATTACATGTGCTTACAAAATCTCATAACATGATCAATGGATGATTATAAAATAACATGACATCACCCAATGGGTAAGTGCACTGATCTGTGACACAATTTAGGTGCCAAATTGAAAAAACGATCAAAAAAACCTCAAAATAAGACCTTTGGCGCACGCCAAATGACTAAAAATCCATTTGGTGCATGCCAAATGGCTAAAAAGACATTTGGCACATGCCAAATTTGGCGAGCGCCAAATGTCTTTTTAGACATAAAAAAAAACCAAGTTTGGAACCCTCATTTTGTCTTCAACCTGTGGCTTGAGGAAGAGGATTTCAGGTCTGCAACTCACGCTCACCAAATCTCTTCCATTTTTTGCATCCTTAACTTGCCATTTTCCACGAGGATGCCGCCAACACGTCAGAGAGGTCAAAGATTACAAAGAGGCGTGTATTTTTATTCTATTTATTTCGAATTTGATTTGGAATGCAAATTTAAATAGATTTTTATAATAAAACTTTGTTCTAATTCTCAGGGAATGAATCTCCACCTCAAAACAATGAGAATTCACAATCACCCCCTCATGAAGAGCCTCCTATACAAGAACAACCCGAAACCCCTCCATCAATTCATAGGCATCCTCAAAGAACACAAGAAAATATTCAAAATCAAATTGAAAACAATAAAAGAGACATTCAACAATTAATTGCAAGATTAATCGAGCATGACGAAACCCACCCTTATAGGAGAGGGAATGCTGAATCATTGAAGTCAATTTTAACTCATGTAGTTGAAATGAGCGAGCAAATGAATTTTTGGTCAACTAAGAGGCATGAGATGAGACAATTTTATTCTAATGGTTTGTCATATGCAGATGTCAAAAAACTAAAAAATTAGCAAAGTCGAGTTGTGTGCCCTATTTAAAGACCCAAAAACCAATGAACCTTTGTCCCATGCATGTAGGAGATTCCCCATCCATTGGTGCCACCATGAGTTAATTAAAAACAAATTTTGGGAGTTGTGGTGGATGGTATTTGACCAATCTCCATGCAATAACCATGAGGTGCCACAATACTTTTTGAGGAAACTCTATTGCAAGTTTGTCCTCAATAAAATGCCAAACTATTTTGACATCTTAGACTTTTAGGGTAGAGGTGGGGGCTCCACACACGATAGACCTATTGCATGACGTAATCCACAGTTGGCACTGAGAGCCTTGGGCAGACCCATGGTGGAGCATGTCATTGTTCCTTCCATTGTTAAAGACACTGTAGAGGTGGACATGATGAAGTCGATTGGATCACTCACCCAGACCATTTTACAGTGTGTGAGTCCTCTAGTAGAGCCTTGTGTGGAGGAGACGTGTAGGCCCCGAGCTCCACCCCACCATTGTGGCACTTGTGGTGTTGTTTGCACATATGATTATCAGGGTGCTCATGATGTAGCTACACAACCTACGTCAGTTGCAGAGGTGATGGCTTTCACAAATGATATTTTGAATGATACATTCGGCATTGACACTCAGGTAAAATTTAGCAAGTTATTTTAATGTTGTTTATTAAAATATATTTTGAAATTTAAGAATAACTGAATTAGTAGAATTTTGATATGATGAAATTTCAGGGTCGCACTGTTCATGAGGGATGCTCTATTCCTACAGACCCTTATACATTATCGACGATGAGTCCACAGGTATGCAACTAGTATTAAAGATATTATTATTGCATTTGAACAGTCGAATGTTATATTTGAATGTTTGTCTCATAACATGCTTCGAATTTCAAACAGTTTCCTGGTGCACCTTATTCCTCCACACCTCACGATTCATATCCTCAAACAACGTACACTTAGGTAGCCTTTATTCATTAATGGTGTTGTAAATCTATGTTAGCTAGTTTTCATAATTTTGCGTATATACAAATCTAAAAAATTGATGAGAAACACAAACATTGCACTCAAGTATTCCTTGATCGTGTCACATTATGTTCTCCTATATCAACATGATACCTAAGATATTGTTTCATTTCCAGATGTTGACAAGAGATAGCCCTGGTGATTTTGGTGGCACGATGAACCATGGAGTTGCTGCAGCAATAGCCAGTTCCGATCCATTGAGAGAGATATGGAATAGATTAGTCGATTTGATGTTATATTTGCTCTTTTATGGTCTATTATAGAAAAATTTCACGATAATTTTATGTAGTTTAATTTATATCTTCATGGTTGCTATAGGTTGTTGTCACTCCAGATCATGGACGTGGTGATGTTGTAAATGTGCATGATGACTATATGTATGTGGTAAGTGATTATATATTTTGTCATATGCCATTCCACAATTCAATTTCTATGTTTTAACATATTTACTTTTAATTGTATCAGTTGAAGGTCCAGAGTGAAGAGAGGAGGAGTAGTGAGTGTGTTCAAAAGACAAGACAAGCAACAGTCACTCCATCTAGCCGAATTTCAAAGGCAGCACGGGATCTATTTCCTTCCCCTATAGGGAAATGACTATGTATTAGTGTTGTTTGTTGTATGCCTATGTGGCATTTTGGAACATATGTTTTGTACTATTGATATATATATACGTGATATTTTATGTCCATATGGCTCCTTTGTACTAAGCCTATATGGTTTTTTTGGATATATTTATATACTTTTATCAATATATATCATTGTATAGACTTTCGTATTTTTGATTAAAGAAACTCTTATTTTCCTACTACCATTCTTGAATGATGTTATCATGCATATCGTGTAAGTTGTATGCTTGAATGTTGTAGGCATGGATTTTGTTTACATCTAATGCTGAATTAATTATTGTCGAATGCTCAATAAGCCCCATCTAAAGCGTATTGTATAAATAAGTTTCATTCATGGTGGTTTGTATCCTTTGGATTGCTTCAATTACTTGTGCCTCACTGATGCAGAGGCAAGGAGGCTCAAACCCAATCAATCTAAAAATCTACCTTCAAGGGGATCCTAACAAGATTAATACAACCTATTTTGAGCAATCTACACAACCTCAAAGCCCCATCAAACCAAACTCTTCATTCAGCACCTTACCCAACAATCCACCCTTGTAGCACTCAAAACACGGTCCAATTCTAATTTCTCCCAACCTTTCCAAAACACCTAACCATTTAAAGGTGGATTAAGATACCCTTTTCAAGGTTACACAACATATGCCAAAATCAATAGTAACTCTTTTGGACCAACATGAACTTTCAATACACCTCCCTCGCTCTAGGCTTCACAATTAGGCCTAATTTCCAAAGGAACCCCCTCACAAACTCACCTCCAAACCAAGGAAACTTGAAATAGTCTTAGGGATGCTCACCAAACTCAGGATTCTCCCATTTTAAGAGCCCCAAGAACTTGTTCTATTCCTCTACTCACAAACCCTCCTAAACCTTCACAAAAACAATGGTTTTAAAGAAACTCATAACTCCAGACCTCCCCCAATACTTTCAAAGGTCCAAACACCCCAAAATACCTCTACCCTAGCTTAAAAGACACTCACAATCCCATTCCTTTTAGTATTTCTCAGATTCACTACTTGAGTTCCTTACTTTCATGGTGGAAACACCCCTGAACAACATTAGAACTTCACACCCCACTGAGTTTATTCATTCTCTCAGCCTCCAAAGTATTCATACACCAAACTAATCATGGTATAGGCCAAACCACTAAGCCAAAAGGTTAGAACAATAGGTGGATTGGCTAATGTGCCATGGTGTTGCCCTCAAAACCCCTAACACAGAAAACAGAGCAATAACCAAGTTTGTTGATCCCACACACACCAACGGTGGATTTAAACCTTCTGAATAGATAAAAAGAGAGTAAACACATATGCAATCAAGTATCCAAAGCCTCAAGTCATGATAGACTTGTACGGGCCTGTGCAAGGCAAAGAAAATCAGTGATCAACGTTTTCAAAAGTATATTTTCTTATTAGAAACTGAACAAAATCAACCCTCAACTCGGGGTATTACAACAATATATCTTGATACCACCTTCCAACTACCCCTTGAGCCGATCAACCACCATAACCACCCTTTGTTAGACTTCTAAGATGGCAATTTGCCAATTTTTCTCTTAATTACCATTCATTCACAACTTGATTTTGCAAATACCACCTAACTGACCTATTAAGCCTTTTAAATACAATTGCAAGGTATTTCCATAGCATATAGAGATATAGAGAGCAAATACAATAAATATTTTAACTAATGAATTGTAAAAAATGGATTTTTGTAGTTTATATTCATGTTGTTGATTACATTGCATTGCAAATCTTTCAAAGTCAAAGCATTACTTCACTTTGCATAACTAATAAGTAGATGCTGATAGATGCCAAAAATTTAATTACAATATAGTTTGTACAAAGTCAACCTAAGCAGTTATGCAATTTCTTCACATTGCATAACTAATAACTAGGAGCAGCTACCAATTGCATTTTCTTAGGAGCAATTATGAGACCAAAATGTTGCAAATGCTATCAAATTTGTGTTGATTTGCAAAATTAGAGTCATTTAAAGGGTACAATTAGGTGCAAGTTGGTTGGTTTTAAGGTGTTTATGGATTTTAAATGTTATAAGAGGCCTTCTTAGGCTCGAATCAAGGTTTTTGAAGGTGTAATAAATTCACAAAATAAGAATACCACATTTTTTTGGTGCATTTTTTGAGTTTTTTCACTATTTTTCAAAATTGTTTGTTGTTGTACGGACTGTACAGACCCAATCATGCTTTGAAATCTTTAGAGGTTAAATTTTTATGAGTTTTATTTGATCTTCACTTGGTTTGAAGTTCTAATCTTTTTTTTTGTAAGAGAAATTCAAAAAATATAGTGTATACCCTGTTTTTTCCTTTGTGAAGGGTTTCAAAAAAAAATAATGAGTTTTTGACCAATCCACCCACTGTTTTCTCCTATAACTCGGTGGATTGGTGAAAAATATATTAGTCTAGATTTTTCAATGCATTTTATATCAGAATAAAGCATTCTTCTGGTGATTGTGTGGTGCCATAGGGCTGGAGATACAAATTTTCCTTTGAAAAGTGACGGTTTTGAAGTGATTTTCAATGAAATGTTGATGAAGTTGAGTTTGTTAGAATTTACAATGTCAAGGAAGACCCTATGAAAGGTTTTTGGACCATTTATTTGTTTATTGAAGCCTGGGAATGAAGATTTTGACAAAACCCTTGTTTTTGCATTAGAAAAGGAGTTTTTTTTGAGTTGGGAGTGTTTCTGACCGTACAGGTGCAAACTAGTGTTATATTTTGTGGTTTTGGGCCATTTAATTTGTTGCCCCAAGGTTCCAAGGTGATTGGATAAGTTTGAAGGGTACTTCCTTTGTCAAATTGACCTCTTTTCCTTGATTTTCCCATGGTGAGTGTATTGGAAGTCTAAACTGGTCCAAAGGATTTTTTCCATCAACATTTCGGATCACACTCTATGATCCATCATCAAGATGAGAGCAGAGCTAAAGGAGAAAAATGAAAATTTGCAGACCAAGTGCTACCTAAAAAGAACACAAGAAGAGGGAGGAGGGGAGAGAAGGGGTACGAAGACCAAGAAGGACAAGCCAATAGAGAAAATAATAAAAGAAATTAAAAGCAAAAGGAGGCTGAATGGATGGAGAAACAATAGAAAACGAAAAAGAAATAAAAATAAGAAAGCAAATTTGAATTTTAAAATTATAAAGGAATTCAATTAATATGAATAGAACAATAATATAACGGAAAAGAAAAATAAAACTTAATAGACCAAGACGCAAAGGAAACATATAAATGAAAACTAAAAAATAAATGTAATATATATACAAACACAAATGCATTCAAATTATCGAATCAACAAATAAATAAATAAGAAAGCCCAAAAAAGTGCAAACATAAAAGTGAAGAGAAATCAGAAATATGAAGAAAAACAAATGAATAAGAGAGAAAATAAAATAATACAATAACAAAACCAACCAAAATAATAAACAAGAGGAAGAATGCAAAAAATACAAAAAACAATCAAGAAAGCCATTAAATTTCAAAAATAAGTAAACAAATAGACAAAGGTAATAAAAACAAAAACATATATATTTATAGTTATATATATGTGTAAAGCACCAAATAAATAAGAAACAAAAAATTAAATAACAACACAAAATAAAAGAGAGCATTCAAGAATTATATAATTATATATGAATTAGAACAATAAAATAAAGAAATAAGAAAAAATTAAAAATTTAACAGACCAAGACATAAAGGAGACATACATATATTGAAATCTAGCACAATAATATATCACAATACAGGAATAATATATTGTGCTAGATTTCAATATATGTATGTCTCCTTTGTGCCTTGGTCTATTAAATTTTTAATTTTTTCTTATTTCTTTATTTTATTGTTCTAATTCATATATAATTATATAATTCTTGTATGCTCTCTTTTATTTTGTGTTGTTATTTAATTTTTTGTTTCTTATTTATTTGGTGCTTTACACATATATATAACTATAAATATATATGTTTTTGTTTTTATTACCTTTGTCTATTTGTTTACTTATTTTTGAAATTTAATGGCTCTCTTGATTGTTTTTTGCATTTTTTGCATTCTTCCTCTTGTTTATTATTTTGGTTGGTTTTTTTATTGTATTATTTTATTTTCTCTCTTATTCAGTTGCTTTTCTTCATATTTCTGATTTCTCTTCACTTTTATGTTTGCACTTTTTCGGGCTTTCTTATTTATTTATTTGTTGATTTCGATAATTTGAATGCATTTGTGTTTGTATATATATTACATTTATTTTTTAGTTTTCATTTATATGTTTCCTTTGTGTCTTGGTCTATTAAGTTTTATTTTTCTTTTCCGTTATATTATTGTTCTATTCATATTAATTGAATTCCTTTATAATTTTAAAATTCAAATTTGCTTTCTTATTTTTATTTCTTTTTCGTTTTCTATTGTTTCTCCATCCATTCAGCCTCCTTTTTCTTTTAATTTCTTTTATTATTTTCTCTATTGGCTTGTCCTTCTTGGTCTTCGTACCCCTTCTCTCCCCTCTCCCTCTTCTTGTGTTCTTTTTAGGTAGCACTTGGTCTACAACTTTTCATTTTTCTCCTTTAGCTCTTCTCTCATCTCGATGATGGATCACAAAGTGTGATCTGAAACGTTGATGGAAAAAATCTCACACAATCTAAGTCAGAAATCATTACAAAGAACATTATGGATTGTGGAAACTTGATATCATTGATGGTCCAAAGGATTTATACTTGATCTTGAAGTATGTTAAGTAAGTCCTTAATGGGTGTCTAAATCCATCATTTAATTGACAAGTCTTTTGGGAAAGTTGGGTGAAAAGTCTCTTGAAGCTGTTTAGCATTACTTGTAGAAAGAGTGTACCTGACAAGTGGATTTGTGAAGTTCTTTTGAATTTGCTTTGGATTTTGGGTTGATCATCTTGTATTTATCATTTTAATTTGATCTCCACCCTGGGTCTGCATCACTTATTCAACTCCTCCTAAGACCTTAGACTCAAAAACAATAAAAAGCTTGCTTTCACCCATCTTGACATGGACTGACCATTTATTACATTGTATCATATTTTAACATATTTTGCAACTTCCTCGTTGCATAATGTTCAAAAGACCTTACTAATATGCCTTTCTATAATTATATTAAACATTATTTCATTCTTACTAATAAATCCACACGTTTTTCCTTGAAGACAACTTTAAATGTAAACCATGAAGCATTACAACTAATTTTAAATGTAATATACACATTTAATTGAGGCATATATTAAGGAATATACACATTTGCATGTATTAATTTCTCATAATTTTAGTATATCAAAAAATACACTAAGTCAATGACAAATATTACAATAGTGATGGAAGAACATCTTGAAAATCTTCCCATTTGTCAATACTTGTAGCAATACATGCAGGGAAATAATCCTCCCATTTTCAGCACAGATCATGAAATATATTGTACTTGAGAAGAAACAAAAGGAGTTGCTGCCCAGTTTTGTTTTTCCATTCCACCTCAACTAGCCCAATTATTTGCATTCCAAAAAACCTACAAAATCCTCTCAATCTTAAACATAGACTCACATAAAAATCATTAAAAAGCAATAACTAAATAATGTCAGTCATATAGCTGACAAGACCTACTATCACCTTCATGCATGCTAGGTAAGGAAGTTGATTGAAGGTCCTACAATGGTGATGTGCCCCTTCACTACTTTATCATCTCTCGATGACCCTACGTATAAATTTGAAATATATCATTGAGAGGCTTAACATAAAACATGTAGCATATAAGAATCTGATAAATCTAGGAGATGGAAAAGAAAGAGAAGATTGACAACCAGAAAATGCACCAGCAACCGATGTTTCTCATACCACTGAACACTTGCACCACCAACTGATGTTGTTCTTTTCTTATATACTTTGACAAACTTCAATATTACCTACAGTCACAATCAGAAAAGGATCAATGATAGTCGTAAATGCATATGACATCAAATAGTAATGGTGAAAAAGCCTTATTGCAAGGTGTTGGTCCAAAAGAGTGATCAATAACATGACTTTACAAATTCAATGTGCATACTTACAAATCAATCCAGGGAACCATTTGGGTCTACTCTACTCTTTATTGTGTTGAGTATTGCCTCGTGGTCAAACTCATGCACTTTCCACGAGTTCTTGTTTGCAGGTCTGCCCTTATATTTGATCAAATGAACGTTGGTGGTGATGACAAGGTTCGAATAGTGAAGAATTTTTTGATGTGTGTCGAAGTCCTCAAACAACCAAACTGCAACATTCTTAACTGGATACCTTCGAAGCCATGTTCCAGTAACAACCACCGAACCTCTAGGATATTCTATGTTCTCTCCGTCTATAACTGGGGACTCCAATTTCTTTTTGGTCTCGATACAACGGCACAGGTAATAATCTATACCCTCTTCATTGTCTTCATCTGCAATCACCACATAAACGTGCCCTGCATTGATATGTTCATCTTGTTAGATTTATTTACCGAGCAACATAATAAAACTTGTAAGTAAGATATATTACCTGGTTCTAGTAGGTCTGATACATGATCAAAGTCAATGGATGATTGCATCTTCGTGATTTGTAGAGCCATCGAAAGTTGATAAGTGTCAAGTGGGGTTAGACTTCTTACAGCCCATTCGTCAACCAACTATGTTGAATTGCAACCATTCCATGATTCAAGTGTACATGCATAACAAAAGCATGCCATCTTCCTTGTATGGATAGTCCATGTACTTGCATTGGAGCTTCTAAAAGAGTGTAGCTCGCTTGATCCTATTTGTGTACAACAATCCTCATATTTTGCAATGTTAGTATCATCTACTAAATGAAAAAATCTATGAACTAAAGAATTACCTTCACTACCTGGACCCATTGCACCATTGCACCACTGGACAATTGATCTTACATCTGTCAACTTTACACTGTTTGTGTACTTTAACTCTTCTCGTGCTAGGGCTCTTTTGATACATGCACCTACTCCATCATGCTCCCCCTTTCCATGCCTGGCCTCTGAGAAGTTCCACATATGTTGAACACCACTAATCCTATGCATCCTGCTCAACCAGTAAAACATTCTGGCGTTCTTGAATTGTGATGCACAATTATCTGACCATATGATATGTTGACTAAATGATATGCCCCTGCTAGCCAGATCAGCATAGAACATATGAAAGCAACCTTGAAAAAACTCTGTAGAATGTGTGCGATCATCACTGATGTAAAAGTGATACTCCCTCAATACTTTCCTATTTTCCTCTGTACTATCATTTGCATGAATGAATGTTATATGCACAAATATAGCAACCTGCACGGAGTTGTAGTACTGTGATTGCACCTCGTTCTGTGGTTGTAGTGTGTAGTTCTCAGTGGAGTCAACAACTGAAACGATATGATGAAGTGGAAATGTGTCCTTGCATAACTTGAACTGTGAGTCCAACCATTGTGCTCTATGTGTATGCGTTGCATAATCATAGACCACCTGATCGTGAAAAATGCCCATAAACTGATACACTGGAATCTTATCACTGACCAATTCACACTTCTTTTCTTCTTTCCCATCTTTTAGACTGTATGCCACTGTCTTATATTTGCCAAATTCCACAATTTTGTCTCCAATTGTGTGTGTAATAGCCATGTGTTGGAAAATTGGAAAATGTTGCATGCCACCACAATGATCACATGTGCCATCCAAACATGATTTTTTGTAAAAAAATTGACCATCCTCTCTTTCACATAAAATGAAAGACAAAAATTTCCTTGACGATTTAGGTGGAGGCATTATGTTACATTCCTGCAAAACATTGCCAGTATGCATATCTACACATATACATCGACAAACATCATAATGGTTAGAAAACTCAATATGAACCCTACAACAACAAGTAGTGCGTGTGTGATTTATTTTGACATAAAAAGGTTGTAGAATTTCAAAATACCTTTGACATATTTTAATTTCAGGAAACATCTGTACAAAATCAGCAAAAAATTGGGTTTGAGTGGTATCCAAATAATGCATTGGATGTGGCTCATGGTTTTTACTACCAATTCTCCTTCTTACAACATCTCTTTGATTAGGAGAGGTCCTTGTGTTATCCTTCCAATAATTCACAATTAAAGATCTCAAGCCTTGAGCAATTCTTATGTCTTTCCGTGGCACTCTACCCGAAAATGCCCATAACTCATTGCTATTTGGATCCTCCACTCTTTCACGCCTTCCTTTGGCTCTCATTAGAGATGATCTACTTATTTTCAAAGAATTACTTGCCTTTGTAAGGTTCACCATGTTCCTTGTTTGACTGCTTAACAATGTTGTTGTCATCACACGTTGTGTGGCACAACTATCCTTCATGTGTGAGGTGGAACCCACGCTCTCGTATGCACTCATCAAGTTCTTTACAATGGAATTTTCACTTGAGTCATTCAAAACTCTTAGCCCAAGAGCCTTCATGGTGGGCCTAAATTTGAGTTGCCTCATCATTTCAACAAATAGTTGGCATCTTCCACCCTCACTTAGCTTCGCAAAAAACAAACTCCATATCCTTTGTGCATATCTTTGACATGTACATTTTGGAATCTTATTAGGCATCCATTTCAAAACATTGGAATCAATATCAATCAAAAATGTAGGTTTTCTATGCAAAACTCTAGGAGGAGTTCTCAAATGTAAATTTGTGTCAATATTGGGAAGGTCAACAACATCGGGGATAGATCGTGTACCTTCAATTGGAGGTGCAATTGATGACATACCTTGAGATTGACATGTAAACGATGTGTACTTCCAACTTGAGATGTCATTTGTGGAGTGCCTTCAAATAGAGATGTGTTTGTTGATGTACTTTCAAAACGCAATGTTTTTGATGGTGTGTCTTCAATTGGAGATGTGATTTCTGCTGTACCTAGAGAACCACATGTTGTTGTCAATGTGTCTTCAACTGGAGATGTGCATTGAGCTTCACCTATAGTTGATGATGTTCCCCCAACTTCTGTATCCATTCTTGTCCTTCCACGAACTTTCCTCATTCGTTCCCTTTGTTTTTCCAATTTTACATCTCTCTTAGATTGCACGGGAATTTGTGGTTGCATGGGTTGCAATTCCTTTGCTTCACGAGCTACATTATTTTATTCTCTTCTCCTTGCATTTTTAGCTGCACGTTCTTCTAATATTAGAGGCTTCGGTCATTTCCTCGGCATGACCTTCAATGCTACATTTTCACAAACACACATAGAACAAAAGTAAGTAATGCATTTTACAAAAAAATTGATATCGCTGATTACATTGCATTAAATATGAAACACACCAAAACATTTTATGAAAGAAGGCAGTGAGCTATTTGGAATTATCAAACATGTCTATGCTACACAATATTTTTCATACATGATGGAGTTAGATGTCTATAGGGTTAGATATTAAAGTAGGGATTTTGAGTGTGTTTGAAGAGTTGGAAAAGTACCTAGAGGCTGATGCAGTACATGTAGGGATCCACAATGAACTTGTTAAAAGATTTAGAGGAAGGCTCTTAATAGACTTACACACAACTTGATCACTTAACTTACCAAGAAACACCATTTTTGATGTAGAGAGGGGTGGAAACCATTCAATACAGCAAATCAATGAGAATCAATCAGATTCCAAAGCAAAACCAAATGTTCAACTGAAAATCCCAACTTCTACCAAGCTTTCCCTTGTAGCATAGGTAACCTAGTTCAAGGGCCTTTTCACCAAGATTTTCCAAAACACTTGACAAAATCAAGGATGATTAAGATACCCATTTGCAATTTATAAAACATAGGTAAACCCCAGCATCAACTCCTTTGGACCAACATTGACTTCCAATAGACCCACCTTGGAAAACGCTATTCAATTGGCCTAATTTACAAAGAGAGTACCTTTTAAACATTGCATCTTCACTCAAAATCCTCAAACAAAAGTATTTTATGTGTCAAAACCTCCAATTTCCTGATTTGTTTCCAGGTCCAAGACCTCTAGACCCCTAATACACCAAACCCTCAATTTCAAGCAAAATACTTGGGGTTTTAATGAAACTCCTATCTCCCGGACTTGCCAGACCCATATAAAGAACCAAACACACTTACCAGACCTTGCACATGGTGAATAATATATTACATGGATAGTCCTTCCCACATTTTATCAAAACACCACTTGAAGCCCTACTTTTCACCATGAAAAGACCCTGCTACAGTCCTAGAATATCATCCCAAACACCCAACCTTGACCCCACAACATTATAAATAGGTTAGCCATGTATTTTAAAAGCTAGAGGACCCATTCCACAAGTTACAGTAGGCAGAAAAAGTGTAATGGGTCGAATTACATAATGAAACCCCTCAATCCAAGAACACTGTGAAAGTAGGTAGTAGTAGTAAAAACAATATAAATTTCGCTATACAAAGAGTTAGAACCTCTAAATAGATGAAAATGAAAGCTAATTCATTAATCTACAACATCCAACCAGTTTCATATCATCTTAGAGTCCGTACAACAACAAGAAAAGTGAGAGAAACCAGTAAATTTCTAGAAAATAACATTCTTCTTGATAAAAAAAGGGGTACAAATCAACCAACAACGTCTCCTTTGAGGCATTGAAGGTTATTAAAAATAATTTAATTTCATTCCAACTCCCTCGAACTCTACAACTTTTGCATCTTTTAGCAACTTTTCTGACCACATTTAGCCAAATTGCAAGTTATGACACAACTGAACTCCCTTAGCTCCAAATACATTATAAAATGGTCTAATTGACCTTATTGAACACAATATACTCAACATTAACTAAAATCCTAGCATTTGACCATGCTCACTAAAAGATGACATTTTTGACAAAATTGAGCTTACAAGGTGCTCCTTCACCAGAGGCCTGCAACGTTGATTTTGAAGTTGTGGACCTTTTGACTAGCATTATTGAACTTGAACTTTATAAAGGTTATGATGAACAATTCACGGATTAGATTTTCTAGTAATATTGAGTTTATTTCATTTTGTTAGGAGTGACTGTTGTATGAATACAATATTTCGAGCAATAGACTTACATATGGTGGGTTTTGTCTTCCAGAGGTTTAGAATGGTAGTCATCTTGAAAAGCATAGCTTGTTATTTATGGATGATCTTTGTTTTGTTTTAGATGTTAATTGGTCAGTTCAGCATTGAATTGAGGTTTTTGAGATTGAAGATTGTTTGAAACTGATCTAATTAAATGATTGTTGAAGGTTTTGTCTCCCTGCTCTGCAACACTGACCTAGGGTATAATTTGTTACCACCTAAATGAAAACTAGAGACTCTTATGTTTATTTTTCTCAAAAACAAATTTTTGATTGTCAATGAAGTCGTGAAGAATATGAAGTCAAAGAAGGGTTTGTGATGCTATATCTTATAATTATTCACTATTTATTTGGCAAATGAGGTAACTTAGAAAGACAATAAGCATTCTCAATTGCACAAAATATCCCATTTTTTTATTTATTAGAAAGGTAAATGGTATGAATGAATGGAAACTTGCATTAACAACTATGTCAACTCACTTGAATTTATCTAATCATATGTTCAATGAAGGTGAATTTTTTATGGAACAAAAAAATTAATTGACACTTGCATTAACATTGATGAAAGCTATTAGGTTTTCCAAATTAGATGAAAATAAAAGTTTTCCAAATTAATTGAAAAGGAATGAAATACAGTGAATTCCACTAGCCATGTTGGAAATGGACTACTATAAGCAATGCAAATAGAATTCGTAAGTAAATTTATGTTAAGTAAATGTCATGTTTTTAATTTTTTTATTCTTCAAACTCATAAAAATTGAACTTTTTTATGCAAATCCCATCTAATTCAATGTTGAATTTTATGTCCAATTGTTATGATTAATAAAATCATTAATGAAATTTAGTTTATATTGTCAAAAACAAACAAATATAATAAATATAAACATTTCAATTTACCAAAATGAATATATTACCTCAGATAATGTAAAATGATGTAGAAACTTCAAAATGTCTTCTTCTATGTTGTCTACCATGCAAATTGGTGGTAAAAAGGTGATGGATCAAGCATAGATTGGTACAATATGAAGTCAACTGAATAAAAAAAGGCATTTCTGACTCGGATAAAGCACTGAACCAGACAACTTCATGAGACTGTGGGCCTAAATCATGGGGTCAAGCCTTATTTTATTGTTTCAAGGTAAAACACATTTGGCGAGTGCCAAATGTGTTGTTTCGAAAAGGAGAGACCTGAGAGAGAGGGAGAGAGACAAAGTGGGAGAGAGATAGAGGGAGTGAGAGAGAGAGCCGCGCAACATTAAAACTGGTTTCAAACATGTCCGTCAACCTCCATTTAACAATGTAGCCCATCACAATCAGAAATTAAGGCTTCGGCCAATCAGATCTAAACTTCTTGTCACGTGTCGCCACTCCATTCGTTCGCTACTTCTGACATTTGGTCCAGCTTGGTCAAGCTCGGTCAATCGAGCTCCGATCTCCGATCTCTCTCTACCTTTTACCATGTCACCATCGAGCTCATCTTCACCAATCGCGGTATGGCAGTAAGCCTATGTCGACTCGACCTTGGCCTCCAACCATGCTACCGCCGAGCTTAGGTTGACCGCCTGTGGTATGGCGGTAACTACCTACGCTGACCGCCAAGCCACCAACCGTGTTACTGCTGACCCTTTCAAGCCTTCCTACAGTGTGGCAGTAACCGCCAGCTAGACCATCAATGATCTCACCACGCTACCACGGAGGCCACTAGGCAACCCTGCAAGCAATCGATCTGCACTAATTGCATCGAGCCACCCATGCAATAACTTCATCACCTTAATCAGGTTTTGTCTTTAGCTAAAAGAACAGCTTGCAATAACTACCTTACCTTTTCGATCTTCGACCAATCAGATCGTTGTCACCATGCCACGTGTCTGCTCTGCATTCATCATTTGCTCTAACCTTCAGTCCAGCTCGGTCAACCGAGCTCTGACCTCGTTCTTTCATCTATCGTGTCACTGCCAAGTCCATTCGACTAGGCTGCAGTAATGCGGTGAGCTCGTCCGAGCTCACCCTTGTCTTCTTCGAGCTCTATCTCACCTTCCCTGCACTACCGCTGCCCTGACTGATTCATGCCGTAGTAAAGCGGTGAGCTCGTCCGATCTCACCCTTCACTTCACTACACTACCGCTGAGTAGTTCGAGTCGACTCGAGGTAAGGCGATGACCGCCAGCCAGTCCATCAGCAGTCTCACTATGCTACTGCAGAGACCGCCAGGTCTCATCGCGGTAGAGCAATGACTGCTCAAACAGACCGTTAGCGGTCTCACCATGGCCACTGCGGTGAGCCAACTCACCATCTGCGGTGGGGCGGTGACCGCCAAGCCACTGCTGGCGGCTTCACCACAGCCACCACGATCGGACCCTTCACCACCCGCGATGCGATGGTGACCGACAAAACAAGTCGCTGGCGGCTTTACCACGCCATAGAATTTCACCACGATACCACCAGAGTAGAATAGAAGGCAACCGCAGTATGGTGGTAAAGGCTGAAAGAGTGAGTTTTTTTTCACCAAGTCTTTTTCTGACAGAGATTCAAGCTGGTAATTGAGGCATTGTTTCTCAACACTGACAGAGAGGGATTGTGAGAGAGGGCATTGGAGTAACACTGATTAGTGTAGGTAGCATGGGATGGAGTGAGACCCAAGAGAGATAGAATTGAGAGGGAAATAATTTATTCGGTTATATGGTGGGGGGAAGACCTTAGAGAGGGAGTGGGAGAGAGATAGAGGGAGTGAGAGAGAGGGAGGGAGGGAGTGGGAGAGAGAGAGAGAGAGGGAGAGAGGGAGGGAGTGAGAGAGAGAAGGAGGGAGTGAGAGAGAGAGAGAGGGGGTAGGAGGGGGAGACTTGAGAGAGAGGGGGATAGGAGGGAGATACTTGAGAGATAGAGGGGGGGAGGGAGAGGGCGTGGGAGGGAGAAACCTAAGAGAGAGGGAGGGAGGGAGGGTGGGAGGGATACACCTCAGAGAAGGAGAGGGAGTCAAAGTGGGAGAGAGGGGGTGGGAAGGAAAGACCTAAGAAAGTAGGGTGGGAGGTAAGTGAGGCCTGACAGAGAGGGATTGTGAGAGAGGGCATTGGAGTGACATTGATTAGTGTAGGTAGCATGGGAGGGAGTGAGACCCAAGTGAGACAGACTTGAGAGGGAAATAATTTATTCAGTTATATGGTGGTGGGGGAATACCTTAAAGAGGGAGTGGGAGAGAAATGGAGGGAGTGAGAGAGGGAGGGAGGGAGTGGTAGAGAGAGAGAGGGGGGGTTAGGAGGGAGAGACTTGAGAGAGAGAGAGAGGGGGGGAGGGAGAGGATGTGGGAGGGAGAAACCTAAGAGAGAGAGAGAGAGGGAGAGAGGGTGGGAGGGAGACACCTAAGAGAAGGAGAGGGAGTCAAAATGGGAGAGAGGGGTGGGAAGGAGAGACCTAAGAAAGTAGGGGTGGAGGTAAGTGAGGCCTGCCAGAGAGGGATTGTGAGAGAGGGCATTGGAGTGACACCTGACAGTGTAGGTAGCATGGGAGGGAGTGAGACCCAAGAGAGACAAACTGAGAGGGAAAGAATTTATTCAGTTATATGGTGGGGGGAAGACCTTAGAGAGGGAGTGGGAGAGATAGAGGGAGTGAGAGAGAGAGGGAGGGAGTGGGAGAGAGAGAGAGAGAGAGAGAGAGAGAGAGAGAGAGAGAGAGAGAGAGAGAAGGGGTAGGAGGTAGAGACTTGAGAGAGAGAGAGGGGGGAGGGAGAGGGCGTGGGAGGGAGAAACCTAAGAGAGAGAGAGGGAGAGAGGGTGGGAGGGAGATACCTGAGAGAAGGAGAGGGAGTCAAAGTGGGAGAGAGGGGGTGGGAAGGAGAGACCTAAGAAAGTAGGGTGGGAGGTAAGTGAGGCCTGATAGAGAGGGGTTGTGAGAGAGGGAATTGGAGTGACACTGATTAGTGTAGGTAGCATGGGAGGGAGTGAGACCCAAGAGATACAAACTTCAGAGGGAAATAATTTATTCAATTATATGGTGGGGGGAAGACCTGAGAGGGGGAGTGGGAGAGAGAGGGAGTGGGACCCTTAAGTCGTGAACTCTATACCATTAACCCTTAAACCCTAATCCATCAACCCCCATACCCTCTTAATCCCTCAACCCTTAAACCTTAATCCCTCAACCCCTCTACAATCTTAATCCCTCAACCCTTAACCCTCAACCCTTAAACCCTAATCCCTCAACCCCTATACCCTCTTAATACCTCAACCCTCAAGCCTCAACCCTCAAACCCTAATCCCTCTTAATCCCTCAACCCTCAACCCTTAACCCTTAAACCCTAAT